>OY763893.1:16497535-17697535 GCA_963667165.1 Barbarea vulgaris | reverse complement strand
ATCGAGAGAAATTTACCATGGTATGCTGACTTTGCTAACTACTTATCTTGTGATGTTTCACCACCTGATTTTGTAGGATATGCCAAGAAAAAGTTTCTCAAAGATATCCAACACTACTATTGGGATGAACCATTTCTTTACAAGAGGTGTAAAGACGGGATTTTCAGAAGATGCATTCCCGAAAGTGAGGTACATGGTATTCTCTATCATTGTCATGCTTCTGATTATGCAGGACACTTCGCTTCCTTTAAAACAGCTACGAAGATTTTACAAGCTGGCTTTTGGTGGCCTACGATATTCCGTGATGCACACGAGTTTGTAGCGAAGTGTGACGCTTGCCAAAGGAAAGATAACATAAGCAAGCGGAATGAAATGCCACAAAATTTCATTCTCGAGGTTGAGGTGTTCGATGTATGGGGCATCGACTTCATGGGACCTTTCCCAGCATCCTATGGAAACGAGTACATCTTAGTCGCAGTCGACTATGTCTCTAAATGGGTGGAAGCACTTGCCAGCCCAACAAATGACGGGAAAGTTGTTCTGAAGATGTTCAAAACCATCATCTTTCCTCGCTTTGGAGTCCCACGGGTAGTGATCAGTGACGGTGGAAAGCATTTCATCAACAAGATCTTTGCGAGTCTGTTGGCAAAGCATGGAGTCAAACACAAAGTGGCAGCACCATATCACCCTCAGACCAGTGGCCAAGTCGAAAGCTGTGGGCAACGAAGCTGATGAACTTCGACATCAAGACCGCTTCAGAGAAACGTCTAATTCAGTTAAACGAGTTAGACGAACTCAGGTTAAATGCTTACGAAATCTCAAGGATCTATAAAGAGCGAACTAAAGCTCTTCATGACAAAAGGATAATCCTCAAGAAGATTTCAGAGAACGATAAGGTACTTCTCTACAACTCTCGCCTTAAACTTTTTCCAGGAAAACTAAAGTCGAGATGGACCGGTCCTTACACCATCAAGGAAGTAAAACCGCATGGTGCAGTGGTTCTTTGGGACAAAAAGGGAGAACCATTTACTGTAAATGGTCAGAGAGTCAAACGGTACCTTGCAGATTCCAAAATGAACGAGAAAACAAAGATCCTTCTCGAGGATCCTCCAAACCAAGTTTAGAACTCCATGACGGTCAAGCTAATGACCTTAAATAAGCGCTTTGTGGGAGGCAACCCACCATGTATTTTGTAAATATTACTAAGTTTTTCATTTCCTATTTTGATCTTAAGTTTTATGCATATTGCTTCAATCCACTCTCTCTGAGTGAAGGGATCGATCGATCCCCTATGGTTTCGATCGATCCAGTGCTTAAACGTTTGAATTTTGGTATTACAGAAAGTGATCAATCGATCCACAGGTTTGATCGATCGATCCAAACAAGTCGGCTAAATTCAACAAGTATCCGAAGGTTTTGGATCGGTCGATCCGAAAACACGATCGACCGATCTAAAAAAATATTCAACAAAGGTAGCGGATCGATCGATTCGGACACACGATCGGTCGATCCCTGAAGCTCGGCAAAACACGAACACACGGCCGAACAGCAAGCGGTCGATCGATCCGGGTGACGGATCGATCGATCCCAGGTATACAAAAACCGAAAATCACTTAAAACAAACCGAAAAACATCAAAACTCAATCATAAAACATCAAGAGATTGATCGATTTGCAAGAAAATCGATCAAACTCTTCTCCTCTTGCGATTTTGAAGAGCACAAAGAACAAAAACTTCTTTCAATCATAACTTTGTCAAATCTTAACGGTTTTTAGTGATTCTTTGTGCTAATCCACTCATTTTTTCCTCCTCTTTCTGATTCTGGTAACCATTTTAACTCTCTGCAAAGGTATGGCTTCGAAATCTCAATTCCCAATTCGAGATTTTAGGGTTCCAATGGTGAATTCGCTCCAAATCATTATTGTTTTAGTTTTAGGATGTTTAATGATGGAAAAATGCTAGATTCTTGTCTAGGATGATATGGGAAACTCAATTTGCATTAGAAATGGCTAGATTGGAGTGAAATTTTTTATTTTATTTTCACTATTCATCAAAAACGAAAATGAACCTAATTAAATGTTAATGCATAAAAGTCATGTTATTTTGCTTTGATTGGCTTTAATAATTTGATTATGTTGTTACTTGGTTCATTATTCAAAATGAAATGGTTTCGATATTAGTTGTTACATCATGAAAAAGCCATAGATTGATATTGGGTTCTATATTCTTATTGCATATTGTTGTATGATAACTTGAAAAAATGGCTTAAAGAATAGTTTTTGGATTCGTACAGGATATGGATCAAGCCGGGAGCTCCCACAATCCAGGAAAGAGGCGCAGGATGACCCGTAACCAGATTCCTCTACTCAGATCAGTCACGGGAAAATGGGATGCTCACGACACCAAATTCTTGGCAGATATGAGAGCAGTCAAGCTTATGCCCACCCGAATGGGATGTGAGATTACTTTGGCGGATCTTGGTTTACTAGAGGATGTGGCGTCGCTCTTTGAGAATATGGGATTTGGGATGCTTTGGAAGCTCAACGAGCCGTTATATCCAAGATTGGTGAGGGAGCTTCTTGCCACTTGTCGGCTCACCTACAAAAACCCGGACGCACCGATAGCGAGCGAGGGTACTTTCAGTTTCTTCCTCCTCAAGAAGCACTACAGATACACTCTTCATAAAATTTGTGATATCTACGGATTCGAGAAAGGAGAGGATGTCTCGTTCCCAAAGATTGACAGACGACTTGCAAATGAGTTCTGGGGTTTGATTGCTCATGGTGATTATGTTTCGCGCAAAGCCAAGATTGCAGCGATAAGGAATCCGGTATTGAGAATTGCTGTGAAGGTCATCAGCAACACCTTCTTCTTTAAAAAGGAATCAGGGGCGGTTAGAGATGATGAGTTATGGATGCTGTTTTATGGCGTGAAGCATCTCCTACCAGAGTACGCGGAGAGTCCTGGACCTACCGTCAACTATGCAGCTGTGTTGTGCGATATGCTTGAGAAGATCAAGGGAAAACCTCCAAAGGAATGTTGTGTGGGCAACATCCTCACCCCAATCTTCCAACACACGAAGATTGATCTCAGGAGGGAAGAAGTTGAGAACAAATACAGGAGAGTCGACATTAGACATCTAGTCAACTGCCATGTACTCAACAAGAGCGATGTCTATATGTATTGGGATCGCAATGGGACGACCTGTTTCTACAGACTACCCAACCAAGGTATCACTTCACTCCTATCTCAGGAAAATTTGGAGTTTTTTTGCTAGGTCCGGAGCACTTGATACCAGACCCTTCTGGCAACACACGGACACTCTCTCGTCGCCATCGTACATCAACACAAGCAGCGCCACAACCAAACGATAGCGATGACGAGATGCAAGAGGCTGAGGTTGACATCGAAGAAGAAGCAGATGAGCCTCAGCCGCAGCAGCTGCTGCCTCACAGCCCCAACCGGTACCGCCTACCGCCCAGCCCTCCTGCAGATGACACAGACCAGCAACTGCAGTGGATCATCAAATCGCAGAAAAAGAACAACTCCATGATGAGGAAAATGTGGAGGGCGATCCAGAAGATCAAACCTTGTTCTTGTGCTTCAGGTTCACCGACACAAGATGACGAAAGCTCTGAAGCTGAAGTTCAGGAAGGTGAGGATACTGAGAAAGCTGAGGATGCTGATGACTCTGAGGGCACAGAGTCCGACTCTATCGGCAAAATACATGAGATGAGGACCAAGGCAGCTCAAGACCGAGCTGGACCTTCTCATTCACCGGTGGAGCATTCCTCAGCAAAGTATAGCGACCTCCGCTTACCCAGAAGCAGGAGGAACATAGGCGGGAGAGAGAGCTCCAGCGATAGCTCTACCCGCGACCACTGAACTTGTGGTTATTTCTATCTCTTGTTTTATATATCATTTTGTTTTAGGACGTTTGGTTTTATTTCTTTATGTATGGTATTCTTCTTTTAATTTTGTTATTACACCGAGACGGTGAAAAGCAAGTTTGGGGGAGGATGCCATTTATCTACTAATGATGTTTGTGTTTGTTTCTTTTATTTTGGTATGTTTTATTTTTATTAAAACTTTGTTGGAATTTTAAATATTTTATTGACTCAAAATAGTTATGAGAATTTGTTATCTTTTGGAATTGCAACATGTTTGAGATCATTTTGTCTTAAAACTGCTTAGCCTTGTTTAAGGATAACTTGGAAGCGCAAAAAAATCCATAACTTGATCATTTTATGATAATCCCTATCATTTGAGCTTAATCATATATATATGAACTTAATATGGACTTAATAAATCTCACTTAGGGGATTGATAATCATGTAATGGAATTACATTTGGAGTTTTCTTTACATTATTTATATTAGCCTTTGTTAACTCCAAATGGCTAGACTTATTTTTAGTCTAGTACCACACCCCTTACCATTTCCATCTTTTAAACCACATGCATCTGTTTATAGCCATTGTCATGTGCATTCATGTGCAAAAACTATGGAGTATACGGACCGACATAGCTTTCCTTTCGTTAGGATTGTGGTAGTAGTTCGTTTGCATACCGTCATTGGACGAGATTAAGTCATTGTGGTTTAATAGATGTATTTATGAGTATGACGAGCATTCATTGTCAAGATTTCTTTTGATGCAGCTTTTGTAAGACTCCTCATTCCCGCTCCCCCATCTAAAAAAAAAAAAGAAAAAAGAAAAAAAAAAGAGAAAAACGAAAATAAACGAGATGGGAAAGGAGTGAAAAGAGAACAGAGAAGGTCTGAGATCATTATGTGTTTCATCAGGTTTAAAAAAAAAAATCTTTATATTCATACTTAGGGGTTTTGAATTGGTTAGAAGGATCCGAGCGAAAGGAGAGTTATGTACTTCCTAGTTGGTCTTTGTCTCACTGTGATTTTGCATAATGATTTGCATCTGTTTGCTTTGCTGGAGAACCCAAAACACTTGAGCCACCAAATATCAACCTTCATACCTAGACCATAACATGTTAGATATTCCCTTTGTGAGAGTACACGCATTTCTTAATAAATGTTAAATGTTAAGTTCTACATGATCTTGGGATTTCATACATTTGCTACGGTTATGGCGAAGTACAATGTAGTACAGTTTGATATGAACTTGGTGAAAGTGGTTGCAAGCATTTGGTTGAAGGCATGATCCTATAGATTTTATGAATTCTCATGTTTTTCAAACCTTTTCTCTTGGTTTAGATTTTTTTTGTTTTCCTTGAGGACAAGCAAAAGTCTAAGTTGGGGGGAGTTGATGTATTGTACTTTTGATTGCCTTTTGGTTTGTTTTTAGTATTTGTTTCGTGTCTTTTGTTAGTTTTCGAGTCTTTTCTATTTTGTTTTGAGTCTTGTACAGGTTATATGGAGTTATGCTGGAATAAGACGGTTTCGGGACTGTTCGGGCTAAGATGAAGCCTAAAAGCTACGGAAAGGAAAGGGATCGATCGATCCTAACCTTGGATCAATCGATCCATAAAACTCCAAGAACACAACCAAGGATCGGTCGATCTCATGGTCAGATAAACCGATCCATGCTCCATGGACACGATCCCAAACTCTCTCCGGACACAAAGGATCGACCGATCCTCCATGCAGATCGACCGATCACCATGCCAGCCACCTTGAAGATATTATGTCCGGAAATTAGGGATCGATCGATCCGACTTGTGGATCGACCGATCCTCCCAGCCGCCTACTCCATTTTACACCTATGTCTATAAATATTCCACCTAAACCTACTAAATGATCATCAGTTATTTTCTAAAGTCGACCAGGACGCCTAAAAACACTATTCTAGACATATTTCTTGGATTTCTAAGCTCCTCCTTCTATCAAACACTTGGAGAAGTTTTGTTGTATCATTTGTTGTTTATTTCAATACTATTATGCTTTCTATGGTTTACTTTGTTGTTTCTTTGATTATGTGTGAGTAATTTCATAGTTAGGTTTTAGGGTTCTTGAAGGAAATTGATGGCTTGATGAATTGATAGAGATTTGGGGTTTCTAATCCATAGGTTCTTTGATTCATGTGTTCTTAATGCTAGATTAAGAGTAGCTGATTGCTCGAGTATTTACTCGATACACTTAACCGCAAGGTAGTATATAACGAGATCGATCCACAAGAACCAATGGTACACTAATGATTTACGAGACTTGTAATTAGCTATAGCGGGATGGGTTTGATTGTTTTCTTTTTAACTTGTAAACAAAATGCAATAAACATAAAACGAATGATTTATACGATTTAAAAGGCGTTAGGCCTTAGGGAAATTCAGGTTATCTATGGCTTAACAAATAATCTTGAGCATGGGATTTAGCATTCTCAGCACCGTTCTAGAACATGAACGCAAGGTGGATTAACCCACTCTCGTGGCCTTAACCCCTAAACTTGGCTACTTGAAAACTAAACTCTCGTTTGATTTCTCCTAACCAAATTAGCATTAACACACAAGTTCACTAAGTCCACAATGATGATCTAGTATCAACTCTCGCAGGCTAGAGATACAAAGCTTAATTCATAAGGCTCAAGTTCTCTATAACATGATTAGTGCTTATAGAACAACCTAGAATCAAGACTAAGGTAGCTACTCTTAATCTAGCATTAAGAACACATGAATCAAAGAACCTATGGATTAGAAACCCCAAATCTCTATCAATTCATCAAGCCATGAATTCCCTTCAAGAACCCTAAAACCTAACTATGAAATTACTCACACATAATCAGAAAAACAACAAAGTAAACCATACAAAGCATAATAGGATTGAAATAAACAACAAATGATACAACAAAACTTCTCCAAATGTTTGATAGAAAGGAGGAGCTTAGAAATCCAAGAAAATGTGTCTAGAATAATGTTTTAGGCGTAGAAAGAAAATCTGATGTGTTTTAGTAGGTTTAGGTGGGATATTTATAGACAAAGGTGTAAAATGGGGTAGGCGGCCAAGGGGATCGGTCGATCCACACCTAGGATCGATCGATCCCTAATTCCCGGACAAAATATCTTCATGGCGGCTGAGCAAGGATCGATCGATCCAAGGGTAGGATCGATCGATCCTTCGTGTCCGGACAAGATGTCCGTGGAACATGGATCGGTCGATCGGTTGGCCGGATGGCCGTGTTCTTGGAGTCGTCTGGATCGATCGATCCAAGGGTAGGATCGATCGATCCCTGTCCTTTCCGTAGCTTCTAGGCTTCATCTTAGCCCGAACAATCCCGAAATCGTCTTATTCCGGCTTAACTCCATAGAACCTGTAAAGGACTCAAAACAAAATGGAAAAGACTCGAAAACTAACAAAAGACACGAAACAAAAACTAAAAACAAATCAAAAAGCAATCAAAAGTACAATACATCAACTCCCCCCAACTTAGACTTTTGCTTGTCCTCAAGGAAAACAAAACAAAATCTAAACCAAGAGAAAAGGTTTTGAAAAACATGAGAATTCGTAAAATCTATAGGATCATGCCTTCAGCCAAATGCTCGCAACCACTTTCACCAAGTTCATATCAACCTGTACTACATTGTACTTCGCCATAACCGTAGCAAATGTATGAAATCCCAAAATCATGTAGAACTTAACATTTAACATTTATTAAGAAATGCGTGTACTCTCACAAAGGGAATATCTAACACATTATGGTCTAGGTATGAAGGTTGATATTTGGTGGCTCAAGTGTTTTGGGTTCTCCAGCAAAGCAAACGGATGCAAATCATTATGCAAAATCACAGTGAGACAAAGACCAATTAGGAAGTACATAGCTCTCCTTTCGCTCGGATCCTCCTAACCAACTCAAAACCCCAAGTATGAATATAAAGATTTTTTAGATGCTAATGAGACACATTAATGATCTCAGACTCACTCCTTTCTCTTTTCACTCCTTTCCCATCTTGTTTATTTTCGTTTTTCTTCTCTTTTTTTTTTTTTTTTTTTTTTTTTTTTTTTTTTTTTTTTTTATAGATGGGGGAGCGGGAATGAGGAGTCCTACAAAAGCTGCATCAAAATAAATCTTAACAATGAATGCTCGTCATACTCATAAATACATCTACTAAACCACAATAGCTCAATCTCGTCCAATGACGGTATGCAAGCGAACTACTACCACAATCCTAGCGAAAGGAAAGCTATGTCGGTCCGTATACTCCATAGTTTTTGCACATGAATGCACATGACAATGGCTATAAACAGATGCATGTGGTTTGAAAGATGGAAACGGTAAGGGGTGTGGTACTAGACTAAAAATAAGTCTAGCCATTTGGAGTTAACAAAGGTTGATATAAACAATGTAAAGAAAACTCCAAATGTAATTCCATTACATGATTATCAACCCCCTAAGTGAGATATATTAAGTCCGTATTAAGTTCATATATATATGATTAAGCTTAAATGATAGGGATTTTCATAAAATGATCAAGTTATGGATTTTTCTGCGCTTCCAAGTTATCCTCAAACAAGGCTAAGCAGTTTTAAGACAAAATGATCTTAAACATGTTGCAATTCCAAAAGATAACAAATTCTCATAACTATTTTGACTCAATAAAACATTTAAAATTCCAACAAAGTTTTAATAAAAATAAAACACACCAAAATAAAAGAAACAAACACAAACGTCATTAGTAGATAAATGGCATCCTCCCCCGAACTTGCTTTTCACCGTCTCGGTGTAATAACAAAATTAAAAAAAGAATGCCATACATAAAGAAATATAACTAAATGTCTAAAAAAAACAAAATGATATATAAAACAAGGGATAGAAATAACCACAAGCTCAGTGGTCGCGGGTAGAGCTATCGCTGGAGCTCTCTCTCCTGCCTATGTTCCTCCTGCTCCTGGGTAAGCGGATGTCGCTATACTGTGCTGAGGAATGCTCCACCGGTAAATGAGAACGTTCAGCGCGGTCTTGAGCTGCTTTGGTCCTCATCTCATGTGCTTTGGTGATAGAGTCGGACTCTGTGCCCTCAGAGTCATCAGCATTCTCAGCTTCCTCATTGTTCTCATTATCTTCACCCTCGGCTTCAGTGCTTTCGTCATCTTGTGTCGGTGAACCTGAAGCGCAAGAACAAGGTTTGATCTTTTGGATCGCCCTCCACATTTTCCTCATCATGGAGTTGTTCTTTTTCTGCGAGTTGATTATCCACTGAAGTTGCTGTGCTGTGTCATCTGCAGGAGGGCTGGGCGGTAGGCGGTACCTATTTGGGCCGTGAGGCAGCAGGTTCTGCGGCTGGGGCTCGTCTGCTTCTTCTTCGATGTCAACCTCAGCCTCTCACTACAAGAAAGCAGCCGGAAAACCGACGGAATTTCCGACGGACCTGTGTCCGTCGGAAAATTCTGACGGTAAAACGATGGATTTCCGACGAAATTGCATTTTTTAAGTCGTCGGAAATCCGTCGGAAATCCGTCAGAAATTCCGACGGATTTCCGACTGACTTCTGACCGTCGGAAATCTGTCGGATATCCGTCAGAAATTCCGACGGATTTCCGACTGACTTCGTACCATCAGAAATCCGTCGGATATCCGTCAGAAAATTCCGACGGATTTCCGACGGATAGAACCACCGGCCATTTCCGACGGATTTCCGACGGAATAATCGGCGATCGTCGGAAATCCGTCGGAAAATATGAACGTTAGAAGAGCCGTTGGTATCGCAGGTTACCGTTCTAAATTATTTGTTATAAACCACTTTATGTTTAATATTTTCTGTTGTTTTAATTTTTATTTCGAATAATTTAATATTAAAGTTTTATTTTTTTTCTATTTTAAAAAACAATTAGAATATTATTATTTTTCAAGTATGTGAATTTTTAAATTATTATAAATATTAATTAAATACCGGTTCTTAATGGACAATCGATATTTTGATTAATATATTCTAAACTTATCATTCAAACCAATATGAATATAACATAATACAAAAACAATTCTATTGAAACGGTTAAAAAAAAAAGCCATGAAACCGCAAACCATCGGAATTCCGTCGGAAATTTCCGACGGATTTCCGACAGATTTGGGCAAGCCGTCGGAAATCCGTCGGAAAATTCCGACGGATTTCCGACGGTTTGGGGTTTCATGGCTTTTTTTACAAATTTTACACAATAAACCTCAAACAACTAATTATATTATAAGATTATTAGATATAACACAATTTAAACTTAGTATTTAGGTTAAATTATTGTTTTCAAGATTTTGGGATGATTTACACTTAAGTTCTACATAATGAAATGTATACTTTAACTTACATGTTTACTAGTTCCTAAGTATAAATCTTAATTTTGATAAATTGTTATAAACGGAGGTGAATATTGTAAACTTATCATTGAAATCATTAATAAACCACACTACAAACACATTTCAATTGAAACGAATCGAAAAAAACTCACGAAACCACAAACTGTCGGAAATCCGTCGGAAATTTCCGACGGATTTCCGACGGGTTTAGAGAAACACGTGTTCGTTTTTAAGGTTTGTCTGACAAAAGGAATAACATATATTTTTCTCAAATCCGTCGGAAATCCGTCGGAAATTCCGACGGATTTCCGACGGACAGTGAAATTTTCGCAAAATCAAACGTTTTCGTGTCCCGCGTTAGTTGAATTTTACGAAATAATTTTAAAACTTCCGACGGATTTCCGACGGATATGCCGTCGGAAAATTCTGTTTATAAGCTTCGTCTTCTCCGCGAGCTCACACGAAAAATGAGAGGAAAACCTTCAAATTTTATAAATTTTAGGTTTTCAAAGTTAGATTTAGGTTTGGAATGTTAGATTTAGGTTTGGAATGTTAGATTTAGGTTTTTAATGTTAGTTTTAAGTTATAAATGTTAGTTTTAAGTTTGGAATGTTAGTTTTAAGTTTTGGAATGTTAGATTTAGTTTTTGTGATGTTAGATATGGGTTTTGAATCTTAGTTTTAAGTTTGGAATCTTATATTTAGATTTTAGAATGTTTGATTTAGGTTTTCAAAGTTAGATTTTAAGTTTGGTTAGTATATATATATATATTGAATGAATTTTAAGAAATTTGTGAATTTAGGGTTTTTGAATGTTATAGATTTAGGTTTTGAATGTTAGTTTTAGGATAAAAATGTTATATTTTAGATTTTGCAATGTTAGATTTAAGGTTTTCAATGTTAGATTTAGGTTTATAATGTTAGTTTTAGGATAAAGTTTTGAATGTTAGATTTAGGTTTGGAATTTTAGTTTTACGATAATAATGTTAGATTTAGGTTTTGTAATTAGATTTAGGTTTGAAATGTTTCTTTTAGGTTTCTAATGTTTAGTTTTAGGTTTGGAATGTTAGATTTAGATTTTGGTTTTTAATGTTAGTTTAAGGTTTATAATGTTAGTTTTAGGATAAAATTATTAGATTTATATTTTGGAATGTTAGATTTAGGTTTTCAATTAACATATTTAGGTTTGGAATTTTAGTTTTAGGATAATAATGTTATATTAAGATTTTCGAATGTTAGATTTAAGTTTTGAATGTTAGATTTAAGTTTAGAATTTTAGATTTAGGATAATAATGTTAGATTTAGGTTTTGTAATTAGATTTAGGTTTGAAATGTTTATTTTAGGTTTCTATAATGTTTAGTTTTAGGTTTGGAATGTTAGATTTAGATTTTGGTTTTTAATGTTAGTTTAAGGTTTGTAATGTCAGTTTTAGGATAAAATTATTAGATTTATATTTTGGAATGTTAGATTTAGGTTTTCAATTAACATAATTTAGGTTTGGAATTTTAGTTTTAGGATAATAATGTTATATTAAGATTTTCGAATGTTAGATTTAAGTTTTGAATGTTAGATTTAAGTTTGGAATTTTAGATTTAGGATAATAATGTTAGATTTAGGTTTTGTAATTAGATTTAGGTTTGAAATGTTTATTTTAGGTTTCTATAATGTTTAGTTTTAGGTTTGGAATGTTAGATTTAGATTTTGGTTTTTAATGTTAGTTTAAGGGTTGTAATGTTAGTTTTAGGATAAAATTATTAGATTTATATTTTGGAATGTTAGATTTATGTTTTCAATTAAGATAATTTAGGTTTGGAATTTTAGTTTTAGGATAATAATGTTATATTAAGATTTTCGAATGTTAGATTTAAGTTTTGAATGTTAGATTTAAGTTTGGAATTTTAGATTTAGGATAATAATGTTAGATTTAGGTTTTGTAATTAGATTTAGGTTTGAAATGTTTATTTTAGGTTTCTATAATGTTTAGTTTTAGGTTTGGAATGTTAGATTTAGATTTTGGTTTTTAATGTTAGTTTAAGGTTTGTAATCTTATATTTAGATTTTCGATTGTTAGATTTAAACTTTGATTTGTATATTTATATAGGATATTTGTAATTTTTTTTTTTTTTGTTTTTCAATATTTGAGAATTAATTTTTTAATTTTTAATTATATAAAATATGAATTTTGTAATTGTTTTAAATTATTACTATTAATATTTATTTTATTTTTATATTTTTAAATATTTATTAAATTATTTTGGATTTTAAATAAATTTTTTTAATTAAAATTCGAAATATATAATTATTTATTAAATAATTTTTTTTATTATAATTTAGCCAATCCGTCGGAAATCCGTCGGAAATCCGTCAAAAATATTCCGACGGATTTTCGACGGCTTATATTCCGACGGATTTTCGACGGAATGATGAAACGACTAAACTGACGGATTCCCGACGGCTCGCCGGAACACGTAAACCGACGGATTTCCGACGGCTCGCCGGAACACGTAAACCGACGGATTTCCGACGGCGTGCCGGAACCGGAAAACCGACGGATTTCCGACAGATTTCTGATTCATATTATCCGTCGAAAATCCATCGGAAATACCGACGGATTTCCGACGGAATTTCCATTTCCGACGAGATAGAAGCGACGGACGAATCCGTCGGTATTGGCCAATTCCGACGGATTCCCGACGGATTTGGCCATCAGTTTCTCGCCAGTTTTCTTGTAGTGTCTTGCATCTCGTCATCGCTATCGCTTGGCTGTGGTGCTGCTTGTGTTGATGTACGATGGCGACGAGAGAGTGTCCGTGTGTTGCCAGAAGGGTCTGGTATCAAGTGCTCCGGACCTAGCAAAAACTCCAAATTTTCCTTAGATAGGAGTGAAGTGATACCTTCGTTGGGTAATCTGCAGAAACAGGTCGTCCCGTTGCGATCGCAATACATATAGACATCGCTCTTGTTGAGTACATGGCAGTTGACTAGATGTCTATTGTCGACTCTCCCGTATCTCTCCTCAACTTCTTCCCTCCTGAGATCAATCTTCGTGTGTTGGAAGATTGGGGTGAGGATGTTGCCCACACAACATTCCTTTGGAGGTTTTCCCTTGATCCTCTGAAGCATATCGCACAACACAGCGGCATAGTTGACGGTAGGTCCAGGACTCTCCGCGTACTCTGGTAGGAGATGCTTCACGCCAATAAACAGCATCCATAACTCATCATCTCTAACTGCCCCTGATTCCTTCTTAAAGAAGAAGGTGTTGCTGACGATCTTCACAGCAATTCTCAAAACCGGATTCCTTATCGCTGCAATCTTGGCTTTGCGCGAAACATAATCACCATGAGCAATCAAACCCCAGAACTCATTTGCAAGCTGTCTGTCAATCTTCGGGAACGAGACATCCTCTCCTTTCTCGAATCCGTAGATATGAAAAATTTTCTGAAGACTGTATTTGTAGTGCTTCTTGTTGAGGAAGAAACTGAAGGTACCCTCGCTCGCTATCGGTGCGTCCGGGTTTATGTAGGTAAGCCAACAAGTTGCAAGAAGCTCCCTCACCAATCTTGGATATAACGGCTCGTTGAGCTTCCAAAGCATTCCAAACCCCATATTCTCAAAGAGTGACGCCGCATCATCTTGTAAACCAAGGTCCGCCAAAGTAATGTCACATCCCATTCGAGTGGGTATAAGCTTGACTGCTCTCATATCTGCCAAGAATTTGGTGTCGTGAGCATCCCATTTTCCCGTGACCGGTCTGAGTAGAGGGTTCTGGTTACGGGTCGTCCTGCGTCTCTTTCCTGCATTGCGGGAGCTCCCGGCTTGATCCATATCCTGTACGAATAAAAAAAAAACAATTCTCTAAGCCATTTTTTTTTTTAAGGTATCGTTCAACAATATGGCTTTTTCATGATGTAATCAACCAATATCGAAATATTTCATTTTGAATAATGAACCAAGTAACAACATAATCAAATTATTAAAGCTAATCAAAGCAAAATAACATGACTTTTATGCAATATCATTCAATTTGGTTCATTTTCGGATTTGATGAATAGTGAAAAATACAATCCAAAATTTCACTCCAATCTAGCCATATCTAATGCAAATTGAGTTTCCCATATCATCCTAGACAAGAATCTAGCATTTTTCCATCATTAAACAACCTAAAACTCAAGCAATAATGATTTGGAGCAAATTCATCATTAGAACCCTAAAATTTCGAATTGGGAATTGGTAATTTCGAAGCCATACCTTTGCAGAGAGTTAAAATGGTTTCCAGAATCAGAAAGAGGAGGAAAAATTGAGTGGATTAGCAACAAGAATCACTAAAAACCGTTTAGATTTGACAAAGTTATGATTGAAAGAATTTTGTGTTCTTTGTGTTCTTCAAAATCGCCAAAGGAGAAGGTTTTGGTCGATTTTTCTTGCAAATTGATCGATCCTTTGGGTTTTATGATTGATTTTTTAAGTTTTCCGGTTTGTTTCAAGTGATTTTCGTTTTTGGTTTACCTAGGATCGATCGATCCAACCTCTGGATCGACCGATCCATCGTTGTTTGGTCGTGGATCGGTCGATCGGTTGGCCGGATCGACCGATCCCAAGCCTACGGACACTTTGTCTGATTTTGGCCGGCTTGTTTGGATCGATCGATCCTTGCCTAGGATCGATCGATCCCTTTCTGTAATATCAAGATTCAAACATTTAAGCTCTGGATCGATCGAAACCATAGGGGATCGATCGATCCCTTCACTCACAGAGAGTGGATTGAAGCAATTTGCATAAAACTTAAGATCAAAGTAAGAAATGAAAAACTTAGAAATATTTACAAGATACCTGGTGGGTTGCCTCCCACAAAGCGCTTATTTAAGGTCATTAGCTTGACCGTCTTGGAGTTCTAAACTTGGTTTGGAGGATCCTCGAGAAGGATCTTTGTTTTCTCGTTCATTGTGGAATCTGCGAGGTACGGTTTGACTCTCTGACCATTTACAGTAAATGATTCTCCCTTTTTGTCCCAGAGAACCACTGCACCATGGGGTTTTACTTCCTTGATGGTGTATGGCCCGGTCCATCTCGACTTTAGTCTTCCTGGAAAAAGTTTAAGGCGAGAGTTGTAGAGAAGTACCTTGTCGTTCTCTGAAAGCTTCTTGAGGATTATCCTTTTGTCATGAAGAGCTTTAGTTCGCTCTTTATAGATCCTTGAGCTCTCGTAAGCATTTAACCTGAGTTCGTCTAACTCGTTTAACTGAATTAGACGTTTCTCTGAAGCGGTCTTTATGTCGAAGTTCATCAGCTTCGTCGCCCACAACGCCTTGTACTCTAGTTCGACAGGTAGGTGACAGGACTTACCGTAGACGAGGTTAAATGGTGTGGTTCCAATGGGAGTTTTGAAGGCGGTTCTGTATGCCCAAAGAGCATCATCAAGCTTTGCCGCCCAATCCTTTCTCGATTTTCCTACCGTTTTCTCCAAGATTCCATTGATCTCCCTGTTTGAGATTTCCACTTGGCCACTGGTCTGAGGGTGATATGGTGCTGCAACTTTGTGTTTTACTCCATGCTTTGCCAACAGACTCGCAAAGATCTTGTTGATGAAGTGCTTTCCACCGTCACTGATCACCACCCGTGGGACTCCAAAGCGAGGAAAGATGATGCTTTTGAACATCTTTAGAACAACTTTCCCGTCATTTGTTGGGCTGGCAAGTGCTTCCACCCATTTAGAGACATAGTCGACTGCGACTAAGATGTACTCGTTTCCATAGGATGCTGGGAAAGGTCCCATGAAGTCGATGCCCCATACATCGAATACCTCAACCTCGAGAATGAAATTTTGTGGCATTTCGTTTCGCTTGCTTATGTTATCTTTCCTTTGGCAAGCGTCACACTTTGCTACAAACTCGTGTGCATCACGGAATATCGTAGGCCACCAAAAGCCAGCTTGTAAAATCTTTGTACCTGTTTTGAAGGAAGCGAAGTGTCCTGCATAATCAGAAGCATGACAATGATAGAGAATACCATGTACCTCACTTTCGGGAATGCATCTTCTGAAAATCCCGTCTTTACACCTCTTGTAAAGAAACGGTTCATCCCAATAGTAGTGTTGGACATCTTTGAGAAACTTTTTCTTGGCATATCCTACAAAATCAGGTGGTGAAACATCACAAGATAAGTAGTTAGCAAAGTCAGCATACCATGGTAAATTTCCCTCGATGGTGTGCATGGTCATGAGCTCAGCCACATTTCTGTTGTTAGATTGCTCAACCTCATTGACATAGTTATCTTCTAGTAGCGCAAGCTCTTCTCCTGGAAAAGCATCTCTCATTGGGACATCCTCTTCTACTCTTAGTCGAGATAAGTTATCTGCGACTCCGTTTTCGATTCCCTTTTTATCTTTGATTTCCAAGTCGAACTCCTGGAGCAGAAGTATCCATCTTAAAAGCCTTGGCTTGGCGTTTTTCTTTGTCAAAAGGTATCTCAACGCTGCATGATCAGTGTGGACTACAACTTTGGACCCAACGAGATAGGATCTAAACTTCTCAAAAGCGAAGACAATCGCTAGAAGTTCTTTCTCGGTTGTTGCATAGTTGCATTGTGCGGCATCGAGAGTGCGGCTGGCATAGTAGATGGCGTGCATCTTTCTGTCTTTCCTTTGCCCTAAAACTGCACCTACAGCATAGTCACTTGCATCACACATTACCTCGAAAGGTAGCTCCCAATCAGGTGGTTGCACAATGGGAGCGCTCACAAGAGATCCCTTGATCTTTATAAATGCCTTGAGACAGTGTTCATCAAACTCAAACTTTTGATCTTTGCACAATAGCTGAGTTAATTGCCTTGCGATCTTTGAAAAATCCTTTATGAACCTCCTGTAGAACCCAGCATGTCCTAGAAAGCTCCTTATTCCCTTTACAGAATTTGGAGGTGGCATGTTCATCATCACATCAATTTTTGCTCTATCCACCTCAATGCCCTTTTCTGAAATCCTATGACCGAGAACGATTCCATCTCGCACCATGTAGTGACACTTCTCCCAATTCAGGACCAAATGTTTGTCCTCGCAGCGTTGGAGTACCCTGCACAGATTAGACAAACAAACAGAAAAAGATGTGCCATGCACAGAGAAGTCATCCATAAAGACTTCCATATAATCCTCAATCATTTCAGAAAAAATTGACATCATACAACGCTGAAATGTTGCTGGTGCGTTACACAATCCAAATGGCATTCTTCGATATGCGAAGGTATCATAAGGACATGTAAAAGTGGTTTTCTCTTGATCATCGGGATGTATCGGAATCTGAAAGAATCCCGAGTACCCGTCAAGAAAACAGTAATATTGGTGGTTTGCTAGTCTCTCTAACATTTTATCAATAAATGGAAGTGGAAAATGATCTTTACGCGTTGCAGAGTTAAGCTTTCTATAATCAATGCACATGCGGTGCCCTGTCACAGTTCTTGTCGGAATCAATTCATTCCTATCATTTCTATTCACAGTGACACCACCCTTTTTAGGTAC
The DNA here is from genome assembly GCA_963667165.1 of Barbarea vulgaris. Lineage (NCBI taxonomy): Eukaryota > Viridiplantae > Streptophyta > Magnoliopsida > Brassicales > Brassicaceae > Barbarea > Barbarea vulgaris. The sequence goes on along the minus strand of OY763893.1, from coordinate 17,679,777 downwards.
CACATGGACAAGACTTACCCAAGTACAATCCGAGATTGGATAGATTACTCCTGCATCTAGGAGTTTGATGATCTCAGTCTTAACAACATCTTTGAGGTTCGGGTTTAGCCGTCTCTGATGTTCTATAGACATCATTGATTCATCTTCGAGATAAATCCTATGCATGCAAAGGTTAGGAGATATACCTTTCATGTCATCAAGGGAATAGCCTATAGCTTTTCTGTACTTCCTCAGCTCACACAGCAGTAAGGCACTCTCTACATTTTTTAGTTCAGCATTGATTATAACGGGGTAAGTAGAATGAGGACCAAGAAACGCATACCTAAGCCCTGAGGGAAGCGGCTTGAGTTCTACCTTTGGAGCTTTCAGTTCACTCCAATCTCCACAGTCTTCAGAAGTAGGTCCATTCTCTTCCTTTTCTACTTCATCTTTGTCTAGCAAGGCGAACGCAACGACTTTACTCAGTTCAACCGGCTCGTCTAGAATTCTAGCAAAATCCGTTGTTGCTTCCTCAATGTATCCATGTTGATCCTCTTCCTTTGTTAAGGCGATTTGAAGTGGATCTTCAGTATTCATTTCCTCTAAGAGCTCATCAGCTAGCTCATCCATGATGTCAACCCAAAATGCTTGACCTTCAATGGTTGGTTTAGACATCACTCTCTCCATGTCGAATTCTTGGACAAGGTCTCCTACTTGTAGCTTGATCAAGCTTCTCTTGACATCTATCAATGCACCAGATGTGTGCAAGAAAGGTCTACCAAGAATAAGCGGGTCTTTTGGCTCCTCATCCAGGCTAAGAACAATGAAGTCAGTGGGGATATGAAATGTCCCAACTCTCACATAAACATTCTCAGCAATTCCAATTGGCAACCGCACAGAACGGTCTGCAAGCACTAGAGAGATACTTGTTGGCTTGAAGTTTGTGATCCCCAACCGCTTTGCAACAGAAAGCGGCATCAAGCTCACACTTGCACCTAAAATACACAAACATCTAGCAAACAGTGAGTCACCAATTTTACAAGGTAAAACAAAACTACCTGGATCTTCTTTCTTCTTTGGTATTGTGTTTTGCAAAATGGCGCTGCACTCGTGTGTGATCAAGACAGCTCCTTCTTCAAGAGTTTTCCTGTTAGTCAAAATATCCTTGAGATAGTTTCTGTAGATAGGAATATTTCGAACTAACTCAAGAAAAGGGAGCTTGATTTGAAGTTGTTTCATCACTTCATCGAATTTAGCATACTCCTTCTCTCTTTGAATCTTCCTTAAGCGACCTGGAAATGGCAACTTGGGTATGTACGGTGGAGGCACGAGATCTTCAGTTTCCTCCTCAAGATCAGCGATTTTCTTATCTGTAACTTCCTCACCTTGTGGTGCATTGAGAACCTCTGAATCATTCTCATTCTCAATGACTTTCTCTGAGTCATCGAGATCCTCAACTTCTTTTCCTTTCTTCAAGATTGGTTCTACCCGTTTCCCACTCCTCAATGTAATGGCATTGACAAATTATTTACCATTGTTGTAGTCTTTCGGGTTCGGTTGTGATTTTCCAGGAAGAACTCCCATAGGTCTTGTAGAAGTAGAAGCGGCTTGTACTACCTGATTCTCAAGTGTTTTAACATGTGATGAAAGATTTTCAAACTTACCTTGGAGTTCGCTGTACATGTTTTCCACTCTTGAGTTGATGTCAAAGGCGTTCTTGTTCTGGCCATCGAGCAGTTGCTTAAGCATTGTTGTCATTTCGCTGTGAAATCCCCCTTGTTGAAAACCTCCTTGGTTCTGAACTCTGTTTTCGAAAGGCTTGTTGTAGCCTCCTTGATTCTGAACCCTGTTCTCAAAAGGCTTGTTGTAGCCTCCTTGGTTTGGTACAAATGGTTTTGCTTGATATTGTTGGCCTTGTGGTCTCACTTGTGCTGGATATTTTTGGTCTTGGGGGTTCTCGACATTGGTGCTTCGGTATGAGAGATTAGGATGATTCCTATAGTTTTGGTTGAACCCTTGGTTTTGATAACCATTTACATAATTCAGCTCAGCTTGCACATCCTCAAAACAGTCCCCATGTTGCTCTTGGTACCCTTGCTCTTGGTAACCTTGACCTTCTCCAGAATCATCACAATAGTTGACTGCTCGTAGAAATCTGTTTTGATTCTCCTCCTCCAACGCTCCTCAAGCTCCTATCATAATCAACACAATGGTTGATGTTGCTACCTGCAAGATTTTCAATCAAGATTAGAGCTTCCGGTTCTGTTTTTGTCATGAAGTCCCCATTGCTTGCTGTGTCCAAAGCCATCTTGTAACTCTGGTCAATTCCTCTATAGAAGGTGTTGATGAGTGATTAAGGAGTGAACCCGTGATGAGGACACTCTCTTTTGTAGTCCTTGAATCTCTCCCAAGCTTCTTGGAATGACTCGGTACCAGCTTGTTGAAAACTCGAGATTTTGTTCCTTAGAAGCGTGGTCCTTGCTTGAGTGAAATATTGTCCCAAGAATGCAGCTTTGTAATCATCCCATGAACTGATGGTGTCTCTTTCTAATGATTTGAACCAACGTTTTGCTTTATCAGCTAGCGAAAACAAGAACAAACGACACTTAAAAGCATCGTCTGGTACTCCATTCATCCTGGTTGTTCCACACACATCCTCGAAGTTATCAAGATGAGTAACTGGATTTTCAGAAGGAAGTCCATGGAACTGGTTTTGTTTCACGAGATTCAGCAATCCCGACTTGATCTCAAAATCAGTTCTGTTGATTGGAGGATGTTGGACACCTCCTCGATACATTTGAGCATTTGGAGCATCATGTTCCCTTAAGGTCCTACGAGCAGGAGCAGGCCTTTGATAGTTTGGTTGTTGATGTGCAGCAACTCCGACTGGGGGGTCTTGTAACTCTCCACCATTGTCTCCATCATGTGGTAAACCTCCAGGTGGTAACACATTACCTCCTTTTTCATGAGCCATTTGAGCTTCTCTTTGCTTAGCTAGCCTCTTCTTTTTCCTAATTGCCTTTTCAAACTTTCCAACTTCTTCGTGATATTCAACTAGGTGTGATGAACCTTCGCCTCGGGTCATATACCTTTAAAACATTGATATGTCTTGGTTTTGAGGGTTTTTACTTTTAATTCTATAAGTATTTTTGAGTCTTTTATTTGTTCATATTGTTTATTTAGAGTCTTTTAGTTGTCCATTGAGTTTTGTTTCAGGTTTTAGGTTGTTTTGCAATAAAATGCGGATTTTGGAATGAAAGATCTTGTCGATACATCAGATGTTTTACATCCGTTGAAAGGCTTTCCGTGAACCAATTTTGATGATATTTGGATACAAGATAGCCAAAGGAGTTAGCTTTCATTTGGGACTGGTTTGAGGTGATTCCCATTTATGGTTGGAAAGTTATACCCATTTTACTGAAGATAGGTCAATCCAGCGCGAAGATGAAACAATTGGAGGATTAGGACAAGGATCGACCGATCGCACCACGGGATCGACCGATCCATGCTCCACGGACATTTTCTCTGGACACAACAGATCGACCGATCCTCCATGCAGATCGACCGATCCTCCATGCAGATCGACCGATCCCCAGCCAGCCGCCTTGAAGATATTATGTCCGTAAATTGGGGATCGATCGATCCGACTTGTGGATCGACCGATCCTCCCAGCCGCCTACTCCATTTTACACCTATGTCTATAAATATCACACCTAAACCTACTAAAACATAATCAGATTTTTTTCTAAAGCTTTTGGACGCCTAAAACACTGTTCTAGAGAGTTCTTGGATCTTGAAGCTTCTCCCTTCATCAAACACTTGGAGAAGTTTTCTTGTATCTTTTGTTGTTTATTTCAATACTATTATGCTTTCTATGGTTTATTTTGTTGTTTCTTTGATTATGTGTGAGTAATCTCATAGTTAGGTTTTAGGGTTCTTGAAGGGAATTCATGGCTTGATGAATTGATAGAGATTTGGGGTTTTTAATCCATAGGTTCTTTGATTCATGTGTTCTTAATGCTAGATTAAGAGTAGCTACCTTAGTCTTGATTCTAGGTTGTTCTATAAGCACTAATCATGTTATAGAGAACTTGAACCTTATGAATTGAGCTTTGTATCTCTAGCCTGCGAGAGTTGATGCTAGATCATCATTGTGAACTTAGTGAACTTGTGTGTTAATGCTAATTTGGTTAGGAGAAATCAAACGAGAGTTTAGTTTTCGAATAGCCAAGTTTAGGGGTTAAGGCCACGAGAGTGGGTTAATCCACCTTGCGTTCATGTTCTAGAACGGTACTTAAAAGTGTTGAAACCCATGCTCATTTTATTCACTAGCTATTGATATCCGGAATTGCCTTAAAGCCTAATGCTTTAGCTTGTTAGTCTTTTAGTTAGTCATTTCATCTTGTTTAATTTCTTGTTTACTAAACCAATTTTTATATCGTTTAGATTAGATAGTGTCTTGTATTCCTATTGTGTTGTTCTTGTTTCCCTGTGGATTCGATCCTCAAGTACACAACGTACGAAGGGTTTATTTGATAGACCCGAGCCTAAAAACTCCACATATCAAATTGGCGCCGTTGCCGGGGAAACTAGCAATAGCCATTAGGATTTATATTATATTTGAGACTAAGCTTTTTGTTTTTGTTTTTGTTTGTGTGGTTACTAACTTCTTTTCAAGTGTTTGTTCTTTTTGCAAGGCACAATCACAAGAGAGAAAGCATGGCTTCAGAATTGATTTCAATGATGAAATTAATTCTAGAAGCTCAACAAAGAGAGATGGCTTGGGACCCTACAAGTCATCATGGTTTTGAAAGCTCATCCACTTATCAAGAAAGTCTTCCTAATGGATACTCATCTCAAGAGTATCAATATGGGTATGGTGTAGGATACATGGAGCATGAACAAGAGTATCAAGAGTACCAATCTTGGAACATGGAGCATGAACAAGAAGTAACATACTCTTCCCAAATCTCAGATAAGGAAGAGATCTTCAACATGTTGAAGTTGGCGTTGGAAAACCAAAAAGAAATCAGCGAGAGCATGAATACCAATTTTGGACGTTGGTCTCAAGATGCTCAAGTTGTTGAGCCAACACATGTGGAGTCCATCAAAATCAAACTTACACAATGGATCGAAGAAGAAGAAGAAGGAACGGTTGAGGAAACTTTTGAAGATCCTTGTGAAGATGGTTCAGTTGTTGAGTGCATAGAGATCACAAGCGAGAGCACAGCCCAAAATGAGCTCTCAACCATAGAAGAGATGCAGCAACATGATTCCGAACAAGAGTCATATGGAGAAACACTTATGGAGGAACAAGAGACTATCATTGAAGAAGCCTCCAAAGAGAATGAAAAAGAAGAATCTCCAATGACACAACAGTTCAACAAACATCTTGGCATACTCCCCACCACACCATTGAGCTTTCGTGGTCCAAGGAAGACCCCTTTTGAGAAGAATATGATGAAAGAATTAAGGGACTGGTTCAATGATTCTCCGAGGAGGACTCCTTTTGAGGAGATTAGGATGAACGAGTTTAGGGGATGGTTCTACGATGAGTATGATCCTGGTGATCCAAGCTCAACCTTCACTCCCACCTAAACCAATATCCACCGTCAAGCTTAAGCGACGTTAAACGAGCCATTGGGGACTCCCCCAATTCTATCCTTTATATATACTTATATATATATATATATATGTGTGAGTGTGATTTTATTTTTATTTTTGTGTGTTTTGATTTTATAGGAAATTGGTGAGTAGTCAAAGCGGTTGCCGATCGGACAACCTAAATGCACTTAAATCAACAAACTCCACTTCTAGAGCAATGACTTCTGAGAAATCGATGAGTATCAAATCTACCATTGTATTATTCCATTTGTCTAATTATCACTATATTTTTGCGTTTGTCGAATTTTTGATTTCTTTTATTTTCTTTTGATTTCTTTTACTTTCTTTTGAGTTAGTCCAAGATGTTTTTATCGAGTTAAATTTTGGTTAAGTCAAAATTAGTAGGGTATTATGAGCTTGTTCTTACGGATTATCATATTTGGATTAACACTCTTATGACTCTTGATTATGTTTGACCGCATAACCGATTTGGAAAGACTATGAGCTGAGTCAACATTCTGAAAGTCTCTTTCCATTGGAAATTAGGCTCATCTACCGTTGTCTCTAACCCCTATTATAACCTAACCGGACTTTAATTTCTTACCTAGGGGCTTGACATACACCGGACGAGACCTCTTCGAGCCGTACAAGATACTGCACCTCTTCACAAAGTATGCTTCCCCTCTCTCTTCCCTTCGAAAAAAGTGTAAAGAAACAGATATAATTGGACGGGACCGAGGGTTAGTGCGTAAACACGTGTAATATTTTTTGAGTCTCGCTGAAACCTATCCAAAGAAAAGAGCAAGGGATCGATAAAAAAAATATAATGATACCCTAGAAAATTAGGGAAAATCGATTCCATGGAAGTGAGAAAAGAGAGAGGAAAGGAACCATACGAAGAATGTCTTGGCTTGGAGAGAGTTGACATGTCCTTTGATCGATATTCCCTTGGTAAGACCACACTTTATATTTCTTGCTTAATCTATGTAAATAGATGACAATGGGGATTCCAAAATTCCTTTGGATCGTGGATTAAGAGTAAAGGATGTTGAAGTTTCTTATGGACAAGTACGTAAAGTAGGTTCTCGTGTCAAAGCTACGAGAAGTGTAAAGATGATATTCCTACAGATAGCGAGCTCCCGTTTTTCAAAACCTTTCTTCTGTATTTGATTTCATTTGTTTGTTCTTGCTTGAGGACAAGCAAGGATTCAAGTCTGGGGGAATTGATATGTCTTGGTTTTGAGGGTTTTTACTTTTAATTCTATAAGTATTTTTGAGTCTTTTATTTGTTCATATTGTTTATTTAGAGTCTTTTAGTTGTCCATTGAGTTTTGTTTCAGGTTTTAGGTTGTTTTGCAATAAAATGCGGATTTTGGAATGAAAGATCTTGTCGATACATCAGATGTTTTACATCCGTTGAAAGGCTTTCCGTGAACCAATTTTGATGATATTTGGATACAAGATAGCCAAAGGAGTTAGCTTTCATTTGGGACTGGTTTGAGGTGATTCCCATTTATGGTTGGAAAGTTATACCCATTTTACTGAAGATAGGTCAATCCAGCGCGAAGATGAAACAATTGGAGGATTAGGACAAGGATCGACCGATCGCACCACGGGATCGACCAATCCATGCTCCACGGACATTTTCTCTGGACACAACAGATCGACCGATCCTCCATGCAGATCGACCGATCCTCCATGCAGATCGACCGATCCCCAGCCAGCCGCCTTGAAGATATTATGTCCGTAAATTGGGGATCGATCGATCCGACTTGTGGATCGACCGATCCTCCCAGCCGCCTACTCCATTTTACACCTATGTCTATAAATATCACACCTAAACCTACTAAAACATAATCAGATTTTTTTCTAAAGCTTTTGGACGCCTAAAACACTGTTCTAGAGAGTTCTTGGATCTTGAAGCTTCTCCCTTCATCAAACACTTGGAGAAGTTTTCTTGTATCTTTTGTTGTTTATTTCAATACTATTATGCTTTCTATGGTTTATTTTGTTGTTTCTTTGATTATGTGTGAGTAATCTCATAGTTAGGTTTTAGGGTTCTTGAAGGGAATTCATGGCTTGATGAATTGATAGAGATTTGGGGTTTTTAATCCATAGGTTCTTTGATTCAGTGTTCTTAATGCTAGATTAAGAGTAGCTACCTTAGTCTTGATTCTAGGTTGTTCTATAAGCACTAATCATGTTATAGAGAACTTGAACCTTATGAATTGAGCTTTGTATCTCTAGCCTGCGAGAGTTGATGCTAGATCATCATTGTGAAGTTAGTGAACTTGTGTGTTAATGCTAATTTGGTTAGGAGAAATCAAACGAGAGTTTAGTTTTCGAATAGCCAAGTTTAGGGGTTAAGGCCACGAGAGTGGGTTAATCCACCTTGCGTTCATGTTCTAGAACGGTACTTAAAAGTGTTGAAACCCATGCTCATTTTATTCACTAGCTATTGATATCCGGAATTGCCTTAAAGCCTAATGCTTTAGCTTGTTAGTCTTTTAGTTAGTCATTTCATCTTGTTTAATTTCTTGTTTACTAAACCAATTTTTATATCGTTTAGATTAGATAGTGTCTTGTATTCCTATTGTGTTGTTCTTGTTTCCCTGTGGATTCGATCCTCAAGTACACAACGTACGAAGGGTTTATTTGATAGACCCGAGCCTAAAAACTCCACATATCAAACATCAAAGAGAAAAAGAAAATGATTATCAGTAACTGAAAATAAAATGCAATAGACTAATAACTGATCCTAAATCTTTAGGTAACGCTATTGGTCCCCGGCAACGGCGCCAACTTGATTGCTCGAGTATTTACTCGATACACTTAACCGCAAGGTAGTATATAACGAGATCGATCCACAAGAACCAATGGTACACTAATGATTTACGAGACTTGTAATTAGCTATAGCGGGATGGGTTTGATTGTTTTATTTTTAACTTGTAAACAAAATGCAATAAACATAAAACGAATGATTTATACGATTTAAAAGGCGTTAGGCCTTAGGGAAATTCAGGTTATCAATGGCTTAACAAATAATCTTGAGCATGGGATTTAGCATTCTCAGCACCGTTCTAGAACATGAACGCAAGGTGGATTAACCCACTCTTGTGGCCTTAACCCCTAAACTTGGCTACTTGAAAACTAAACTCTCGTTTGATTTCTACTAACCAAATTAGCATTAACACACAAGTTCACTAAGTCCACAATGATGATCTATGATTGCTCGAGTATTTACTCGATACACTTAACCGCAAGGTAGTATATAACGAGGTCGAACCACAAGAACCAATGGTACACTAATGATTTACGAGACTTGTAATTAGCTATAGCAGGATGGGTTTGATTGTTTCTTCCAAACTTGTTAACAAAATGCAATAAACATAAAACGAACGATTGATTTATACGATTAAAAGGCATTAGGCCTTAGAGCATTTCAGGTTGTCAATGGCTTAACGAATAATTTTGAGCATGGGATTTAACACTCTCAGCACCGTTCTAGAACATGAACGCAAGGTGGATTAACCCACTCTCGTGGCCTTAACCCCTAAACTTGGCTACTCGAAAACTAAACTCTCGTTTGATTTCTCCTAACCAAATTAGCATTAACACACAAGTTCACTAAGTTCACAATGATGATCTAGCATCAACTCTCGCAGGCTAGAGATACAAAGCTCAATTCATAAGGTTCAAGTTCTCTATAACATGATTAGTGCTTATAGAACAACCTATGATCAAGACTAAGGTAGCTACTCTTAATCTAGCATTAAGAACACATGAATCAAAGAACCTATGGATTAGAAACCCCAAATCTCTATCAATTCATCAAGCCATCAATTCCCTTCAAGAACTCTAAAACCTAACTATGAAATTACTCACACATAATCAGAAAAACCACAAAGTAAACCATACAAAGCATAATAGTATTGAAATAAACCACAAATGATACAACAAAACTTCTCCAAATGTTTGATAGAAAGGAGGAGCTTAGAAATCCAAGAAAATGTGTCTAGAATAGTGTTTTAGGCGTAGAAAGAAAATCTGATATGTTTTTGTAAGTTTAGGTGGGATATTTATAGACATAGGTGTAAAATAGTGTAGGCGGCCAAGGGGATCGATCGATCCACACGTCGGATCGATCGATCCCTGATTTACGGACATAATATCTTCAAGGTGGCTGGGCATGGGATCGATCGATCCACGCGTCGGATCGATCGATCCCTACGTTGTTCTTCATGACGGCTGGCTTGGGATCGATCGATCTGCCTTAGGGATCGATCGATCCGTTGTGTCCGGACAAATATCTTCAAGATGGCTGGGCATGGGATCGATCGATCTGCCTTAGGGATCGATCGATCCGTTGTGTCCGGACAAATGTCCGTGGAGCATGGATCGGTCGATTGGTCGGCCAGATCTACCGATCCGTGGCCGTGTTCTTGGAGTCATCTGGATCGATCGATCCAAGGGTAGGATCGATCGATCCCGGGCCTTTTCGTAACTTCTAGGCTTCATCTTAGCCCGAACAATCCCGAAATCGTCTTATTCCGGCTTAACTCCATAGAACCTGTAAAAAACTCAAAACAAAATAGAAAAGACTCGAAAACTAACAAAAGATACGAAACAAATACTAAAAACAAATCAAAAAGCAATCAAAAGTACAATACATCAACTCCCCCCAACTTAGACTTTTGCTTGTCCTCAAGGAAAACAAAACAAAATCTAAACCAAGAGAAAAGGTTTGAAAAACATGAGAATTCGTAAAATCTATAGGATCATGCCTTCAACCAAATGCTCGCAACCACTTTCACTAAGTCCATATCAAACCGTACTACATTGTACTTCGCCATAACCGTAGCAAATGTATGAAGTCCCAAGATCATGTAGAACTTAACATTTAACATTTATTAAGAAATGCGTGTACTCTCACAAAGGGAATATCTAACACGTTATGGTCTAGGTATGAAGGTTGATATTTGGTGGCTCAAGTGTTTTGGGTTCTACAGCAAAGCAAACGGATGCAAATCATTATGCAAAATCACAGTGAGACAAAGACCAATTAGGAAGTACATAGCTCTCCTTTCGCTCGAATCCTCCTAACCAACTCAAAACCCCAAGTATGAATATAAAGATTTCTTTCTTTCTTCTTTTTTTTAGATGCTAATGAAACACATTAAAGATCTCAAACTCACTCCTTTCTCTTTTCACTCCTTTCCCATCTTGTTGTATTTTTTTTTTTTTTTTTTTTTTTTTTTTTTTTTTAGATGGAGGAGCGGGAATGAGGAGTCCTACAAAAACTGCATCAAAAGAAATCTTGACAATGAATGCTCGTCATACTCATAAATACATCTGCTAATCCACAATAGCCCAATCTCGTCCAATGACGGTATGCAAACGAACTACTACCACAATCCTAGCGAAAGGAAAGCTATGTCGGTCCGTATACTCCATAGTTTTTGCACATGAATGCACATGACAATGGCTATAAACAGATGCATGTGGTTTGAAAGATGGAAATGGTAAGGGGTGTGGTACTAGACTAAAAATAAGTCTAGCCATTTGGAGTTAACAAAGGTTGATATAAACAAGGTAAAGAAAACTCCAAATGTAATTCCATTACATGATTATCAATCCCCTAAGTGAGATATATTAAGTCCATATTAAGTTCATATATATATGATTAAGCTCAAATGATAGGGATTTTCATAAAATGATCAAGTTATGGATTTTTCTGCGCTTCCAAGTTATCCTCAAACAAAGCTAAGCAGTTTTAAGACAAAATGATCTTAAACATGTTGCAATTCCAAAAGATAACAAATTCTCATAACTATTTTGACTCAATAAAACATTTAAAATTCCAACAAAGTTTAAAAAATAAAAATAAAACACACCAAAATAAAAGAAACAAACACAAACGTCATTAGTAAATAATGGCATCCTCCCCCGAACTTGCTTTTCACCGTCTCGGTGTAATAACAAAATTAACAGAAGAATGCCATACATAAATAAATAAAACCAAATGTCTTAAAAGCTAAATGATATAAAACAAGGGATAGAAATAACCACAAGCTCAGTGGTCGCGGGTAGAGCTATCGCTGGAGCTCTCTCTCCTGCCTATGTTCCTTCTGCTTCTTGGTAAGCGGATATCACTATATTGTGCTGAGGAATGCTCCACCGGTGAATGAGAAGGTTCAGCTCGGTCTTGAGATGCCTTGGTCCTCATCTCATGTGCTTTGGTGATAGAGTCGGACTCTGTGCCCTCAGAGTCATCAGCATCCTCGGCTTGCTCGTTATCCTCACCTTGCTCACTTTCCTCATTATCCTCACCTTCCTATAAAATGAAAGCACACAAAATCAAAGATAAAGATCACACTTAAACAAATAAATAAACATATATACAAACGATAGAACTGGGGGAGTCCCCAATGGCTTGTTTAACGTCGTTAAGCTTGACGTTTGATGCCCATTTAGACTGAAGGGAGAATAGGAGTTGTCGAATGAACTCCATCCTTGAAATTTGGTCCTCAATCGGTGAGCTCGATCTTGAGAACCTTCACCATGAGCTCTTTGATGTAGTCTGATTGGTTCTCCTCTAAACCTGGCAATAAGATAATTCTTGCTTTGGCAAAAGGTTTGGAAGGACCTTTGCTCTTGATCTTGCACTCTATAGCACCACCATTGTGGCTCAACGGATGCAAGGTGAAAATGGATGAGGAGTTGTGACCAAAATGAGGCTTCTTGCCTTTCTTCAGCTTTTTCCTTGTATCCACCATCTTTGGCTCATCAAATGAAGCATTAAGGCTTTCACCATGGTAAAGGAACTTATCATCACAGTCCTTAAGTCGATTTTTCTCAATCAAACCCTTGAGCTTTTCCTTCCTTTCCATTTCTTCATTGGCGATTGTTCCACAAAATGTTGAAGAGGAAGGCTTGATTTGAAATGAGTCTTTGGAGTCAACATGGATGAGGATTACTCGCCTGTTTGGGAAGTCAATGTTCGCTCCAGCGGTGTTGAGGAATGGAGTTCCAAGAATGAGTGGAAGCTTATCTGGTTTCTCTCTATCTACCACCATGAAGTCCGTTGGGATTAGACAATCTCCTACCTTAAGAGGATAATCCTCAATCAACCCAAGTGGAGGTTTCGAAGAAGCATCTCCAAATGTGATGGAAGATGAGTGTTGTTTCATCTCTTTAATCCCTAACCTTTCCGCCATTTCAAGTGACATCACATTTACGCTAGCTCCTGAATCACACAAGGCATTATCGATTTCCAAATCTCCTAGGGAGCAAGAGATTGTGAATGTACCAGGATTTCCAAGCTTGGTAAGCGATTTAGGTTCAAGCGGTGGTGCACGCGGTGGTTTTAGCACTTTCATAACCTCCTCAACTTTCTCTTGGTTCGCTAGAATGGCTTCAATGAACTTAAAATAGAGAGGAACTTGAGATAAGTCATTTACATGAGGCAAAGGTGCTCCAACTCTACTCATATTAGCCTTGAAGCTCGAGAGGATTTTCTTTTTAGCCTTGGTAAGAACTTGGCTCGGAAAAGGAAGTGGAGGCTCATAAGGAGAAGGTTCAACTCTTGAAGTAACTCTTGTTTCGATGCTCTTGGTCACCATATCTTCTTCTTTAGTGCTAAATTTCCCTTCCACTTCACTCTTTATAACCAGATCATCAACATTCGAACCATAAAGGAGCCTAGAAATTTCCTTTATTGCCTCTTCATTCTCGGCCATTTTTGAATCACTTGTGAAGATGACATTGCAAAATTCTTTACCATTGTTGTAGTGTTTCGGGTTCGGTTGTGGTTTTCCAGGAAGAACTCCCATAGGTCTTGTAGAAGTAGAAGCGGCTTGTGCTACCTGATTCTCAAGTGTTTTAACATGTGATGAAAGATTTGCAAACTTACCTTGGAGTTCGCTGTACATGTTTTCCACTCTTGAGTTGATGTCAAGGGCGTTCTTGTTCTGGCCATCGAGCAGTTGCTTAAGCATCGTTTTCATTTCGCTGTCATCGGACGATCCAGCTGGGGCATAGCTCACATGAGCTTGAGCTGGTGCTTGATAACCTCTCTGAAAGTTGTTGAACTGAGGTCTTTGCTGAAATCCCCCTTGTTGAAAACCTCCTTGGTTCTGAACTCTGTTCTCAAAAGGCTTGTTGTAGCCTCCTTGGTTTGGCACAAACGGTTTTGCTTGATATTGTGTCCCTTGTGGTCTCACTTGTGGTGGATATTTTTGGTCTAGGGGGTTCTCGACATTGGTGCTCCGGTATGAGAGATTAGGATGATTCCTATAGTTTTGGTTGAACCCTTGGTTTTGATAACCATTCACATAGTTTAGCTCGGCTTGCACATCCTCAAAACAGTCCCCAGATTGCTCTTGGTATCCTTGCTCTTGGCAACCCTGACCTTCTCCAGAATCATCACAATAGTTGACTGCTCTTTGTTCACGTCTTAGGAGTTGTTCCACCTTCGCAGTCAGCTCAGAAATTTGTTTTGATTCTCCTCCTCCAATGCTCCTCAAGGTCCTATCATAATCAACACAATGGTTGCTGTTGCTACCTGCAAGATTTTCAATCAAGATTAGAGCTTCCGGTTCTGTTTTTGTCATGAAGTCTCCATTGCTTGCTGTGTCCAAAGCCATCTTGTAGTTCTGGTCAATTCCCCGATAGAAGGTGTTGATGAGTGATTCAGGAGTGAACCCGTGATGAGGACACTCTCTCTTGTAGTCCTTGAATCTCTCCCAAGCTTCTTGGAATGACTCGGTACCAGCTTGTTGAAAACCCGAGATCTTATTCCTCAGAAGCGTGGTCCTTGCTTGAGTAAAATATTGTCCCAAGAATGCGGCTTTGTAATCATCCCATGAACTGATGGAGTCTCTTTCTAATGATTTGAACCAACGTTTCGCTTTATCAGCTAGCGAAAACAAGAACAAACGACACTTAAAAGCATCGTCCGGTACTCCATTCATCCTGGTTGTTCCACACACATCCTCGAAGTTATCAAGATGAGTAACTGGATTTTCAGAAGGAAGTCCATGGAACTGGTTTTGTTTCACGAGATTCAGCAATCCCGACTTGATCTCAAAATCATTTCTGTTGATTGGAGGATGTTGGACACCTCCTCGATACATTTGAGCATTGGGAGCATCATGTTCCCTTAAGGTCCTACGAGCACGAGCAGGCCTTTCATAGTTTGGTGGTGGCTGTGCAGCAACTCCAACTGGAGGGTCTTGTAACTCTCCACCATTGTCTCCATCGTGTGGTAAATCTCCAGGTGGTAACACATTACCTCCTTGTTCTTGAGCCATTTGAGCTTCTCTTTGCTTAGCTAGCTTCTTCTTTCTTCTAATTGTCTTTTCAAACTTTCCAACTTCTTCGTGATATTCAACTAGGTGTGATGAACCTTCGCTTCGGGTCATATACCTTTAAAACATCAAAGAGGAAAAGGAAATGATTATCAGTAACTTAAAATAAAACGCAATAGACTAATAACTGATCCTAAATCTTTAGGTAACGCTATTGGTTCCCGGCAACGGCGCCAACTTGATTGCTCGAGTATTTACTCGATACACTTAACCGCAAGGTAGTATATAACGAGGTCGAACCACAAGAACCAATGGTACACTAATGATTTACGAGACTTGTAATTAGCTATAGCAGGATGGGTTTGATTGTTTCTTCCAAACTTGTTAACAAAATGCAATAAACATAAAACGAACGATTGATTTATACGATTAAAAGGCATTAGGCCTTAGAGCATTTCAGGTTGTCAATGGCTTAACGAATAATTTTGAGCATGGGATTTAACACTCTCAGCACCGTTCTAGAACATGAACGCAAGGTGGATTAACCCACTCTCGTGGCCTTAACCCCTAAACTTGGCTACTCGAAAACTAAACTCTCGTTTGATTTCTCCTAACCAAATTAGCATTAACACACAAGTTCACTAAGTTCACAATGATGATCTAGCATCAACTCTCGCAGGCTAGAGATACAAAGCTCAATTCATAAGGTTCAAGTTCTCTATAACATGATTAGTGCTTATAGAACAACCTATGATCAAGACTAAGGTAGCTACTCTTAATCTAGCATTAAGAACACATGAATCAAAGAACCTATGGATTAGAAACCCCAAATCTCTATCAATTCATCAAGCCATCAATTCCCTTCAAGAACTCTAAAACCTAAATATGAAATTACTCACACATAATCAGAAAAACCACAAAGTAAACCATACAAAGCATAATAGTATTGAAATAAACCACAAATGATACAACAAAACTTCTCCAAATGTTTGATAGAAAGGAGGAGCTTAGAAATCCAAGAAAATGTGTCTAGAATAGTGTTTTAGGCGTAGAAAGAAAATCTGATATGTTTTTGTAGGTTTAGGTGGGATATTTATAGACATAGGTGTAAAATGGTGTAGGCGGCCAAGGGGATCGATCGATCCACACGTCGGATCGATCGATCCCTGATTTACGGACATAATATCTTCAAGGCGGCTGGGCATGGGATCGATCGATCCACACGTCGGATCGATCGATCCCTACGTTATTCTTCATGACGGCTGGCTTGGGATCGATCGATCTGCCTTAGGGATCGATCGATCCGTTGTGTCCGGACAAATATCTTCAAGATGGCTGGGCATGGGATCGATCGATCTGCCTTAGGGATCGATCGATCCGTTGTGTCCGGACAAATGTCCGTGGAGCATGGATCGGTCGATTGGTCGGCCAGATCGACCGATCCGTGGCCGTGTTCTTGGAGTCATCTGGATCGATCGATCCAAGGGTAGGATCGATCGATCCCGGGCCTTTTCGTAACTTCTAGGCTTCATCTTAGCCCGAACAATCCCGAAATCGTCTTATTCCGGCTTAACTCCATAGAACCTGTAAAAGACTCAAAACAAAATAGAAAAGACTCGAAAACTAACAAAAGATACGAAACAAATACTAAAAACAAATCAAAAAGCAATCAAAAGTACAATACATCAATCTAGCATCAACTCTCGCAGGCTAGAGATACAAAGCTTAATTCATAAGGCTCAAGTTCTCTATAACATGACTAGTGCTTATAGAACAACCTAGAATCAAGACTAAGGTAGCTACTCTTAATCTAGCATTAAGAACACATGAATCAAAGAACCTATGTATTAGAAACCCCAAATCTCTATCAATTCATCAAGCCATGAATTCCCTTCAAGAACCCTAAAACCTAACTATGAAATTACTCACACATAATCAGAAAAACAACAAAGTAAACCATACAAAGCATAATAGGATTGAAATAAACAACAAATGATACAACAAAACTTCTCCAAATGTTTGATAGAAAGGAGGAGCTTAGAAATCCAAGAAAATGTGTCTAGAATAGTGTTTTAGGCGTAGAAAGAAAATCTGATGTGTTTTAGTAGGTTTAGGTGGGATATTTATAGACAAAGGTGTAAAATGGAGTAGGCGGCCAAGGGGATCGGTCGATCCACACCTAGGATCTATCGATCCCTAATTCCCGGACAAAATATCTTCATGGCGGCTGAGCAAGGATCGATCGATCCAAGGGTAGGATCGATCGATCCTTCGTGTCTGGACAAGATGTCCGTGGAGCATGGATCGGTCGATCGGTTGGCCGGATCGACCGATCCATGGCCGTGTTCTTGGAGTCGTCTGGATCGATCGATCCAAGGGTAGGATCGATCGATCCCTGTCCTTTCCGTAGCTTCTAGGCTTCATCTTAGCCCGAACAATCCCGAAATCGTCTTATTCCGGCTTAACTCCATAGAACCTGTAAAGGACTCAAAACAAAATGGAAAAGACTCGAAAACTAACAAAAGACACGAAACAAAAACTAAAAGCAAATCAAAAAGCAATCAAAAGTACAATACATCAGTAGCTACCTTAGTATTGATTTTAGGTTGTTCTATAAGCACTAATCATGTTATAGAGAACTTGAACCTTATGAATTGAGCTTTGTATCTCTAGCCTGCGAGAGTTGATGCTAGATCAGCATTGTGAACTTAGTGAACTTGTTTGTTAATGCTAATTTGGCTAGGAGAAATCAAACGAGAGTTTAGTTTTCAAGTAGTCAAATTTAGGGGTTAAGGCCACGAGAGTGGGTTAATCCACCTTGTGTTCATGTTCTAGAACGGTGCTGAGAGTGTTAAATCCCATGCTCAAAATTATTCGTTAAGCCATTGACAACCTGAAATGCCCTACAGCCTAATGCCTTTTAAATCGTATAAATCAATCATTTTATGTTTATTGCATTTTGTTTACAAGTTTTAAAGAAAACAATCAAACCAATCCTGCTATAGCTAATTACAAATCTCGTAAATCATTAGTGTACCATTGGTTCTTGTGGATCGATCTCGTTATATACTACCTTGCGGTTAAGTGTATCGAGTAAAAACTCGAGCAATCAGCTTCCCAAAGCTTGTTCAAGCACTTGTGCGTTGGATGAAGGCGTTTGGATTTGGCCTTGATGATCTTGGCAGCTCCTGGCACCATCCGTAGTGCCGCGTGTCTTTGCTCCTTGAGAGTTCGTCCGGTGCTTTAAGTGTTGAAGTCTTGATTCCTTAATACTTTATGGTGCTTCCTAGTGCTTCTGGAGGTGGTTTTGATGCTGAGAACCTCGGCCCCTATCCACGGATGGAATCCATCAAATGATCTGGAGGCTTGGGGCGTGCCGCGGTTTGGATCGGTACATGGGGTCGCTTCATTAGGCGTCTCTACGCTTTCAGGCATTAAATGTAGGGTTTACACACAACATTTATTCCTCCTTGTAAATTGCTTCTTTTGTCACATCTTAATGACAAAGTTGGTTTAACACGCTTTAAACTTTATTGACTGCACAAATCAGTCACTGCTTCCTTCTCTCGACACATACTGCTCTTTTTATCTTTCCTCAAGCCTCTATTCTCTTGATTCTCGAGTTCACCAAACGCTCTAGCCAATTGATTATGTTTGTTTTCCTGGCCCTAAGTCGCACTCTGACTCTCCAGGGAGTCCCACTCCGACGTCCGGTGATGGTTTTAAACCAGAGGATGGCATCCTCCTCCCCACCTTTTTCTACGCTCTCCAGGGACAAGAAAGAGATGAATGATTTGAGTTTGTTGACCGGATAAAACGGGATATCGTTCCATGCCTCCGTTCTAATCTTTTGCTTACTGAAAACGAAAAACCTAACACTTTTCCTTTTCAAACAGATCACCATAGAACACCGCTTTATATGCGGGAAACGGCTACTCCTTGGTCATAAGCGGCTAGATCTCGAGAGTAGGATTGGGAAGACGGAAAAGAAGATTCGTCATCTTGAGTGCGGCCCGTTGCAAAGGGAGAAGAATGGACTTGACATCATCACCCCCATGCCGGACAGCCTTCGCAAGTAATCTTCAAGGCTTTAGGGATGACATTGCCCCTGATAAGCAAAGGGAAGCGTGGAGGAAGGATCCGTTCTAAACTCCGAAGAAGGATCCGCTGATCGGCCACTGGGCTAGGGCACCCCGATCATGATTTCTTGTGGTTTGATTAAAGGTTTTCCTCCCCGGCAAAACAAGATTGCCGTAAAATTTATGAAAAAAGTAACACAGTTAATTTTCTTGGGCAACTTCTTCTGCTGACTGCTTTTCTTCTCTTACAGTCCTAATCTTTCCCCTATTTTCGTGTTTCGACTACCTTGTTGCAAGGTATAAGGAGTTGGACCACGAGAGGGAACTACTCAAGGCGACGGTTCGTGAGATGGAAAACAGATTTTGCGTATTTCGCGGGATCTGTGCGTGCTCGAAGCGCATCCCTCTGATTGGACCGCCCTCGGCTTCGAAGACTTCGGTCACTTCATTCCTCCGTGCGTACGTGACATGGTTGACCTTGCGGGACATGGGGTCCATTTTTTTGTTACCGATGTTGACTCCAGTAGAGGCTGGCTAGCAAGCCGCGCTTCTACTCCTTGCCTCCTTTACTTTGTTTTACAATTTTGCTTCCAGTTTGTACGCTCGGATCCGAGCCTTTGTTTCGAATTAAATAAAAACTGAACTCGCATTAAACGAGCTGCCAACGTAATCGGACCGAGATCAAGCCAAATTGTAGTTCTTTAATACGTACGACCTTCATACATAAAACTTCTTCAAGTTTAGAATATTCCAAGGTCGCCAAACCGGGGTCCCTTCCAGATCCGCTAACTGGAATACACCTTTGCGTACTACTTCGGTCACTTGATAAGGTCCTTCCTAGTTGAGCCCGAGCTTATCTGCTCCTTCTTCCTTCGTGTTCTCGAACTCCCTTCGTAAGACCAGGTCACCAACTTTCAAGGATCGATTCTTCAACTTCGAATTATTATACCGAACTGTTGCTTGTTGATAATTCTGCAACCGAACCAACGCCCGATCCCGTCTTTCATCAATAATGTCCAATGAATCGCTTAGAATTTGTGAATTAAGCACCTTGTTTGTAGGGAGCTCCGTTCGGCGAAGCCCGGAGACATTCAGTTCGGCTGGAACTACCGCTTCCATGCCATATACTAGGGAAAAACGGGTTTCACCATTGGCTCGTCGTGGCGTTGTTCGGTACGCCCATAGGACTGGCTAGAGCTCTTTGTACCAACCTATTTTGTAAAAATTGAGCCTTTTCTTCAAGTTCTTTATGATCGTTTTGTTCGCAGCTTTGGCGTGGCCATTCCCTTGGGGATATCTCGGTGTTGAATATCTCATCTTGATTCCCCATGCGACTACGAAGTTTTCAAAATCCTTGGAAATGAATTGAGACCCGTTGTCGGTAACGATTTCATACGGAACTCCGTATCGACAAATGATATTTTCCATAAAAAGGTCTTCACTACCGAATCCTTGATAGATGGGTATGCGTCCACTTCAATGAACTTCGAAAATTAATCCGTTAAAACAAGAAGGTGTTGTACACCTCGGGTCGACCAGTGCATTGGTCTGATTATGTCCATTGACCATCGCATAAAGGGGTACGGGGCTATAATCGAAGATAGTAGCTCGGAAGGTTGATGGATGAGCGGAGCATGCTGCTGGCATTTCACGCATCGCTAGGCGTACTGCACACAATCCGTGATCGTAGTTGGCCAATAATATCCCAACCGCTTAATCTTGAAGGCCATTGATTGTCCGGACGAGTAATTTCCACCGAGTCCATCGTGTACTTCGCTCAATACGATCATAATCCTCTCACCGTGGATACAAAGCAAATACGGGTCGTTAATTCCAATTTTAAATAAATTGATGCTTCCGCGCTTGCCACTTATCCTTCGGAAGTTCACCAGTTCAGATATATTTCCTTATAGGTTCCCTCCAGTCAGCCCCCCAATCGTCAGTGGGAGTATCTTCAGGGTCAAAGTTTCTAGCGGCTGGAATGAAACTAGGCTCGGGATCGCTTAGATTTTGAAAGTTTTCTTCACCGCTAGGTGCTGGCTCGGACGCATTTCTAAGCTGAGGCGGAGCATCGACTGATTCGGAGTCATGTTGCTCTCCTTCTGAGGGTATAGTGCCCTGCTCTGTGAAATTTGTTTGCTCTGAAGCGTCGACTGGCTCGGACTTGTGAGGTTCGATGCCCTCATGCTCTGTGTTTGGGATCAATTTTACCGTTGGCGCGGTGACCTTGCTGTTTTCTGTTTTTGAAACGACCGTGGAATCCCCGTAATCAGGGGATGACTCAATATCAATTTTTTATCCACGCCGCCGTCTTGACTTCCTTTTTTGGACCGAGGGCAGCTCGCTGTGTTGTGCCGGCTTTGACTTTGGACTGGGTTACCACCATTGCTTTGTCAAGAACCGTGATGCTTCTAGTGGCAATACACTCGACATGTATTATCCTTTTCAACTCCGGATCGGATGTTGATGCTAAAGCTGCCAATGCATCGGCCGAGTTGTTCTTACTTTGCGGGATCTGTACAAGATGGAATTCTTCAAACTTGTTCACCAAAACACGAACTATAGCAAGATACGCTTCCATCCAAGAATCTTTTGCCTCATACTCTCCGTTAAATTGATTCACAGCAACCTACGAATTGCAATGTTCTACCAATTTTTGTGCTCTGATACTGTGGGCTAGGCCAAGTCTAGCAATCAACGCTTCGTGCTCTGTTTCATTATTGGACGCTGTAAACAAAAATCAGAAAGATTGCTCAATTATTTCCAAAGTTGGAGTGTCGAGCCGTATGCCAACCCCACACCCTTGTTTAAGCGAAGGCCCGTCCACGTAAAGTCTCCAAATGTTCACTGATTGGCAACTCTGTTAAAAAATCTGCGAGCACCTGGTCTTTTGCACTTGTTCTAGTTTTGTATTCGATGTCGTATTCGCTAAGCTCGATAGCCCAATTCGCCAATCTTCCGGAGTGGCTAGGACCATGCAATATTGTCCTCAAAGGTTGCGTCATTAGCACCTCGATCTGGTGTGACAGAAAATGAAGACGCAACTTCCAAGCCGACATGACCACCGCCAGTGCCAACTTTTCCATCATAGTGTAACGAGTTTCCGGACCCGTTAGGCTCTTGATGGCGTAGTTGATCGGTCTTTATTCCCCTATCTCCTCTCTGACGATTACTCCACTAACTGCGTGTTCAGAAAACAAAATGTATAAATACAATACCTAGTCAGTCTCGGGTTTTGATAGGATGGGAGTAATCGATAGGTAGATTTTGAGTTGGTCGAAACGCCTCTTCGCACTTTTCATCCCATTCAAACTTTTTGTTCCCTTTTAATAGTTGATAAAATGGAAGGCACTTGTCCGTCGACCTGGAGATGAAGTGATTTAAAGCTGCTACTCATCCAGTTAGTCTTTGCACTTCCTTGTAATTGCGAGGTGATGGCATCGTCAAGAACGCGTTGATCTGATTCAGGGTTCGCCTCGCTTAGTAACCATATAATTGAGAAATTCCCCTGACGGAACCCCGAAAGTAAACTTCGCTGAATTCAACTTCATGTGATGTCTGTTGAGTATCTGGAAGCAATCTTTGAGATGCTTGATATGATTCGCCGCTTCTAAGGATTTCACCAACATATCATCAATGTACACCTCCATAGTCTTTCCTATGTGCTCTTTCAACATTTTTTTTTACGAGGTGTTGATAAGTTGCTCCTCCCGCGTTCTTAAGTCCGAAGGGCATCACTATGTAGCAATAAATTCTTCTACCAGTGATAAAAGATGTCTTCTCTTGATCATCAGGGTGCATCTTGATCTGGTTGTACCCTGAAAATGCATCCATAAAGCTTAGAAGCTCGTTCCCGGCTGTTGATTCCACCAGTCTGTCGATGTGTGGCAATGGGAAGGTATCCTTTGGGCAAGCCTTATTGATGTCGATAAAGTCAACGCATACCCTCCACTATCCATTCTTTTTCTTCACCACAACTGGATTATCTAACCAGTCCGGGTACTTCACTTCGTGAATCGAACCTACCTTCAAAAGTTGTTCTACCTCATCATTGACCGCTTTTGCTCTGTCCAGACCGAGCTTCCGCCTCTTTTGTTTTATAGGTTTACAGTTTTTATCCACGTGCAACTCATGGGAAATTATCCTTTAGTCGATCCCAACCATGTCTTCAACCGTCCATGCAAAAGCACTTTTATTGATAGATAGAAATTTCAAAAGCTCCTCGCGCAGACTCTTGTTCAATCCCGACCCATTTTTTTCTTCGTTCGGGGTTAACCGGATCGATGCAGACCTCTTCGGATACGTCTGCAGGTTGCTGGCCGCTTGGAAATACTCCGCCTTTTTGTCGGTGGGGCTCGCTAATTGCTATTGGATATTCAATCGGTGACTTGTTAGGTAATATGACCGTGAAATCTCTTGATCTCCTCGGATTATTCCTACTCCACTCGAGGACGGGAATTTGACGCACTAGTGATAGATGGAGGGTACTACTTTCATCTGATAGATCCATGGGGTTCCAAGGATTATGTTATACGCGGTAGGTCGATCGAACATAGTGAACTCGACGATATTTTACACTCCTGCTGCGAGGACCGGTAGCTTTATTGTTCCAAGAGATATCGACGTTTCGCTCGTAAAAGCGATGAGTGGAGCTGGTGGACCAATGACATCTGCCCTGGTCCCTGTGTCGATCAAAATCCTGGAAACTTCGTAATTTGCCACATCTAGGGTTATGACAAGCGTGTCGTCGTGTGGTTTTGCTAGATGTAGAGTTTCAAATTCTTCGAAGGTTATCGCCACATTTTCTCCGCTGGCCTGAGGTTCCTTGCTTACTTTCAGCACCACAGCTTACTTGTGCTTTTTGATAGATAAAACGAAATCATCGCACAACTTTGATCCTCCTATAATTACGTTAATCTTGCCTCTTGATGCGCCCAGTGATGGTTGCTCAAAGCTCCGCTGCTTCTTTGCTTGCGGCTCCAAACTTGGTCCTTTGCCTTTTTACTTATGGTACTGTGAGACTAACTCTTCTATCTTGAAAGTTGTCAGATCTCCCGAATCCCATAGTTTGGCAAGATGCTTTTTGAGAACACTGTAATCCTTCGTGGCATGTCCATTTGACCGGTGTATATCACAATAGACGCTTTCGTCACGCAACCATGTCGTAGGTGATGGAGGTCCAAATCGTCCTTTCCCCGGGGATGGTCTTCCCATGCTATTATTGTATAGGGCTACCCTGAGGCGCTTTGGTGTTGGTCCAGCTTCTAGCCTTGTCGGGCGGTATTTTCTTTAGCTTTTATCCAATTCTTAGAACGGAACAAGGCGTCTTGAATCATTTGGGGCGCACTACAAGAAAACTACCGAGAAACTGACGGCCAAATCCGTCGGGAATCCGTCGGAATTGGCCTATCCCGACGGATTTCCGACGGATTCGTCCGTCGCTTCTATCTTGTTGGAAATGGAAAATCTGTCGGAAAACCGTCGGTATTTCCGACGGATTTTTGACGGAAAATATGAATCAGAAATCTGTCGGAAATCCGTCAGTTTTCCGGTTCCGGCAAGCCATCGGAAATCCGTCGGTTTACTTGTTCCGGCGAGCTGTCGGGAATCCGTCGGTTTACGTGTTCCGGCAAGCCATCGGGAATCCGTTGGTTTGCCGGTTCCGTCAAGCCGTCGGAAATCCGACGGCATATTACTGACGGATTTCCGACGGATTGGCTTAATTATAATAAAAAAAAAATATTTAATAAATAATTATATATTCAAAAAATCCAAAATAATTTAATAAATATTTAAAAATATATAAATGAAATCAATTAAAACAATTACAAAATTCATATTTTATATAATTAAAATTTCAAAAATTAAAAAATTAATTCTCAAATATTGAAAAACAAAAAAAAATATAAATATATCCTATATAAATATACAAATCAAAGTTTAAATCTAACAATCGAAAATCTAAATATAAGATTTCAAACCTTAAACTAACTTTAAAAACCAAAATCTAAATCTAACATTCCAAACCTAAAACTAAACATTATAGAAACCTAAAAGAAACATTTCAAACCTAAATCTAACATTATTATCCTAAAACTAAAATTCCATACTTAAATCTAACATTCAAAACTTAAATCTAACATTCGAAAATCTTAATATAACATTATTATCCTAAAACTAAAATTCCAAACCTAAATATGTTAAGTGAAAACCTAAATCTAACATTCCAAAATATAAATCTAACAATTTTATCCTAAAACTAACATTTCAAACCTTAAACTAACTTTAAAAACCAAAATCTAAATCTAACATTCCAAACCTAAAACTAAACATTATAGAAACCTAAAAGAAACATTTCAAACCTAAATCTAATTACAAAAACTAAATCTAACATTATTATCCTAAAACTAAAATTCCAAACTTAAATCTAACATTCAAAACTTAAATCTAACATTCGAAAATCTTAATATAACATTATTATCCTAAAACTAAAATTCGAAACCTAAATATGTTAATTGAAAACCTAAATCTAACATTCCAAAATATAAATCTAACAATTTTATCCTAAAACTAACATTATAAACCTTAAACTAACATTAAAAACCGAAATCTAAATCTAACATTCCAAACCTAAAACTAAACATTAGAAACCTAAAAGAAACATTTCAAACCTAAATCTAATTACAAAACCTAAATCTAACATTATTATCCTAAAACTAAAATTCCAATCCTAAATCTAACATTCAAAACTTAAATCTAACATTCAAAAATCTTAATATAACATTATTATCCTAAAACTAAAATTCCAAACCTAAATATGTTAATTGAAAACCTAAATATAACATTCCAAAATATAAATCTAACAATTTTATCCTAAAACTAACATTATAAACCTTAAACTAACATTAAAAACCAAAATCTAAATCTAACATTCCAAACCTAAAACTAAACATTTCAAACCTAAATCTAATTACAAAACCTAAATCTAAAATTATTATCCTAAAATTAAAATTCCAAACCTAAATCTAACATTCAAAACTTAAATCTAACTTTCGAAAATCTTAATATAACATTATTATCTTAAAACTAAAATTCCAAACATAAATATGTTAATTGAAAACCTAAATCTAACATTCCAAAATATAAATCTAACAATTTTATCCTAAAACTAACATTATAAACCTAAATCTAACATTGAAAACCTTAAATCTAACATTGCAAAATCTAAATATAACATTTTTATCCTAAAACTAACATTCAAAACCTAAATCTATAACATTCAAAAACTCTAAATTCACAAATTTCTTAAAATTCATTCAATATATATATATACTAACCAAACTTAAAATCTAACTTTGAAAACCTAAATCAAACATTCTAACATCTAAATATAAGATTCCAAACCTAAAACTAAGATTCAAAACCCATATCTAACATCACAAAAACTAAATCTAACATTCCAAAACTTAAAACTAACATTCCAAACCTAAAACTAACATTTATAACTTAAAACTAACATTAAAAACCTAAATCTAACATTCCAAACCTAAATCTAACATTCCAAACCTAAATCTAACTTTGAAAACCTAAAATTTATAAAATTTGAAGAATTTGCTCTGATTTTCGTGTGAGCTCGCGGAGAAGATGAAGATTATAAACAGAATTTTCCGACGGCATCTCCGTCGGAATTTTTGAAATTATTTCGTAAAATTCAACTAACGTGGGACACGAAAACGTTTGATTTTGCCAAAATTTCACTGTCCGTCGGAAATCCGTCAGAAATTTCCGACGGATTTCCGACGGACTTTAGAAAAATATATGTTATTCCTTTTGTCAGACAAACCTTAAAAACCAACACGTGTTTCCCTAAACCCGTCGGAAACCCGTCGGAAATTTCTGACGGATTTCCGACAGTTTGTGGTTTCGTGAGTTTTTTTCGATTCGTTTCAATTGAAATGTGTTTGTAGTGTGGTTTATTAATGATTTCAATGATAAGTTTACAATATTCACCTCCGTTTATAAGAATTTATCAAAATTAAGATTTATACATAGGAACTAGTTAACATGTAAGTTAAAGCATACATTTCATTATGTAGAACTTAAGTGTAAATCATCCCAAAATCTTGAAAACAATAATTTAACCTAAATACTAAGTTTAAATTGTGTTATATCTAATAATCTTATAATATAATTAGCTGTTTGAGGTTTATTGTGTAAAATTTGTCAAAAAAGTCATGAAACCCCAAACTGTCGGAAATCCGTCGGAAATGTCCGACGGATTTCCGACGGTCTGCCCAAATCTGTCGGAAATCCGTCAGAAATTTCCGACGGAATTCCGACGGTTTGGGGTTTCATGGCTTTTTTTTTTAACCGTTTCAATTGAATTATTTTTGTATTATGTTATATTCATATTGGTTTGAATGATAAGTTTAGAATATATTAATCAAAATATCGATTGTCACTTAAGAACCGGTATTTAATTAATATTTTTAATAATTTAAAAATTCCCATACTTGAAAAATAATAAAATTCTAATTGTTTTGTAAAATAGAAAAAAACATAAAACTTTAATAATAAATTATTCCAAATAAAACTTAAAACAACAAAAAATATTAAACATAAAGTGGTTTCTAACAAATAATTTAAAAAACATAAACAAGATCTAAGGTGGTGGTGGTGGGTATTGAGCCATGAATGCTTCCATCCTAGCCGCCATCGCTTGGTTTTCCTCTGTGAGACGTTGCACCGTAGTCTTGAGTTCATCCACTTCAGCTTCTAAATGTGGGCCGTGAGAACCTCCGTAATAGCGTGACGTAATGGAGGATGAAGTATCGTCGGGAAGACCATAATACCGGCCTTTAGACCTCGGAATAGCCTGCGGAAGCAATTAAAAAGTTGACTAAAAATTGAAAATAAATTAAAACTTGAATAAAAATAAAAATTTTACTTACCTCAAATACGAACTCGTTTTCCTTCTCCAAAGGAACTTCGGTGAGGGGAGGGGTTCCTTCAATGATTGGTTGAGAAAGTAGGAACTCTTCTCGCATTCTGTTGACGTTCTCGACGATATCCAGAGTGACCTGATCGTGGATTACACCATCCTTGCCGGTGTGGACAGCTTGGAGCAATCTCAAATTAGATGGTTCGACAACATCTTCCCGAAACTGCATGCAAAATAAAGTAATTGAGTAAAATTTGTGAATCTTAAACTTAAAAAAAATTAATGATTCATTTTAGTATGAATGAAAATTGAAGGGATAAAAAAAAACTTACTAGTTCTTTTGCCTTCGTCGCCTTGCTCTTCGCACCTAGATTGTGCGTCGCTTTGCCCTTTCCTTTGCGGGTGCTGTTCCGGGATGCAGAATATTTTGCGGCGGATTCTTTGGTAGCCTCTTCATTCCAGTAAGCGATGAACCCGTTAAACAGATCCGGGTTCGAAGTCAAGTCCCTTGGCACATCATTCTGCTTCCACTTATCTTTCCACTCGTTTATCTTCCATGAATACGCCCGTGCGCATTTTTTATCGAATTCGCGTCTAACCGTAGCGGTTAAGTGACTGTCCCACCTGAATTCTTGCTGCGAATTAAAAATAAGATGAATTTAAACAATTTAAATAATTTAAATAATTTAAATTCAATTTTAATTATAAACAAAATAAATACATTACCGCAAATTGGCGAAACCACATGTCCTTCTCTTGGATCGGCATTGAGGTGTATGTTGGATATGGATGCTGAAGCATTCCTTGGCACATTCGGTTGATTGACTTTGAGATCCCAGTGTGCGAATGGTCAAACCTACAAAATAATTTTATTAATAAAACTCTAATTAGTTATAAAAAAAAAGTAGATTTATAAATTAAATAAATAAATAAATAAAAACATTTACCAAATGTTTCTTCCTCGACAATCTGGATGAAGACGTGGAAGTCTTTCTCGTCCCGGAAGAGCCATGAAGTCCTCGACACTCATCTGTGTCGGAGCAGTTGCGGTTGGTGGCGGTGAATGAGTTTCTGGAATCTGTGTATCCGGAATATGTGTGGACGGCGTAGGAGAACTCCTCGCAGCTCTACTCCTACTGTGACGACGCAGTCCGCTCGTAGACTCGACGTATGCTCCATAATCCCTACATAAAAATTTATAACAAAGCGGAATCATTATAAAATTAAAAAAGTAGATATAAATTTATAAAAGCAACATATATTTCATAAATCATTGTTCATAACTTATAATTTAAATCAATTTCTGAAAATCATTTTTTAAAAATACACAAAAAAATTCGAAAATCATTAAAAAAAATTAAAATTCAGTTTTTTAAAAAAAAATCATAAGAATATATATTTATTATTAATTGTCTAAAATAATTATGAATATGTTCACAACTATAAATATATTAATTATTTTCAATATATAAATTATAAATTTTAAAAAATAATTTAAAACTTGTGTAATCAATTACAATGTATAAAAATAAAAATTATAGAAATCCTAAATCAAACCAATCAATTTGTAAAATCAATTTCTATTTCAATTTCAATTCAAAAACCACAAACTAAAAATAAAAAAATCCTAAATCTACATCTAAAAATCCAAATTTCAAAACCTAATATAGAAAATCTAAATTTATAACCAAATAACCCAAAATCATAATCCAAATTCCTAATCTAAAACATATTAACAAAATCTGTAACCAAATTCCTTAGATCTAAATTTCAAAATCCTAAATCCACAAATCTAACAAATCATACTCTTAATAAACATTAAAAACTTACATGTTTCTTTGAGACCCAGCCATTGGAAGAAGATTTGGTGTAAATCTTTGAAGAATCGAAGGTTTGAAGAATCGATGGTTTCTTTAAATTTTTTTTGATTTTGTCGACTGAATCGCGAAGAAGACGATCTGGTTTATTTATCCGCGTATTCCGACGGATTTCCGACGGATTTCCGACGGCTATTCTGTCGGAAATCCGTCGGAATGTACTAACATGTATTAACACGAGGCATCAGTTTATTAACATGCGTACTACATGCAGCAAATATCTTCATTCCGTCGGAAATCCGTCGATATTTCCGACGGATTTCCGACGGATACTCACGAATTCCGTCGAAAATCCGTCGGGAAAAAGTTATTTATTTTGAAACTCCTGAGGGTCGAACTGCAGCCCTCTAGAAAAATAGCAACCTCTTAACCATTGAGCCACGATAATATCTTGAAACAATAACAAACAAAGCGTATATATATAATAACCAAAGCGTATATATATATATATATACCTAAAAACTAGTGAAGATTTTTATTTTTGTAGTGATTATGTATATATATACATATTAATTAAAAATAACAACACAAAAAATATGGATTAATTAAAAAAAATATACACAATTAATTAAAAATAACAAAACTAATAATAATTATTGAGTCATGATAACATTTTTTGGTTTTGTTATTTAAAATTATTTTTGGTGGAAAGCTTGTTTTATATATATATGCAATTCATTCAGAATAAGAAAAAAAAGTGGATTAATTATAAATGTTAAATATATATATATATATATATATATATATATATATATATATATATATATATATATATTCTCATATAAATATATATTTAAAATTTTTAATTAATCCACATTTTTTATTTAAATTAGTTGCATACATATATAACAAATTATTGTTAATAATGAATATTGTTAATAATGAATAAATTATTTTTGTTAAATAGCTGCGCTTGATCAGAGCTGCCTACGTACCCATATCGGGATCAAGCCACACCGTATTTCATTGTACAAATTTATGATTTTTGCAAGATACTTTTTTATTCTCCTTGTTATTCACCTTGTTCGTCTTCCTCTGATGATGTTGATCCTTCAGATGTAATTGAGTCTGTATCGTCATAAAATTCTCCTTGTTCTTCTTCTGACTCGGAATGAACTATACCGATTTGTGTGAAATCAACCACAAGATCGACACCAGTAGAGGCCGCAACTGGATCCATTGGAGTACTTACGCTTGGCTGCATGGCATCGTGTTGAGAAACTCCATAAATTCTTCCTCTAGGGCTTATTGTAGTAACTGTGACCCAAGGATCTGACCGCCGTGTTATGCGAGGGTAACGAATGTAGCACACCTATAAAGAAATACAGAAATTTTCGTAAGTAAACGCCGAAATAAACATAAAAATTAGTAAAAACATAACATTTAATTGAACCAAACCTGATCTGCTTGTGACGCTAGAATGAATGGATCATAATGTTGTAGTCTCCGATTTGTGTTAACAGAAGTAACACCAAATTGGTCCACGACAACACCACGACCAAGTACTGGATCATACCAATCACACTTAAAAACAATGCACCTCAAGTCTAACATTCCTGGGTACTTAACTTCCAATATTTCCTGAAAAATGCCGTAGTAAACATCATTACCAGACTTCACAGAAACACAATAATCTGCAGATGGTCTTGTCCTTCTTTCGTCATGAATCCTAAACCCATATCCCCGACTGCAATACCTAGGATAAGACTTTGCACGGTAGATTGGACCACTAACAAATTCCATTAACCATGTGGGAAATGTGGCTCCGCTCTTTATTCCTTCAGGAATCTAGGAAAAAAATTAACCGCAATTAACATAAATGACATTGACACTTATTTGAAAATAATAGGGTTTTGTTAAATCTTACGTAAAATTCCCTAAACCAAGTCATAAAATCTTCCTCCTTATGTTGTTGAAGCTCTTCTTCTGACTTATCCACAAACCACCCGCGTATTAATGCCATGTAAATCCTGTACGAAAACCACATTTGTATGAAAGTTAATAAATTAAATATAATATATTCGAATATATATAGACATTGTCATAAATAAAGTTTTTTACCTTTCATATTCTGCAATTTCCTCCTAATTTGTTAGGATATACATATGTAAGTGTTTAAACTCTTGTTGTGATAATGTGCGTGTCTTGCTTTTTCCACGACCCAAATTTACCAATGGAAGATCCATGAAACTTAGAGCCTTGTTATTGGATACCACTAGCAATGGAAATTTCTTGGGACAAAACGCAGATGATGGAATGTTATTAGTGGAGAATTTGGCTCAAAGCGATGGTAGCTACGGGGAAGATTACGATCGCTCATCTAGAGATAACATTGAGATGAGTGATCAAAACCGCAAGGAGATCAAGGCATTGAATGAGAAGATTGATAAGTTGCTTCAAGTATCTCAAATTTCTCATAAGGCGGCGGTCAACTTTGTTGGAGGAAATAAAGGGTATCAAGGTTATCAATGTGTGGGAATGGAAAATTGTGTTGAGGTACAAGAGGAGATGAACCAAATTGGTGGCCAAGGACACAGATACAACAAGGAATTTAACACAAACTATAGGAATCATCCCAACTTCTCATATAGGAATCCCAATGTGGAGAACCCCCAAGATCAAACCTACCCACCTATGAAACCCCAAGGCAACTTCCAACCACTCTTTCACAACCAAGGCCAAGGAAGTGCATCAAAGCCACCACCTAATGAGGACAACACCAATGCTCTTCTAAAGCAACTCTTAGAAGGTCAAGGAAGAGGAGCGATAGAGCTTACCAATCAAATGGAAGCACTGCACAATAGGATGAATGGGATGTACAATGATCTTGATGGAAAGATCAATAGCTTGGCCTCTCATATAAAGACCATTGATCTCAAGGTCGCTCAAGCCTCTTCTACTTTAAAGAGTCCAAGTGAAACATTACTGAGTAAACCCGAAACCAATCCTAAGGACTTATGTAATGCTAATGCTATGCTTACAAGTGAATCTTCTAATGATGAGAATGAGAAAGCTATAGAGAATATTTCTAGGCATCTCCATGGTTATAATGTTGAGAGTGTGGCGTGTAAAGTTTATGATAAGATAGAGAGTGTCACTAGAGGAAATGATGTGGTGTCAAAGAGAGTTGAAGAGGAAGATACACCACAAGTCAAACCTCCTCCTTATGAGCCTCCACTCCCATTTCCCGGGAGAGTTCTTACTAAAGCTCAAAAGAAAGTCCTCTCGAGCTTCAAAGTTAGTATGAATGGGATTGGAGTTCCATTGCCTTCTATGGAAAGTTTGTACGGAGTCCCTATCTACAAGAAGTTCATTCACACCATACTTGAGAACCGGTCAAAGGTAGAGGAAGTTATGAGGTTATTTGAACCACCACGCTCAACACCACTTGCACCCAAGACGCTTACAAAGCTTAAAGATCTGGGAACTTTCATCATAACTTGCTATCTTGGTGATTTGGAGATAGATAATGCCTTGTGTGATTCCGGAGCTAGTGTGAATGTGATGTCACTTGAAATGGCGGAGAGCTTAGGGATAAAAGGAATGAAGCAACACTCCTCCTCCATTACATTTGGAGATGCTTCTTCAAAACCTCCACTTGGGTTGATTGAGGATTTTCCTCTTATGATTGGAGATTGCTTAATCCCAATGGATTTCATGGTAGTGGAGAGGCCAAAACCCAACAAGCTTCCTCTCATTCTCGGAACTCCATTTCTCAACACCACGGGAGCAAGCATTGACTTCCCAACCAAGCGAGTGACCCTTGTCCATGCGAACCCAAAGGTTTCTTATCCAATTAGGCCTTCATCTACCATGTTTTGTGGAACAATCACTAAGGAAGAGCCAAGGACTTTGAATGATCAACATGAAGAGACCAAGGGTATGCATGTGAAGAACCAAGGGAATCTAATGCTTGATGCGGATATCTTGGATGGTGGTTGTCTAAAGCTTCTATTTGAAGATTCTATGGATAAAGTGCTCATGGTGAAGTCACCAAAACAAACCCACCCTCCCACCCTTGTGCCTAAGTTCAACGAGCTCTCTTTAACAATGACTTTGAAGCCTAAGAAGTGTGTTCATGGAGAGGTTGAGTACAAGGTGAAGTGCAAGGGCATGACCAACCCATTTGCCAAGGTCAAAGCGATCCTTACACCGGAGCTTCAAAGAAATGATTCAATAGGTCTTCAAGGTATCATGAAGGAAATTCTCACCATCAACTTCAAAGGTGGAACACGCTTCTTCAATGCTCATTCCACGACCTCAACCAATCCAAGGAGTTCCAAAACTCCTCCTATCTCTACACTCCCTAAGATTCACGACTAGGGCCAAGGTATGGTCCTTTTTCTCCCTTGTATATACCATTTATTTTCGTTCTCTATGTTATTCATTTTGCCTTTGTGTGTTTATGTCTCTTTCTTGAATTTTATTTCACACCGAGACAGTGTGAAGTAAGTTTGGGGGAGAGACCCGTCTCTAATCTTGTGTTCTGTGATCTTATTTTCCTTTTTGCATACTTGAGTCTCATGCATTCATCTATGTGCATAGAAAAAGCAAAAAAAAATTGAAATTTTTTGAAAATACAAAAAGAAACATGTAGTTTTGCATTTGCATATTGCCTTTAAGATTGAGTCTAAAATCATATAGGTTCGCATTTACATATGAAATGCATTGGGGATATTTGCCTTCTTGAAGTTCAAATTTTGGATTGAGATCGAAGCCCTTGTTCATAGTTACTTGATGCATGATTTCAATCTTGAAAAGTCGGAAAATCCATCATTGGACCCTTTCCTCTTTCGAAAATCTCGATCATTGTGAGGTTTGCATGATTTTCATTACAACTCTCTTTATTATTGGACATAACTTGAATCTAATTTCTTGCTTAGGGAATTAAAATGCTTGTTCATGGGTTTCTATAGACACATTCGAGTTATCTTATACCTATTTTACCACCCTTGCTAACTCGAATGGCCATCTTCATCTTTAAGATGGTTTCCCCACCTTCACCCTAACCATTTTCTTTAAAACCATGCACTGATTTTGATTGAGTGAGGTCTCTTGTGTGCTTTCATTTGCAAAATCCCTAGAGAAGGTGATCGACAAGTCCTCTCTTCCATTAGACTAAGAATGTAATTATAGCTTAGGAATGGTTAGTGATCTTTTATGGGAAATAGTCATTAGAATGAAGGACAAGTGTGGAAAGCCCGAAAAGCTTCTAGAGAACACCTAAGAAAATAAATAGTTGCTCAAATGTGAAAACGAAAAGAAAAATAGATAGTGCTTCCTCCCTATAGCTGAAAAGTTCATAAAAGGAAAGAGAGAGCACCAAAAAAAGAGGAAAAGAATGATTAAAGATCAATGAGCATGTGTTTGTATATCTAGTTAGCCAAAAAGAAAAAGAAGAGACTCGGGTTAAAGTCCTTATAAAGATTTAAGCTCATTGTTTGTGTGTCTAAGAGTTTTGGGGAATAAGATGTTCAAGTCATGAGATAGACATAGATAAATAGATGAAGACATGAGAATGGGTAGGATCATGGAAGAGAGTCTTGTACCAACATTTGGTCACATTCTCCATTGCTTTTGCGAAGTGACTTGCATTTTGTTTGGAGACAAACCACAAACACCATTAAACCTTCTCTTTTCCAAATCTAAACCTTTGTTATACCTAGCCAAATGAACTTGATTGATACTCCCTTAGCAAGACAGCACTTAAAAGCTAAATGAATGTGAAGAGTTGTCTTGAGATTGATTGCAAGTTTGCTTTGGTTTCGAGTATGATTATAGAGTTGCGTTGGTATGATTATGGCGAAGTACGAGAGAGTAATGTGTTAAGCTATGCATTGTTTAACTTTTTTCAAGGACTTAGCGTTGAATCCATTCTTGAACTTTATGGTTTTGAATCCACGTTTTGAAACTCTTTTCTTTGCTAATCTCTTGTAGTTTGCTTGAGGACAAGCATGAGATAGTATGAGGCTGTTGATATGTCTCTATTTTACACCATTTTAGATGACATTTCTCATATAGATTCTTATGTTTTCATTGCATTATTAGAGTCTAGGTGCATCATTTGCATATCAATCTTGTTTCTTAGGTGAGTGAATCATGATCCAAAGGAGAAACATGGAGCCAAAATAACCAAAAGTGAAACATTCGATGAAAGGTTGGAGAGCCGCGGCATGGTGTAGCGGCATGAAGACGACCGATGGCACTCTGCGGCATGGTGTAGCGGTTTACCGCTGGATGAATAATAGATCCGCAAAGTTCTGAGTAGAACCGCGGCATGGTGTAACGGCATGAAGACGACCGATGGGACTCCGCGGTGTGGTGTAGCGGCCAAATGCACGTTGATGAGCCATCGTTAGGAAGTGTACCTGCCAGATGCACCCAGGGAAGACAAATCCGAGTTTCATTAAGCTTCTAAACCAAGTTCAATCCGGTTTAACCCAAGGCTAATGAGTTTCTTTTCAGATTTTATCTAGTTGGTTAGATGTTAAACCAACCTCTTAGCTTCTACTATATAAGTTAATTTACCCTAATTCTGAGGGGTTATGCTTATTTTTCTTAAGATCTCTCTTAGCCACCTTAACCTTTTGCAAAGGGTCTTTGGATGAATTTGAGATTTTCAAGTATCAAATCTTCTTTCTATCTTTAAATCTTTCATCTATTCATCTTATAGTTATGATTATGCAAATATCAAACCAATGGATTTGTCTTTCCATAACCATGAGTGAGTGGTCTTTTAGATGAGTTGAGGGATGGTTGATTTTGATTATTTGATGGATTGAAGATGATGTTTAGGATTAGATTCTATGTTACTTCTTCATTTAGGTGGTTAGTAATGCTAGATCATAGCATTTTCATGCCCACAAGGTGTTTGATAAAATGCTTGAAAGAAACCTAAGTGAGCTTTTCATTCCTTACCTATGAGAATAGTTGACTAGGATGATTTGTGGTTGGATTAGACTTGAATCTTAATGCTCAATGATCATTTTAATTGCTAATGGGAATTATTGTTGATTGAATGATTGTTGAAGAGTTCATTACCATGAAAGTGGATTGATCTATTTGTGATCCTTTAGCCTAGGATACTGTTCATAATATGTTCTTGCATCATCAAAGTTCATCATCTCATCTTAATCATTGCCATTCCCAAGACTCATCGTCTTTTATCATTTGATTTCGAACCATTTTTATCGCTTTCATTTAGTTTAAATTTGGTTTCTAAAACACATCTTTATATAGCTTGGATTGTTGCATAGACTTGCATTCCTAGTGTAGCTAGTTCTTGCTTTTCTTGTGTATCGATCCCTAAAGTACTTCAACGTGTTAAGGGTATTTGATAACCCGAGTAACTAAAAACCTCTTTATCACCATGTTTTATGCAAATGTTACTTCCAATTTCTTTTGTTGAATTGTTACCAAACAACATTCATCAAGCATTGTCAGGTATGTTTTCTACATAGTATTTCATCTTTATTAATGATGACTTCTAGAAGTGTATATATTGTATCATGATTAGGTGTTGATATTCGATAAGATATAAATATCTTAGCAAACTATATTGATTTTATATTGTTAAATTGGTTGAAGTTATACTATTTTTTTTTTACAGGTATAAGTATGTTTTTCGTGATCTATGTACACAGACTTTAGAAAAAAAATTCAGTCGAAATTATGAAAAATAACATTGTCGTTGTTATGTGTAATTTAGAAAAAAAATATTGCTGCCGTCTTTCTTTGATGTGATGGAACATTTGGCGATTCATCTTCCTCACGAGGAAAAACTAGGTGGTCCTGCTCAGTTTATATGGATGTATCCGTTTGAACGCTATATGTATCATTTGAAGAAAAAGGCAAAAAAATAAGGCTAAAATTGAAAGGTCCATCATGGAACAATATGTGAACGAGGAAATTTCTGATTTTAGCTCTTATTATTTCGAATCCCATATTCAGATCAAGAGTCGCAATGATTCTCGCAATGATGATGGAGGTGTCGCATATGATTATCCTTTTTGAGATATTCCCGAAATATTTTTACAGGGTGGACGAGGTAGTGGTAAACCTGCAGATATTTGGTTAGATTCTAAAGATTACAAGCGTGCACATTCGTATGTTCTTTTGAATTGTGGTTATCTACAACATTTTGATAGGTATGCTATCTCTCTAATATAATTTAATAGGAAAAATTACATTTTTAACCTTGTAAGTGTCACGTGCTACCACTTTAAACTTCAAAAGTATTCCACTAACACTTTAAACCTTAAAAATATTTTTACTTATACTTTAAACTTTAAAACTATCTCCTATATTTTTTGACAATAAAATTTAGTACAAAATAGTTAGTGAAAAACTGGTGGAATTTCTGACAGCATCTTAATCCTTCGAAATTTTTTTACAGTAATTTGACGGATTTTCGATAAAATAGTTATGTCGGAATTGCGCTTGAAAATATCTAAATTGATATAACCATTGAATTTTGAAAATTCTGACGTAAAATTTACTACAAGAAAGTTAGCAAAAAATTATGGAATTTCCGACGAGATCATGATCCGACGGATTTTTGACAAAATAGTTTTTTCAGTGGTCCGTTGGACAATTTTTGACAGATTTTCGAATAAACGTTGGAAATCCATTAGAAAATATATATACTCCCTCCATTTCTAATTGTTTGTATTTTTAGAATTTTTTCACATATTTTTAAAAATGTGTTGAAAAGACAATTTTAACCAGTATTTATTAACTAATTTTTTGATAAAAACAAATAAAACAAAATTAAATAGATGGCATAATAGGAAATATGAAGCTAATTTTTTATTGGAAATTGAGAAATAGTATCTTTTTGAAGTAATTTTTTTTTGCTAAAATTACAAACAATTAGGAATGGAGAGAGTATATGTTAATGTAGCCATTTGAATTTTAAAAAATTCTCACGGAATTATATTGTCGGAAATCTGTCGGATTACCATTAGAACTTTTCTTCAGAAATTCCGTCAGTTTTTCGGTAACTATTTTGTATTGAATTTTATGGCGGAAAAACATGGAAGGTTGTTTCAAGGTTTAAAGTGTTAGTAAAAATAATTTGAAGGTTTAAAGGGCTAGTGAAATACCTTCAAAGTTTAAAGTGATAGCATGTGACACTTTCAAAGTTATAAATGTGATTTTCCCTAATTTAATAACTGTCTAATGTATCTCTTATAATCTCGGTAAGTTTACATGTAGAAGCATGGTAGATTCGATACTTATATTTTACACATGCTTTTACAGGTTGCTTGCTGAGGACATGAAATGCTCATATCCCACTAGTATGTGGCTGAGTTACCTGAGTTAAAAGAGTTGCATTTTCAATCATGGTTACAGAAACATGTACGTATTAAATTAATACTCATGTAACTACAAAAGTAAAGTATGTTTTTTTTTTTTGGGAAATTTCAATGTATAACAAGAGATAATTAAAAAAATTACATAAATGGTAAAGAAAATTAAAAAATTAGATATGTAGGTAAGAAAAATAATTGTTGACTATTTTATCGTTTGTAACATTTATATATGTATGTAAGTCGCTAATATAATATTTATCGTGTTAACAATAATAATATCACATTAATTATTTTATAAGAATAATATATTAAAAATATTAAACAGCAGAGTTATCTCGAATATATTTTTTTGTATGGATTAATTATTTTTTTATATGATATACAAAAACATTTAACATATTTTCGTTTTGATATTTTATCGATTTATCATAATATATATCAAATTAAACAAATATATAACCATTTAAAACAAATACATTACATATTAATCATGTTGTTAGCATAATATAACCCATGAATAATAATACTAGTTAACATGTTGAAATAAAATGTAACTTGTTATTTAACTTTGTATATCTTTATCCTTCCATATAAATTGTTATTATTATAATTTATATCATGTAAAATAAATAAATAGCATGTTAATAATTTGTTTTTAGCATAATATAACTCACAAATAACAAAATATAGAATTATACTCGCTTTAAATATTCATGTTTTGTATATATTAATAACTTATTTACATGATAAAAAAACATTTAATATGTTCCAATGTTATAATCAATATATAATAATATATAGCAAGGTAAATAAATAAATCACATGTTAATCATTTGTTACCATGACATAATTCATAAATAAAAGAACATAGAAGTATATTTATTTTGAATATTCATATTTCATATAGAATAGTAACTTATGTAGATGATAAAAAATATTTTAATATTCTCTAATATGTAGTAATTTATAAAATAAATAACATGATAATCATTTTTTAGAAGTAGAATTGTTATCACGTTAACAAAATATTTAACTGTATAAAACTATAACTGATCTCCACAAAGGTTCTATCGCTGATAAAATACTTAACCGTTAAAATTATATTAGGGATATTTTGGTATAAAAAGTTATGAGAAGAGAGAGAACTAATTAGTGAAAAACCAATACCACAAACTTAATTTTTAAATAATATATGTATTTTGAGCTAAATAAGCTTTTTTCTATAAAGAAAGTAAATTATGTTGCTTACTATATTATATTATCTAATTACTATGTACTTTCCAGGTTCAACTCGACTCAAACCGTAGTGTATATCCAATATAATTACACTAACTGGTACAGGGTCCGGCAACTAAAGTAACATCTTGGCCGATGTTTTTTTGTCTAGGGTACAACTTTCACATGGACGAACAAGGAAAAACTGGAAATACCTTTAACTATGGTGTTTGTGTGAAAGGGGCATCTTGTGATTCTAGTGAAGAGTCTGATTTTTACGGAATCTTAACACAAATATTTGAGCTTTATTATCCTGGAGTTGTTGGTCTCAGAATTATTCTTTTCAGATGCAACTGGTATGACTCAACAATGCATAAAGGTATACGTATAAACAAATCGGGGATCGTGGATGTTAATCGGGCTAATCGATATGGAATGTATGATCTTT
Source organism: Barbarea vulgaris (assembly GCA_963667165.1). Taxonomy (NCBI): domain Eukaryota; kingdom Viridiplantae; phylum Streptophyta; class Magnoliopsida; order Brassicales; family Brassicaceae; genus Barbarea; species Barbarea vulgaris. The sequence goes on along the minus strand of OY763893.1, from coordinate 17,639,011 downwards.
TTATTCTTGCTAGCCAAGCAGACCAAGTATGTTATGTCTCATATCCTCGTATAAATAAAAAGAAAGGTGATTGGTATGCTGCAATAAAGATACAACCAAGAGGAAAGGTTATATCCAATGATGAGGTGGTGCCTGGGTGCCAAGGTTTCGCTGGAGGAGAGGCTAAGGTTTGTGGTCTTTGGTTTGAGAGGAGGATTTTTCGAAGACAAACCAACGTCCCACATCAAAATATTAGAAAGTAAATGTCTAATATATAAGTCAAGTCAATCTCTAATTAGTAAGAGGCCTATTGGGAAGGAGCCCAATAAAATATCCGTGCGAGCTTGGCCACTTGGCCCAAAGCGTACAATATCATACTAATGGGAGTTGACTTGGGCTTGCAGAAGCCCAACAATCGATATCAGAGCCTAGGTAAAAAAAATGTGGACCTAGAGAAGTGGGTGTTCGCTGCATGATCAGTGTGGGAGGAGCCTTCAATGTGGCACGATTAGAAGAGTGCCTCAAGAGAATCTCGCGAATAAGGGGTGTTGATGTCTGGGTGCCAAGGTTTCGCTAGAGGGGAGGCTAAGGTTCGTGGTCTTTAGTTTAAGGGTCGCATTGTTGGGAGACAAACCAATGTCCCATATCGGAAGATTAGAAAAGTAATAATCTAATATATAAGTCAAATCAATCCCCAATTAGTAAGAGGCCATTTGGGAAGGATCCCAATAACAAATCTGTGCGGGCTTAGCCACTTGGCCCAAAACGAACAGTATCATACTAATGAGGGAGTTGACTTGGGCTTGTAGAAGCCCAACAATTATGGTATCAGAGCCTAGGTCGAACAAAGGTGGACATAGAGAAGTGGGTGTGGGCTGCATGATCGGTGTGGGAGAAGCCTTCAATGTGACACGATTATAAGAGTGCCTCAAGAGAATCTCAAAAATAAGGGGTACCAGTGTCTGGGTACCAAGGTTTTGCTGGAGGGGAGGCTAAGGTTTGTGGTCTTTGGTTTGAGGGGAGCATTGTTGGGAGACAATCCAACGTCCCACATTGGAAGATTACAAAAGTAACAATCTAATATATAAGTCAAGTCATTCCCCCAATTAGTAAGATGCCTTTTGCGAAGGAGCCCAATAACAAATCTATGCGGGCTTGGCCACTTGGCCCAAAGCAATATCATACTAATGAGGGAGGTTACTTGGGCTTGCAGAAGCCCAACATTGGGTATCAGAGCCTAGGTCAAAAAAATGTAGACCTAGGGAAGTGGGTGTGGGTTGCATGTTCGGTGTGGAAGGAACCCCTAATGTGACACGATTAGAATAGTACCTCAAGAGAATCTCGCGAATAAAGGGACGCGAGTGTATGGGTGCCAAGGTATCGCTGGAAGGTAGGCTAAGGTTTGTAGTCCTTAGTCTGAGGGAAGGATTGTTGGGAGACAAACCAACGACCCACATCGGAAGTTTTTTTTTTTTTTTTGGTCGCCACCCACATCGGCAGATTAGAAAAGTAATAATCTAATATATAAGTCAAGTCAATCCCCAATTAGTAAGAGGTCTTTTGGGAAGGAGTCCAATAACAAATCCGTACGAGGGAGTTGACTTGGGCTTGAAGAAGCCCAACACAGTATGATTGCACAACAGAAAACATAAGTAGCATTTGCAACAGATTCCTCCGAGCTAACGAAGATGGTGTCTACTCCGACAGATTGGCCATGCTTTCTCGATACTCCTGGAAGATCTTGTGAAGATACAGAATTTGTTCTCTTTTCTCTCTTTTATTGATTTCTTGTAATTTGAATTCAAAAGCGGATAAATTAGTACGAAGTGCCAGACTTTATCCGCAGTTTATTATGCATGTAAACTTTGTACCGCCGGTTTGGATCGAAACCTTAAATCAAATTAAAAATTGTTGACAAAAAGAAAAAAATATATAAATCTAATTAATATATAAATCTAATTAATGTATATGATATATATAATATATCATGCAAAATGTGATTCAAATAAATGAAATAAATTAGCACAAGTTGAGAGCCATAAATGAAATAAACATGTGCTATAAGAAAGTATACTAAAAATTTTGATTAGCGCGATAATAGAACGACTTATAATAGCATGTCAAAAAAAGGTTATTGTATAAGTGGAACATACCATAGCTCTTGATGTCATAGCGTTTTCAAAAACTGTTAAACACTTATCGTGAACTAGGAATGTTCATTTTTCTTGTAGTGTTATATTCGTCCAAATCGATATATTGGTTGATGATGTTAATTTTTTTTTTTTTTTTTATATTTGGTGCTTTGCTTTCTTCCGAAATATGGGATTATATTTTCATGTATACTACATCTTGAAACTGTTAAAATTGCTACTTAATTTTGGACGTTATATTTTTTTTTGAATTTTATGTTAAATTATATTCAAAGAAAAAATAACAGGTTTACAACAAAGTTCATCGAGTGTTTGATGAAATTTATAGCTGGAAAAAAAACATTTACTTAAAAAACTTGGTTTTTAATTTCTAGATTCAAACCAGAGTTGGAGACTTTTGTCGTATCGTCTATCACCCGAAGCTCGAATCGATGAATGCTGGTTTCGAACTTGTTTGTCTATCCACTTAATTAGGCAAACTGCTGGATTCGGATCTTCCCCATGTCTTCGCCCATTTCGCTCTCACCATATCGTGTACACTGAAGCTTGGAGGACGTATCGAGCTATGAAACTCTCTACTCCTTCTTGCTGATGGTCCGAGACATGAGTAACAATAGTGTGCCAATCAGTTGTGTACCTGGTTTTGAAGATGTTCTTTGCTAGAGCTGCCCAAATTGCTGAGACATAACCGCATGAGAACAATAAATAGTCTCGGGTCTCCGTACTATTTTTACAAAAAGCACAGACCACCGATGACCCCACATTCCACTTTGCCAGACGCTCACTTTTTGAAAGCCGGTTCTGAATTGCAAGCCAGACGCAAAAAGAGTACTTGTGTAACATCCGTGTTCCCGAAAATAAGAAATTGGATTTATTTTTCGGATTAAAGAGCTGGGTTTTACAGATTTTATTTAAAACAAATAAAAATCTGGGGGTGTTATAAAATGAGAATCAATAAGTTGGGGTTGAATCTATTAAATTAGAAAGTTGTGGTGGGTTTAGTTGATACAATCAGAAGTTTTGGGGCTATCTTGTAAAGACCGAAAAGTCTGAGGGCTTAATGGCAATTTGGAGAAGTTAAAATAAAACCCTATTCCTTTCGTTGAAACTCATCCTCTTCTTCACACTTGCCGCCTCCTAAGAGAAAAGAGAGAAGAGTGGCTGTGTGTGTTAGCAAGGGGGAGAGAGAGAGAGAGAGAGAGAGAGAGAGAGAGAGAGAGAGAGAGAGAGAGAGAGCTGTCGTCGTTGAGAGCAAGAGGGAGTTGGCTGAGCGTGTGGTGAGGTCGCCGTTCAAGCCGTGAGTCGTGCCGTCATCGGTGTCGGGTTGCTGTGTGTAACGCCCGTGTTCCGAAAAATGGAAATTTCGGAATTACATACGGGATTTATGGGGAGAATCTCTGGAAAATATTTCCGGAATTTTTGGAGTAATTTGGAAGTGACACCGCATTTTTCCCGTAGGGGGGTGTTCGGGATCGATTTGGGAAGTTTGGGGTCAGTTTGTGAACTTTTGTGAGTTCAAGGACCAGACTCTAAATAAAAAAATTAATCTGATTAAATCAGATCAACACCAACCAATTCCACTCTCTTCTCCACATGCAGCCTCCACTTTCCCCCCCCCCTACAAAGTAGCCTACTCCCTCCTCCAGCAGCCTCCACTATCCTTGTAGAGTTCCCCACCTCTCCACCTTCTTAGGCAGCCACTTTCTCCATTCTTCTTCACATTGCCGACATTGTCATCTCAGAGGAAAGAGAGAGAGATTTGGCTGAGGAAAGAGAGAGAGTTGAGTGGTTTTGGTGAGAGAGGAAGGGTGAGGAGAGGGGCTTTGATTAGTGACTTTAGAGAAGGAGTTAAGAGTGAGGCTGAGTTGTGGTTTGGGGTGCCTTGAAAGAGAAGTGGAGTCTTGTGAGCTGAGGTTGTCTTAAGACAAAGGAGAGAAGGTGAGCTTGGCTGTGTGTGGGTGTGGAGAGCAAGAGAGGAGTGAGTTTGGTGGCTGTGTGTTGGCGTGAGAGTCAAGAGGTGAAGGAGACGGAGGTTGCCGTGACGGTGAAACTTCGAAGCTCTCTCGCACCTTGTGTCATCACCGGTAGATAGGGTAAGGTCCTGTTCCTTCTTTGATTGTATCATGTCGATTGTGGTGGTTCGGTGAGAAGAACAGAGTGTGTGAGTCACGGTGGTGACGTTGGGAGACCGAGACGTGACAACATGTACGGTGTTGGTTGCGGAGGGTGCTTAAGCGTGACTCCGTGACGGTGGTGGTGTTTTAGCCGTGAGATGATGTTGACGGCGCCGTTGTGATACTCATGATTGGTGAGTAGGTCGCGATGGGGGCCTTGGCGGTGTCGTCGGTGTAGTTGGCGTTGTCACGTTGAGTCACGTGAGTGTTGAAGGTGTGATCGTGTTGGTTTTTCTGGCTGTAGATCGATCAATCTGGTCAGGATCGATCGATCTCGCCTTGGTTGGTCGATCTGGAACACTCACGCTTGTGCCGGATCGATCGATCTGGTCAGGATCGATCGATCTGAGCGGGGATCGATCGATCTAAGCGGGGATCGATCGATCTGGTCAGGATCGATCGATCTGGTTAAGTCACGGCCGTGCTGGATCGATCGATCCGGACCAAGATCGATCGATCTGGTCGACCTTTGTGATCTGGTCGACTTTCGTAATTGTAGCTTGTGTCTTAAGTTTCGTTATTTGATTATTTTTAGGCACGCGGTTGGGGGATTGAGGGTCTAATCAATCCGGGGAGTTTTTTGGGAAAAATTTTTGTGCGTGGCTAAGGTGAGTGCATGACCATAAGCTTATCTGAACGGTTTAATTGTTTGATGTGTTTTCATGATTATAGGCCGTAAGATCTCATGGGAGATCTAGATCGAGTGTTTCTTGAGATGGTTGATTTATTGTCGGTATTTTCGTGTTTAATACATTGAATAATTTTAATCGTTTGTGTGTAAAGCTTGTAGATGGGAGGATTGCCTCACTAAGTATTTGTTGAAATACTTATGCATCTCTTTTATTTGATGCAGAGAAAGAATAGGTGTGACCGTGGAATCATGGCAAAGAAGAGGGGATGATCTAAGAACTCGTTTGTTTGTTTAAGAGTTTCCGCTATAAAAGAATTGTGGTTTTAGTAATTATGGATAATTGCATTGTTAGTTGATTGGGAAATTAATTAGTATTTATGGGGATATTAATTAATAATCAATTATAAAAAAAAAAAATGAGTGCAGTCGTTTCACTGTGCGTGTGGAGTCACCACGGTAAGAATCTCCTTCCTTTGGTTGTTTTGTTGTTGATTGGGTTGCTCCTTGGATATTGGTATCAATGGAGGGTGACCATGGTGGTCGTTGATGATCGGAGGTGGTGCGTTTTGTCGGAGTTGGGTTGAACGTGAGGTGTTGGTGATTGGAGCTGGTGTGTGTGTGCAGCTTGTGACATCGGGAGCATGTTTGATCATGTGGCTGTAATGGTGGTGGTGGACTCACGCAGGTGGTGGTGGTGATGCCATTATTGGCGTTGACTTTTTGGAGTGTCGTCGTGAAGTTGTTTACGGAGAAGAAGAAGCTGAATTCTGGTTTAAGTTGTATAATTAAGTTGATTATTTTATTAATTTAGGTTTCGCGTTCGGAAAATTTAGGGTGTATTCATCCCGGGGAGTTCCATACTTTTGCAGAATTTTGTCGTGAAAGTTTCTGCGTTGGCTAAGGTGAGTGCAGTACCGTGGCTTATCTGGATTTTACTGATTGTTTCTAGTCTAAAAGAGTTGTGCTAGAATTTTAGGTGATGTTTGTTGATTGGCTGATTTTCTAAGCTTGTTGATTTGATTTTTGTGCTGAATTAAATTAATTAATTATTAATTATTTAATTAATTGTTGTGAAGTAAATGGCCGAAAGTTTTTGGAATTAATTTTGTTGAAATTAATTGTTGAAATTAATTTTATGGAGTTATTGCTAAATTTTAATTAATTAATTAATTGCTGATAATTAATTAATTGATGAAGTTGTTACTATGTTGGTTGCTGAATTCCGTAAGCATATCTATTATGCTAGGAAACTTTTTATTGGTCTGTGTGTATAGCCGTGAGACGGGTTAATCGTCTCACTCGGTATTTATTAAATACTGATGCATCACTTCGTTGATGCAGCCAACGGTTATCTTGCTAGAGCTCGTGGGACCAAGGCTGTGGAAAGTGATGACATACTGGGGATTTTTGTTTATCGATTTTATTGCTGGTATTGTTTAAAGATTTTGAATTGTTGTGAATCCATAAGTTGTTAGTTGATATTTATGCTGATGCGAATTTATTAGTTTATAATAAATAGTTGATTGCGGTAGTTGGTTGTTGTTAGAAAAGCTGAATTAATTAAATTTGTGTTGGGAGATTTTAATATTTATGGGAATATTATTATCTGGTTAAAGAAAATGGGTCGGGGTGTTTCAACTTGGGTGTCGCGTGAGTGAACCATACTCTTTTTTGCCAAGCTACCTTGTTTGAAGTGGTCCGAGTATGATTCCAAGTATCCTTAGTAGAGAAAATTGGTTTGAAAACATCGCATTTTCCTCTCCATAATACCCACATTCAAAAACGCAGCCTAGGCGGCTGTTTAATCGCCAATTAGGCGTTTAGCGGTGAGTAACCGCCGGGATTTCACCAAATCGGTGAAAAAACTGGATTTTCCAAAAAAATTTATTTTTGGTGAATTTTTAGTTAGAAAAGTAGTTATTCTTTGTAGATGATATTAGAGTGAAACATATGTGATAAGCTCTTTAAATCTCCAAAACGGGGAAAAAAAAGTTGCAGGCGAAAATTAGGATTCCTATGTCGTGGTCACGAGGAATAAGATGGGGGCAAAATAGTAATTTCTTACTTCATTAAATCGAAAATAAGAGAAAAAACCAACATAGGACATCGTGTAGGTCGAACTCGGGTTGCATGTTATTACTTTCTACCGTCAACCACTAGACTAAAGCCGCATTAGTGTATATCATTTCCATATTTAATAAATATATCTATAAATATTCTGTATACATTATAATAAAATCCCCGATTTAAATCCGATTATCCGATTACTCGCGAGGCCCTCTTTCGTCGTCCGACTAGCGCCTAGCGAAATCTTGAACGTGGCATAATACAATGTCCTCTTCCTCCTTTTGTTTTACCATTTTGGATTGTAACATATCTTCAATCGAGTTCAAGTACTCAGCTCGGTGTCGTCTCCTTCGACGATTTGTCCATGCTTCTGCCACTGTCATTTTCCCACTTATCCCCAAGTCAATAAATCCTATATCCCCTGTGAAACGACCGCACTCATTTTTTTTTTTTTTAAACCTTAATTAATGTTCCCATAAATATTAATTAATTTCCCAATTCATTTAACAATGCAACTTCATTAATTAACTCTATAAATAAAATACTTTCGCAAAAATCCTTAAACTATAAAAATACGAATACAGAAACACCAAAGTTAACTGTAAGAAATTATTCAACTTTAATATAAATACTTAAACAAACAACCGAGTCTAGATCAACCCCTCTTCCTCGCCTTGATTCCACGATCACACTTTATCTTTGCCTGCATCAAACACACACAGAGATGCGTAAGTATTTCAACAAATACTTAGTGAGGCAATCCTCCCGTCTACAAGTTATACACACAAACGATTAAAAATTATTCAACGTATTAAACACGAAATACCGCAATAAATCAACCATCTCAAGAAACACTCAATCTAGATCCCCCATGAGATCACACGGCCTACAATCATGCAAACACATCAAATAACTCAAACCGTTCAGAAGCTTACGGTCCCGCACTCACCTTAGCCACGCGCAGAAATTTCCGCGATAAAATTCTGCAATTTCCCAAAACTTCCCGGAATGAATACACCCTAAATTTCCCGAACGCAGACCTAAAAATAATAAAATAATCAAACTTAATTAACTAAACCACTAACTCAATAATTCATCTTCCATGTGACTCAGTGACGTCACCGCCCACCAAGCGACTGATCCTCACCAACAAAGTCACTCTCCAACCGACACCACATAAATCAACAAAACCACCTAACGATCATGTGATGATTCCCTTGGTTTCTCACGGTTAAGGACATGGTTTACTTAACCAAACACTACACAAAATATAATCACTAAAAGAAAACACATGATTCACGAACGAATCATCTTCTTCATCCTCCAGAAGCAACAATGGCGACAACACCATTCACGTCGACCTCCACGACGACACCAACTCCAACATCGCCGAGGCCAACACCACCAGCCACGTCACACTACCTCCGTTCTCCTTACGATCAGAGCACCAACGATAACACACCGTTCTTCACCATCGCGTTCTACGAACACCACGACATCACCAATCACAACGTCACCGGCGTTCACCTCCGCCACCTTTCACGATCCTAACCTTGAGATGGCCACACATTCCAACGCTAATACGTCACCGACACCACACACCGACTACTCCTCATCAAACTCGATGACACACCGATCACCGCCGACACTCCACCACCCCATCGTATGATCACGAGAATAACAAGAGGAGGAGAGATTCTTACCGAGATGGGGAGAGAGATGGAGACTCGAGCTTCTCTCACACAGCACGATCCTCGCTTCTTCTTCCTCTCACGACAACTCAGTAACCCAGCTCCTCTTCTCAATACGATGCCAACACCAAACGACTCAACTCTCTTCCTTTTGCACTGGAGGCGACGACTTAAGCGGTGGTTTATATAACTAATAGGAGATTTCTCAATTACCGAATTAATACACTAGTCACCTCCACTATCTTGACAATTAAAAATTCAATAGCAGAACACAACATGGATGGTCCAAATAACACTCACGTGGAGTAAACAATTAAATATACTTTCCATAATTATAAAAACAGCACGATACATAAAGTGCCTCTCTACTCTACGAGTTATCTACTCCACTATCACTTTTTTTTCTGTATCATTCTCTCGCCAAACACCACCCACTCAAAGATGAGTTGCAGCCACATGATTAGAAGAAAAAAATAAGGTTTTATTTAACTTCTCCAAATTGCCATTAAGCCCTCAGACTTTCGATCTTTAAAAGGTAGCCCCAAAACTTCCTAATCGATCCAAAACACCCTTACGAGGAAAATGCGGCGCAACAACCAAAATACTCCGAAAATTTCCCAGAAATACTTTCCAAAGATCTTTCCGTAAATCCCGGATGTAAATTCCAAAATTTCCCTTTTTCCGGAACACGGGTGTTAATTTAGGATTTGGGTCCCTGAATTCCCAAAAATTCACAAATTGACCCCAAACTCCTAAATCGACTCCGAACACCCCTTACGGGAAAAATACGTGTAACTTCCTAATTACTCCAGAAATTCCCAGAAATATATATTTTTTTTTCCAGAGATTCTACGCATAAATCCCGGTTTTAATTTCCGAAAACTCATTTTCGGAACACGGACGTTACAATTCTCCCCCACTAACATAGATTCGTCCTCGAATCTACGGCACAGTTCATCCCCAATGAACTCGACCACACATCGTTGCAATGATCCCTACCCTCTCATGGTGAACCCGACCATACAACTCTACCTAACCAACAACCCCGTAAACCGTCTAGCGTCAACTTGCTTCAGAGAACTTTTGACAAGAGTTAGATAAGATAGCTTTTTAATACTTAGCCATTCTTTTTAGCGATTCCTCATGACGAACGTAATAAAACAAACAAGTACCATACGTTCGAGAATCGGATCTACCGCATAGAACTGCTCATGAGCCATCCGATCAAACCACTTATCTCATTTTCCCTTAACAAGTTTAACTAGAAACACGACTCTATTCCCAAGTCGCAACCCAACCACTCCCGAGATCTCTATTCAGCCGCTATGCTTATACGCACGTTATAGACATACACTGCTCCCAACTCATACTCGTACCACTCCCACTCTCTGTGCAAAGCACTCTGGGCTCTGGGTACCTCATGCCGCTCTCACTCACAGGCCACGAAGTCCTGCAAGCTATCGACATCCAACCTATACCACTCTCACTCTCAGGACTCGTCAGTCCTTCGAGCTCTGGTATCTGGGGAAATCCTCATCCCCGCCTCTGGAGAAATCCATCTCCCATGAGTCGTACAGGACCCACCAGTCCTTGGAGCAAGCAATTCTAACGTCTATAAGCATGTCCGACCGAATCTATCTCACAGGGTCCACACACCACATCACATGGTGACACTCACCAACCATATTCCCATCCCGGAATATCACCTATCCTATAACCACAACACATGTTATCTTAAGGTATAACCACTCCCTCAGGGTATTCCATTTATCCTTGTTCGAAGAATACTTCCAGTTTAAACTCTAATAAACTTTTCTTTACTCACACGACATCACAAGTCATAAACTCATAAGATTACTCCTCTTATTCAATTTCACATAATATTCATCGTATACAACATGACATACAACTCAAAATGTGAAATTAGAAACCATCGATGGAAACTCAAGCCTCAGCTTGCTTCTCGAACCACTTTTTAAATCTTGTTTCCATCCTTGCCTTTGGTTCCCAAGTCTCCTCCTGCACACCATCACAATCCCATAACACCCTCATCATTGGAATCTTCTTCCGACGAAGCTCTTTGACCCTCCTCTCGAGAATCCTCAAAGGTCTCGCCTCAACGGTCATATTACGTAAGCATTTCTTCAGCATCGACACATGGAAAACCTTGTGAAATGCTTGCATAACCTCGGGTAACTCCAACCGATACGCAACCGGTCTAACCCGCTCAACAATCCTGAACGGTCCCATATACCTTGGACTCAACTTAGTCTCCGTAATGGACCTATTAGGACCCCGCAACATAGCCATCTTAAGATATACTTTATCCCCCACCTCAAATTCGAGGTCTTTCCTCCTCTTATCGGCATAACTCTTTTGCCGATCCTGAGCTTCTTTCATGTTCAGCTTCAAAACCCGGATCTTCTCCGTAGTTTCCTGAACAAAATCTGCACCAAACATGCTCCTCTCCCCCACTTGGGTCCAGCATAATGGTGTACGACATGGCCTCCCATAGAGTGCTTCGTATGAGGCTATCCCAATGCTTGCCTGGTAACTATTATTGTAAGCAAACTCTGCCAAGCTCAAGTGGTCTACCCAATGACCACCCCAGTCAAGCACACACATCCTCAGCAAATCCTCGAGAGTCTGGACGGTCCTCTCGGACTGCCCATCCGTCTGAGGATGATATGCCATACTTAAGTGCACCCTAGTGCCCATCTCTTCCTGGAATGCCTTCCAGAAGTTCGAAGTGAACTTAGGGTCCCGATCTGACACTATGCTCACCGGAACTCCATGAAGTCTCACTATCTCCTGCACATACTTCCTAGCCAGAACCGTAGCTCCATCGGTTTTCTTAATGGCTAGAAAATGCGCTGACTTGGTCAATCGATCAACAATGACCCAAATAGCATCCTTGGTCCGAGAAACAGGTAACCCAACTACGAAGTCCATCGTAATCATATCCCACTTCCACTCGGGAATGGGTAAACTCCGCAACAGCCCGCTCGGAACCTGATGCTCTGCCTTCACCAACTGGCACACATCGCACTCCGCGACCCAGTTAGCAACATCCCTTTTCATCCCGACCCAATGATAATACCGTTTCAGATCACGGTACATCTTAGTCGCTCCTGGGTGAATTGAAAACTTGCTCGCATGAGCCTCACTCAGAATTTCTCGCTTCAACTCCTCATCCTTGGGTACACATACCCGCCCATGCACAAGAATAGTCCCATTAGCTGAGACATGATACTCTGAACCCTCAGCTCTGGAGGCCTTAATCAACTCTTCATCTTTTTCCTGAGCCGACCGAACCCTGCTCAAAAGATCTGCCTGATTAGTCGCCTCCAAGCCCAACGGTTCCTGAGATATAGCACACAACCCCAACGTGCTAATCTCGCACACCAAGGACTCCATGTCCCGCTCACTAGCCGAAGATACTCGCTTGCGACTCAAGGCATCTGCAACCAAATTTGCTTTACCAGGATGGTAGGCTATCTCCAAATCATAATCTGCCACTAACTCCATCCAACGTCTCTGCCTTAAATTCAACTCGGGCTGAGTGAACAAATACTTCAGGCTCTTATGATCTGTGAATACCTGAACCTTCCCGCCATAAAGATAAGACCTCCAAATCTTTAAGGCAAACACCACCGCATCCATCTCAAGATCATAGGTAGGGTAGTTGCCCTCATGCTTCCTCAACTGCCTCGAAGCATAGGCAATCACCTTTTCCCGCTGCATCAACACACAACCAAGGCCAACTCTCGAGGCATCCGTATACACCACATAAGGCTCACCCGGCTCGGGCAATGCCAACACTGGTGTACTCGTCAGCATCGTCTTCAGGTTCGCGAAACTCTCCTCACACTCTGGAGACCAAACGAAAGGAACATCCTTTCTTGTCAGCTTTGTCAAAGACTTAGCCATACTCGCAAAACCCTTGACGAACCTCCGATAATAACCTGCCAAACCAAGGAAACTCCTGATCTCCGTGGCATTCTTTGGCTTCAGCCAATCTCTGATGGCCTGAATCTTTTCTGGGTCTACTGAAACTCCCTCCTCATAAACAATGTGACCCAAGAATCCAATCTCCCTCTGCCAAAAGCTACACTTACTCAACTTAGCAAACAACTAATGCTCTCGTAGCTTTTCGAGGACAACTCTCAGGTGTTCCCCATGCTCCTCGGAATTCTTCGAATACACCAAGATATCATCAATAAAATGATCACGAATTCATCCAAATACTCTTGGAACACGCTGTTCATCAATCTCATGAACGCGGCTGGTGCATTCGTCAACCCAAAAGGCATCACCACAAACTCATAATGCCCATATCTTGTCCTGAATGCTGTCTTCCTGATATCCGTCTCCTCAATAGGAAATGGATGGTATCCCGACGCCAAGTCAATCTTGGAGAACCAAGTAGCCCCTCTCAGCTGATCCAACAGTTCATCGATCCGCGAAAGAGGATACCGATTCTTCACTGTGACTCGGTTAAGTCCCCGGTAATCGATACACAACTGGAAACTACCATCCTTTTTCTTCACAAACAACACCGGTACTCGGCCTGATAAAACCCTTACTTAACAACTCCTCCAGCTGCTTCTTCAGTTCTGCCATCTCTGCTGGAGCCATCCTATACGGTGCCTTAGATATTGGCGTTGTTCCGGGTTCCACCTCAATCGTGAAAGGATCTGACCGTGACGGCGGCAATCCCTGCAGCGACTGAAACACATCCTGGAAATCCTGAACAACCCGAATATCTCTAACCCCCAGATCTCCAACAGTCTCAGGGGTAACGATGGTCACTAGATAAGCCTCGTAACCCCTCTCGATCATTCTCTCTGCCTAGATGACCGATATTACGAGACTCCCGGAAGTTGGTCTTACTCCCTGATAAACCAACCTCTGCCTCTCCCTCTCGAATATTACACGCCCGCGTCGACAGTCTAGATGCGCGATGTACTTACAGAGCCAATCCATGCCCAAAATGACGTCATACAACTCCACTGAGCATATGATCAAATCCGCTAGCATAGACTCTCCGGCTACCTGAACATCCACACCTCTAACTCGACCAAGAATAGATAGAAACTTCCCTCCCGCAACCTTTACAAAACCCAACGGCTCATTGGGCTCACCTCACAATTTGGCCTTCTCGGCCAATTCCGGAGTGACAAAGCAATGTGATGCCCCGGAATCGAATAACACATGGGATTCAACACCTCCCACGATTAAGGTCTCTATGGTCGGCCTGGAGCTCGGCTCTCCCGTCTCCACGATGGAATACACCCGAGTATCCCCGACCGCTCTACTCTTCTGAGGGCAACTCGCAACCATATGGTCCTTGCTTCCGCATCCGAAGCATCCCTGACCACCCTGGTTACCCTTCGAAGGATCCTCCCACTTCCGCTTCTGTCCTTGCACCGGTTCACCGCCCTTGCTAGGATCGGACTGATGTGGACGCTTCCTTGCCTGAGGAGTTGGGCTAACTACCACACCCACGTCTCTCAGACTCTCCTCAAGCAACGCGGCCTTCTCCACTAGTTCTACGACCGTGTTAAACGATCCTATTAGGCACTGGTTCCTCAACTCGGCCCGAAGACCTATCAGAAACCGCCTCACCTGGGCCTGCTCAACATCCAGGATACGACCGCCATACACCCTGAGACGGTTAAACTCCGCCTCATACTCCCGAACCGACCAGTTCCCTTGAGTTAACCCAAGAAACCGACTCTCCATCCGGTCCAATGCCTCTTGGGGGAAATACATGAAGTTAAACTCCACCACAAAATCCTCCCAAGACAACTCCACCTGACCTCTCCTGGTGACTACACTCGTCCACCACAGATGTGCATCACCATCCAAGTAATGAACTGCCAAGTCAACTCGGTATCCCTCTGGACACCTACATGACTGGAAGTTCCACTCCAACCGGGAACTCCACATATTAGCCTCCTCAGGACCGACACCACCCAGGAAGAACGTAGTGCCCATCCTCTGCATCTGCTCCATCATCCTATGGTAGGATGGGAGCTCCCCCTCAACCACAACTCTCGGTTGTGCCTCAACTACTGGTGGCACAACTGGAGCTTGTACCGCTACCCTCTCTGGTAACCGCTCCAACAGCAAGGTCAACAGATCCGCCATACGGGCATCCTGGGCCTGAGCATCACCTGCTGCCACACCCGCAGCACCCGCTGGAACTCCAGCCTCACCGGCACTCTCACCGGCCGCACCCTCAGACCCCAACGGACCCGTATGCAAATCTCCGCCTTGCTCAACCGTGGCACTCTGTGCCTCTCCCAAACCCACCACTGGAACACGACCTCGGCCTCTACCATGGCCACGGCCACGACCACGACCTCTAACTCCTCTAGCCATCTTTTCCCAATAGATGACTCTTCGGTCAAACCTTAACAACATCAGAAGCCGGTTCAACAACAACTCGAACTTCTACGGTTAAGATTTAACCGAACAAGATTAATCCATATTTAATTCCCAAAAATTAAATAATGGTTAATCTCCTAACTCAACCAATTCCATGGTCTTGAGTTAACTTAAAAACAGTAATTCCTCAACTGAATTACTTTAATCCGCTTCACGGATTAACCCGACCCAACCGGACACCCCATGTTAAATCACATAACATATTATGTGATTAAAACCTCGGCCCCAAAAGACTATTCCAAGAGTCTTTTAACTAACCACGCAACAAGCAACACAAAACAACTTACCGTGGAATCATTTGAAGGCTCGGAGAGGATGATCTAGGACTCCATACTCAAACAATTGACTAACTCACATAATCAACTCCCTAACGGTTTTGCCCATGCATCACCGTACCAAAAATTAAATTAAATCCAATTTAATTTTTCCTAACCCGTCCTAGAGCCGTAATTGCTCTGATACCAAATTGAAACGACCGCACTCGTTTTTTTTTTTTTAAAACCTTAATTAATGTTCCCATAAATATTAATTAATTTCCCAATTTATTTAACAATGCAACTTCATTAATTAACTCCATAAATAAAATACTTTCGCAAAAATCCTTAAACTATAAAAATACGAATACAGAAACACCAAAGTTAACTGTAAGAAATTATTCAACTTTAATATAAATACTTAAACAAACAACCGAGTCTAGATCAACCCCTCTTCCTCGCCTTGATTCTACGATCACACTTTATCTTTGTCTGCATCAAACACACACAGAGATGCGTAAGTATTTCAACAAATACTTAGTGAGGCAATCCTCCCGTCTACAAGCTATACACACAAACGATTAAAAATTATTCAACGTATTAAACACGAAATACCGTAATAAATCAACCATCTCAAGAAACACTCAATCTAGATCCCCCATGAGATCACACGGCCTACAATCATGCAAACACATCAAATAACTCAAACCGTTCAGAAGCTTACGGTCCCGCACTCACCTTAGCCACGCGCAGAAATTTCCGCGATAAAATTCTGCAATTTCCCAAAACTTCCCGGAATGAATACACCCTAAATTTCCCGAACGCAGACCTAAAAATAATAAAATAATCAAACTTAATTAACTAAACCACTAACTCAATAATTCATCTTCCATGTGACTCAGTGACGGCACCGCCCACCAAGCGACTGATCCTCACCAACAAAGTCACTCTCCAACCGACACCACATAAATCAACAAAACCACCTAACGATCATGTGATGATTCCCTTGGTTTATCACGGTTAAGGACATGGTTTACTTAACCAAACACTACACAAAAGATAATCACTAAAAGAAAACACATGATTCACGAACGAATCATCTTCTTCATCCTCCAGAAGCAACAATGGCGACAACACCATTCACGTCGACCTCCACGACGACACCAACTCCAACATCGCCGAGGCCAACACCACCAGCCACGTCTCACTACCTCCGTTCTCCTTACGATCAGAGCACCAACGATAACACACCGTTCTTCACCATCGCGTTCTACGAACACCACGACATCACCAATCACAACGTCACCGGCGTTCACCTCCGCCACCGTTCACGATCCTAACCTTGAGATGGCCACACATTCCAACGCTAATACGTCACCGACACCACACACCGACTACTCCTCATCAAACTCGATGACACACCGATCACCGCCGACACTCCACCACCCCATCGTATGATCACGAGAATAACAAGAGGAGGAGAGATTCTTACCGAGATGGGGAAAGAGATGGAGACTCGAGCTTCTCTCACACATCACGATCCTCGCTTCTTCTTCCTCTCACGACAACTCAGTAACCCAGCTCCTCTTCTCAATACGATGCCAACACCAAACGACTCAACTCTCTTCCTTTTGCACTGGAGGCGACGACTTAAGCGGTGGTTTATATAACTAATAGGAGATTTCTCAATTACCGAATTAATACACTAGTCACCTCCACTATCTTGACAATTAAAAATTCAATAGCAGAACACAACATGGATGGTCCAAATAACACTCACGTGGAGTAAACAATTAAATATACTTTCCATAATTATAAAAACAGCACGATACATAAAGTGCCTCTCTACTCTACGAGTTATCTACTCCACTATCACTTTTTTTCTGTATCATTCTCTCGCCAAACACCACCCACTCAAAGATGAGTTGCAGCCACATGATTAGAAGAAAAAAATAAGGTTTTATTTAACTTCTCCAAATTGCCATTAAGCCCTCAGACTTTCGATCTTTAAAAGGTAGCCCCAAAACTTCCTAATCGATCCAAAACACCCTTACGAGGAAAATGCGGCGCAACAACCAAAATACTCCGAAAATTTCCCGGAAATACTTTCCAAAGATCTTTCCGTAAATCCCGGATGTAAATTCCAAAATTTCCCTTTTTCCGGAACACGGGTGTTAATTTAGGATTTGGGTCCCTGAATTCCCAAAAATTCACAAATTGACCCCAAACTCCTAAATCGACTCCGAACACCCCTTACGGGAAAAATACGTGTAACTTCCTAATTACTCCAGAAATTCCCAGAAATATATATTTTTTTTTCCAGAGATTCTACGCATAAATCCCGGTTTTAATTTCTGAAAACTCATTTTCGGAACACGGACGTTACACCCTGCAACATCGATAAGACTACCTAGATTTGACAAGTATCGTACCAAAAGGATGTCAGATTTCCATTGCAAACTTCGATCTTGCATACAGGTTTTGCCACCTCTTTGTACTTGATTAATTTTTCGCAAAATCATAATGTTCTTGACTGACCAGAAGGATTCTTGTTTGAGTAAATACGTTTCAGTCCACTTAACCCATAGCGAGTTTCCATGTGAAATGATTTTCCAAAACAGTTTCAAACAACACACAACATTTGGTTCATTCAAAGATCTTAAGCCAAGACCTCCCTCATGTTTTGGCTTATATACAACATCCCACAAAATTTTAGCCTTTTGTGAATTCATTTCTGGTCCAGACTAGGCCTGTCAATTTAATCAATAACCCGCGGTTCCCGCCGCGAGGTGGGAGAGGGTCGAATTTTTCTTTTTCCAAATTGCAGGTCAGAAATTTTTTTAGCGGAGCGGGTGCTGATCATCATATTTTCTAAAGCGGATTTGCGGGTACCCGCATTAAAAAAAAACTTTAAATTAATTAATTATTATTATTTTATAAATTTTAGTAGTTAAATTTTAAAATATAATAAAATATCTATATATATTTATCCAAATTCATTTTTAATTTAGGAATTTATGTTATTTTAATACAAAATTATTAGAGAAATTCCCTCAAATAGCACCAAATGATGTTTTTGTTCCATAATTAGCACATATTTTTATTTAGGACAAAAATAGCATTTTATAAAGTTCATAATTTGATATTTTTTGTTTGGGTTGATTATATTAGTATTTAAGGTACAGTTTTTAGGGGGTGAGGGTAAGATTTAGGGTTTAGGGTTTAGGGTTTAGAAAACCCTAAACCCTAAATCCTAAACCTTAAAAATATGAGTTTAAAAATATCCTTTAATAAAAATGTTATTTTTGTCCTAAATGAGAATGTGTGCTAAATATGTCACAAAACTATAATTTGTGCTATTTTTGAGAATTGTCCTTATTATTATTAATAACTAGGAGGGTACCCGCGCATACGTGCGGGTTTTTGTTATGATTATTCTTTGAAATTATGTTTTTCTTGGTATAGATGATGGATATTTTCTGTTGATTAGTTATATGTTATGTTTCTTTCTTTGATGTAGTTAAAACTTATTAACACGTTTAAAATCCGTTTTCGTGGTATACACATTGTCTTTTATAAATTCATCCTATACGATGAGCTAGAATTGATTTCTTGAACCATTTGTTGGTGATTTAGTTTGATTAAATTATCACTTGTCTAGATTAAGTAATTTCGTTTTGGATTGGTTATAGTTAAGTTTGCTTCGGTTCAAATTCATTTCATATGATGTGATTATATTGAAGCTATATAAATTCTGGTAATTTATAAATTGTGATAAGTTTCCGTGAGGAGTACATTTGTGAGTGAATGATCTTTTATTATACTAACTATCTGTTAATGGGATTTCAAGAGTTCCATTTTCTTTCTTATGGCTATAACTTCTTTTCCCTTCGTTCTCTTTGGTTTTCTTTGTATACGTCTATTTCTTTGTTTTTATTCGCTATCTATTTATAAGATAATTAAACACATTAAATTGCAGATCGTCAATCGACTGAAGAGTGACAATCCAAACTTTTTTCTAGTCTATTCCTATTCTTTTTCTTTTGTTTTTCTGTTCACAACTCCCATTCTTGTCTTAAGAAGACTGGCATGTTCTTTAACATTCACATTTCCCCTCTTTCTCTCTACCTTTTTGTAATGACTTCCCACATGTGCTTGCTACCAAAGTGATGTATGACGATTATGAATTTATGAATATGAACAACAATCTAAAAAAAAAAAACGGAGCAACAATAAGAAAAATAAACTAAAATTTTCATTGGACAATACGTTGGTCAAATCTTTGAACTTCTCAAACAACCCAATTTGAAAAGATTTATTAAACAATACACAAACTATAGACCACCATAAACCGAACTCGTCTCATTTCCTTTCCATATATCCAATCGTGAAAATTTAGCTCTTGTTTCAGTGAAGCAGCCTGCTATGCAAGTACGTGTTAATTAAAAATTATAACTTATTGACTTGATATAAACGGTCGTGTAGTGTATCGGTTTATTGATATAAAAAATAACTGCTTGATTCATAGAGTAGCTTGATAAGAGAGATAGTGAAAGGATTGGAACCAAGTCATTTTTATTTAATTTTTAAAATAATTATTTATTTAATATGAATTTTATGTTAAAGATTGAGGGAAAAAATAATTAAATCTATGACAACTATAATGTGGAAAGTGCAGCGAGAAATCGGCAAGGCGTGGGTTAATTTTTTTTGGCACATTTTAATAAGTTAGACCAAATAATGAATCCAAAATTTTATGTTTTTCAATAGAAGTACTGTTTTATTCTGATGTGTTTAGCATAATTCCGACCAAATTGTTTTAAGTATATTATGAAATCATTGCATATACATAAAGGAAAAAAATATTACAGTATATAACATGTGTTTGAATGTAACATTGTTTCGCCAATTTTTCCCATTCCAAATATGATATTTTGTATGTAAAACTACAACATGGTTTTTTGTATGACTTATTTTCTTATTGGAAAATTTGTTGTATTTATTTGAAACAATCATGTGTACAAGTAAGTTAGTTGAATTTAAACACGAAAGTAGTCATCTTTACTATATCAAGCCCAACCAAACTAGTTTGAAACATGAACAAACATCATATAAATTCCCGGACCATTATAGTTGGATTCTTGAAAGGCTTAAATCTAACCGAACCTGTGGATATCTAAGATTTTGAAGGTATTGCAAGAAAAGAGGAATGCACATAGAATAAAAGTTTGATATATTCTTAGCTTGATGGTGATTAGAGAATATGTGGGAAGCTTTATGTCGTGGACTTGAAAGGAATAGCTCTGATGACTATTTGATGGTACAGAGCAGGAAGAGCAGCACCAATGAATGGACCAACCCAGAAGATCCACTGAAGACAAAGAAACAACAGATCAAAGAGAACTCCAAATAGCAACCCAGGTTACTGTTTCCCTTCCCTATGAATTTGATGTTTGATGCGATAAAAGTGGAACTTACATGGTCGTGACAAACATGATTTTGTTGTAGATGATGGCAGCTCCGAGACTCTTGGCCGGGTTAATGTTGGTTTCAGTGATTGGGACGGTAGCCAAATGCACCAAGAAGACAGCAGACCCAATTGGAAGTGGAGCCAAGATCTGCGAAACGTTTTTAACTAAAAAGACACGAGCTCTATGTCAAGAATATGAACACAACTCAAATCTTTTCAGCAGATCTTTGCCTATGTGACTATCAATCTTAATCAAGGAGAAAAGGGAATCAGCAACATACAGGGACATGAGAGTCTCTGGCACTTCTCTTAGCATCAGTACCTGAACAATGTAAACTAAAACAAAAGTGTGAGCGCTAAAACTCGCAATAGGAAGTTTATGATTAAGGAAAAGATCTAAGGGCTAGATTCTCTTAGAGACGAAGTATTCTTAATAGCTGAATGAATCAAAAGGGATTTTATTAAGATTAATCGGAGTTTACAAGAGGAGATTGAATGAGAAATACAAAGTGGGAGCTCTCGGCGAGAGGTTGCAGTAATAATTCTATAGTTCTAAGTGAATTCCGGATGAAGAAGATCCTTTTCTCGATTGACTTCGCCTCCCTTTTATAGCTCCTCTGCTTCAACCTCCTCTTGATATTATGCTCTCCATGATTCTGGGAACAGCCTCCGGATTCTTCTCTAACTGCTCTATCCCTTTTGACCTGGTACTTGCTGGTCTGTCGTAGACATCCTCTCGAACTCAGTCCATTTGCTAACGGGCCGTAACCAGACCCACAAGGGCGAAGCATGGGTCCAACAATAGCCCCCCACTCTCTTGAGTGATGGCCGCGAACTCGAGAGAGTTTAATTAAATTTCGAGTCCCGTGGATTCGGTTCTGATTTGATGGAACAATTAAATGTCGTAAATACGGATTCGACTCTTTGAGATGACGCCGAATCTCAACTTGATGCATGCATCAGGACGGTTCGGATTTTGCGCGGGATTGCGATCCTCCCATGCTGCACACGTGTCGTAACTAGCAGGTTGATGAGCGGCCCAGATTAAAAGTAAGAGAGATACGCGGGATTCTCGAAGTCGTGATGATTATGGGCTATAAATCCCCACGTTTTCCCAACCCGAGACAATAACTGCCGCAGACTCTTCAAAAAGGTAAAGTTCGCGTTCTTCTTCCTCTTTAATTAACCTGCATCTTTATTTTCTGAAACCCTTAGGTAGAGAAAGAAAGAAAATTCTCTCTTCCGCTCAAACTGCTACGCCATGGCTGAAGAACTATTCGGTCCCTACCGAGCATCACGGATCCACTTGGAAGATTTCAAAGAGTTCAGGCGTCGTGCAGGTATCCCAGATGATGTCGAGCTCGTCGAGGCGTGCGCGCCATACTCCCTGGAACGGGTTCCGGAGGGGCTCTGTAGCTCTTACACCACCCGGTTCGAGGACTGCGGGCTCATGTTCCCTATCCCGAGGGCGATCCTTGACACGCTCGCGCATTTAGACATTGCTTTCCCGCAGATGGGTCCGGGCTTCGTCCGACACATGATCGGACTTCTGGTGAGGGCCATGGAGACTAGCGTTACCGTGACGCCGGAGCTTGTGGTGGCGTTGTACTCGTTCAAGCATAACTCCACCGCTGCCAATCAGGGCACTTTCTACGTGATGCCCCGTACTGACCGCCCATCATCCAAGACCCTCCGGCCCGTGACAATTTCTGGCAGGACAAATACTTCTTTTTCCGAGTCGGGCCGGCAACAATCGGTAATTTTGACTTCGGGAGGCTGCCGACTGTCTGGCGAGGTTTCGCCGGTTAGAATAGAAAAATCGAGACCTTGTCCCGGATTTTAATTTCTCTTTCCAGTTGTTGCTTATTGTTAACTCACTCAATTGATTCTAAAATTAAGCTTGCTTCGTTTGCAGTTACACCGGACCGGGTCTTTTTTGCTCCGCTTTTGCGACAGACGGCTCTCCTACTGCAATCGGCTAATACATCCTGGGATCAGTTCGACTACGAGAGAATCCGACGAGTACTTTATCCGAGACGAGTGGTCCGACGTCCTCATCAGCCTTTACCTCAAGAGCAACAGCCTGCAGTGAAAATAAAACTTCTATATCAAAATTGTACCTCGCCATTTCCAGGGAAAGACTGTGAGGGACCAGGGTGCGAAACAGAGGCATCTGGTTCTAAACTACCAGTTGATATTCTTGAAAGTGCTTTTTCAATAACAGTGACTAACTCAGGGTGAGCGCTACGCAGATGATATATTTGCAAAATATGGTGAAACTCATGTGGATATAAGGATTCTGTTTGCTCCATACATAGACCTGTTGAACAAAGTATACTTGTTAGCTACTTTTGAGATTACTTAAATTTGTAGAAAACAAGGTGTGACAGAAGTTACTAATCATCATGAAAGACAATGAGTTGCTGAGGAAGATGATCTTAGCAAATGATGCAGACAAGTACGGTATCATTTCGCCGATAAGAACAATACCAGTTAAAACAGTTGCTCCAAATAGAAGCATGTAAAGGAAGTCAGCAGTCTTTCCCTTAAATGAATTTTCTTCGAGGAGTTTGCAGTATCGTGCAAGAAAGAACATATGGAACATGAAGTCCAAATCGGCAGTGGAAAAAACAAAAACCCCCAAAAGATGAAGTCACAAACAATCAGTCAAAACCCTATTAACAAGCAACATCAAAAGATTGTCAGAAGCCTAAATCAACCCTAAAACTTCTAAATCACAAGCATTCTATACCAGTTATGGAGTGCATTTCAACCCAGAAAAAAAAAAACAAAAAAAAAACACCATACACAGAGCTCAATTTGCAAAAGACGAACTTGTGATAGCCCAGTTACTGAGATTAAGAAATTACCCATTTACCGGAAATACAAGAAATTAATAACGAGACGCCAATATTGGTATTGCTTCACCACAAAAGTGGGATTCAAGTACAAGTTATATGAAGATATTATCTGCAACAACAAAAACACATTCCAAAACAATCATTTTTTTTGTTTGTATGAAACCGTAATTCAGATTTCAGTATTAGGGGGGGGAAAAATCAAATTCATAAGGAAAAAAAATTCAGCCTCAATAATTTAAAAAGATTGGAACAAATCAAAAGGTTTAAAAATCTAGCGGTGGGAAAAAAAGGAAAAAGGTAGGCTTCATCAGTTTCAACTTTGGGCTTAGAACATAGGTTCGCCGACCTCGTGTTCTGTGCTTGCGGGCACCTATTGCAGCAGAAATAGGGAAAGAAAGGAGGAAAACAGAGGGAGGAATTAGGCTTAGGGAAATCGAGAAACGCAAAGCGGGGGCGGGTTCCTGATGGAGATGGGAGAATGACTCCGGTGAAGAAACATGAATGGTGAGGAATCTCAGAAACGTAGATAAGAACGGGAGGACGTTAGCAAGAGGGTTTGGAAGCGAGAGGAAGAGGAGGCGTTTTTTAGGTAGCTGGTTTTTATTTTTAATTAATATTTTTTTTTTAATAGATAGGTGTCGTGCACAGAGGTGATGACGTGTCACTCAGAGGGAGAGTGGCATCACTCTTTCATATATATGATTATTAATTTTACTTCAAAAAATTTAAAAATAATTTTTTATTATTATTTAAATATTTGTGGGGTACCCGCAAATTTAAGCTGGGTGGATGCGGGTAAGGTTGTTTTATTTGGTGAGTCGCGGGTCGCGAATTGATGCGGGTCAGAAATTAGTATAATCTGATACGGGATGGGTCGCGGGTTGATCCGCTTGACAGGACTAGTCTAGACCATAGAAAAACAGAGCACATTCTATCAATTTCTTGTATGCAGTATCGTGAAAGTCTAAACGCAGCCATCCAGAAGTTACATATGCTCCATAAGACTAAACTAATCAAGTTTAATCGGTCAGCAAAGGAGAGAAAGTGCGATGTCCATAATTCGATTCTCTTCTTGATTTGCTCCAACAATTGATGATAATCAGTGGATGAGAGACGCTTTGTAAAAAGAGGGAGTCCCAAGTACCTTCCTTGAAATTGGCCTACTTCAAACGCAAATCGATTTGCTATCTCGTGATGAACCGTAGGTGTAATTCCCGAGAGGTAAATTGTCGATTTTGGACGTTATTAATATGAAAATCGATTTATTTTATTTTTTTTCTTAAATATATAAAAATTTCCGACCAATTTCCGAACGATTCAATATATTTCCGGCCAATTTCTGACCAAATATATTTTATTTTTTTTGATAAAAAAAAAATGGTCGGAAATTGGTCAGAAATGACCGTCATTTCCGACCAATTTCTGACCAATTAATTAATTAATTATTATTATTATTATATTTTTTTAAATGGAAAATATAATAATATTTGGTCGGAAATATATTAAATCGGTCGGAAATTGGTCGGAAAAAAGAGTCGGAATTGGGTCGGAAATTAAAAAATTTAAATAAAATAAATTTAAATAATTTCTGACCAATTTTGGGATTGGTCAGAAATTGGTCTAAAATTGATATTATAGTTTTGAAAATTTTCCGATTATATTGTTTCGACCATTATTCCGACCAATTTTCGACCGTTTTTCCCGACCAATTTTCGATCATTTGTCAATGGTCAAAAAATTCTGACCAATTTCCGACCAAATTAATTTTGGTCGGAATTTGGTCAGAAATTGGTCGGAAATTTCCGACCATTGATAGTTGGTCGGAAAAGTTGGTCGAAATAGTGAATTTTTCTTATACTGAATTGATTATTGTAATCGCTAAGTGATAGAAAAAAGTTGATATATAAGTTTGTTGGTGGTTGCTTCCAGTGGCGGAGCCAGAAAAATTAGTCGTTGGGGTCAATATAATCGTCTAATACATAAATAGTATCAAAACTAAATCGAAAAATAAAAATCATGAGTTTATATATTTTCTCAAGAATGTGGTTACATTTGAGATAGTTGTATGCTTTTTTTTTGTTATATATTTTTGAATGTTTAAAGTATGTTATTTGGTTTGTGCTTTCAGAATAAGATTTATTGATGTCTTTTTTGTTAATTTTCCCCTGGTTGCTTCCATCGTTTCTTCTTTGCTATTCAAACCTAAATTATATATTATGTTATTGGTACCAAAAACTAGAAATTTGTAGATGACTCTCTGTTTGCAATGTTTAAATATTTGTTTGGTAGATTAAAGGGTGAATAAAGCAAACTAAGAAAGAATATGATCCTTTTAATTTTTGTGAGAAGGTTTGTTGTAAAGGTATTGGAGATACATATATTATCGAAGTTGATAAGAATACATTTATAATCATTTCTAAAATTTTAATTGTTATGTCATTTAGATGAAAATATTTGATTTTATGCAACAAAAGCACAATCTCAAATCAATAAATACCAACTTCGCAATCATATGTGCAATACTATTGAAAATTTATTAAAAAACAAATACTAAAAAGAAGGTAAACTAAATGAGAAAGTAGGAAATAGTAAGAACTCTCAACTATTTCTATATTTTAAAAAAAAAATTCCGTGTATTTAAGTTATATTTTACTAATATGCATACTGTTCATATCACTTGGGGTTTTATTCATTGAACAATAGTGAACATATAAATTTCACCAATCATAAATGGACCAAATAATCTGTCTATAAAATAAATCTTACCTCAACGACAAAAACCCTACTCGGACCAAAATCTAGGGTTTACCCTTGACCGGATCTAGACACATAAGCTATTCAGGTTCTCCTCTTACTCTCTCTCTCTCACTCTATCTCTATCTCTTGGTCTTCTGTAGCAATTTCGTTAAAGTTTAAGCCTTTTTGTCTCCTCATCTTTTACAGGAGAGTGTTTTTGAGTTTCAGTTTTGAGTAGATATGGAAGTTGTTGCTGTTAGGTCAATGGAGACACAGAGACAACAGACAAGTGCCTGTTCTGTCACTGAATCGCTTCTCATCCTCGTCGGAAAGAATCTGGCGTGTCTTCTCCTTGTGGTATACAAAAGATTTTGATTTTGACTTTGTTCTGCTTCTTGTTTATCTGTTCTTTGGTATTGTAATTGAACTCTTTTGATTTGTGTTCGATTAGTGTTTTGTCTAGGCCTAAAGTTTTAAACTTTCATTCTGTAAATGACTCTATGATTGTTTTATAGATTTGTTGTGAGTAATTGTGTCATACTTTGCGAACCCAGATTTCTGTTTTAGAGTCTTGATAGTGTTTTTGGTTTGAATTTAGCTTTTGGGTAAGTGAAACTCTGTGACTGTAGTCTTCTGTGCAAATTGTTATAGATGGGTCTTAAATTGCAGCTTTGAACAATTGTCCTGTGTCACTTTGATTTTATGGCTTTTCTCAGTTGCTCTGAATTGCTGTGTGTTTCTTTGTAATGAGGATTGTGGTTTTGGAGTTAGGTAACTGAGCAAAACATAATAATGTCTGCAGCAATTAAAATTCAGGTTTTTTTAAGTGTTGGTTGTTGTTATTTGCTTTCCATTTTTGAACAATCCTTTTAGACGAATCTTAAATTGCAGCTTTGAACAATTTTGCATTTTTTATTTTGTGTCTTTTCTCAATTGCTCTGAACTGCAGTGTGTTTCTTTTTAATGATGATTGTGGTTTTGGAGTTAGGCAAGAGAGCAAAACATAACAATGTCTGCAGCAATGAAATTATTAGGTTTTTTAGTGTTGGTTGTTGTTATCTGCTTACCATTTTTAAACAATCCTTTTCGACGAATCTTGCATTAATACATTACATCTCTATCACATTCTGCTGTTTAGTTCTACCTATTTTAACATGTATTATTGTGTAATCGTCGCAGGCAGAATCTTTGCTGATAGGGTTGGTTGCTGTAGATCAGAGGTGAGTAATGATGGGCATGCCTTTTCCTAGTCCTCCCTTTTGTCTATTGTAGCTAAATGGACCAATCTATATCTGTGTTTCTCTAGGTTGTCTGTGAAGGAAGGTTACAAAAGAGGAAGCCGTGATGAGGAATGCAAAGATGGCAGCGACACTGAGGATGATGATGATGAGGATAACGCTGATGAGGATGATGATGATGATGATGATGCTAATGATGAAGATTTCTCAGGTGATGAAGGGGAAGAAGGTGATCCAGAGGATGATCCAGTGGTCAATGGTGGAGGAAGCGATGATGATGATGACGATGATGATGAGGGTGATAATGATGATGATGAAGATGAGGATGATGAGGACGAAGAAGATGATGAGGAAGAGGATGACGATGTTCGCCAGCCGCCTTCTAAGAAGAGAAAATGAAACATGAGTTTGATGACGAGTGTGTGCCTCGGATGATGGTTAAGACTTGAAGAGGATGATGCTATCTGTTGGTTTAAATTAGTGTAGGGAAAACTTATCGTCCTCTTGTTGGAATTTCATCTTTCTCTGTTGTTACTATTTGTTGTTATGTGTGATTTTTCGATGTGGATTCTAGTTATATTCTATGATTAGAATGTTTGGTCTCTTCTTCTCTTCTTGTTCTTTTGCGTCTGCCTATGGTTGGTTAGATGGATGAACCATAAATGTCAAGTTTTAAACTTCCATAGCCGGTGACGTGTGCAATGCTGAAAATGTTAGTACAATTCTAATAGTAGAAACTGAGACTTAAGAGCACTCCCATCGGTAAAACTAGAGAGTTTCTCAAAAGTTAAAAAGCAATATTTTATTTAATTTAATTGGTTTTTAATAACTTAATCATTGATGTTTGGACATGTGTCTAGTTTTACTTGAGAAACGTCTCTTAAAGAAGCAACGTCTTTCCTTCTCTTACTTCTTTTTTTTTTCTTTATTAATATTTTAATCAAACGTATCTACTTCAGATACGTTGATGAAGTTGCTCTAAGTTGGATAGGTTAGAAAAAGGTATGTAAGAAAAATGATGATTACCATGATGAGGACGATGATGACGAAGATGATGCTAATGATGAAGATTTCTCCGTGGCAAATGGTGGATGAGCAAGGTGACGATAATGATGACAGAGATGAGGAAAACGAGGATGAGGAAGATGTCCGCCTTTTGAAAAGAGAGAATGAAAATATGAAATGATGAGTGTTTGTGCTTTGGAAGGTTAAGACTTGAAGAGGATGATCCTCTTTGTTGATTCCCATAGTGTAGGGAAACGTTTTCACCTTCATCTTCATTGTTATAGACTTTGTTGTCGTGTGTGATTTTTTGACATGGATTTTAGTTATGTTCCCTATTTAGAATGTTTTATTTTAGTTCTAATTCTTAAGCTAACTTAAGATGTTTGTACTAATGATATAAGCTTGGAAGGCGAGACTAATGATCACAAGATCTCAAGGCTTACAAGTTTGTTGATAACGGATTGACAAACCAAAAATGAACTTGAATGCACAAAGCAAGTTGAAGACTGGAAATGTTTATTATGATGTTGATTCGTGACTTTTTACATAATGAAATTATGAGCTTATATAGTCTCAGAAACGAAACAAAACCTAACGGTCTAAAAATCAAGATAAGAAAACAAATAACCAATATAAATGACAAATGCAATGAAGATAGGTAAGTAGGCGTTGGGGCTTGATCTCTTGGTCAAAGGGAATGGTTTTGGCATCCAATAAATGATATGATAAGTGGGGGAAGTGCCAATCTTTGGAGTAAATAGATTAGTCGTTGGGAGTTAAGGAGAATGTATGAACACGACCATAAATGGTAAGTGTGGTCTCCTCTATATTTTGGAAACGAATTTCTGAGCTGGTGGAAGGTGCAGTTAGAGACGCCTTTAAAAGTCTCTGAATGGTTTAGAAACTCTTATGGTCGCCAAAGGTAAGTTTGCAAAGTTCCAATTATGGAAAGGTCAAAGGTAACTTCTCTATGGTCTTGGTATTGATCTCCCACATCAACTAAAATGTCTAAAAATCAGATTTTTCTTTAATAATATTTTTTGAATTTTGTGGTGATTGAATAAAAACATACACTCTTTTTTTTTTGAATTAAAAGAAGGTTTAGTTGTAAAATTTCATACTTATCTAAAAGTGTTTTTTTTTTTCAACATTTTACATTCTCCACTATATGGGTTTGTATATATGGCTTTTATGTGGTGGTTTGTATCTAATATGAATTGAGTCTTTTTAGTTTTTACCTTCTGGGACTTCCACTGCTCATATATATAAAATAACAAAGACGATGAAATGAATCAAAACTATAATAACAAAATTTAGTTTTCATAATACATTATAGTTGATGATTTTGGTTATAAAACGTGTCCAAAAAGAGTTGATGAGGATAAAGTAAAACATGTGATCATCGTATTTGTCCTCTCGTTCTCTCTTAAGATACATGCTCTAGAAATGGCGGTTATCAAATTTCTGCTTCGGCTTATTTTGTTTTTTTTGTGGAGTTTATTTTCCTTTTACCAACTTATTATTTGGGCTTCTATTTTATGATTTTTTGTTATTTCTGATGAAACACAAATTTTGGAGTTGTGGCGGGTAGCCCTGTGCAGAAATATCCGTATCCGACGGACATCCGGTTTCGTATCCGGATTCGGATCCTAAAAACGGATATCCAGAGAAAACGGATACGGATACGGATATTAAATTTCTGGATCCGTCGGATATGCATATTGCCGGATATCCGTATCGAAAAAAAAAAATGTTTTTTTTGTTATGGACCTTTAATATTTAAATTTGTTTTGGACCTTTAAATTTATCCCATATTTCTTCATTCAACCTCAAATCTATTTTTTTATTCTAAATTTTTTTATTTTTTATTTTTTAAATTATCAATTTTATGATTATTATAACATTATTTTAAATATTTTTATTTTTTAAAAAAAATTCAAAATATATGTATCCGAATACGGATCCGCCGGATATCCAATTTTTCTACGGATATCCATATTCTGAATATCTGAAATTTCCGGATACGAATACGGATAGTAAAATCACGGATATGGCAGATACATATATCGTAAAAAAGCCGGATATCCATATCCGTAACAGGACTAGTGGCGGGTGTGAATCCACAATTGAATATATATATATATATTTTTTAATCATTTGTTTGGGTAAAGTCATTGAGGTAAACAAGAAGCTCACAAACTTAAACTCGCTATTGTGGTTTTAGCAAAGCCAAAAAAGCCCATATCAACAACGGTTATATATGATACTAAGACGACAATTCATAGGACACAATTAAAGATCAATGTTGACATTGACGATTACCATAAACATCTATGGTAGAATGCAAGTAATTCACGATTAGTTATCATATACTCCCTCCGTTTCAAAATATAAGACGTTTTATCTTAAAACATGCATATTGAAAAATTACTTATATTTTTTAAAAAGTACTATTTAGAATATAAATAAAAAAAATTCATCCAATTATTAAAAAAAACTATAAATGTTATAAATCATATGTGGATTAGTCACACTCTAGTTCTGTCCGACCAAGCCCATGGAGGTTCGGGCCCAATGACTAAGTCGGCTGAATCCAACTAAGAGGAAGTCGGTTATACTTTTCCTTTTCCGATTAGGTTTTCCATTTATCTCTATGTACTCATCCTTATATAAAGGATGCGATGTAACCTCAGACTTAATTATCAGAGAATACAATACGAATTTCCCTTATTATTCTCTCTAGTTTACAACACGTCATCAGCGCGATTGTTCTAAAACCCTAGCTAGAAACCGACGAACCTAAAACCCTAATCTCGCCGCCTGAAGCAAAAGTTCATACAGCCTACCAAGGTTACGGCGAACTAGAAGAAGAAGACAAGTTTTCATCAATCCGATTTCTACAAGTAAGATCTATAAAACTCTAGAACATATAAACTCTGAAATCGGTAAATCCTAGTCAAACTAGGAAAACCCTAAAACCCTGAAATCGGTAAATCCTAGTCAAACTAGGAAAACCCTAAACCCTAAAAATATGTTCTATATATCATTGTATGTTTGCTGGAGTGTCGCAAGACACGGATATTCATTGATGGAGGGTCATGAGACCCGGATATTCTTGATTGAATTTGATTGATAATTGTTTGATGTTTTTCACGAAAATCCTAAATTTGGTTAAATAATTATGAAACCCTAATATGGAAATTGCGCATAAACCCTAACCCTAATATGAATTTGATTGATATTTGTTTGATGTTTATGATGCATGATTGTTAAAAATTGAATCCAAGCATGCATATAGGTTTATAGAATCCGCATGAGAAGATATTACTAACTGAAATTCGATAGCATGAGAACTGTCACCCAAACTAAAATCCGATCAACGTATAGATATATTTAGGATGCATAATAACTTATCATTGATCATGTAACTTGATTTTGCTAAGTTGCTAGAAATATTTTATGTTTGCATAAATCGTTTTACACCATGCATGAACATTGAAGTTTTGTGATTATTAAGAGAATATGATGAATAAATTTCATATGTCGAACATCCAAAGTTTGGAATATGCTGTCCTCACTCTTTCAGGAGATAATTACTTACAGTGGGCGTTGGATACCAAGATAACCCTAAACTCTAAGGGACTTGGTGATTGTATCATTGATGATAACAATGAGAATGAGAGAAATAGATACAAGGCGATCTCTATAATACGCCATCATCTTGCTGAGGGTCTCAAGGATCAGTACTTGACTATCGAAAATCCTCTAGCACTTTGGAATGAATTAAGAACAAGATATGATCACCACAGAACGGTGATGCTTCCAAAGGCTATGTATGATTGGAGGAATTTGAGATTCCAGGATTTTAAATCCGTGGATGAATACAACTCAGCCCTGTTTAAAATCGTATCAAAACTGAAATTGTGTGGTGAGAAAATCACTGATGAGGAGATGCTTGAAAAGACATACTCCACGTTCCACACAAGTAACGTGTTGCTCCAACAGCAATATCGTGAAAAGGGTTTTGATACATATGCAAGTCTGATCGCTTGTTTGTTGCTGGCTGAGCAAAACAACGAGCTATTACTGAGAAATAGTGAATTGAGACCTCCCGGATCAACACCATTACCTGAAGCCCATGTGGCCGCTGAGGAAAAGAAAGAAACACACCACGTCCAACAAAGTTTTAATAGCCGAGGCAGAGGCCGAGGCCGTGGACGTGGGAGATGGCAAGGAGGACGTAGCCACAGCTACAGTCCATACGGCCGAGGACAAGGTAGAGGTCGTGGGTATCAACCCGAATCTAATCGAGGCCGAGGAAGAGGCCGTGGCAATTTTCCACAGCCACAAAATTCAAACAATAATCTGGATGCCATCGATGTGGAATGGGGAATCATTGGGCCAAGACATGTAGAACGCCCAAGTATTTATGTGATCTCTATCAAGAGAGCCTCAAGGGAAAGAATCCGGAAGCTAACTTAGTCCATCAGGACCATGACGATGATTTCGATCACGAGCAAGATGACTTAATGGAATACGAGACTTCTGATTATCTCAAAGAATAAGAATGATTTCGACATTTGATTTTTCTGTTTTGATTTGGTGTTTTATTTTTTTTATGTTTTACGAATTGCATGTTATTTTCTTGGATTTATGTTTTGAATTTATTTGATATTATTTTTCGATTTGAATAAGAGAATATTATTATTGATTTTGAAGAATGAGTGATGATAAAGATGTGTTCGTGGTGGATAGTGGATCAAGCCACACGATTCTAAGAGACAAAAGATACTTTATAAATCTCACACTCAAAAGTGCCAACATATGTACCATAGCCGGTATGGCAAATCTAATAGAAGGATATGGTCAAGCAAATATATTACTACCTAAGGGTACACATCTAGAAATTTCTGATGCACTATACTCACCGAGCTCAAAGAGGAGCCTATTGAGTTTTAAAGACATTCGTATGAATGGTCTACATATTGAGACAAAAGGCGATAGGAATAGAGAATTCCTAATGATATATGAACTCGCCAATGACCATAAGAAAATCCTTGAAACCATACCGGCCATATCCACAGGCATCTACTGTGCTAAGATTAATATGATAGAAGCAAATGCCTCGGTAAACAAGGAGTTTTCCGAAAATTTCACTTTATGGCATAACCGGCTTGGCCATCCCGGTACAAACATGATGCGAAAACTATTGCTAAATACTTATGGGCACACATTGAAAGAAAGAAGAGTTATCCCAAAGAATCTCACGTGTGAAGCATGTTCACTAGGGAAACTCATAATAAGGCCATCACCAGCAAAAGTAAACAAAGAAACTTTGAGATTTCTGGAAAGAATACAAGGTGACATCTGTGGACCAATACACCCACCATGTGGGACATTCAGATATTTTATGGTACTTATTGATGCATCCACGAGATGGTCACACGTTTGTTTATTATCCACACGGAATTTAGCATTTGCAAGATTGCTTGCACAAATAATCCGTCTAAAGGCACACTTTCCAGATTTTCCACTAAAGACTATACGTCTAGATAATGCTGGTGAATTCACGTCCCAAGCTTTTAATGATTATTATATGTCCATGGGGGTAAGTGTTGAACATTCTGTGGCACATGTACATACACAAAACGGTCTAGCAGAATCATTTATAAAACGTATTCAGCTAATAGCTAGACCATTACTAATGAGATCAAAACTCCCGATCTCAGCTTGGGGACATGCAATTTTACATGCAGCAGAACTAATTCGCATCAGGCCATCTAGTGAACACAAATATTCCCCATCACAATTACTAACGGGTCATGAGCCAGACATATCCCATCTCAAAACATTTGGATGTGCTGTTTACATACCAATTGCACCACCACAGAGAACAAAGATGGGACCTCAAAGGAGGATGGGGATATATGTTGGATATGATTCTCCCACAATAATTAAGTACCTCGAGCCAACCACGGGTAATCTATTTAAGGCCAGGTATGCGGATTGTCATTTTGACGAATGTAACTATCCAACATTAGGGGGAGATAAGAACCGGCTGGTAAAAGAAAATGCATAGAACCAAAAGGAAATTATATGGAATCAAACATCCTTAACATGGCAAGATCCTCGGACCAGAGAATGTGATATTGAAGTCTAAAAGATTACACATTTACAAAAGCTAGCTAATCAATTGCCAGATTCCTTTGCTGACCCGAAGAGAGTGACTAAGTCATATATACCAGCTGCTAATGCACTTATAAGAATCGATGTTCATGAGGGACACGATCAAGTTGCTACAGAATCTAAAACGCGTTCAAAGAGAGGTAGACCATTAGGTTCCAAAGATAAAAACCCTCGAAAATCAAAGAAAGATGCATTAGATGAACCCGTGGTACCAGATATGAGTGAACCTAAGGAGCCAATCAATGATGCTCGGGACGCCGAGCCTCATGGTCCTGAAGTTCTTGACAATAATGAGATCTCAACGAATTATGTCATGTCTGGGATACAATGGAACAGAAAAGATGTCGACATCAATGAAATATTTGCATATAAGGTAGCACTTGAAATAATGGACACATGCGAGGATCTAGAACCCACGTCAATATATGAGTGCACTCAAAGAGAAGATTGGTTTAAATGGAAAGAAGCTATAAACGTGGAGTTAAACTCTTTAAAGAAGAGGAATGTGTTTGGTCCGATCATAAGGACACCATTCGATACTAAACCAGTTGGACACAAATGGGTCTTTGTGAGGAAAAGAAATGAACATAATGAAATCATAAGACACAAAGCACGGCTTGTGGCACAAGGATTCACGCAAAGACCAGGAATAGATTATGAGGAGACATACTCCCCTGTGGTGGATGCAACGACTTTTAGATTCCTAATAAGTCTGGCTATAAAAGAAAATTTGGATATGCGGTTAATGGATGTTGTAACCGCATACTTATATGGTCCACTGGATAATGAGATTTATATGAAAATTCCAGAAGGTATTGAGCTTAAAGACAAAGAAGGTTCTCGAGAACAACATTGTATAAAGTTGAACAAAAGTCTTTATGGATTGAAACAATCAGGTCGTATGTGGTATAATAGACTGAGTGAATATCTCGTCAAAGAGGGCTATAAGAACAACCCCATAAATCCGTGTGTATTCATAAAGAAATGGCCAAAGGGGTTTGTAATCATCGCAGTGTATGTAGACGACCTGAATATGTTAGGAACATCTGGAGAGATTACCCAAACAGTCGAATATCTAAAGAAAGAATTCGAGATGAAAGACTTAGGACAGACGAAATTCTGTTTGGGATTACAGCTTGAGTACATGTCCAATGGAATCCTTGTGCATCAAATGGCATATACAGAAAGAGTACTCAAGAGATTTAATATGGACCAATCTCACCCGTTATCTAGCCCCATGGTTGTGAGATCATTAGATTTGGATAAAGATCCATTTGGTCCAAAGAAGGACGATGAAGAAGTCCTTGGTCCCGAAACGCCATATCTAAGTGCCATAGGAGCTTTAATGTATCTAGCGAGCCACACTAGGCCCGACATAAGTTTTGCCGTGAACTTACTGTCAAGATTTAGCTCATGTCCAACTCAAAGGCACTGGAACGGGATAAAGCATATACTTCGTTACCTACAAGGAACGAAAGATTTAGGTTTATTTTATACTAACCATAACAAAGATGGTTTGATTGGTTTTGCTGATGCAGGTTATCTTTCAGATCCACATAATGCTAAGTCACAGACAGGTTATGTTTTTACACATGGTGGCACGGCTATATCTTGGCGATCAATGAAGCAAACTCTTGTTGCTACATCGTCTAATCATGCAGAGATTTTGGCAATACATGAAGCCAGCCGTGAGTGCGTTTGGTTGAGGTCGATGACTCAACACATTAGAACTAATTGTGGATTGACCGAAGGCAAAGAGGAACCGACCATATTATACGAGGACAATGCCGCATGTATCGCTCAACTCAAAGACGGTTATATAAAAGGAGACAGGACGAAGCACATTTTACCAAAGTTCTTTTTCACGCATGACTTACAGAAAGATGGAGAAGTGAAAGTTCAGCAAGTTCGTTCAAGTGAAAATTCCGCGGACTTATTTACCAAGTCTCTACCGACATCGACATTCAAGAAGCTCATACATCAGATTGGAATGCGAAGATTGAAAGACATTCAGTGAGGTTCAGAACAGGGGGAGTAATGCGTGTTGTACTCTTTTTCCTTATCCTGGGTTTTGTCCCATTGGGTTTTTCTCGGGAAAGGTTTTAACGAGGCAACATCCAAAAGCGCATTACGAGCTCTTAGAGTTGTGACATCCAAGGGGGAGTGTTATAAATCATATGTGGATTAGTCACACTCTAGTTCTGTCCGACCAAGCCCATGGAGGTTCGGGCCCAATGACTAAGTCGGCTGAATCCAACTAAGAGGAAGTCGGTTATACTTTTCCTTTTCCGATTAGGTTTTCCATTTATCTCTATGTACTCATCCTTATATAAAGGATGCGATGTAACCTCAGACTTAATTATCAGAGAATACAATACGAATTCCCCTTATTATTCTCTCTAGTTTACAACAATAAACTGTTATTGGTCACAAAATATTCAATAAAGTAAAAAACTACATATAAATGTGAAAACTCCTTATATTTTGAAACAAAACAAAACTTATAATGAAACAGATAGAGTACTCTTTTATATTCAATAAACAATATGTACGGCTTATTTCTTATCAAAATAGCATGAATCTATAATAAAAACATCACAGAGCTCTGGCTTAGGAACCAACACTAAAGAGATAACATTGACAAGGCCTTAAGAAATGGTGCCAACTGAGATCCGCCACTTTAATACTAAACTTCATTGTAATCAATACAACTTTGATCAAACTGGTGACTAAAATCTGTGAACCCAAAAAAAAAAAAAACAAGTCTTCTAATTAGAGCCACCGTTTCTCCGATCTCAGATACTCACCTATTCAATAACATCACAGTAAGTTAGATTTATAGAACCAAACAAGATAAACCGAAATTGTATGAGGTTTTTCAAAACATTCATATGAAAGATTAGACTAAGCTCTATCTCTTGTTCAACATCATAGGATAGTACTAACCGAAGTCTGTACATCAAATTGAAAACTATTGTCCTTTAGATCAGAAAACAAAGCTAACAAGACATTAGACCCATCTATATGAATGATAGTAAAAGGTTATGTATAAAGTAACAATCTATACTCGAATCTAATAGAAACCATTTCCTCAAAAACCAATCTTTACATCAAAAGATTAAAAACTCTATACGTTTACTACCTAATTCAATCGAAAAATGAGAGATTGACCGGAGAGTAAGTTAATTATGAATTTACGCGAAGTGTTGCAAATTACGAATTATACGTTTACAGCACATTAATCAAAGTCTCTACATCAGGTTGAAAACTTTTGTCTTTTAGATCAGCAAACAAACTAACAAGACACAGACCCATGAATATAAATGCTAGCAAAAAAGTTATACAAAGGAACCATAACTTAATAAACCCAACTTGACTTCAAAAGATTAAGCATTTCTATACTTTAAAGTGGCGAATTCTATAAAAAGAAAACAAAAACAAACACAAAACATAGTGCTTTTGTTGAGATTTAAGGGAGACTAACCTTGTCAAGGAAGCTTTCCAGACCGGAAAACAGCAAACTTTGTCATGTCCGAATTCGAAAACTCAATCTCGTTGACTGTAAGAAACTCCTCAATCATTGTCTTAACACGTTCAGGTTCCTCTGTTTCACATTCAATCTCATAACATTTCCCAAAAGCATACTTAGTCTCATCAACCTCAAGTTTCACACCTCTCCATTCATAAACATTCCTTACATTCTCAAACCCACCTAAACAAACAAAACCTAGAAAATCACTAAATCCATATTCCTCTTTTACCCTTTTCAAAACCCTAGATCCAACGGCTGAGAGCTTAGATGGTGAATCAACACATTCTTTACCAATCTCATAATCAATCTCCTCTTCATCTTCTTCCACTCGGCTGATTCCATTGGAAAGTGTTGGTTTTGCCTTAAGAGAGACGATACAACGCGGCGGAGAAGGAGTAGCGGCTGAAACGGCAGCGTTTTGGAGGAAACGGAGACGGAGGACGGCGCGGCGGAGAGAGAGGTCGTTTTTAGGTGTGTCGAAGAAGATGTTACGTTGGTGAAGGGTTTTGAGATGGAATTGAGTAAGGAGAGTTGTGAGACGGAGATGAGCTGTGGATGTGAGGAGACGGAGCTTGACTTCGACTTCCATGGATGGGATTTGAGTTTTCAAGAGAGACCGATCCTGTCGGATTTGGATGATGGGTTTTTGTGTTTTGGGTCGATTAGGTTGAGAAGTGATGAGGAGGACGAGGATGGTGCGGTGGTGGTGGTGGTGGTGGGTGGTTGAGATTTGCGGGATTGTTCAAGCTCTTCACGGTCTTCGATTTTGAGTTGGATTTTTGTGGGTTTTCTTCTCAACATTTCTGGTAATGATAATAAAGTGATGATCTCTCTGCACCTCAAGTGCTTTTGTTTATGGTCTTGAATTGGGCCTGATCCAGTTTGTCTCGGCCCGTTTTAAACCAGACTCGTTTGTGCGGTTTTTTTTGTTCAATCATCACATATGATTAATTCAAAGTACTGTACAAAAAGAAACAACAACTCCGGCAAAGTAAAACATGGGGAAAAGGGCAATAATCAACGTGAACTATTTTTACGGTTTTTTTTATACATGAATTAAGATCCGGTGCGTTTTTCAACTTTAACTTATAAATTTTTTTTAAAAAAACATGAACTTTCATATGAGTGTTGAAATCAACTTTGACCAAAATAGTATTAGTCAAACTGCTGAGTCAAATGTCACGTGGCATCTGATT
Organism: Barbarea vulgaris; assembly: GCA_963667165.1. Classification (NCBI taxonomy): domain Eukaryota; kingdom Viridiplantae; phylum Streptophyta; class Magnoliopsida; order Brassicales; family Brassicaceae; genus Barbarea; species Barbarea vulgaris. Next base: position 17,599,388 of record OY763893.1, on the reverse strand, counting down.
CAGCAGAAATATGTCGTGTGGCATTTGACTGAGCAGTTTGACTAATATTATTTTGGTTAAAGTTGATTTCAGCATTCATGTGAAAGTTCATGTTGATTTTTTGAAAACTTTGTAAGTTCAAATTGAAAAACGCACCGGATCTTAGTTCGTGTATAAAAAGACACTGTAAAAATAGTTCATGTTGATTTTGGCCCTTTTCCCGTAAAACCTGCAATGCACAAAACAAAGACAACCAAAAGGTCAATTTCAAACTCAACTTTTCGGCTGGTGCTTTTTCATACACTAACTAAGATTCAGTGCGTTTTTCAACTTCAACGTATAAAATTTTCAAAAATATTACACGAACTTTCGTATATATGCCGAAATCAATTTTGATTGAAACAGTGTTAGTCAAACTGTTGAGTCAAATGCCACGTGGTATATTATTGATGAGTTAGATACCACATGTCTAGTTTTTTGGTGAGTCAGATGTTACGTGTACTTTCCAAAAAAAAAATACAAAAAAAAAATTCACAGGACTTTTGAAGTTTTATACCATGTTTTGGGTCTAAATTTTTGTAACACTAATAATTAAAAAACATAAACACCTAGTCAACTAGAGAAAATCTCGCACGGTGCTCGGGTTCGTAATCAAATTTATGGTAGCAAAGTAAAATGTTTATGTTATTTAGCCTCTTTAAACTTTCTAAACATATTGAGCAATCCTCGTTTTTCTTCCTCTTCTATAGCTGGTTTTCCTCTTCGTTTTGTACTGTCCTTCTTCAAACAAATTTCTATTTTGGTATGATTGTTGAAGAAAATTTTAAAAGCATGGTTAGTTAGGCGATAGTTGGAAAATTTGTTTTTGACATCAAAATCTGATATGGAGAACTAACCACCGTCTTTAAGTTTATTCTTAAAATCCTGGAGACGAAATAGGTGGATAGATGCTTGTATGGCAGTAGTCTTAGGGGTGGACCCACATAGAGAGCAGAGTTGGCACGTGACTCGCACTCTCTTTTTTTTTTAGGTTTTTTTCAGTTTGGTTGGAAAAAAATTAATTTTGTCAATCTATACCTTTGTTTTAATTATTTGGTATATCAATCTTTTTGAAATATGAAATTCCATTTTACCCTCAATTTATAAAAATTTCTAACTAAATCATAAGATCTTAACCCTCTAATTCATAAAGAGTCTTCACTCTAAATAAATAATAAAATATTATATATTTTTTATTTAATCAGATATTAACCCAAAAAAATTTAAAAATTAAAAATTAAAAAAGAAACAACTTTACCAAATCGCATAGAAAATAAAATCATAATTAAATAAGGTTTTTTTTTTTGAAAATGCCTTATTTATGTTTCATAATTTGACAATATCTTTTTCATTTTTTTTTTGAAAACTAAATTTTTAAATATATGATATGAAAATATTATCATCATTTGATTTACAAGACTTTTACATTTTTAGTAAATAAAAACGAATTTTTTAAATAACAAAGATTATTATTATTATTTTAAAAGTTTATTTATAAATAGAAAACGAATTTTTTAAATAATTAAAATAATTATTATAATTTTAAAAATTTTAAATATATAGATGCTTTAATTTTATATATTAAATTTTTTTCATGGAGAAGTCTCTAGAAATTAACTAAAAAGATAAAATAAAATAAAAATAAATCTATATAATATTTTAGAATTGATTTTCTTTCCATATATTTTTTCTGCATATAAGTTTTATTAATATTTATAAAATAGAAAATTAAATTATAAAACATAAAGGGGGTATTTTCCCATATTTTTCAAATTTATTTTTTACCAAATCAATTATTTTTAATTAAATGAAGCAGATTTTTATTAAATTAATTTATATTAATTTAAATCGATTTATTTTTTTTTACAATTATCCATAATTAAAAAGATTTAGTTTCCGTATTTTTAGATTCACTTACTTTATTTTTTCTGAAATTCAAAATTTTCAGAATATGTGATCTAATATTTCCAGAATATGTATTCTAAAAATCTGAGAACATATAAAAAAGTTAGAATGCATATTCTAATTTTAATAGAACATGAACAAATTCTAGAATATATATTCTAAATTTTTTAGAATTCGTATTCTAAAAATTTTAGAACACATCTTCTAAATTTTTGATCTGAAATTTTTCAGAACATGTACAAATTTTAGAATACAAGTTCTAATATTTTTAGAACATGTACAAATTTTAGAATATGAATTCTAATATTTTTAGAAAGGTAGAAAACACATTCTAAACTTTTCAGAACAACTTTAAAACCTCTCAAAATCTACTTAAAACTGCCTAAAATAAAAAAAAAAAAAAAAAAAAATTTCAAACCTTCTTCAAAATTGTGTTTCTACATTTATATTTGATTTTTTTTTTCAAAACTGGTATTAATATGTAGTAATGGTAGTTTAGGAAAAATGACAATTTAAAAATAAAGGTATAGATGGACAAAGATTTCGGCAGAGCACCTTTATTTCCAATTTTTTCAAAAAATTATGTGTCTCACTCTAATTTTTTTTTTAAGTGCATCAGCGCACATAAAACTAACAATTTTTCTATAAGGCCTTAAAATTTAGACCAAAAACTAAAGCTAACTAAAAGTCTAACTAATAAAAATATATTTCTCAACTTTAAAAAAAAAATATTTTGCATTCAAATTAACTAAAGTAATAGTGAATAATGGAATTTTATAGTTTATTGACTCCTTAATAGAGTTTTATATGAAAAACTGACTAAAAAAGCAATAGTGCTTATCAAATATGGAGATTTGAAAAAAAAAAATGGTGCTTATCAAAGAAACGGTTTTTCGGGTCGTTTTTGATTCAAGTATTCGGTTTGAGTATTATCTCATGGTATGCCTCAAATTAAAAATCGTTATGGATCCGTCCATGAGTAGCCTATAGTAGGAAACACAACAATATGTACATCAACAGATGTGGGAACATTGTTTAGAGTTGCATCACTTTTTTATCTAAAAGTAAGCAGTCAAGACTGAGTAAAATATTATTGCGGTTAAAATCACACGTTTTCCATGGAATAGGACAATTCCATATTTTTATAGACATTTGTTGGAGTTTTTTTATTTACGGAACTTGTATCATAAATATACTTTTTATTTGTTTATTTTTATTTGTGGAGATTTCTGAAGTTTGCATCATGAATCTTTTTTTTTTTTGGTAGATTTCTGAAGCTTGCATCATAAATCTGTTTTTTTATAGTTAATCGTATAATATTTTGAATAATGATTTACAAAAATTGTGAAAGTTTGGATCATTGTTATATTTTTTATTATGAAACTATTTTGTGAAGTTTTTATTTGTGTAGTTAGAAAATATTTTTTTTCTTTATTTGTTTATTTTTATGTGTGTAGATTTGTGAATCTTGCATTATGAAAATTGGATTTTAATAGATAACTGTATAATGTTTTGAATCATGATTTAAAAAGATTGTGAAGTTTGGTCATGGAGTTTTTTTTTTATTAGGAAAAGAATTTTCTAAAGCTTGGATCATAAATATACTTTTTATTTGATTTGTTTTTATTTGTGTAGTTAGAAAAATGTTTTTTTTTTTTGTTGGAGGTTTGGTTAGAGAAAATATGACATTTTCATTTATATAACTGTATGTTTTGTTTAGAGGAAGTTTTTATTTAAGAAGATAGAAATTTAAAATTTGTTTTTTAAGTTTAGTTAGAAAAATATTAAATTAAAAAAAGTTAGATAAAAGGGTTGTAGGGTCACACGTGTCAGCTTGTCAAAAAAAGTTAAAAAAGTTGTTGTAAGTCAGCGTTTCGGAGTTTCTCAAATGAAAATCTTAGTTTCTTATATAAGTTGTGTGACTTTCATTTTGAAAATTCTTTTTCTAATATATATACTTGCCTGATTAACCGCCAGTCTTGATTCAAAAACCATCTGTCACAGCTGTTAACCTCGTTATAGTTACACTAACACGCATACAATCTATGATGTTGACAAAAAAATATATTTGTTCTCCTAAAGAGTGAAAATCTATATGTTTCAAACTTGTAAGCAACAATAGTTATATTTCTTTGTCTCTCTACTTAAAGTCAATAAATGGAATGCATAAATGACCAGTTCAATTCGGCCCCCACCCCTGAAGATAAAACATTTATACTGTAAACCAAATTTTTTTTAATTTTGATGATATCTAAAATTTCCCTTTGCAGCTCTTTAGACCTCATGAATGTGAACAATGGGAAAAAAATTCAATCACTGGTCAGCTTTTGCTCGGATGAAAAAAAGAAAAAAAAAAGAAAAAAAAATCAATCTCTCATCTCTCAAGTTGGAGGATATCCGACAGTTTCTGAAACAATCTTCTCGCTCGTTTTGTACGAAAGCATCTTCTGAACATAAAAGATCATGTACCCTTGTGAAGCTCTAACAATGTTCTCATCCACCCGAGTGATCCACGCATCGTCACACTTGTACCACTCGTTACTTAGCCTCAAATATGTGACGTAGTGACCTGACTCGAGCTTTCCCTTATGTGTTACCACAGCAAATAGTTCAAACTCAGATGAAACCTCATAGGCCACATTGTTGTTCTCGTCTTTCTCTTCAAACGGGAACATTCTGTTACCAAACCGTCTTCTCAGGACTGATGAAGATAGATAAGGCCTCATGTCTAATGAAAATGGGAACTGAAGATACAGGTCCACCTTGCTTGACATTCTTCTCACAGGTGAATGTTCAAACCGCTTGACATGGAAACACGAAACCAGAGGGAGCTTTCTTATGGACATCTGTTTAAGAGACTCTTGTCTTTCTTGACATTGCTGACAGAAAAACTTTTGATCTGGTCCTAACTTCTCTGCTCTTGTGTAACGGTCCAAGCAACCAACCAATGTTGATATCCCTCTAGAGTTTTTGTAATCCGCCTCAGTTTTGGGAGAGCAACCAGAAATTCCTTTACATGGTTTTGGAGACAAAACCTTGTTTGGTTCCAAGTCCAAGGAGATGTCAACACATGGATCGTACGTTGTTGATGTAAAACCGCAACTCATACACATTACATCAGATCGCAATATACCAGAGAAAACTTTGTGAGCAATGCAGCAGTCGCCATTTCCTGCACAAAAAAAAAAAACCTTTCCAAATGAGATTCTTTATTGTCAAGAAGATATGACTACTGTTAGCATTGTTTCGTGGTAAGATCAAAGATGTGTACTAAATGTAAGCAGTTAAATTCTCAAAATTTGTTCAATTTTTGAATCACAATACATATCACTTGTGCTTGCTTTTTCTACAATCCAAAGTTGACAATGAGTGGCAAGGAAAAATATTGTGTAGTCCCACACATTGAAGCAAGAACCTTCAGGACGATTCTGAAGATTCATCTAGTGACTTTGTAGATATTTTAAAACCTAGAAGTTTCACAAACCTAATCAGCAATTCAAATTTGGTATAGCAAAGATTGTCATCGACCTTAAGTTTCAACTAATACAGAGCAAGAAAGTAAACTAACATCACACTCCTAAGCCTAACAGAGCCAAATTCCAAGTTTCTCAGAGAAATGAAATCACCTGTATTATGTGGCTTTTGTTGATCTTTCTTTATCATTTCATGAACATTTTCGAGAATCGAAATGAAAAATTCATGTGCATCTTGTTGTTCATAACTCGCCAAGTTTCCAGCATGCTTCCACCAACTGCAAAAAAAAAAAAAAAAAAAAAAAACAGAAGATCACAACAATGAATCAGTCAAATTTTCAATTGTCACATTATAAGCTCAAAATGCACAAATGCACAAACCTATGAAGTAACGTTGCTGGACTATAAGGTTTACGATCTCTTCCTGAGAATACAGAAGAGAACAATGCATCTAAATCACAAGCTATACATATTTTCCGGCGATCTTCACCACCAACAACACCTCTCTTGCCACCACCACCTTGAACAGAAGCAAATCTCTGTTTGCTACACAAATCTCGATTATGCTTATCACTAAGGAAATAGTTTCTCAACGGAGCTGTATGAAGCAATGCTTGCAATATCGAATTCATGAAACAAGTGCTTCCAAGATTGTTTAAGCCGCGAAGTCCCACCGGAAAATCCAATTCTCCGCCGCCGCTGTGATTTTCCAGATTCTCAATTGGAATCTGTTCTTGTAAAGAAGGACTCGATTGCCGGTAATCTACCTTCCTTCGTTTTCTTTTACTCTCTGAGATCAAAGAGTCTCGCGCCGGCTCCGTCGTCGTCAATGTCTGAGCCATCACCACTGCGGAATCAAAATCACGATCGTAGATTTGATCTTTACACACACAACAGAAAAGCTCAGCGCGATCAACGTCGACGAATATCTCGTGACCGGACAATGTACTTTCCCCATGCGCCGCCGCGTGTGAATGACAAGACACGGTGGCGCATTTAACACAAGCGTAGAGCCTCCGTCCGAATGATTCACCACATTCTCTACATTGAGGTACCTCCGCCGTTTCACGACGGATCGAGGCGTGTCCTCCTGGTTGTTTGATTCTGAGACAATCCTGAAGCGCGTAGAACGCTTTCGCGCCACCATTGTTTGCTCGGAACTCGGAGAGATGAGGGCAAGAGGAAGGAGAGGTGGCTGATTCTTGATCGGAGACGGCGGGGCATTGGGGAGACATTAACGAAACCCTAGATTCTGAGGGCCCAACGGTCATGGATTAGATTGATGAAGATCCAACGGTTGTGATTTTTAGAACATGAGAGTGGATCAAAGATGCTGTTGACACATATGACGGCGTTAATCGTTATATGTGTCTTTTTGCTTTTGTGAAATTTTATATCATTTTAATTTATTTTTGACATATGGAATTTCATTTTATTTATAATAGGTCTAGACAATCCGAATATTCGGAAAATGAATTATCGAATATTCGGATTGGTGTTCAGATATTCAAATATTATATATTTTATATTTGGAATATTTGATATGGTTTGGTTTAAAAATTTGAAACTATAATTTGTTTGGTTTAAAATTATTTTTACCAAATTCAGTAAACTAAAAGTTTGGCACAATTTGTTTTAATCTGGTTTTGTATATTTAATTTTCTATTGAATTGAAACCAAAATTATCGGAAAATTCGTTATTTCGGTTTATTGAATTATAAATTTTGTTTATCTTAATTTTATTATGTTATAAATGTGGAGAACATCAGGGAAGAAGAATATGGGAGACGAGGGATGTTGGAGAAGACGAGAAGAATATGAGAAAAGGTAAAAAAATAAACATCGTGAAGAGAACACGTCCAAAAAAAAAGAAAGTCGGAGAAGTTTTCAATTTGCATCTCTATTCTCCGGGTTTTACTTTGTCAAATCTCTACTCTGTCTTTTTCTTTCTCCACTCTTTCTCTCCTCCTTTCCCTTTCTTCAATTTTTTGTCTTGTAATTCTCTAATTTATCACTTATAGAGGCTAAGCTACTCAAACCCACATTTTAAAAAATTTCTAGACCTATCTTGTGATTATTCTTCTCGACCATTAAATCAAGGTGTGGACTTGTTGAGTCTCTCAGTTTCTGACCCTTTCCGACCCTTTGCAATTGTCAGAAACTGAGAGACAAACGTGATTACACACCCTAGCATGTAAAATACATGGTTGTCTCTCAGTTTCCGACCCTTTACAAGGTGTGGACTTGTTGAGTCTCTCAGCTTGGATTTCACGTTATCCAACATGTAAAATACATGTTTGTCTCTCAGTTTCTGACCCTTTACATGTCGGATAACGTGATTACACACCCTAACATTTTCATAACAAAAACAGAATATGACCGGGATGGAGTCGCTATCCTCTTTTCATCTCTTCTTATCACATACTGACGGTTGGTGGTTTCCTGAGCTTCACTATCAGTCTACTTTTTCTGTTTTTTTCTTACTTTTACGTTTCTCGTATATGTGGTTTGCGTAGTTGTAGATATGAGGTTTGATTTTCTCAAATTTGACAAAACTGGAGGGCTATATGAAGTTATAGGTACTAGATGGTAGGTTCCAGATCGAAAGGTCGACGGTGTGGTTCCGTCATCCGAGACGGTGTCAAGGCCTCTTTCTTTACACTGTTTTCCTTTGATTTTTCTTTGTTAGATTGGTTCGTCGGTATAGCCTATGTTGCTCCAGGATGCGCGTTTCTTCTGTGTGGTTCCCTTGGTTCCATCTGAGTTTTCTTGATGCTATTTATCAGATCAGTTTGAGATATGTTATGTTTGTTGGTTCAAGATCTGTTCTTCACCTCGAGTTTTTGTTGGGCATCTACTAATTAATGTCTTAGGAACATTGATAATAAAAAGATTTAGATGTACATTTTTCTCTTCTTGTTATATTCCATAACCCCTAATGGTGTGTCTGGCTTTGTTTACACGTGAACTACTCTCATAGCTAAATCAGCTAATCAATGTTGAATTAGGTGTGAATCTAACATGACAGTTTATGTCTAGTTTTTAATTTGGTTTTCCCACTTGAAGATGATTAATTTTATTTTGGAGCTCCATATGTTTCCGAACTTTCATTTCGATATATATCGATCTCATATTTGGTAGTTTGTTAGCTTATGTACTATGTTGCTTTTGATTAATAAAAAAAAAATTGCGGAGAAAAACAGAATATGATCTTATCTATCAAGCTGTTCTTCTCTTTGTAGAACTGGGATCACATATTTCTAGTCAACAAAAGAATTAGTTTATTGGTATGCCTAACCATAAGATACTACAAGTAAAATTTTTGTCTACTTGTCATAAATCATTTTGCATTCTCAAAAGTAAGAGTAGAAGTAAAACCTCTATAAATTTATAATTTGTGGAAACACACTTGCCTCATTGGTTAAGTGTTTAAAAGTTTCTACACCAAGTATGAGAGTCGAACCCCATCAAACGTTGTTTCTTACATATTAAAGAATGCACAGCTTTTCAGAGGTTTCAGAGTATTGCAGATAGAGTCGTCCGTCGTAATCTCATGTGTTATGGGGAGAGCTTGTCAATCACAGAGATGTCGTACATGCAGAATCGACCATCATAGATCCGATTGTTGCAGAGAGAGCATGTCCATCATGGGGATGTCGTATTCGACATGCAGTTCTGCAGAATTGCATGTCGAAGAGAATTTGCGTCGTGGAATCATTTATTAAAGAAGGTGTTCATCGTAATCGCAGTTACCGCAGATAGTCGACCAATAATCATTGTATTAGAATTATATCATATATCTCTGATAATAATAATATAATAATAGACAATAAAAAAAAAACTTATAATTTTAGAACTACGATATTTTATTAATTTATCAAATTATTATTTATAGAGGTTTCACTGTCTTTATGTCCATTTGTTCATTCACATACAACGTTATTTGATGAATAACAAAGAACATGTATTGATTCACCAACCAAGATAAACTTGGACAAATTTTTAGAAAAAAAAAACATCCCAATAGACAAAATATACAAAACCTAATAATAATCCATTAAACACACAATAAAACAGTTGAAAATGCGATGGAGACATAACATATATAAATATTATAAAAGAGTGATAAAAGAATGACAACGCACTAGACAATATACAATAATAAGAATCATGAAATCAGATTGAGAAACCTAGAAAAGAGCTAAGAAAGAAGTAGTCACAATGAAAAATCATTAAAGAGTGGGACACGTTGTTGTTGCTGCTGAGATAGATGATGAATATCTTTGACGATGTCGAACACAGCCTCAGGTTGGGCCAACTTAAGAGCATTCTCTGACATGTTCTTTAGTTCTTCATTATTATTACTGAACCAATCAGCCACAATTTTAGCCGTTTGTTTGGGACTTCGGGTGAAAACTCCAGCCCCATTGTCCACAACATACGGTACATTGCCTTTTTCCTTTGAGAGTTACATTTTTCAAGAGTTAGTTTTGTTTATTAATGATGGATATGATTAATCTCAAAACGTGCATATATGTATACCTGTCCAGGAATATAGTCATTGAGGATAATTGGGAGGCCGCAAATCAACGCTTCTGCAATCGTACCTGGACCAGCCTGTTTAGTAAACACTTGTAAAGTTTATGGGGGTTTTCTATCAAGAAAACTAGAGAAATTCTAAGGAATTTCAAATAAAATTTAATAGTTTTATGATACGTAGAAATCAGAATTATCCGTAAAAAACTTCTAACATTACTTCTAAAAAAATCAGTGTTCTAAAACGCGCTAAGCGTTGTCTAGAACGCCTAGCACCTAGCGTCTAGTCGTATACCCAGATGCCTAGACGGATAATATATTTTTATACATATATACACAATCTCATAGATATATAAATTTTGATAAATATATAGTTTTAAATATTATTTTTAAATGAATAAAATTCACTAAGCTTATAAAATAAATAATATTATTGAAAATAAAATACTTTTATATAAAAATATATAATTATACAATTTTTTACTAAAAATTTAAAAATTCTTCCTATAATCCGCCTAGGTAGACATCCACATAAACCGCGTAATCAGGCACATAAATGCTATTAGACGCCGAAATTATTCAAAACCGTATAACATAAAATACGCAAGTTCTCTTTCTAGTTGTTCGCCCTTATTTTTGTCCTGACTATAGTAATATCAAGGAGGTGGAAGATTCAAAGATATCATGGCTTACCTTTGTGATGATGCAATCACAAGCTCCCATCCATTTTTCCATTTGTGTCTCAAACCCACGAACCTATATATAAACATCACCCCCAAAAAAAAAAATTATTAATCACTTGCTATATATACATTAGCAGTGGAAAAAAATCACTTGCTATATATTTGTACCTTGATCGGAATTTTCCATTCATGGGATGCTAATGTAGAAGCAAGGGCTTTGTTCCGGCCACATATAACAATCAATTGTCCTATTGGCTTTTTTTCTTTAGAGTTATATAAAGAATCTCCAAGAGCTATAGCGGTTTTTTGAACCGGACCCATTCCTTCACCTCCTCCCATTAATAGAACAGCAGGTAAATTTAAGTCTATTTCAAGCTCTCTCCTTAGTTCATCCTGACAAAGTACATAATAATAGATATGGTTGATCTTCTTAGTGATTGAAAATTAAATGGTATGAATATTGGAGAAGTTTTACCTTGTAGATAATAGTTCGAGGGAAAGATGGACGAACGGGTAAGCCAAAGACACGAATCTGAGAGTCATCAAGGCCATCTACTAAAGCTCTCTTCGCAACCTCTTTGGATGGGCAATAACATCTGCTGACTCCATGATGGAACCTATTACATCAAAAATTAAAATTTTCAAATTGACCTATAAGGTTAGTTTTATATATCTGATATCATATATAATAATATAAAGTAGTTTTTTCATGAAATGATGTCTACAAACAAATGATCAGAATGATTTTAGATGCCTTTTTTTGTTGTTGTTCTATTTAACCAACCTTTACGTTTGAACCATTCATATAAGATAAACTTATGCTTCTTCTCTTTTAACAAAAAAAAAAAAAAAAAAAAACTACCTAAAATTAAAGACTTTGTTGTCCATTGAAATAGTAACTCTAAATCTATGTACTAAACCATTCATTTATATTAACACATATTTACAAATCTAAAATATATTGTCAACGATAAAAACATTGCTTTCAAAAGTTATTGACCTGGATAACTTGGACTACAGTCCAACGAACTTAACCAGCCGGATCAGATTTAAAAAAATACAAAAAAATAAATGAACTATAGACCTGTATACAGTAAACATTTTAAAAACAAAAAATGCGGCATACATCATATATATTTCAACTAGTTGGTATTTTACTATAAAATTATTTTTTGACCAAAAAACAAAAAAATATTTAATATTTTTATGCCAGGACGTAACAAGTACTTAGTATATAAGTATTATAACATCATCTTACCATGTACGGTGGCAAGTGTTTAAATCAGTAATGACTGTAACGAAAATGACTTTCTTATGAAGTCCTTGCCATTTCATTACCCACAATGGGATGTGTTGCATCAAAGGATGTACGCTAATAATAATTTCCGGTTTGTACTCCATTAAACCGGCCTCTATTTCTCTGTATACCCAAAAAAATTATAAACTCCATTATATATTCTATCTTGTGATCCATTTAAAGGATCATAAGAACGGAAAATAAAAGTGGTTAACATATAAGTACTTGGCATAGTAAGCGGCAAGAGCACTGAGATAGCTTTTGTGGATCCATTTGGGAGAGGTACCATGAAACGCGACTGACCAAAGACCAACATGTTTCACCATGAACTTGTACTGTCTCTCCATGTCGTTCAATGGCCAACCTGTGTGTTCTTTCCAAACATCTTTTATGATTATCTGTAAATTAATATATTAATTAGTTCGTAGAGAAACAATTATAATAATATCATTGCTAAAGAAACAAATAATGAGAGCTTTTAAGTCATTTATTAACAACAACAACAAAAAAGGAACATGGGACAGGTTTTTAAGACATCAAATGGTGACATCATTTACGTATCTCCGACAACCTGGCAAACGCCAAGATCCACACTAGGCTACAAATTTTCCAAGTAGATATTTGTTTTTTTATTCTTTCTTTTTTTTTTCAAAATCATGGTGACCGATGCGACTGCTTTAATATTGACGGCTGAGATTCATCGAGATATCAATTAGAATCAGAAAACTCATCTACAACATGTTTCAGCATAATCAATTGGAAAAATATATCAAACTAAATACATATTTATTCCGTGTAACTACAAACCAACTTTGAAATTTTCTGAATGAACCCTTCAAAAAAGTTTATTTTGTTTTAAATATGCCTTAGTTTTGTAGCTCTAATGTAAATTTTCTTTGATAAAGCTTATGTAATTGTATTTCTTTGATTTATTATGTAGCTTATATGTTTCATGAAGGATATTATCGTTCCAACCTTATGCGTTGGATTTAAGGTAAAGAGAATGAAGATGAAGATATAATGAATAAAAAAATATAGATAAAATATTTACCCTATAGTCATCTCCGAATTCGATCTTGAAGGCGTCACGAATGGCCTCGGCGGAGGCACGGTGGCCACCACCGGTATCACTCATGAGAATAAGAACAGTTTTGATCCTCTCTGCTCCCATCTGCTCCATCTCCATAACCTCTTCTTTTTCTTCGAACCCTCTCTTCTTCAAACTCACCTTCCCGGAATCACTTGATCTCCGACGAGTATGTGTGTAGTCATGATCGTCGACCGTCGTCGAGATACTGAAATTGCTGTAGACTCGTCGGAACACCTTCTCCGTGATTGAATCAGACCGTGTACGAGGAGAAACTACTTTCATAACTATTTGTTGTTGAAGAAATAATTAAGAAGAAGACCGATGGTTGTGTTTTCTGTGGCTGGTTGGTGTGATCTTTATGTAAAAACTTTCTTCTGTTTTGGGTTTTTCAATTTTTTTTGTAGCAAAATAAATGGAAGACCAAGTTGTTGCTTTGAATAATTATTTATTTGAGGAATGATGCTGGAATTATTCTTTTTTTTTTGTGGGTTCCTATAGTTTTGCTTCTGTATTTATATTTCGTGTCTTTATTGTTTTATGTGGGGTTTAATTTAGTGGAAGAGTAACAAGGGAATAAATGCAAAAAAAAAAAAGGAATAAATGCAGCTTTGTGCCGTCGGATCTGCCTTTGGTTTTGGAATCTTCGGATATGAAGATTCGGATCTTTCGTTGTATCATAAGTATTTAAAACAACTTGACTTTTTCTTCTAATTTTATTTAAATGACTTGGATGCTCTTACTATATATTTTCTGTGTATAAGAAAGATTGATTTTGTGTATCAGAAAGATTGATTTTTTAGGTTTTCACCAAAATTAAGAAAACTGTTCTTGGAAAATAGTAAAAAAATAATCTCAAGTTGCTTTTTACTCTGTATTTATATTTTTTAATAAATATAATTACACTAAATATTAAAAACATTAAGTAATTAATTGATCCTAAAAATATAAATGCATTAAATTTATTAGAGGAAATCAATTTTTTTGATATAAGAATAAAACCTCAAAAAACTAATTTTTGTGATATATATTTTTTGGGGAAATTATAAAGAATATAGCTATGAAAACCTGAATAATTAGTTCTCTCACCATCTACTATTTGTCGGTGTACTATTCATTTTTATTGACATTACTACTCCTGTTTCAATAGAATGCAGCCATCCATCTTAGATCTAAGATAATTTTTTTTAACAGATGTAAATTTGATAGCGTGTTAACATTAGATGTAGCATAGCAAACCACATAATCCGGTATATTGTATAAAATGTTTAGTGGGATAATAGAATTATTAACGAGGTAAACAACTTAATGACCTGACATCTACAAATGTACAACATGAGCTAATAATTACCAATTAATTTTTTTTTTTAATCACAAGTTATTACCTCATTACCAAGTTGTAGTATGTATTGTAATGCATTGGTAATCAGTGGCAATATTAGTAATCAGCGGCGGATCAGCGGTGAACCCATTTGCGCTTGATTGGTTCATCCACAACAATCATACAAATCGTTATACAGCGTTTCAAACTGTTTGAAATCTTTCTATTTCAAAAGTTTTTACAGCCAGCGTTTACGGTTGCGCACGGTTGCAGTTGATTAATTTTTTTTTATTATTTTTTAAAACTAATAAAAATTTGAAGAAACAAAAAAAAAATACAAATTTTATATCTCTTATCAAATATTATAATATTAAAATCTTACATACTTTATAAAAATATTATATATATATATATAATATTTTTAATCGTAGTTATTTTATAATTTATTTAGAACTAAATTTTACTAGATTAATAAAAAATTTGTTTTCTTATATAAATTATATGTTATAAGTATATTTGATGTATTTTATATTAAACCGCAATCGCTGTTAACCAGTCAGAAATTTTCCGCAAACGCACACGTTTTTAATTATTAAACCAGTCATGTAAATCACTTAATAACGCTTATAACTGCAACTGCTCGCTTTCGCAAATTCTCACAACTACAACCGCAACCGGTGCGTTTAAAATTTAAGCCAGTCGAATGTATATTGGGGGTGTCAATTGCCACATGTTAAATATTCAAATATTTTTAATTGTATGTAAATAATGAAAGAATTGGTAGTAAAACTTGTAAAATTTGGCCTATTGACCCCGTTAAATCTAGGTTTGATATCTATATATTGCTTGATAATATTTTTATTTTGTATGATGACCGAGGTTAAAAACAATTTCTGGTCCGCCATTGTTGGTAATGTATTGCTTTCTTGTAGGAGTGTAATGTTTGTCATAGTAATTTGATAAGTCTGATGCAAGTTCAACTTGGACCAAAAATATATTAAAAAATGAGCTCTATCTAATGTACATTTTTTTTTTCGAATGTCAAATTTCGTTAAAAAAAAAAAGCATTTAATTACAAAGTATTATAGTAGAGAAAATGGGATCAAGAAATTAAATAAAACTCAGTGTCTTCACAATTCTTAAAGTTTTATAATAGTCATAGGGAAAAATGTCAAAAAATTCGCGAACTTTCAAATTGTGGACGTTTAAAGCATGAACTTTCAAAATGCTATTTAAATGCCCAAATTTTTCATCGACTCATAATTAAATTGCAAACTTTCATGACTGGATCATTTGAGGCACGCCGTTAAATTGATGTTTACGGTGTTAAAGCTTCCGTTAGCAACTTCTATTTGGTCATAACGACATTGTTTCAACTTTTGTTAAAAATCCTCAACTTTTAAATTGTGGACGTTTAAATCCTCAATTTTTATAAAAGTGTCGTTTAAATGCTTAATTTTTCGCTGACTTCATAATTAAACGCTTAACTTATGTTGACTATGCCATTTGAGGCATGACTTTAAATCAAGTGATAGGACACGTTTACATGGTCAAATTGTATTTTAGCAGCTTCCGTTTAATCAGAACAACCAATGTTTCCGTAACTATTTATCATTTTTCTTTTCTTTCTACTTCTGATCGCTTTATCGAGATCAAACCATAACCAAAAATTAAAAAATCTTATCAAACTAAAATCCGCCATTAGAGAAACATAATCCAACAAAGTCTTTGCCACTTGGAATCTCAAGAAAATTCTCACGGAATTCTCTAAAAGCCCTCAAGAGATTGAGTTTTTTAAGCGTTGGTGATAACGGATTCGATCCGCATCCATCAAATCGCTTATTAAGAAAAATATTTAATTGTTTTAACATTCTCTTATCGGTTATCGGTTTCAGCGTTAAGCGTTGGCGATAACCAATTAATTTTTTTAATATTCATTGGGAAGTCAAATAACATATAAAATAATGTTAAAACTTTAACTCTGTAAAACTTAAAAAAATGGTGAGTGTGAGAAATCAAATCGGTTATCACTAACGATTAAGAAACTCAATCTCTAGAGGGTTTTTAGAGAATTCCATGAGAATTTTTCGAAGAAAAAAGGTGGCAAAGTCTTCGTTGGATTATGTTTTTCCAAAGACAGATTTTAATTTGAGAAGATTTTTTACATCTTGATTATGGTTGGATCTCGATGAAGTTACCAAAAGTAGAAAGAGAAGACAAATGATAAATAGTTTCATGAACATTGGTTGTTTTGATCAAATGAAAGCTGCTAACAGATAATTTAACCTCATAAACATGCTATGTCACTTTATTTAAAATCATGCCTCAAATAGCATAGTCAACACAAGTTAGACATTTAATTATGAAGTCAACGAAAACTTAGAGATTTAAACGATATTTTTAGAAAAGTTTAGGATTTAAACATCCACAATTTAAAAATTGAAGATTTTTAATGAAATTTGAAACGATGTCGCTCGATTAAACGGAATTTCTAACGAAAGCTTTAAACGCCGTAAAAATCAATTTAACGGTGTGCCTCAAATGACCCAGTCAACGAAAGTTTGCTATTTAATTATGAGTCAACCAAAAAACTTGAGTATTTAAATGACATTTTGAAAGTTCATGCTTTAAACGTCTACAATTTGAAAGTTCACGAATTTTTTTGACATTTTTCCCAATACACAGAGAGTTTACTTCTTTAACTCAGAAGTCACAGTTCTACGTTTCTTAATACGTTGTGCGAGAATCAGTCATGAATCTTCATTTCAAATCAATAAACTCTCAGACTAAAGCCACTGAAGTAGTAGTTTGATGGCAAAATGTGGAAGACGTAAATATTATCTAACAACAAAGACTATAATATTTGTGATTCAACGTGTGAAAAAACATTTATTTATTTTATGCCATTGACCTCCTAAGATGACTGGATCTTATAGCCCAAAGCTGCTTCCCAACAGCTTCCATGTCTGGCCTTTCCTTTCGTGTCGGAGCAGCACATTGAAATGCCAAACTGAACATCTTTCTTAGTATCTTCTCGTCTACTCGATCCCTCGCTTTTGGATCCATCAATTCAAACACTTCCCCTTCATTGTACTTGTCGAAAGCCTGCCAAGAAACCCCAAGAAATTTTGAAAATTTCCGCAAACTCGTAAAGTTGATTTAGTAAGTGATGCAAGTTGGAGAAGAAACTGTAAGTGGCTTACCCAACGAACCGTAATCTTCTCAACATGAGGTCGTTTGGATTCGACTGGGCGACGGCCAGTGAGTATCTCTAGAAGCAGGATCCCAAATGAGAAAACATCGCTTTTGGCAGTGAGCTGATAAGTCCTCATGTACTCAGGATCGAGATAACCAACAGTTCCTTTCACTTGTGTTAAAATGTGCGTTTGGTTGGAATCCGTAGGACCGCCTCTTGCAAACCCAAAGTCGGCCACTTTGGCTCTCATGCTACCCGTGAGGAGAATGTTCGAGGATTTTATGTCGCGGTGGATTATTTGTCTTTCTGTTTCAAAGACAAGATTTGAAAAATCTCAAATAACTTTATGATGAGGCAAACAATAATAAAGCACAACATTCTCTACCTGCATAAGAATGGAGATAGGTCAATCCATGGCAGACGTCGATCACAATCTCCAACCTTTGATTGAAATTAAGTATGCTTTTACCTGCAATAATAAAGGAGCCTTTATTGTTTATTCATAAGTTTTTATAGCCATGACACGCTGCAGAAGATGTACACAAGATTCTTACCATCCAAGTGATCCCGGAGTGTACCATTTCCGACATACTCGGTTATAATAAGCCGCTCGTCTCCTTTATCAACATAACCAAGAAGCTTCACTAGATTTCGATGGCCAATTTTAGACAAAAGGTCAACTTCACTTTTGAATTCCGTTCGCAGATTCTCAAAATGTTCCTGTAAGAAAATCATAATCAAGAACTCAAAAACAATTGAGATTTTTTTTCACTCCTTAGTACAGATTGTGCAGTGATTAAGGTCTCAATGGTACTGTATAGTGCAAATGAGCGGATAAAGATATTTTTTTCATCTTAACCTTATATTTACAAAAGAGCAAGTGCAAGATCTATAATCTTCAAGATTAAAACCAAAAATGGCTAGCTTCATTTGTTTCCTCTAAAATAGGTACCTGAGAGATCTCTAGTTCGGTCCCAAGGGGTCACAAATAGCACCATTTCTCAGAAAGACTAAACATCATAGAATTAGCAAAGTGTCCAGGGAACTCTATTACCAAAGAATGTAAAGGTCGATATGTCGGACGATCATGTAAAGGTTCGGTTATTAACTTCTATCTACATTGTCTCTATCAAGAGTATAAAACTTGATGAAATAAACTATAGTACAGATTTCATACCATAAGAAAATTAAAACTGAAGAATTAGTATAGGACCTTTTTTGCTCGTTTTATGGCAACCAACTGACCGTCATCTAGATAGCCCTTATAGACTATCCCAAAACCTCCTTCACCAATTTTTAGCTCGTCTGAGAAATTGTTGGTTGCTGCAGCAATCTGACTCATGCTCAGATTCAGGGGTCCCAGTCTACTAACTCTAGGGGACATAGCATATCTAGATGGGCTTTGCGGTACACGGGACGGACTTGGTGGTGCCCTGAATGGACTTGGCGGAATCTTATCAGAAGAAGGGCTCATTTCGAAAGAGGAAACTTGGTGGACTGTGATATGATATAAGAGTCTTAAAGTCAAATATAACTCCATAGCTTAACAATTAACAAAAGAACAACAAACATTGCTCTGATAGCCAAAATGAAAACTTCGACCTTTAGGGTCTGAACAATGCAATGTACTGACCTCATACTCATACCAGTAGTATAATACTAAATGTTGTTCCCTAAGTCAAATGTCTATGTGTCTAAACATTCTTTTCATGTAAAAGAGAAGGCGTAGACCAACTCTATTTCTTGCTTTGTGCAAATTAACCAATGAACTAAACTGTATTACGTGAAGATAAATGGGAGACACTTAGTCACCTGAGTTAGATTCTTTCGGTAGAACTTCATGACTATTTGCTTTCCTCTCCTTATGGAAACAAGGACAACAGATCCCGCAACAGAAGAGAAGAAACCCGCTTGCCGCCATGCTGACTTTAACATGGCTATATTCGGAATCAGATCCAGCCTCATTATTTTTAGATTCTTTTACAGATTTTTCTTCCAAAAACCTTCTCCCTACATAAAAGCAGAAGCAATTCAACAACTCACATAAGTAAATTCATTGACTATGTGGTGCCCGTAAGAGCGAAATAACCAAATAAACTACCTATAAATTGGTGTAATCAATCAAAGGAACATAAAATTCTCTTAAATGGATTCATGTATTACCTTGTAGATAGTGACTTGTGCAGAAGTCGTCACTGAAAGAGTCCTCAAAGATACAACCTTTGGCTTTATGAAACCGTATAGCTTCGCAAAACCGGACTATGTCCACCGGATTCCCATTAATTGTGAACAAAGTCCCAAGATGATAAGGCTTTGTGTAAGTCAAATGATCAGACAGACAAACACTCGTGCCCACATAAGATGTTGATGCAAAAGCTTCCTTGGGATGTAATAACACTAACAAACCCAACAAAGCAATTAACACCAATCTTCTAAAACTCAAATCATCTCCAACCATAATTGGATTATTTAACAAATACTCAGTACAAAAGATTCAGCTTTAATAAACCATTCATAAACCCAATTATGAGAATCTTTGAGTTCTTGAGATTTTCCCGAAACCTGTAGAAACAAAACTCAACTTTAGAAGACATCCAACATATAAACTCAAGTCAGGGTTCTAAACCCTAAAAAAATTGATATCTTGAAACCCCTTTTGCTAAATTCCAATTCAACTACAGTAAAGATTCAACAAGAGACTTGAACATCACCTAAGCCCTAAAATAGGTCTCCAAGAAAACAAAAGAAATCAAAATCAAGCAAGAGCCATAACATTTGGATGGCTAAAGTCTAAAGAGATAAAGAAAACTGCGATTACCAAAATTATCTTGACTTGAATTTGTAGACTAGACCAATTTAGAGAAAACCCAGAAAATTTAAGAGAAAGACGACCAAACCTGGAACACGATCTTGTAGCTTTGACTTGACTGTACAGTATTTGAATCAGTTTGACCAAATACAAAGCTTTAATTCTGTTTCAGACAAGCCATACCAAAGAAAGAAGACTAATAAATAATAATAATAGGCAAAAGAAAAGTATTTGTCGGAGGAACGTGGTTAAGATCTCATTGGAAGACACTTTGAAGATTCGTGTTCTGTTTTTTTTTTTCACTGTTTGGAAAATTCGTGTTATTTTCATTTTTGTTATAAAATATATTACTATGTATTTATATAGTGGAGAAAGATATATTTATATATTTTATTATATTACTTTGAAATGTAATAAAGAGTCAGATTTTGTCTTGTTATCAACTCTCTTCACGTATAACATTTACCAAATGTACAAACCATATATATAGAGCTCTAGTATAAGTCGGTAGATATAAGGTCGATAACAGTAAAAATAATAAACTATTACATTATTATCCAAATGGATAATCATTCATTGTTTCTAACACTCCTCCTTGATTATCCATCAATGTATCACGTACAGTCTCATTAAAAACCTAGTCATGGAAAAACTCTTATAAGATAAAAACTATGACAAGGAGAAAAATAGTACCGTAATGTAATCTCCCCTCAGGCGGGCAGCTTTATCTGATCAAGGGATGGATATAAACTCTTTTTTATAAATCTTTAAGATAAAGCATCCCAATGCCATGAAATGCCATGAACGTGTTTTCTGAATGTTGTAGTGGGAAGCGCTTTCGTGAATAGATCAGCTGCATTATCCATTGAACGGATATATTGAATATCCACTTCTTGATTCTTCTCGAGTTCCTGTGTGTAAGAGAAAATTTTTGGGGGAATATGCTTTGTTCTGTCGCTCTTGATATAACCTTCTTTGAATTAGGCCACACATGCAGCATTGTCTTCAAACAATTTTGTTGGCTCCTTATTAATGACTATACCGCTTGACTCTTATATGTGTTGAGTCATAGATCTGAGCCACACACATTCTCTGCATGCTTCGTGGAGTGTAATGGTCTCTGCATAATTTGAAGAAGTAGCGACTAAAGTCTGCTTTTGGGAACGCCAAGAAATTGCAGTACCTCCAACTGTAAAAGCATATCCGGTTTGCGATCGGGCTTTATGTGGATCTGATATATAGCCTGCATGTGCAAAACCAGCTAAAACAAAGTTGGAGTTTCTCGGGTAAAACAATCTCAAGTCAATTCTTCTATGAAGATAACAAAATATATGTTTTATTTCATTCCAGTGTCTGCGCGTAGGAGATGAACTGTGTCTTGCCAGTAAATTTGTAACGAATGCTATATCCGATCGAGTACAATTTGCGAGATACATAAGTCCACCAATAGCGCTCATATAAAGTACTTCAGGACCTAATACTTCTTCGTTATCTTCACATGGTCGAAATGGATTCTTATCAACATTAAGCGATCTATTGACCATTGGAGTACTCAAAGGTGTCGTTTTATCCATATAAAAGCGGTTTAAGATCCTTTCCGTATAATTTGATTTATGTATGAAAATTCCATTTCGAAGATGCTCGATCTGAAGTACAAGACAAAATTTTGTCTGTCCGAGATATTTTATTTCGAACTCTTCTTTCATATGAGTTCTTGCATCATTAATCTCCTTTTGAGTTTCAATTATATTTAGGTCATCAACGTATACATCAATAATCACAAATCCAGACAACGATTTCTTAATAAATACACAAGGGCATATCACATTATTGGTATATCATTTTCTCAATAAATATTCACTTAAGCGATTATATCACATGCGTCCGAATTGTTTTAAACCATAGAGTGATCACTGTAATTTGACCGCACATATTTCTTTTGATTTTGAACTCAATGCTTTAGACATTTTTAATCCTTCTGGGATTTTCATATATATATCATTATCAAGTGATTCATATAAATATGCTGTCACAACATCCATTAGATACATTTCAAGATTTTTAGATGCCGTTAAGCTCATCAAAAATTCTAAATGTAATTGTATCCATAACCGAAGAATATGTCTCTTCATAGTCAATTACCGGTCTTTGAGAAAATCCTTGGGCAACAAGTTGGGCTTTGTATCTTGTTACCTCATTTTTCTCATTTTTTTTACGCACAAAAACCCATTTATATCTAACGGATTTTACATCTGCAGGTGTGGTGACAACATGTCTAAAAACATTTCTTTTATTGAGGGAGTTTAACTCAGTTTGCATGGCCATTCTCCATTTCTCCCAATCAGATCTTTTAGGACTTTCAGATATGGACCTCGGATCTAAATCATCAATTTCACAATCAATTTCTTTGGATACAGAGAATGAGAAAATTTCATCATAATCTTCTATCTCATTCCTAACCCATAATTTTCCATTATGAGCATAGTTGATGGAAATTTCATGTTTTTCTGTATCATTTTCGTCTTCAGGACTTTTCTCTGCATTTGGTTCTTCTAGAACCTTCTCATTTACTTCTCCCAATTTCTTTTTCTTTCGGGGATTTTATCTTTTGATCCCATCGGCCTCCCTCTTTTCAATTGAACCTTAGGAACATTTGCTATTTTTCCATCAGTTTGTTCTTCGGGAACATTAACTCTTGACGGAACTTTTGCAGCGGGTATATATGATAGTGTCACCCTTCTTGTATCAATGAACGCATCTAGTAGTTGATTTGCCATATTTTGTAAATGTATAATTTTCTAAACTTCTAGTTCACGTTGTTTCGTAGGGGGGTCAAGGTACAACAAAGAAGGTGTGCCCCATGTAAGATCTTTTGGAACTTCTTTAATTCCTCGCCCTAACGCTGGAAATTCATCTTCATTGAAATGGTAATCGGCAAAGCGTGCCATAAGCATATCACCGGTTTTCGGTTCTAAATACCGAATTATACTTGGTGATGTATACCGGATATATATTCTCAATCTCCTTTGTGGTCCCATCTTTGTTCTTTGCGGTGAAGCTACTGGGACATAAACCGCACATCCAAAAACACGGAGATGAGATATATATGGCTCCTGGCCAGATGTTAATTGTAACGGAAAAAATTTATGATATGCACTTGGGCGTATTTGAATTACTGTCGCAGCATGCAAAATTGCATGACCCAATACCAAAATTGGAAGCTTTGTTCTCAATATTAACGGTCTAGCTATGATTTGTAGCCGTTTAATCAAAAACTCAGCCATGCCATTTTGTGTATGAACATGCGAAACTGGATGTTCAACATCAATTCCTAATGACATACAATAGTCATTGAAAGCTTGTGACGTGAATTCACCAGCGTTATCAAGTCTTACTTTCTTTATTGCATAATCAGGGAATTGTGCTCTCAACCTGATTATTTGGGCAATGAATCTTGCAAAAACCGTATTTCGTGTAGTCAATAGACATACATGTGACCATCTACTGGATGCGTCAATTAATATCATAAAATATCGAAATGGCCTGCATTGTGGATGAATAGGTCCACATATATCACTATGTATTCTTTCTAAGAATTTTGGAGATTCATTCCCGATTTTGGTTGGCGATGGCCGAGTTATTAGTTTTCCTTGAGAACAAGCATTACATGAAAATTCTTTCGATTGAAAAATCATCTGGTTTTTCAACGGATAGCCATTTGAATTTTCCATAATTTTTTGCATCATGACTGAACTCGGGTGTCCTAAACGTTCATGTCAGACTTTGAACGTACTTGTAAACTTCTGGTTTACTGTAGCATATGATTCATTCATATTAATTTTTGTGGAATATATTCCGGAGGATAAAGCTGGTAGCTCTTCTAATATCTGTTTTCTTTCCGAAATGTAATGTAATGATATTCAATGCCACTCTTATTCATACTTTCTATGTGATATCCATTTATGCGAATATCTCTGAAACTTAACAAATTTCTATAAGATTTGGGGGAATACAACGCATCATTTATTTCAAATTTCGTCCCCTTCGGCATTGAAAAACTGACTCTACCGGAGCCCGTAATGATTTTTGCATTACCATATATAGTATTCACGCTTCTGGCGGAATTTTTTATTGTAAGGGAGGAGAAATACTTTTTATCCTTAAGTATTGTGTGCGTTGTAGCACTGTCTGCCAGACATATATCTCCATCCTCGTTCTCAAATTTTGATATTTTTGAATTTAAAAATATTCATAAAAGATGCATTAACATAACAAAACAAAAGATTTATATTACAACAAAAACTATTTTACAACAGAAATAAAAAGAACAAAAACACAAACATACATCAGGTTTTTCGATTTTATTTTCTTCTACAGGAAGATTAAACAAAACATAACTATATATACATCATGTCATATTATCTTCTTCAGGGAGACCTTAGTTGCTTTGTTTTTCGTTGATATCTTCAGGATCAACTATGAAATCTGCAATGTCGAGATATGTATCATCATTTATACCATAAAAAATGCCCGGATTCGCCATAGATGAAGTTGGTTTCACCTTGTTTTTCTTTCGCTTTTTGTGCTTCTTGATACATATCGGCCAAAGGTTTTGGCGTACGACAGGTACGCGACCAGTGTCCTTTCATGCCGCATATGTAGCAAGCATCCTCATGCTGCTTATTTATTACGCGACCAACTTCGTTTCCTTTGAACCTTTTATTATTTCTTCCGGTGTTGAAATCATTAGGATGAAACTTTTTTACTTGTCCGCGACCACGTCCATATCTACCTCGTCCACGACCACGATCATTACCTCGACCGCGCCCACGTTCATAATTATTGTAATTGGATGATGCAATATTCGCTTATGGGAATGAAGCTGATCCAGTAGGACGTGTTTGATGGTTTAACATCACAAGTTTATTATTTTGTTTTGCCACCAATAGAACTTGCATTAACTCTGAATACTTCTGGTATCCGTTTGCCCGGTATTGTTGCTGCAGAATTACATTTCCAGGATGAAATGTTTGGAGAGTTTTTTCAATCATATCATAATAACTTATCGTTTCTCCACATAGGATTATCCTGGAAGTGATTTCGAACAGAGCTGAATTATACTCACTGACACTTTTGCAATCCTGAAACCGGAGATTTAACCACTCATGTTTAGCTTTCGGTAGGATCACGTATTTCTGGTGATCGAACCTATCTTTGAGTGATTGCCAAAGATCTGCAGGATCTTTTTTTGTCATATACTCATCTTTTAAACCACCATGGATATGGTGGAATAAAAATATCATGGCGTTAGCCATTTTTTCTTCTGAAGTCGATTTCGACTTATCGATGGTATCAAGGAGCCCTCTTCCTTTGAAATGCATCTTTACTGCAACTGTCCATCTCATATAATTGTTTCCAGATACATTAAGGGCAGCGATCTCGAGTTTTGTTAAATTTGACATGATATCTGTATAATATAACAAATTTTAACCATAAATTTTGTGATAATTTAATTTAAATATCCGATTAAAGAACAATGATAAAATTTTAAAATTCGTAAACATAATAGAGACATAAATTAATATAAAAAATAATTTACGAAATTAAAATAACATAAAATAAAAGAACATAAATTAAAAGAACATGAATCAAAAGAACAAAAAATTAAAAGCATATGATTTGTCTTCAGGACAAAATTTATTATACAGTTCTTCTGGAACTTTTTCATAAATGTCTTCTGGACATTTAATTATGGAAAAAAGCTTGATCTGAGGTGACATAGTCTACCATGTCAGAAGCCAGTTGAGGAGCCATAGCCATCCATGTGATCAAATGAGACGTAATCTACCATATGATCATAATCGTGAAGGCACAACCTATCTAACGATCGGTTTGGGAAGGCAGCGCCTATCATCCCGTAAAATTAAAATAGTACAAGAATATAAATAAATTAGACTGACCTTTTTGGTATGAGAGCAAGTCGTGCTAATAACATGTTATAAAATATATCACTACGTATTTATATAGTGGAGAAAGATATATTTATATATTTTATTATATTACTTTGAAGTATAATAAAGAGTCAGATTTTGTCTTGTTATTAACTCTCTTCACGTACAACATTTACCAAATGTACAAGCCATATATATAGGGAGAATATAAGTCGGTAGATGTAAGGTCGGTAAAAGTAAAAATAATAAACTATCACATCATTATCCAAATGGATAATCATTCATTGTTTCTAACAATTTTTTCTTTTTTGCAAACTTTTGTCTTTTAGGTGACGGTAAAAAAACAACAACGTGGAATAAAGAAAAATAAGACAGCAGTGAAGAAACATTTACAAATAACAAAAACGCAGCAAAACGAGTTCTAGAGAGATGAGAGAGAAAAAGCTCTCTAGCTTTTCCCTCGTTAGGCTATTTTGAGTATGGCTTTCAAAATTGACCAGATCTCATTTCTCCATCTTGCCCAAAACGGCAATGCTTCTTTCTGTCCTGTGGGTAAAAAGAAGAGCTCGGATAATTTCCTCATTTACTAGAAGCTACCCTTGTCTCCCTTCTCTGGACCCTGCTTTCTTTCCCTTTTGGTTTGTAAACCCGTGACCTTTCTCCACCATAGAGCTCATTGCTTCAGCTGCTCTCCCTATACAAAGCAGACGGTCGAAAGCTACACACTGCAAGCTCACTTTCCACCTCTTTTTCATGGATTATACCTCTTCTTTGCTCATTTCCCCTGGTTTGAGATTTCTAGCTTGGTGATAATGACGAACGGTGACTCGAAGAAGGAGATGGCCATGAACAATCTTATCGGAAGCTATCCCTCGTCTGAGGAGGATGAACCTATCCAGCTGCCAGCCCTGGATGATGTGGCACTGACAAACCGCTTTAGGTTGACTCTCATTGGTCGGCTGTTCCACACGCGAGGAAGGAGTATGGAAGCTTTTCTCGCATTCATGCCCAACACAGGGATCTGGGACCTTGTAGGGCGAGTTAAGGGCTACGACTTGGAGAATGATAGATTCCACTTCAAATTTGAAACAGAGGACGACCTAAAGAAAGTACTGCGAAAACGTCCCTGCCATTTTAATAAGTGGACGTTCTCGTTAGAGCGGTGGGAGCTATACTTCCAGGAATCACTCATGTGTAATGTTACTTTCTGGATCAGAATCAAGGATCTGCCGCTAAGGTGCTGGGCAGAAGAAATGTTCAAAGGGATTGGCAAGTCCCTTGTTCACGTTGAACAAGTAGACGAAGCGGAAGCTAGGGTGTTGGTCTCTGTTGATGTCACAAGCCAACTGAAGTTCACAAGGAAAGTTATCACAGATAAGGGCGAAGTGGTGGTGGTTCAACTATCCTATGAGAAGCTGCATCGCTATTGCTTTACCTGTTCAATGATCTCCCATGAAGAGAGAGACTGTCCCCACCTCTCAGGATACCAAAGACAGGCGAACTCAAGAGCTAAACATGAGGAGCGAGCAGGGGTTCGAGCTGACACCATCTATGGGGCCGTACCAGAAACAGGTCGCAAGAGGATCAACAGAGGAGATGATGAGGTAAGGAGATCCCCACACTCTAGTGTGGAAGGCAGAATCTTTTCAAGGAATCGCAGACATGGATCTGCACAGGATGATTCAAAGGAATCATGTACTGTGGAGGCTAGGAGAGAGGGTTCGACCACAAGAAGCCAAGTGAGAAGAAATCTGTCCTACTCAAACTAGTTTGATATTGGTGTGGGTCGCAACCCAATCTGGAATCAATTGAGTGCGGATCATTCTCGCCACCATCTGCGGTCTCGCAAGCACTTTATCCAATCTTACTCGACTCAAGGGCGCCGTCAGGATGAAGAGACAAGTGGGAAAGGATCAGCCATTAAGCATTTGTCTCAGCGAAAAGAGTCCCGATCTCGCCATAGATCCAGCAGAAGAAGGGAGGAACCTCTTCGGATTCGTGATCCCAAGGGGAAGATGCCCCCAGCTCTGAGAACTGGAGAAACTCTCGCCGTCCACCGCAATATCAGGCTGGTAGGAGCCAAGCCAGTCCTCCAACTAATGGAGATAATCCTGTCATCGACAAAGGTAAGGGAAAATTGATTCAAGAAATCGAAGCCCAAACTGAGGCTGAGGAAGAGGGTGATGAAGTTCGGAAAGGTTCAGTGCCCCTAAATTTTGAAGTAGGCTCGGGGTCTGGGGTGGAAGTTCCGCCAATTGACTTACATTTGTCATCAGTGGTCGGTACTGTGACCCCAACAGGAGGCCCCGTCGAAGCTGAGACCTTGGCTGCGGCTTCAGCCGTATTGGTTGTGTCGTAGACAGCTGAGTCAGAGTTCGGAGTTTGGGGTGTCGAGTGTGGGGCTGTATGCAGAGGAGGATCCGGAGTTTCAAATTGCAGAGGAGGACACGGTCCTCTGAGATTGGGAACATATGGTAGAGGAAACTCAAGTCCTAGAGAAGGAAATCGCAGCGGCAGACCTGCAGATGATGGCTGACCTTGAGAAGGAGATGATCCTAGATGGATTGCTGGACGATGATGATCTGCTTGGTGACGAGTTGATGGCATAGGAGCCTGAAGAGGTGATGCCACATGAGGAAAGCCTAGAGAGGACAATCTCAGAGCATGTGGGTCTGGGTCTGATCGTCCATCCTTTGGTCGCTTCTCAGTCGCTGTCCCAATCTCCTACGAGTAAGAGAGGAAGGTCACCAGTTCGAGACAGAGCAAAGAAGAACAGGAAAAGTAGAGAGTCTGATGGGCCTGCTGGAGGCCCAATTGGTGAAGGAATTAATCATAACGTGCAGAAGGGAGGCAAGCTGATGGATTCAAAAAAGGCTCCCCCCAAAAGCCCAAAAAAATGTACTGCTGCCTCAAAGAAGCTAAAAAAACATTTCAAGTTAAGCCTTCTCCCAAAAAGCGCAGCGATACCGTAGCATCCACTCAAGCGAGCACTATCCCTCGTAAGGAGGAGCCCACATATAACGACAAGAAGAAGAAGGGAACACCCAAGGATGGCCATGAGGAGCCTCATGTTGCTCCAAAACCACCCAAATGAGAGTATTATCTTGGAATTGTCAAGGGGCGAGAGCAAAGCGTAATTCTCGCCGACTGGAAGAGTTGTGTAGGATGTACTCTCCATGGTTTCTTTTTTTATCGGAAATGAAAAATGATAGACTGTATCTGCAAAGTGTGCAAGTAGACTTAGGATTTGATAACCTCCACACTGTTCCGGACTCGAGATCGTTAGATCATTTATCCTTCGGATTATTAATTGACACATGACTTAATAGTATTTTGTAATAATCTAACATTCAACAAAACACTTAAACAACAACCCGACAAATCTAGATCATCCCCTCTTCTCCGCCTTGCTTCCACGGTCACACCTATTCTTTTTCTGCATCAATAAAAGAGATGCATAAGTATTTCAACAAATACTTAGTGTGGCAATCCTCCCATCTACTAGCTATACACACAAACGATTAATTATTCAATGTATTAAACACAAAAATATCGACAATAAATCAACCATCTCAAGAAACACTCGATCTAGATCTCCCATGAGATCTTACGGCCTATATCCATGAAAATACATCAAACAATTAAACCGTTCAGATAAGCTTATGGTCACGCACTCACCTTTAGTCACGCACAGAAATACCCAAAACTCCCCGGATTGAATAGACCCTCAATCCCCCAACCGCGTGCCTAAAAATAATTAAATAACGAAACTTAAGACACAAGTTTGACTCATTTGAAAACTCAGATCGATCGATCTTGGTTCAGATCGATTGATCCAAACTTGGCGTGAACTTCTCAGATCGATCGTTCCTCCTCGAGATCGATCGATCTGACCTGGATCGATCGATCTCGACTGGATCGATCGATCCGGCATGGCCGTGAGTTTTCCAGATCGATCATCTGACCCCCAGATCGATCGATCCGTCTTGGATCGATCGATCTAGCCTGGATCTATCTATCTATGTGCGTAACGTCAACACCGACTTGCACCACTCACACCAACTTGGCCACACGATCGAACTCCAACTCCTCAACCACAACCCACCGTCACGGAGTCACGTTCAAGCACTCTCCGCAACCAACACCGCTCACACCTCGCGGCCACAAATCACCGCCACACCAACACGTCTCCTAACTCGTATCTCCCAACGTCACCACCGTGACTCACACACTCGGTTCCTCTCTCCAACCACCACCAACAACCTCAACGATCTCCACCTCCATAACACCGTTCGCAACACCAAACAAACATAAAACAAACTAAGATGGAGAGGACCTTACCCTATCTACCAGTGATGACAAAGGATGCAGGAAAGCTTCGAAGCTTCACCGACACGGCAACCTCCGTTACTTCACCTCGTGTTTCCCACGCCCACACAGCCTCGAAACTCACTCCTCTCTTGCTCTCCACGTCACACACACACATCCACAAGACTCACCCTTTCTTGCTCTCCACGCTCACACAACTCATAAGCCCACCTCCTCTTCTTTGTCTCAAGACAAACTTAGTCCCTCTCTCTCTCTCTCTCTCTCTCTCTCTCTCTCTCTCTCTCTCTCTCTCTCTCTCTCTGAAATGAAGTGTCGGCAGTTTCTTTGGGGGAGGAAAAGGATGCTGACTTCAGTGGAGAAAGTGGAGGAGAAAGTGGAGAAGAAAAGTAGAGGTAGAGTTGCTTTGTAGGGAAGGTGGAGGCTGCTGGTGGAGAGTGGGAATGGTTGGTGGAAACTGAATTATTCAGTTTAAACTTATTTAGGGTCTGGTCCTTGAACTCACAAACGTTCACAAACTGACCCCAACTTCCCAAATCGATCCCGAACACCCCCTACGGAAAAAATGCGGTGTAACTTCCAAATTACTCCAAACATTCCCGGAAATATTTTCCAGAGATTCTCCGCATAAATCCCGTATGTAATTCCGAAATTTCCTTTTTTCGGAACACGGGCGTTACAATTCTCCTCCACTAACATAGATTCGTCCTCGAATCTAACGGCACAGTCCATCCCCAATGAACTCAACCGCACATCTCATAACACAGTGGTCACACTTGACCATACTGGCCACACAACCATTCACAAGATCAAATACTATTGACCTCTGAGGTCTACATTCAGTCTCTAGCTTAAGACTCTGGTCATAGATCATTGCTCACAACTCAAACTCATACCTCTACACTCTAAGACACCAAGTCCTTCGAGTTCTAGGTATCAATACCACTCCGCTCTCCGGCCACAAAGTCCTTATGAGCTCTCGGTATCAAATTCATGCCACTCCACTCTGGGCACTATAACCTTACGAGCTCTCGGTAACTACGTACCACTCCACTCTGAGCTATACACCTTACGAGTTCTTGGCATCACACTCATACCACTCCACTCTGGGCAGTCTAACCTTACGGGTTCTCGATATCACATAACACTCTACCCTGGGTTATATACCTTACGAGTTCTGGGTATCACACTCATACCACTCCACTCTGGGTACTATAACCTTACGAGTTCTTGGTAATCCCATACCACTCCACTCTGGGCTATATACCTTACGAGTTCTGGGTATCACGCTCATACCACTCCACTCTGGGTACTATAACCTTACAGGTTCTCGATATCACATACCACTCTACCCTGGGCTATATACCTTTCGAGTTCTGGGTATCAGAGGAACTATCCATCCTCCAAAGAGTTGTACAGGACCAACCGTCCTTGAGCAACTATGACCCACAATACGTCTATAAGCACTCTCGACTGAAACTAACTCCCGTGATCCGTGTACAACCTCTCCAGGTAATATCGGCATCACAAACATTCCAACCCGGAATATCATCTTTCCATAACCACTACTCAGGTTATCTCACAACAAACCCCGTCCTCAGGGTACCCACATAATCTTTTCCTGATTATAACTCAAGTTTTTAATTCCCCATAAAAACTCTTTCCAGAACCTCATGTTCATTAAACTTCCATGGCAAAATCCGCCATCAACAATAAGAACTATCCGTCTTATTACACTCATCATGCATTATCGTTTACAACCCTAAAACGAATACATAATGTTCAACAATAATAACTTGAAACTGGGAACCATCGATGAAAGCTCAAGCCTTTGGTTGCTTCTTGAACCACTTCTTGAACCTTGCTTCCATCCTCGCCTCTGGTTCCCAAGTCTCCTCCTCAACCCCGTCACAATCCCACAAGACCCTGATCATCGGAACTTTCTTCCTACGATCCTGCTTGATTCTCTTCTCGAGGATCCTTACTGGTCTTGCCTCTAAGGTCATTTTAAACTAAAGATCTGACGGAATCTTAGCTATAACCTCACCATCCTTATGCAAGCACTTCTTCAGCATTGCCACATCTTTCTTCATCCCAACCCAATGATAATACCTTTTTAAGTCCTGGTACATCTTGGTCGCTCCTGGATGAATTAAAAACATACTCGCATGGGCCTCACTCAGGATCTCTCGTCTCAGATCCTCATCCTTGGGTACGCATACCCGCCCATGCACCAGAATAGTCCCATTCGCAGAGACCTGATATTGTGATCCCACGTCCCCGGAAGCTTTAATCAGACCTTCATCTTTTTCCTGGGCCATCCGAACCCTACTCAAAAGATCCGCCTGATTTACTGCCTCCAAACCTAACGGTTCCTGAGATATAGCACACACCTTCAACGTGCTAACCTCGCTTACCAAGGATTCCATGTCCTGCTTACCAGCCGAAGCTACCCGCTTGCGACTCAACGCAACTGCAACCAAATTTTCCTTTCCGGGATGGTAAGCTATCTCCAGATCATAATCTGCCACTAACTCCATCCGATGCCTCTGCCTCAAATTCAATTCTGGCAGCGTAGAATGTACTTCAGGCTCTTATGATCTGTAAACACCAGTGGTTGCTTTGGAGCTCGGCTCTTCCGACTCCACCATGGTGTATACCCTAGGTGTCACTGCAGCCCGCCTATTCGTCGGTGCTGCCGCTACCACTCCCTGCTGTAACCTGGGACATTTCGGCTTGATATGCCCCGGCTCATTACAGTGGTAACACACCCGAGGATCCCCGATCGCTCCACCTTTTTGGGGGCAACTCGCAACCCTATGGTCCTTGCTTCCGCATCCAAAGCATCCCCGACCACCTTGGTTACCTTTGGAAGGATCCTCACACTTCCGCTTCTGTCCATGCACCGGCTTACCGCCCTCGCTAGGACCAGACTGATGTGGAGGCTTCCTTGCCTGGAGGATTTGGCTGACTGCCACAACCACATCTCTCAGACCCTCCTCAATCAACACGGCCTTCTCTACCAGTTCTACAACCGTGTCAAACGATCTTATTAGACACTGGTTCCTCAACTCGGCCCGAAGGCCTCCCAGAAACCGCCTCACCTGGGCCTGCTCATTATCCAGGATATGACTCCCATACACCCTGAGACGGTTAAACTCCGCCTCATACTCACGAACCGACCGGTTCCCTTGAGTTAACCCTTGAAACCGTCTCTCCAACCGGTCCAATGCCTCTTGGGGAAAATACTTGGAGTTAAACTCCACCACCAAATCCTCCCAAGACATCTCTATTTGGACTCTCCGGGCCGCAACACCTCTCCACCAGAGATGTGCGTCACCCTCCAGATAGTGGACTGCGAGATCCACTTGGTATCCCGCTGGACACCTAATAAAACAGAAATTCCGCTCCATCCGCATCCTCCACTCATCTGCCTCTTCAGGTTTGGCACCACCCTGAAAGAATCTCGTGCCAATCCTCTGCAACTGCTCCATCATCTTGAGGTATGATGGGCGCTCTTCTGCAACCGCAATCCTTGGTTGCACCTCAACTACCGGTGGTACTACTGGAGCCTGCACTGGTACCCTTTCCGGTAACCGCTCCAACAGCAAGGCCAAGAAGTTCGCAATGGGATCCTTTTGGGCCAGAGCTACACCTGCTGCCACACCCGCAGCTCCCGCTGGAACTCCAGCAACACCGGCACCAATACCGGCCACACCCTCTGTCCCATCCTGATCTTCATGCGAGTTCCCGACCCGCTCAAACGTAACACTCTGTGTCACACTCTCCTCAATCAACGGAGCCGTCGCGTTCCTCCGACCGCGACCCCTTCCCCCACCGATACCACGACCACGTCCTCTACCTCTTTTAGCCATTTTTACCCAATAGTTGACTCTTCGATCAAACCTTTAACAACCACAGAAGCCGGTCAGCAACAGACTTGAACTTCCACGGTTTAGATTAACCGATCGAAGATTAAATCTATATTTAATAACCCAAGATTAACCCATGGTTAATCTCCTAACCCAACCAACCCATGGTTCTGATTTAATTAAAAATCAGTAATTCCTCAATTAAATTATTTTAATCCGGTTCGCTGGTTAAGCCAACCCAAACCGGACACCACAGCTTAAACCACATAAAAATATTATGTGATTAAACCGTGGCCCCAAAAGACTATTCCACGAGTCTTTTATCTAATCACAACAAACAACCAAACAGAAACGAAACAACTTACCGTTGAATCTCTTTAAAGGCTCGAAGAGGATGATCTAAAACTCCATACTCAAACAATTGACTAACTCACATAATCAATTCAAAATTTTTCTAACCCGTCCTAGAGCCGTAATTGCTCTGATACCAAATTGAAACGACCGCACTTGTTTTTTTTTTATTTATTATTAAATAATTAATTATTATTCCATAAATAATAATTAATTTTTCCAAACCATTAAAAATGCAACTCATGCATATTAATTAATTAACTCCATAAATAAAATACAATCACATAAACGTTTTAATTGTTTATCCGTAAGGATATTTGATCGATTGATCTTTCCAGAATACGACGACTTGAGTTGAGAGTCGAAGTTGGTCTGTATAGCCACCTTGGCTTTCATAGATAATTTCTGTTGTCTATTAACGGTTCTTGATAAATAAGAATCCGGACTCGAGATCGTTAGATCATTTATCCTTCAGATTATTAACTCACACATGACTTAATAGTATTTTGTAATAATCTAACATTCAACAAAACACTTAAACAACAACCCGACAAATCTAGATCATCCCCTCTTCTCCGCCTTGATTCCACGGTCACACCTATTCTTTTTCTGCATCAATAAAAGAGATGCATAAGTATTTCAACAAATACTTAGTGAGGCAATCCTCCCATCTACAAGCTATACACACAAACGATGAATTATTCAATGTATTAAACACGAAAATACCGACAATAAATCAACCATCTCAAGAAACACTCGATCTAGATCTCCCATGAGATCTTACGGCCTATATCCATGAAAACACATCAAACAATTAAACCGTTCAGATAAGCTTATGGTCATGCACTCACCTTTAGTCACGCACGGAAATTCCCAAAACTCCCCGGATTGAATAGACCCTCAATCCCCCAACCGCGTGCCTAAAAATAATCAAATAACGAAACTTAAGACACAAGTTTGACTCTTTTGAAAACTCAGATCGATCGATCTTGGTTCAGATCGATCGATCCAAACTTGGCGTGAACTTCTCAGATCGATCGTTCCTCCTCCAGATCGATCGATCTCGACTGGATCGATCGATCCGGCATGGCCGTGAGTTTTCCAGATCGATCATCCGACCCCCAGATCGATCGATCCGTCTTGGATCGATCGATCTAGCCTGGATCGATCGATCTAGCCTGGATCGATCGATCTATGTGCGTAACGTCAACACCGACTTGCACCACTCACACCAACTTGGCCACGCGATCGAACTCCAACTCCTCAACCACAACCCACCGTCACGGAGTCACGTTCAAGCACTCTCCGCAACCAACACCGCTCACACCTCGCGGCCACAAATCACCGCCACACCAACATGTCTCCTAACTTGTGTCTCCCAACGTCACCACCGTGACTCACACACTCGGTTCCTCTCTCCAACCACCACCAACAACCTCAACGATCTCCACCTCCATAACACCGTTCGCAACACCAAACAAACATAAAACAAACTAAGATGGAGAGGACCTTACCCTATCTACCGGTGATGACAAAGGATGCGGGAGAGCTTCGAAGCTTCACCGACACGGCAACCTCCGTTCCTTCACCTCGTGTCTCCCACGCCCACACAGCCTCCAAACTCACTCCTCTCTTGCTCTCCACGTCACACACACAGCCACAAGACTCACCCTTTCTTGCTCTCCACGCTCACACAACTCACAAGCCCACCTCCTCTTCTTTGTCTCAAGACAAACTCAGTCCCTCTCTCTCTCTCTCTCTCTCTCTCTCACTCTGAAATGAAGTGTCGGCAGTTTCTTTGGGGGAGGAAAAGGATGCTGACTTCAGTGGAGAAAGTGGAGGAGAATGTGGAGAAGAAAAGTAGAGGTAGGGTTGCTTTGTAGGGAAGGTGGAGGCTGCTGGTGGAGAGTGGGAATAGTTGGTGGAAACTGAATTATTCAGTTTAAACTTATTTAGGGTCTGGTCCTTGAACTCACAAAAGTTTACAAACTGACCCCAACTTCCCAAATCGATCCCGAACACCCCCCTACCGGAAAAATACGGTGTAACTTCCAAATTACTCCAAAAATTCTCGGAAATATTTTCCAGAGATTCTCCGCATAAATCCCGTATGTAATTCCGAAATTTCTATTTTTCGGAACACGGGCGTTACAGTAATTATCAAACATTTCTAAATTGTATAAACCGTAAATGATTCATAAATATATTGAGATTTTCTTTAAGAAACATATATTTCTAAGTAGGCATTGACATTAAAGATAGAGAGTCAGATAATAGCGAAGAAAAGTCAGGTAAGGATAATCCGGGTTTTAGAAACTACTACATAAAGTATACATGTTAATATAAAGATCGAATAATAGCAAAGAATCTATACTATATAAAAGTTGAAGCTATAGTGTTTTGAAGGCGTCCACATAGGATTTAAAAAACACGATGCTATTGGTCCACGTCAATATTTAACATAAATTCTCGAGGTAACTTAACAAAATCTTAAAAAAAAAAAAAAATCGATATCTGCCAAAAACTCAAAAAGTAAAATCATCACCAAAAGAGGAAATAAAATAATATAAATTACTCAAAATATTAAATTTAGTATATAAGAAATATTATGCCTTAATTTCTTATTAAGCAACAAAATAAAAGAAACTACTCAAAATAATAAGTTTCTTTAATTTTTTATTAATGAATAATTAAGAATAATATTTTTTATAACTTTATATTTTCCTGATAATCAATATAGAAATTATTTAATATGAAAATACTAAAGAAGAAAAATAAATATGTGCTTTTAAAATAAAGACAATTGGTCGCATAATAGTTTTGAATCCTTATTTTAATCTTAAATAGTATATTGTATATAGATAAAGGAGAAAAAAAAATAAGCCTTAGAGAAAATATCAGAAAAATTAGGAAGAATAAGAATGATAGAAACCCCAAAGACAAAAAAGGAAAAACAATATTACAAATCCAAAAACGTTTAAGAAAGAAAGATATAATAAAAGTGTTATAGGAATAACTCATGCTTAAGAAAAAGATCATCACCGGCAAAAAAAGTAATAAAATATATTAAGTACATGTCTATTTGTAGTTGAAACTTGAAAACTGAAAAAAAAAAAAAAATTAGAAAATTTTCAAAATAAATAAAAATTGAAAGAAACATAATTTTTAGTGTAACTTTAAGAACCAAGCGAACAATAATAGATTTGAATTGGAAAATAAAAGGAAAACTAAATACAAATATGAAACAAAAATCATATTTGAATAAGTTTAGAATTTAAAAGAACAGAAAAAAAGAAAGTAAAGTCAAAAGATTGGCAAAACAAAATCCTATAAAATAGAAAACAAGAAGAAAAAACAAAATATTGCATGATAAATATATTGAATGCAAAAAATATTATATACAGACTTCCTATGATAAAATTTAGGAAAGAGATTCGGTAAAGAAATATGAAAAAATCATCAAAAATATGACACAATATATATGCTCAAAATCATGTTTATAATTGGAAAATGATCAACTATATATATATAATTTTACAAAAATGATTTATTCCTTTAAAAATTACAAATTAAAAACATATAATAAATTATCAAAAAAAAAATATATATATTATACCAAATTTTAATAATTGACTATTATAATCAATTTATTTTATATATATATATATATAACTATAGTTTTCCAAATTATGTAATTTAAATTGCATTAGTAGACTTAATTATACTTTAAAAATTTAGGGTTTAAAGTCACTAAAATTTGTTTTCAAAAAGTTAATATATATTATTATCATCTCTTATATAAAACTAATATTTTTATAAATGATAGATCACACATAATTTTTACAAAAATTTTATTAAAATATCCACGCGTAGCGTGGATCCAAGATCTAGTGATAGAGTAAAGATGGGATCATATAGTTTAAATTATTACCCAAACAAGTAATTTTTGTAATTAAAACTGCTATTTAAACGGATAATTATGGATAATATTATATTATAGTAAGTTGTTTTTAATAGATTATTTATAGAAACTTTTGGATATATTTTAAATAATTTTGTTAAATATAGAATAATTTGAATAAATTTAAGAATATCCAAGAAGTTTATAATTATCTAAACAAAAATATTAGATCTAAACACTACAATTGTTTAATGGCCATAATCATATGGTTGTTGCGGCTGGATAAATAATAATAAAAAAATGATAAGATAGATAAACTGTTAATGGTGTTTTCGATTCTCCATTATAAATGTAAAAAATTTAGATTCAGAACATTGCATTAAACTTCAAAATGAAAAGAAAATATTGCATAAAACTTCAAAATCAAAAAAAAAAAAAAAAAAAAATTGAAAACTCTATGTGGCATATGACGTAGAGAAAAAATGACATGTGGCATATAGATTTGTATTCCCTTTACTTCACTCTACCCACTCTGTAGAAGCTAATGTGTTATATAA
The DNA here is from genome assembly GCA_963667165.1 of Barbarea vulgaris. Taxonomy (NCBI): domain Eukaryota; kingdom Viridiplantae; phylum Streptophyta; class Magnoliopsida; order Brassicales; family Brassicaceae; genus Barbarea; species Barbarea vulgaris. The sequence continues at coordinate 17,560,105 of OY763893.1, read as the reverse complement.
CTTCAGAGTCTTTTTTTCTTTTCTTTTTTTCTATAACAGCAGTTTGAGCTTTGAGATATATGGGCCAAATTTGTTCATATAATTTAAGATGTATAGGCTGAAAAGTAATTTACAACTTGCCTACTAAAATTTATATGATTTTGGTATATTTGGCGGGTTCTAAAGTCAGAGGGTAATGCGTGAGGCTGATTTTACAGAGCAGTGACTACTTCCCGCTAATAGCAATGGACGGATTACGGTTTGGCGCTACCCAGATCCGCTATGGCCTGCTGGTTCGATCTCAACTGAACAACAATTTTCTAAAAAGAAAAAAAAAATTAACAAAAAATAAACAACAAAAATATTAGATCTTACAAAATTGTTGGACCATTAGTTTAACAGTGTATGCTCAATTGACATGTAACAATCCTAAGTTAAGATTACAAAACGAGAAAAATGTCAAAAAATGCGAACTTTCAAATTGTGAACGTTTAAAATATGAACTTTCAAAATGCTATTTAAAACTCAAGTTTTTCGTTCACTCATAATTAAATAGCAAATTTTTGTTGATTGGGCCATTTTGAGACACACCGTTAAGTTGATGTTTACGACGTTAAAGCTTCCGTATAATCAAAACGACGTCGTTTCAAGTTTTATTAAAAATCTTCAACTTTCAAAGTGTGGACGTTTAAATCCTCAACGTTTTTAAAATATCGTTTAAATACCTAAGTTTTTGTTGACTTTGTAATTAAACTAGATTAGAACCCATCGGATGGACGGGTTTTCTAAATTTTAAAAATAAATTAAATTTAGATAAAATCAATAAATTAATTATTTGTTGTTAGTTAAATTTTCAAAAAAATTTTAAGAAAAGGAGTAGAAATAATATTTTTTTAGAGAAAAAGCTATTTATATAAGTTTATTTTTATGTAAATAAATTAATTTAAATTTATATATTACAATTTTATTACTAGCATATTAAAAATTTAAACATTGTCAAGTAACTTTTGGTTCCATCTTTTTGTTTGTTTTTAATCACTGTGTGAGATAGATGTTGAGAGAATATCATGAACCAAAAAACCAAACCGAACCAAATCCGACCCGAAAAAGAGTACCACACCTAAATCCAAAACGACAAAAACCCAAATGGGTCCTAAACTCCTATATCCGATGAACTGAACCGAGAACCAAATGAATATCTGAAATACTCGAAATACAACTATATACCCAAAAATATTAATAATATATAAAATTGATATAATCCAATTACCATATAATTACAAACCCGAAAATATCAATTAATTTTAGACCAAAGTAACCAAAACATCCAAATAACCAAAATATTTGAAAGTTCTTAGTTATATTTGTGGGAATTCAATCAAACTTTATTCAAATTTAACCAATTTATAATTTATTTTTTCCTATATTTTGTGTACCAGAGACTAACTCAAACCTAGATGAAACCAAACCGAACCAAGAATTATATATATCTGAATAGATCATTGGTTTTTAAACCCAATAGACATGAACCAAACTTAAACGCCCAGCCCTAGTGTGAGATCTGGAAAACTGGATTCGGTGACCGGCGGCTATGCTCTTGCTCATATATAGGCGAGACGTTTTTTCATGCAATATCTTTGTTGTCTCTGTTATGTCCTCTTATTCAGATCTTATCTCAGTTTTCAACAAAATACTATTTCCTCTCGCACATTCACTCGCTAAAAACCTTCACCATTCCTTCGCTCCTGACATTTTCCAACAACATCCTCTAGCTCAACTGTTCGCTCATCATCTCTCAATTTTATTCATATCTTGGGCTTTATACCTGAAGATATTTGGTTGGCGACTTTCTTTCTTTTTGGTCATCAAATTCTCATCCACCATCATCTTTAATCTCTAGCGGAAGCCCCACCGCCTTGCTTCCTCCTCTTGATCCAGATTAGTCTTTCAGACTTGACACCACATAAGCAACTCTCTCTGAGTGGATTTTCGCCTCTTTTTTACTCAATCCCTTTAAAAGAGAACAATTATGACTCATTTCCTTTGTGAGAGATCATTTACACACTTTTTATTCTCTATGAAGAAAACATATCTTTCAATTTTTATGTCAAATAGATATATTGCTTCTTCGTTTTGTGAACCGAAAATATTATAAATTTTTTAACCAATTTGTTATTTTATACCAATTATATATAACTTATGTTGACAAATTAGAAAAAAAAAATTACTCTTAAATTTATTTAACACCTAAACAATTAAAAATAGTAGATTAAAGAGACAATTGCATGGTAAAAGGTTGTTTAGAGGTCATTGTATTAATTAGATGTTGTAGTAACTATGTTAAAAAATGATAAAATTTTAAAAGTTGTTTAGAGGGGAAATGTGGCACCTTCTTAGAGTGTGAGCTTAAAGAAAACCTTACATTATTAGAAAAGATAGGTTGTTTGGTGTTTTAAAAATAAATTATTTATTCTATATTTTTGGAAGTGTTTGTTTATATAAGATTTCCATTTTTTTTTTTGTTGGATGACATTATTTTTGGATTTTCATTAGAAAAATATTATAAGTTTCATTTTATTTAAATTTGTTTTAAGAGAGGTTTTAGTTAGAAAATATAAGAAACTAAGAAAGAGCTAGTATTCTATATTTTTTTTTGGAAGTGTTTGTCTATATATAATTTCTATTTTTTTTCCTTCTGTTGGTTTTTTTTTTTTTGCGATTTTCATTAGAAAAATATTAATAATATTTTAATATATTTTTTTTTTGAGACATTTTTGAGGTTTTGGTAAGAAAAATCATATATATAATGGGAGAGTTCTCTCTCCATCTAAGGTATATACATTATCATCTTACTCATCCAATAAAAATAAAACATCAAATAATTTTTTTTTATTTTATGTTTTTATTAAGAATTATAAAAATAAAACATCAAATAATTTTTTTTTATTTTATGTTTTTATTAAGAATTAATTACATTTAAAAAAAGAATTCATTAATATTACTTAAATATAGTAGTTAATGAGTATTAAGATATTTAACAATAAAAGAAGTGAAACTAAAAAAAAAAATGAGTATTAAAATAATTATATAAAAAAACACTTTGTAACTATATTTTTTATATTTTTATTAGCATAATTTAATTTGGAGGAGGTGGGGAATGAATACAAATATAAGATAAAATAAACTAAAAAAGACATTACAATATAAAGAAATAAAAGACTAAATAATAAAAAATTATAGATAGCTATAAGTCACAACCACTACAAGTAAATGATTCAATATATAATGTAAATTAAAACAATAATAACACAAATGTAATATAATTATAATATATGTAACTAACTTTTTTTTTGCATTAAAGACAATTAAAAATATTCATTAAATACATGTTTATTTATATTTATTGAATATATCTAAAAATATTTATAAAAAACAATTAAATAAAATGGGTAAGAATTAAAAAAAAAACTTAAAAATAATGTTAGTAATCAAAATGTTGAATGGATTTAACAAATTGAGTGTGAAAAAACAATAGAGTCATGATAGTTAACTTTTTCCAAATAATATAAATATATACACTAATATTTTTTGGAATATTGTATATGAACATCTAAACATTTTAAAAAAAATGAAAGTGATATAGTCTTCGTATTTTAAGTAAAAGATTCCAAAATTTTATACTTAAAATAACAAAAATATAATCAGTAAATACAAACTAAAATGTTGCACAATAAAGCATCAAATTAGGAGTAATACATAATCTTTGTAGTTTATCACGAGTAGGGGTGTCAAAATGGGTAATGGGTTGATGGGTTGACCCAAACTAATTCAACCCATCAACCCTAATGGGTTGAAATTTTTGACCCTAATAGGTTAATGGGTCAAATGAGTTGGTGGATAAATAGTTACCCATTTAACCATTTATTTTAACCATTTATAACCATTTAAATAAGTTAACCAATTTTCAATCTAATTTAATTCAATTGAACCAAACCAATTTTAACCATATCTCAATTTTCCCACCAAAAATGCAAATCAATAATTTTCCCGCCAAAATGAAAATATGAAATTTTTCCGCCAAAAATGGATCCGCAATTTTTCCTGCAAAAAATGGATCCGTAATTTTCCGGCCAAATACGGATTCATAATTTTTTCGTCAAAAACGGATCCGCAATTTTCCCGCCAAAAAACAGATCCTTAATTTTTCCGCCAAAAACGGATCCGTAATTTTTCTGGCCAAAAACGGATCCGCAATTTTCCCGCCAAAAATGGATCCGTAATTTTCTCGCAAAAAACGGATCCGTAGTTTTTCCGCCAAAAAATGGATCCGTAATGAAATTTCAGAGACTATACTTTGTATAACTTATGCGGAAATTAAACAAGTTATGAAAGATAATGAGACGACACGATCGAGTTAACGAGGTATCGGTTGGTTCTTTAAACCAACCACTAGTCCTCGGCTGCAAAAACGTTTATTAGATTACTTCAAATGGTACAAGCAAGATAAACTAAGAAACACCCTATTTCTATTCCATTTATCTTAACACATCATGATCTAAGGAAACACTTGTAAAACACATTTACTCCCCCTTAATCATGGCCGTCCATCTCTTGGCGAAGTCCTTGCCCTGTGATCCTCACAGCTCCAGCAACCTCTTCCCAAGGTAATCTCTCTTAAACACCACAGCAACCAAACTCGGATGAACTCTGTTTTTGTTTCTCTGTTTTAACAGACTTATTCAGCATAAGAGTTAACAGAGAAACGGAGCAACTCTGCTCTATATAAAGAAGTCTTCGACTTCACTTCAAGTAGCCGTTGCTTCACCACTTAGGGAGTGCAATACAACATCTGACTACTACCAGAGGCGTGCCTCAATTGTGTGTGGGAATCTTTGCTTAAAACAAGAAAGTATGGGTCAATGCAATCATAAACTCATTGTTAATAAAAACACCATACCTTGAATTAAATAGATTAAACTCCACACATCATTTTAAACATTAAACTGACAAGGCCATACCACATAATATTTAATACCAGAGTTTAATATTCTTCAATCTTTCCCTTTTTGACTAACTAAGACATACCACCAATAACACATAGAGAGGGAGATAATTCTTAACCAAAGCTACCAATACTACCAACAACCTAAGCAAGCATCTCTAACAGCCTAAACTTTAATTCCACAACTTTATGATCAGAACAAGCTGAAAGCGAATTGACTCCAAGCACACGCAAGGTCTAGTCCTTTTCTCCCCCTGTATGGATTAAGTTAGTCAAAACTACTAAAAATACATGGAAATAAGATAATGGGATTAAGAATTTAAACCGTCATCGTCGATGAGCTGCAAGACAAGTGAATCAATCATGTATTGAAGTCTCTGAACATCCCTTTGACATTCGATCATTGATTGAAGAAGATGCTCCCTTAGAGCTGGTTGAACGTTGTTCCTGGACGCATCATTGATTCTTGTGCCTTGTGATAGGCGCCTCCTTTTGTTGTCTTTAGTGAAGAAATTCGGATGATATGGTCTGGAAGAGAAGATTTGTTGTCTTCTTTTGGATCGAATCTCTAAGGCATTGTGTGGCGGTTGAGGAGCAACATGAGCGTGAGACTGAGAAGTCGCCGGAGCTGCATCAGTTAGAGCACGGCGTGAGCGGCGTCTGTAGGCAGCTGCGGTAGTTCCACGCGAGTCTTCAGTTTGGTTCAGGGAGGCCATAGCTTTCGATTTCTAAGAGCTCTGTTAAACGAAAATCAGACACAACAGAGAAGAGCTTTGACAGAGAGCGGCGTTAGGGTTAGAGGAGAAGAAGAGGACCGCTAGGTCATAATAAAAACGAGAGAAGACATCAGCACACACACATGGGCCTTCGTTGGGCTTTAATAAACAACAAATAATCATAATTATAAAACAAGCTGGGCCAGATTTATTAGCACATAATCCTTTCTGTCGTGGCCCTGCAAAAACTGTCTGTTAAAACAGACAGTTCTCAAAAACAGACAAGTTAGAGAGAACACACACCCAAGGATTTCCTTAGGGTGATGAAACGAGTATAATCAAGGGGTTTAGTAAAAATGTCTGCTAATTGATGTTCAGTTGAAATATGATCAATAGCAACGGTCTTGTCTTCAACCAATTCACGGATAAAATGATGTCTAACCGCTATGTGTTTTGTGTGTGAGTGCATAACAGGATTTTTAGCAATGTTAATAGCACTAGTGTTATCACAAAATATAGCCATGGTTTTAGACGATTTACCATAATCAATAAGCATTTGTTTCATCCAAACAAGTTGTGTGCAACAACTTCCTAGAGCAATGTACTCGGCTTACGCGGTGGATAATGATACCGAGTTTTGCTTCTTGCTAAGCCATGAAATTAGATTATTTCCTAAGAAAAAACATCCTCCACTTGTACTTCTACGATCATCAGCATTCCCTGCATAATCTGAATCACAGAAACCCATCAAATTGTCATTTGTATCTTTAGAATAGAAAATACCATAGTTGATAGTCCCATTGACATATTTGATGATTCGTTTGACCGCAGCAAGGTGTGATTGCTTAGGACATGATTGATAGCGAGCACATATGCCTACACTAAGGCACAGATCTGGTCGGCTTGCAGTAAGGTACAAGAGGCTTCCAATCATGCTCCTATACATGGATACATCTATATCTTCACCGGTTTCATCTTTGGTAATTTTCGTTGTTGTGCTCATTGGAGTTCTTGCATGTTTAGCCTTCTCTAAACCAAACTTCTTGACGAGATTACGAGCATATTTGGCTTTTGAAAAGAAGATTCCTTCAGGGATTTTTTTGACTTGGAATCCAAGGAAATAGTTTAGTTCTCCCACCATGCTCATTTCGAATTCTTTTGTCATTGAAGTGATGAACTGATCTGTTTGTACCTGAGAGGTAGAGCCAAAAACAATATCATCAACATAGATTTGTACTACACATAAAGCTGAAGAGGAATGTAACAAAAATAAGGTTTTGTCTACTCCCCCTTGTGTGTATCCTTTTCCAAGGAGAAATTGTGTGAGTCTTTCATACCAAGCTCTTGGAGCTTGTTTGAGACCATAAAGAGCTTTCTTAAGTCGGTAGACATGATCAGGATAATGTGGATCATAGAAGCCTTTTGGTTGCTCAACATACACTTCTTCCTTCAAGTTTCCATTAAGGAAGGCACTTTTAACGTCCATTTGATGAAGCTTGAACCCTATTTGGCATGATATTCCAAGAAGTAGACGGATAGATTCGAGACGAGCTACTGGAGCAAATGTTTCATCAAGGTCCACGCCTTCTATTTGTGTGTATCCTTGAGCGACCAAGCGAGCCTTGTTTCTTATTATACTTCCAAGGTCATCGGTTTTGTTTTTGAAAATCCACTTGGTGCCAATAACATTGACTTGATCAGGTCTTGGAACAAGATACCACACTTCATTCCTGCTGAAGTTCTCAAGTTCCTCTTGACAAGCTTCAATCCAATATTCATCATCTAAATCTTCATTGACATTCCTAGGTTCAACAATAGACACAAAACATGTTAGACAAATACCGGCCATTCTTTTATAATCTACCCTTCCTTTGTCTCTTGTACGCCTTCCTTCATGTACATCTCCAATTACATCTGATGATGAGTGGTGTCTATGAACATTTTGATGTGATTGAGTTTGGTCATGAACGTTCTTTGTTGAACTGGATCCCAACTCGTGTTCTGTCTGTTGAGTTTCTGTTGAAACAGAGACAGGTTCTGACAGAGCTTGTTGATGAGGTGCATTTGCCTCTTCTTTGTTTTTGAGCTCTACTGTCTGTGGTTGCACGACATTAATTTCTGGAGTGGTTTCTCCTGTGATGTCTTCCTGCAATTTAGAGTCATCCTAAACACAGGGGTTAGTTAGATCTAAGGTAGAATCATTAAAAACCACATTGACCGAATCAACGATTGTTTTTGTTTTATGGATGTAAATTCGGTATGCAGCACTGTTTCTTGAGTATCCTACAAACATTCCTGCATCACTTTTGGAATCAAATTTTCCCAGCTGATCACGATCATTTAGAATATAGCATTCACACCCAAAAATATGAAAATAGCTTAAGTCCGGTCGCCTACCTTTCCATAACTCATAAGGAGTTTTGGTCATACCTGGTCGGATGTAGACTCGATTTATAGTGTGACATGCTGTGCTAACTGCCTCAGCCCAGAAGTGTGTAGCAACTTCATTGCCATGTAGCATCGCTCTAGCCATCTCTTGTATTGTTCGATTTTTCCTTTCGACTATACTATTTTGTTGAGGAGTTCTTGGAGCTGAAAACTCATGAAAGATTCCTTGCTCACAGCAAAAATTAGTAAACATAGTATTTTCAAATTCCTTACCATGGTCACTTCTGATACGTTTTATCTTAATATTTTTCTCATTCATTAGTTGTAAGCATAATGTCCTAAAGACATCAAATGAATCTGATTTTTCTCGAAGAAAATCAACCCATGTATAGCGTGAGAAATCATCAACACAAACAAAAATGTACTTTTTACCTTTGAGGCTAGCAGTTGCAATTGGACCCATCAAGTCCATGTGCAAGAGCTCTAGGACACAATTAGTGTTGATCCGTGAGCTTTTCTTGTGACTTACATGAACTTGTTTTCCTTGTAAGCATGGTTTGCACACTACATTCTTAGGAAATTTTAGAGTTGGAACACCTCTAACCGCCTCTGCATCAACAAGTTTTATTAGATTCTGAAAACGTATATGTCCTAACTTTTGATGCCATAGAATAGTTTTGTCAACAATAGCTTGATTGCACCTATCATGCTCTTGTTCCAACAAGTAACAACTATTGTTATGAGAACGATTTCCTGAAAGAATTAATTTGGTATCGGTGTTATAGACTTCACATCTCTCCTGAGAGAACGTCATAGTGAATCCGTTATCACAGATTTGTCCTACACTTAAAAGATTAGCCTTCAAACCCTGTACACGTAGAACGTTAGTAATAGTAACCAAGCCTTTAATGACTAAGGAACCTTTACCAATGATTTTTCCTTTCAAACCATCTCCAAAAGTGACATGCCCACCATTGTGACTACGATAGTTTGTGAGCAAACTTTGATCACCTGTCATATGACGAGAACACCCACTATCAAAGTACCATGATTTCTCACTTAGTTTCTCTAGCGATGTATATGCAACATTGCAAAAGATTTGATCCTTTCTTACCCATGCTCGTTTATGTCCACAAGGAACAAATGCATTTATGGAACGAAGATACCTGTGACATCTGGGACGAATGTGGCCAGTTATACCACAGTGATGGCATATAGGAATGAATTTTCTAACGCCTACATCCCTTCTAACAGCTTCAGGCCTGTGACTGATGCTAGTATCACCTTGAATTCCACCTGAAACAAAGATGGTGTTAGGTGTAGTACGCTTACCCTTATACCCCAGTCCTTGAGGTTTTTGTCCAGTTCTTCCAATGGTAAGAATGTGGTTCAGTTTGTCTGTCCCAGTGCTCAGCATCTTCACTCCCTTTCTGGTTTCATCAAGATTGCGTTTAGTTGAAAGAAGTTCTTCACTCTTCATATTGATTTGGGCTTTCAAATCTTCAATCTGTAGGTTCAGCTCTTTCTTCTCCTTGATTAGCATGACATTCTGACTACAGGTATTGACGAGATTTTGCAGTAACTCTTCATACGTAGGCATATCTTCATCATCTGAAAAATCTTCCTCAGATTCAGCAACTTCTGTTTAGACAATCTCTGTTATAACAGAGTCATTCTTGACAGACACATCTGTTTCAGCAACAAACGAGATTGTGTTGTGATAAGAGACATCTTCTTCATCACTTTCCGTTTCAGATTCACTTAGCGTCGTGTTGAATGACTTTTCTTTGTGCTTCTGTAAGTTGGGACACTCCAATTTTAGGTGTCCAAAACCTTGACATTCAAAGCATCTTATCCCTCTTCTTTCTTGATTTCGGTTCTCCTTTTTGTTGAACTTGTTGTTGAAACCTGGAGATTGGTTGTCTTTCTTTAGTAAGTCCAGCCGCTTAATATACCTTCCAATCTTCTTTGTCAACATTGCCACGGTATCGTTTTCATCATCACTCTTGTTTTCGGTTGAAACAAAAGCAAGGTTTCTAGCTTTTTCGGCAAGTCCTCTGTTTTGGTCTTGCATCTTCATCTCCATTTCATACGTCTGAAGTGAACCAATCAGTTCTTCCAGCTTCATTTTTGACACATCGTTTGACTCCATCATTGCGGTTTTCTTGGGGGCAAATTTGTCGGGCAGAGATGTCAAGACTTTCATGATGATATCGAACTCCGAGTAGGTTTTTCCAAGTGCATAAGATTCGTTGGAAATGTCTCTTAGTTCTTTGTAGAACTCAGCAATTGAACTGTCAGGCTGCATCAACAAACTATCAAATCTAGATTTAAGCATAATCAGTTTTGTTTGTTTAACCTTAGATGTGCCTTCATATGTGGTCTCCAAGGCATCCCATACTTCTTTTGCTGTTTTGTATGAGGAGATCATACGAAACTGACCAACATCAATGGCATTATAAATGGCGTTCAAGGCTTTAGCATTGCTTGTGTCCTTCCAGGTTTCTTCAGTGCTCCAGAGAGTTCTTTCTTTAACTTTAGCGTTGCCTTGTTCGTCTTTGGTCATGGGTAATTCATATCCCATCAAAACCGAGTTCCATGCATTGCCGTCGATAGAGCAAATGAATGACTGCATTCGTATTTTCCAATAGCCATAGTTCGAACCATCTAGGAAGGGAGGGCGTGTCACAGAGCTACCTTCTCGTGGAGGCTCCATCTAGTCTCAAGGGCAGGATCTCACTGTACGAGTTTGAATCAAACTTAATTAGTGAACTGCTCTGATACCAATTGAAATTTCAGAGACTATACTTTGTATAACTTATGCGGAAATTAAACAAGTTATGAAAGATAAGGAGACGACACGATCGAGTTAACGAGGTATCGGTTGGTTCTTTAAACCAACCACTAGTCCTCGGCTGCAAAAACGTTTATTAGATTACTTCAAATGGTACAAGCAAGATAAACTAAGAAACACCCTATTTCTATTCCATTTATCTTAACACATCATGATCTAAGGAAACACTAGTAAAACACATTTACTCCCCCTTAATCATGGCCGTCCATCTCTTGGCGAAGTCCTTGCCCTGTGATCCTCACAGCTCCAGCAACCTCTTCCCAAGGTAATCTCTCTTAAACACCACATCAACCAAACTCGGATGAACTCTGTTTTTGTTTCTCTGTTTTAACAGACTTATTCAGCATAAGAGTTAACAGAGAAACGGAGCAACTCTGCTCTATATAAAGAAGTCTTCGACTTCACTTCAAGTAGCCGTTGCTTCACCACTTAGGGAGTGCAATACAACATCTGACTACTACCAGAGGCGTGCCTCAATTGTGTGTGGGAATCTTTGCTTAAAACAAGAAAGTATGGGTCAATGCAATCATAAACTCATTGTTAATAAAAACACCATACCTTGAATTAAATAGATTAAACTCCACACATTATTTTAAACATTAAACTGACAAGGCCATACCACATAATATTTAATACCAGAGTTTAATATTCTTCACGTAATTTTTCCGCCAAAAACGGATCCGTAATACTTTTTCATGGTATATCAATCGTGTTTAACGTGTTTTCAATTGCCTTTGGTTTGGTTTAATACAAAAAAAGGCAAAAACTAGAGAAACATTTTCATAAATAGGAAGCAGAAGATAATAGTATTGAAGACAATAGTACTTGTCGAAAGCAAATCGTAGACATGGACAAATGAAAAGTTATGCATCTACGAAAAATCATGATAACAATTAGCCATGATAACACTTCTGCAACCTTGGATTTTCTTCATTAATTTTCTAATTACAAGGGTCTAGAACATGGATCCGATAGAATAACAATTGTCTCACCCTTGTCATCATCTGCAATTCATCAAAAAACACAAGTAAACATTATATTGGCGAAAAAAATGAAACATTATTGTCATACCTTCATTGCCAGTTGTATAACCATGGATCCAAGAACGAGTACATAGTAATGCTTGGACATTGGTCGGAAGGAGCCGACTTCGATATTTATTGATTATATGAGACCCGATACTAAATGAAGACTCGGAAGCAACTGTTGTAATTGGAATACTATAAGATTTAAGACATGTGCACAGCACCTTACATGAAAGAATTCCCCTTTGCACAGCAAATTAGCATCTAAGTTAAGCCGATCTTTCAATATCTCTTGCATGCTGTCATTGGATGTCGCATTATCCAAAGTAAGCGTGAACACTTTCTTCTCAATTCCCCACTCTTTTAAGCATTCATGGATCCTACTAGCTAAAGCATCACCAGTATGTGGAGGAAGTAGATCACAAAACGACAAAATCTTGCTGTTTAATACCCAATTTGCATCAACATAATGTGTAGTCAAAACAACATATCCATCTCCACTAAGTGAACTCCAACAATCAGAAGTCAAGCAAACCCTACTCAAAATCTTTTGTAACTCAGACTTTAAAATTTGTTTCTCTTTTTCCCAAGTCTTAATCACATCAGCTGCAGCAGTATTTCTAGTATAACACTTATAATCTGGATTCATATAACTAATGAAATCCCTAAGCTCCTCATACTCCACACAAAGAAAAGGAAGATCATGTCGAATAATTACCCGACTAAATTTTTCCCTAGCAACTTTCTGATCAATCTTCATTGCTTTTCTTTCAACACCCGCTGTGCATTTCTTAGAGTGACGTTTAAGATTTGATGTTCCAGTACTTTGTAATATCGAGTATACCTTTGGGCATGTCTTACAATATGCTCTCTTTTCACCAGTCTCGTTTTCATCTAAAGTAAAGCAATCCCACACATCTGATTTCCTACTTCTTTTTACTGGACGAGAAGAGCTTACTAAATGTTTGGATTGTGATGTATCTGCTGATGCTTGACAACCATCAGCATCACCACCACCGTAAGGATATTCGTCTTCAGTGTCCATTAACCTACACACATAAAAATTGAGAAGCTTTAGGATCATGTTTAACTAGAAACTGTGTATGAGAAAAGCTAACACATAACAAGATCATTTCTAAGAAAATTCGATTATAAGAACTCCAAGATGACTCCAAAACGTTATATGCAATGATAAAATGGGTCCAAGATGCAGAGAACTCTAAACACTAAAAAAGTCTCACAAATGAAAAATATCAAATTTTGCTACAATAGAGAAAGTTTAATTCTAAAAGGGTCGTGAACAAATACCCTTTACATTGCTTAAACAATAAGAACAACTTGAATCAATATTATACCAAATCCGAAAATACAAAACAAAGTAGTATAAGTTGCTATAAGGTTAGGCGCCACTCTCAAATTTGCTGCTTTTATCTCTAATCCGAAAATACAAACCAAAGTAGTATAATCGCGTTTTTAAACAGATAAATCGCGTTGTGAGACCTAATCTCTCCGGAATAAGTAATAAAATACACAGAGAAAGGGGAAAGAGAGAGCGAAAGAGAGGCAAACCTGATCAGAAGCAGCAAATTTCAAACCCTAATTCAAAGAGAAGAAGAAGAGCGATTCGAGTAAGTTTTTTTCCAAAGAGAAGAAGAAGAGCCATTCGAGTAAGTTTCTGAGTTTCTCTATCCTTCAATCGATCTTCTTTGATGAACCTGTAGTGGGGATCGATCGAGATCGAAATGAAATCTTAGAAGAGATTTGGGGAAATCTCAAAATCGAAATCAATTTTTGATTGGTATTCAATCGGTTTGGTCGGTTCGGTTCAATTAAATTAGATTATAATGAAAATCGGTTAAAATAGCTAAATGGTTACTAAATGGTTCAAATTAATGGTTAAATGGGTAACTCATCAACTCATCACAACCCAACCCATTCAACCCATTTAACCATTTACCCATTAACTCATTTGACCCATTAACCCATTAGGGTCAAAAATTCCAACCTATTAGGGTTGATGGGTTGAGATGAGTTGGGTAAAAACCATTACCCATTACCCATTTTAACACCCCTATAGATATGTATGTATATATTATAATATATTGTATAACATTTGTAAGAAAGAAACGTGAGAAGAAGAGATATGATATTACTTCTTCACTTGCTTCTTATTCTTATATCTCTGTACAAAAATAATAAGTCACACACATATATATAGTGAACTATGTCGGTAAGAGTAAGTCGGTTAAAAGTAACAAATGGATAATCATCCATTATTCTTCTAACACTCCCCCTTGATTATCCATCACTAATTATGTATTACGTACTGCCTCGTTAAAAACCTAATCATGGAAAAACCCAATGGAATAAAAACCATGATAAGGAAAAAAGAGTACAGTAACATAATCTCCCCCTGAGACGATGAATATAAATTCTTCTTCAGAAATTTCATAAGTAACGCATCCCAATGCTATGAACGTGTTTTTTGAATGTTGTAGTGGGAAGCGCTTTGGTAAACAGACCAGCTGCATTGTTCGTTGAGCGTATATATATTGGATATCCACTTCTTGATTCTTCTTGAGTTCTTGTGTGTAAGAGAAAAATCTTGGGGGAATATGCTTTGTTTTGTCGCTCTTGATATAACCTTCTTTGAGTTGGGCGACACATGCAACATTGTCTTCAAACAATTTTGTTGGCTCCTTATTAATGACTATACCACTTGAATCTTGTATGTGTTGAGTCATAGATCTAAGCCACACACATTCTCTGCATGCTTCGTGGAGTGCAATGGTCTCTGCATAATTTGAAGAAGTAGCGACCAAAGTCTGCTTTTGGGAACGCCAAGAGATTGCAGTACCTCCAACTGTAAAAACATATCCAGTTTGTGATCAAGCTTTATGTGGATCTGATAAATAGCCTGCATCTGCAAACCCATCTAAAACAAAGTTGGAGTTTCTAGGGTAAAACAATCGCAAGTCAATCGTTCCCTGAAGATAACAAAATATATGTTTTATTCTATTCCAGTGTCTGCGCGTAGGAGATGAACTGTATCTTGCTAGTAAATTTGTAGCAAATGCTATACCCGGTCGAGTACAATTTGCGAGATACATAAGTCCACCAATAGCGCTCATATAAGATACTTCAGAACCTAATACTTCTTTGTTATCTTCACATGGTCGAAATGGATCATTTTCAACATTAAGTGATCTATTGACCATTGGAGAACTCAAAGGAGTCGTTTTATCCATATAAAAGTGTTTTAAGATCCTTTTCGTATAATTTGATTGATGAATAAAAATTCCATCTCGAAGATGCTCGATCTGGAGTCCAAGACGAAATTTTGTCTCTCCTAGATCTTTCATTTCGAACTCTTCTTTCATATGAGTTCTTGCATCATTAATCTTCTTTTGAGTTCTAATTATATTTAGGTCATCAACATATACAGCAATAATCACAAATCCAGACGACGATTTCTTAATAAATACATAAGGGCATATTGCATTATTGACATATCCTTTGCTCAATAAATATTCACTTAAGCGATTATACCATATGCGTCCAGATTGTTTTAAACCATAAAGTGATCGCTGTAATTTGACCGCACATATTTCTTTAGATTTTAAACTTAATGCTTCGGGCATTCTCAATCCTTCTGTGATTTTCATATATATATATATATATATCATTATCAAGTGATCCATATAGATATGTTGTCACAACATCCATTAGATACATTTGAAGATTTTTAAATGCCGTTAAGCTCATCAAAAATCTAAATGTAATTGTATCCATAACCGGAGAATATGTCTTTTCACAGTCAATTCATGGTCTTTGAGAAAATCCTTGAACAACAAGTCGGGCTTTGTATCTCGTTACCTCATTTTTCTCATTTCTTTTACGCACAAAAACCCATTTATATCCAACGGATTTCACATCTGCAGATGTGGTGACAACAGGTCCAAAAACATTTCTTTTATTGAGGGAGTTTAACTGAGTTTGCATGGCCATTTTCCATTTCCCCCAATAAGATCTTTTTTGGCATTTAGATATGGACTTTGGATCTGGATCATCAATTTCACAATCAATTTTTTTTGATACAGAGAATGAGATAATTCCATCATCATCTTCTATCTCATTCCTAACCCATAATTTTCCATTGTGGGCGTAGTTAATAGAAATTTCATGTTTTTCTGTATCATTTTCGTCTTCAGGACTTTTCTCTGCATTTGGTTCTTCTGGAACCTTCTCATTTACTTCTCCCAATTTCTTTTTCTTTCGAAGATTTTTATCTTTTGATCCCAACGGCCTCCCCCTTTTCAGTTGAACCTTAGGTTCATTTGCTATTTTTCCATCAGTTTGTTCTTCGAGAACATTAATTCTTGACGGAAAATTTGTAGCGGGTATATATGATTGTGACACCCTTTTTGTATCAGTGAATGCATCTGGTAGTTGACTTGCCATATTCTATAAATGTACATTTTTCTGAATTTCTAGTTCACGTTGTTTCGTAGGGGGTCAAGGTACAACAAAGAAGGTGTGCACCATGTAATATCTTTTGGAACTTCTTTAATTCCTCCCCCTAACGCTGGAAATTCATCTTCATTAAAATGGCAATCGGCAAAACGTGCCGTAAACATATCACCGGTTTTCGGTTCTAAATACCGAATTATACTTGGTGATGTATACCCGATATATATTCCCATTCTCCTTTGTGGTTCCATCTTTGTTCTTTGCGGTGGAGCTATTGGGACATAAACCGCACATCCAAAAACACGGAGATGAGATATATCTGGCTCCTGGCCAGATGTTAATTGTAATGGGGAAATTGATGATATGCACTTGGCCGTATTTGAATTAGTGCCGCAGCATGTAAGATTGCATGATCCCATACCGAAATTGGGAACTTTGTTCTCAATATTAACGGTCTAGCTATTATTTGTAGCCGTTTAATCAAAAACTAAGCCATGCCATTTTGTGTATGAACATGCAAAATTGGATGTTCAACATCAATTCCTAATGACATACAATAGTCATTGAAAGCTTGTGAAGTGAATTCACCAGCGTTATTAAGTCTTACTTTCTTTATTGCAGAATCAGAGAATTGTGCTCTCAACCTGATTATTTGGGCAATGAATCTTGCAAAAACCGTATTTCGTGTAGTCAATATACATACATGTGACCATCTACTGGATGCATCAATTAATACCATAAAATATCGAAATGGCCCGCATTGTGGATGAATAGGTCCACATATATCACCATGTATTATTTCTAAGAATTCTGGAGATTCATTCCCGATTTTGGCTGGTGATGGCCGAGTTATTAGTTTTCCTTGAGAACAAGCATTACATAAAAATTCTTTCGTTTGAAAAATCTTCTGGTTTTTCAATGGATGACCATTTGAGTGTTCCACAATTTTTCACATCATGACTGAACCCGGGTGCCCTAAATGTTCATGCCAGACTTTGAACGTACTTGTAAACTTCATGTTTACTGTAGCATATGATTCAGTCATATAAATTTTTGTGGAATATATTCTGAAAGATAAAGCTGGTAGCTCTTCTAATATGTGTTTTCTCTCTGAAATAACTGATGTAATGCAAAGATATTCAATGCCATTCTTATTCATAGTTTCTATGTGATATCCATTTCTGCGAATGTCTCTGAAACTTAACAAATTTCCATAAGAATTGGGGGAATACAACACATCATTTATTTCAAATTTCGTCCCCTTCGGCATTGAAAAACTGATTCTGCCGGAGCCCGTAATGATTATTGCATTACCATATATAGTATTCACGCTTCCGGCGGAATCTTTTATTGTAAGGGAGGAGAAATACTTTTTATCCTTAAGTATTGTATGCGTTGTATCACTGTCTGCCAGACATATAACTCCATCCTCGTTCTCAAATTTTGATATTTCTGAATTTAAAAATATTCATAAAAGATGCGTTAATATAACAAAACAAAAGATTTATATTACAATAAAAACTATTTTACAACCGAAAGAAAAAGAACAAAAACACAAACATACATCAGGTTTTTCGATTTTATTTTCTTATACAGGAAGATTAAACAAAACATAACTATATATACATCATGTCATATTATCTTCTTCAGGAAGATCTTAGTCATTTTGTTTCTCGTTAATATCTTCAGGATCAACCATGAAATCTGCTACATCGAGATGTGTATCATTGATTATGCCATCGAAAGAAGGCCCTGACTCGCCAAAGATAAAGTTGGTTTCACCTTGTTTTTCTTTCGCCTTTTGTGATTCTTGATACAGATCGGCCAAATGTTTTGGCGTACGACAGGTACGCGACCAGTGTCCTTTCATGCCGCATCTGTAGCAAGCATCCTCATGCTGCTTATTTATTACGCGACCAACTTCGTTTCCTTTGAACCTTTTATTATTTATTTCGGTGTTGAAATCATTAGGACGAAACTTTCTTACTTGTCCGCGTCCACATCCACGTCCACATCCACCTCGTCCACAACCACGATCATTACCTCGACCGCGCCCACGTCCATAATTATTATAATTGGATGACGCAACATTCGCTTCTGGGAATGAAGCTGATTCAGTAGGACGTGATTGATGGTTTAACATCACAAGTTCATTATTTTGTTCTGCCACCAGTAGAACTTGCATTAACTCTGAATACTTCTGGTATCCATTTGCCCGGTATTATTGCTGCAGGATTACATTTCTAGGATGAAATGTTTGGAGAGTTTTTTCAATCATATCATAATCACTTATCTTTTCTCCACATAGGATTATCCTGGAAGTGATTCCGAACAAAGCGGAATTAAACTCACTGACACTTTTGTAATCCTGAAACCGGAGATTTAACCACTCATGTTTAACTTTCGGTAAGATCACGTATTTCTGGTGATCGAACCTATCTTTGAGTGATTGCCAAAGATCTGCAGGATCTTCTTTTGTCATATACTCATCTTTTAAACCATCATGGATATGGTGGAATAAAAATATCATGGCGGTAACCTTTTTTTCTTCCGAAGTTGGTTTCGACTTATCGATGGTATCAAGGAGTCCTTTTCCTTTTAAATGCATTTTTGCTGCAACTGTCCATCTCATATAATTGTTTCCAGATATATCAAGGGCAGCTATCTCGAGTTTTGCTAAATTTGACATGATATCTTTTTGGTATTAGAGCAAGTCGTGCTGATAACATGTTATAAAATAAATTATTATGTATAAATATAGTGGGATGGATATCTATGTATATATTATAATATATTGTATAACACTTGTAAGAAAGAAAAGTGAGAAGAAGAGATATGATATTACTTCTTCACTTGCTTCTTATTCTTATATCTCTGTACAAAAATAATAAGTCACACACATATATTTAGTGAACTATGTCGGTAAGAATAAATCGGTTAAAAGTAACAAATGGATAATCATCCAGTATTCTTCTAACAATATCAACATTTTGTTAGAAAGTGGATAATTATCCATTAGCTTTCACCGAAATACGTGCACCGACCTTGTACTCTTATAAATATGTATGACCTTTGTACAAAATGGAAGTAAGAAAAATAGAGAGATCATTTTCTCTATGTACGCATCTCTTTTATTTTATAACATCTTTTATTTTATAACTCGTTATCAGCACGACGAGCTCTTATACAGTTATAATTAACAAAGAGGTAAAATTTAATTTATAGTCAATTTAATTTATGTTTATGGAAAGATAGGTTTTGCCTTCTCCGTATAATAAATTTATTTTATGTTCACGGAAAGATAGGCTCTGCCTTCTCCGTATAATAAATTTATTTTATGTTAACGAAAAGATAGGCTCTGCCTTCTCCGTATATGTATTATTTTCGGGATGATAGGCGCTGCCTTCCCCGAACCGATTGTTATTATAAGCTATGCCTTCACGATCATGATTACATTGTGAGACTATACCTTTTCCAGGTCAGTCATAATATAAGGTAGGCTCTGCCTCTTTTACAATAAAATAGAAAGCAATGTCTTTCCCCGGATTGATCGAAATATAGGGTAGGCTATGCCTCCGTTACGATAAAATAAAAAGGCTATGTATTATTTCCAAATTGATCATTATATATGGTAGACTCTGCTTCTGCCTCGATCAAATGGAAAATTATGTCTCTTTGGATATATGAAAGTCATACTTTTGAATTCTTATGTAGAAGGACATGCCTTCTGAATTTTTATAGAGAAAAGTCATGACTCTTAAATTATTTTATTAATTTATATATTTAATTTATTTTAAAGCAATTATATGTATTATATCAAGTTTAAAGACAGTAAAATACGTCTTTAAAATCATAAATATTTTTTCATATTGAGATTTATAAGGCACATGTCAAAATATTTTTAGACAGTGCAAAAGTAATTAAAAAGTCTTGATGAGCTAAGTCTCTCGACTTTTAAAGGCATAAATTTCACAATTGATTATGCCTTGTGTTCTCCAAAAGTCTCTATAAGACTTGTGAAAGTTTCAAAGACATTTGTTTGTCTTATTAATAATCATATAGAGACTATGAATAAGAATGACATTGATGATGTTTTCATCACGGTGGAGAGAAAACATATATTGGGATAAATTACCCATGTTGTCTTCCATATTATATTGCACATATATATATATGATCGCATCATATGTAACAGTAAACACGAAGTTTAGTTGTACACTTTAAATTTTGAATAAAAGACTTGGACATCTTGGTTCAGTCATGATGCAAAAATTTGTACAAATTTCTAATAGTCATTCACTGGAGAACCATATGATTTCTCTATATGATGAGTTTACATGGGATGCATGATCTCAAAGAAAAACTCATAATTCGGCCATCACCAGCCAAAATTAGAAATGAATCGCTAGTATTCTTAGAGAGAATACATTATAATATAAGTGGAAATATTTTTCCTTTTTGCGAGCCGTTTTGATACTTTATGGTATTAACGACTGACTCATCTATTAGATGGTCATATGTGTGTCTATTGACAACACGGTATACGGCTTTTGCAAGATTTATTGTCCAAATAATCAGATTGAGAACACAGTTCCCTGATTATGCCATAAAGAGTTAGGCTTGATAATGTTCGTGAATTCATTTCACATGATAAGCCTTTAAAGATAACTGTATTTCGATGAGAATCGATGTTGAACATCCATTTTCTCATGTTCAAAATGGCATGACTGAGTCTTTAATAAAAATAGCCGAAAATTTGAGTAAATATTGTATCGAATATTTGACCACAATGGAGGCATGCATATATCATGTTCAAATAAGATGGCAAAAATGATAGTAAACATGAGGTTTACTAATTGTTTAAAGCAAAGTATAACCGGTTATGCCATCCCGGTCAAACAATGATATTAATGATCATTGAGATTTATGTTGTAAACATAAATTTATATTTTATATCAAGTATTATATGTCATGACGTTCACCCATCAAAGGTAAATTTTAATTTTAATTAAATTTATTTTAGTTCATTTAAATTTATATATTTGGAGTAGAAGGTTATGACTCCTCCTTGATTCTATAGTAGGCTATGCCTCATGAATCATATGACTTTTAGCCAAATCACCATTTTTGGTTGATTAAGCTCAATCCCCAAATCATACTCGTAAATAAAACCGATCTAAAAGTCAAAATCGGTTCAAGATGAATGAATAAGACGAATCATCATCTTGAGAGGGGTATTACGAGTTCCACATAAAAAAGATTTAATGCATAATACTTGACTCAAAATGAGTGATTAGATATGTTATTAATTCTAGTGGGATTCAGTACGAGATGAATGTACTACAATAGTCATTATCTCGAGGGGGAGAATTAATGAATCCCACATCGACACAGTAGGTTGATAATTTTGGTGAGTCTACCCCAAAATTTATTGTTTACTGAACATCGATTGAAATAAGTGGAACATCCATGGATGATGACCACACTCAAATTGAGCTTTAATGAATCGTTCATAAAGCAAATCTAAGGGATTGCAAAATAATTTTTGAGGAAATTCAATCTCGATGAGTTGGCATGGAACATGCAGTTTTGCATGTCATAATGATTTTACTCATAAAGCCAACAAGTTATTAAAGAAATGTCTCCCATGTATTGATTCATGGTTGGAGATTAAAGTTTTTTCTTTGGAACTTTATGGGTGTGCGATAAATATTATAAATGCTCCACCACACTACATAAAAAATAATATCCAAAGAAGATGAAATATATATTGTTGGAGATGAATCTCCACTTTCGTAATAAGACATCTTTTAGAGATGTGCTTATGAAAGATTTGCATATCATTATTTTGATAGTAAACTCTCGTCGTTATGGAGAGTTCAATAGTTTGAATCTTTGAAAAATGATTATGAACTTAAAGTTGAAAAGTTCAAAGGATTCCTATTCAGATGTATTGCAAATCAAACAGCTGATGGATGAGATTTCATGAAATGAATTATCATTATAGATCCTCGAATGACTAAATATGAACATAAAGTTCGGAGGATATTCATTCTTATATTCCATCTGAAATGCTCCATATATGTCCATAAAGGACTAAGTCTATGGCGATAGACTACTGTGGTTCTATAAATAAAGAAATCCTCAAAAAGAAAAGGAGCAAATAATTATAAGAGGATTAGACTCCTAAAAAGGAGTAATAGACCGTTGACATATAGTTAATATATAATCATGTACATGAATGAAAATCATTGATAATGATCAGTGATTAAGAGATCTCGATTAACTATGTCAGTACGGGAAATATAGAACCAAAGATAAAATGATTGTCGACAAATATAAATAATCTAGCGCGCGATATGATTTAAGAGGATCATGAATCTCCGCCATATGGATGAGCGTAGAGTAAAAAGTATTGGCCAATAAATACAAGAGGCAGCCAAGTCTATGTTTAACTCATATGAAAAACGAGAAATTTTGGAGCATTATTCAAAAGGGTATTTCGATATATAAAACAAGACGTTATGTCGTACCGTTTTTTGTTAAAATATCCGATAAATAAATATTTAATGCGCCTAGAGGGAAATGCTTGAAGAGCTTAATCCTTGAAAGATCTATGACATCACATAATGTTCCCGGTGAACTCATAAGCAGATGCTTTTGAACATCATTGAAACTCTTAAAGAGTTATTTGGAATAAAAGATTTTGGAAACACAATAGTGTCTCCAGATATTCCAATCATACATCTATTTAAATAGATGTAATATTTATTACTTCTAAAAGAAGTTGAATATATATATATATATATATATATATATATTCGCTCATGACCATACTAAAATGCTGACGAGCATATTTATATATCTTGTGAATTGTATATAGCATTTGCTAATAATCTACTTGCAGAATATAACTCATCCTCTACTAATAGATATTGTAATGAGTTAAAACGTGAATTCAGTTATCTACAAGGTATGATTCATTTGAGTTTATTTTATTTTAGAAACCCCGAGTTTGTTTTAGTTGGTTTTGCAGAAGTAAGATCTGTCGGATCTGTACAAAGCTCAACCCTAAACTAGATACGCTTTCACAACTGGAGAAACTGCAATCTCGTAGCATTCTGCCACTTCTCCAATTGATACTAAAGTCATTGTATGAAATGATGTGTCGCCCAAATCAAAGAAGAATATATCAAGAGCAACACGAAAAAGCAGATTGCATCAAAGTTTTCTCATACTCGCACAAGTTCGAGAAAAATGAAGAAATTGATATCCAGCATGTTAGCTCTCCCTAGTTCAACATTCAAATTATTGGAATGCATCTGTGAGAGATAATGCTTCCAGGGGAGAAATATGACGGAGCGTGACTGCACTCTTTTTTCCCTTATCATGGTTTTTATCCCAATGGATTTTTCCATGACAAGGTTTTTAACGAGGTAGCACGGAACACGCAGAGATATACATCAAAATGATGTATTATCATAAAGGTCTCACACTCTTCTAAAGTCATCGTCATACATCGATGAAATCAAGAAAAATGAAGAGTATGAAAATCATTTACGAGATCTATTAAGGAAAAGATTATACTATACTATACTATCTTTTCCAGGGGAAGATTACTACTGTACTCTTTTTCCCTTGTCATGGTTTTTATCCCACTGGATTTTTCCATGATAAAGTTTTTAACGAGACAGTACGTAATTTACTAATACTAATGGACAATCAATGGGGAGTGTTAGAAAGTGGATAATTATCCATTAGCTTTCACCGACATACGTACACCGGCCTTGTACTTTTATAAATATGTATGACCTTTGAAACGACCGCACTCGTTTTTTTTTTTTAAACAATTAATTATTATTCTCATAAATAATAATTAACTTCCCAAAGCAATAACAATACAACTATCCTTGCATTAAATTATTTAACTCCACAAGCAAAATAATTAATATTCCCATAAATATTAATTACCACCCCAAACAAATATTATTCAACTAATCATGAATAATATTTACTCACTCCAATAACAAAATACCCTTTTAAAAACAATCGAAAGGATATTCGATCCAACGATCTTTCCAGAATACGACGACTTGAGTTGAGAGTCGAAGTTGGTCTGTATAGTCACCTTGGCTTTCATAGACAATTTCTGTTGTCTACAACGGTTCTCGATAAACGAGAAACCGGACTCGAGATCGATAAATCATTTATCCAAAAATACTCAACAACTCAAATCCTTTTTAAAGCGGAAGACTCTTAACACACAACCGAGTTCCTAGATCATCCCCTCTTCTTTGCCATAATTCCACGGTCACCACTAAAATTTTCCTGCACCAACAAAAATGAGATGCATAAGTATTTCAACAAATACTTAGTGAGGCAATCCTCCCGTCTACAAGCTATACACACAAACGATTTAAATTAATCAACGTATTAAACACGAAATACCGCAATAAATCAACCATCTCAAGAAACACTCGATCTAGATCCCCCATGAGATCACACGGCCTACAATCATGTAAACACATCAAATAACTCAAACCGTTCAGAAGCTTACGGTCCTGCACTCACCTTTAGCCACGCACGGAAATTCCCAAAAACTTCCCGGAATGAATAGACTTCAATCCCCAAGCGCGTGCCTAACAAATAAACCCAAAACGAAACTTTAAACACAAGAAACGAATACGAAAAACGGCCAGAACGACCAGATCGATCGATCCTGGCCAGGATCGATCGATCCCACCCAGCCGTGAACCACCAGATCGATCGATCCTGACCAGGATCGATCGATCCACAACCAGATCGATCGATCCCGCCTGGATCGATTGATCCCACCAAGCCGTGAACATCACCGAACGATCGATCCAGCCAGGATCGATCGTTCCCGACCAGATCGATCGATCCCGCCTGGATCGATCGATCCTGGCCGGCCGTGAGGTTGCCAGATCGATCGTCTCACCCATAGATCGATCGATCCAAGCTGGATCGATCGATCTAGCCCCAGAACGATCGATCTCAGTGCTAGACAACAGCACCGACTTGCAACACTCACACCTCCTTGGCCACGCGATCGAACTCCAACTCCTCAATCACACACCATCGTCACGGAGTCACATTTAAGCACCCTCCGCAACCAACACCGCTCACAACTCGCGGCCACAAACACCGCCACAACAACACGTCTCCTAACACGTGTCTCCCAACTTCACCACCGTGACTTACACACTCGGTTACTCTTACCGAACCAACGAGCACGGGACATCTCCCGGCAACACCAACCAACACAAACCAACACAAACAGACTAAGAGGGAAAGAACGTTACCTAAACTCACGGTGATGACACAAGCTACGCTAGAGCCACGAAGCTACACCGTCACGGCAACCCGTTCCTTCACCTCTAGCCTCACACGCCATAACTCAGTCACGAATAGCATCCACATCCTTGGTCCGAGAAACAGGTAACCCAACTACCCAAATAGCATCCATGGTCCGAGAAACAGGTAACCCAACTACGAAGTCCATCGTAATCATATCCCACTTCCACTCGGGAATGACTAAACTCCGCAACAGCCCACTCGGAACCTGATGCTCTGCCTTCACTAACTGGCACACATCGCACTCTGCGAGCCAATTAGCAACATCCTTTTTCATCCCGACCCAATGATAATACCGTTTCAGATCACGGTACATCTTAGTCGCTCCTGGGTGAATCGAAAACTTGCTCGCATGAGCCTCACTCAGAATCTCTCGCTTCAACTCCTCATCCTTGGGTACACATACCCGCCCATGCACAAGAATAATCCCATTAGCTGAGACATGATACTTTGAACCCTCAGCTCTGGAGGCCTTAATCAACTCTTCATCTTTTTCCTGCGCCAACCGAACCCTGCTCAAAAGATCTGCCTGATTAGTCGCCTCCAAGCCCAACGGTTCCTGAGATATATCACACAACCTCAACGTGCTAATCTCGCACACCAAGGACTCCATGTCCCGCTCACTAGCCGAAGATACTCGCTTGCGACTCAAGGCATCTGCAACCAAATTTGCTTTACCAGGATGGTAAGCTATCTCCAGATCATAATCTGCCACTAACTCCATCCAACGTCTCTGCCTCAAATTCAACTCGGGCTGAGTGAACAAATACTTCAGGCTCTTATGATCTGTGAATACCTGAACCTTCCCGCCATAAAGATAAGACCTCCAAATCTTTAAGGCAAACACTACCGCAGCCATCTCAAGATCATGGGTAGGGTAGTTGCCCTCATGCTTCCTCACCTGTCTCGAAGCATAGGCAATCACCTTTCCCCGCTGCATCAACACACAACCAAGGCCAACTCTCGAGGCATCCGTAAACACCACATAAGGCTCACCCGGCTCGGGCAATGCCAACACTGGTGTACTAGTCAGCATCGTCTTCAGGTTTGCGAAACTTTCCTCACACTCTGGAGTCCAAACGAAAGGAACATCCCTTCCTGTCAGCTTGGTCAAGGACTTAGCCATACTCGCAAAACCCTTGACGAACCTCCGATAATAACCTGCCAAACCAAGGAAACTCCTAATTTCCGTGGCATTCCTTGGCCTCGGCCAATCTCTGATGGCCTGAATCTTCTCTGGGTCTACTGAAACTCCCTCCTCAGAAACAATGTGACCCAAGAATCCAATCTCCCTCTGCCAAAAGCTACACTTACTCAACTTAGCAAACAACTTATGCTCTCGTAGCTTTTCCTAGACAACTCTCAGATGTTCCTCATGCTCCTCGGGATTCTTCGAATACACCAAGATATCATCAATAAAAATGATCACGAATTCATCCAAATACTCTTGGAACACGTTGTTCATCAATCTCATGAACGCGGCTGGTGCATTCGTCAACCCAAAAGGCATCACCACAAACTCATAATGCCCATACCTTGACCTGAAAGCTGTCTTCCGGATATCCCCTTCATCAATCCGAATCTGATGGTAACCAGAAGCCAAGTCTATCTTGGAGAACCAAGTAGCCCCTCTCAACTGATCCAACAACTCATCAATCCGCGGAAGAGGATACTTGTTCTTCACAGTGACTCGATTAAGTCCCCGGTAATCG
This sequence comes from Barbarea vulgaris, assembly GCA_963667165.1. Lineage (NCBI taxonomy): Eukaryota > Viridiplantae > Streptophyta > Magnoliopsida > Brassicales > Brassicaceae > Barbarea > Barbarea vulgaris. The sequence continues at coordinate 17,532,584 of OY763893.1, read as the reverse complement.
ATACACAACCGGAAACTACCATCCTTCTTCTTCACAAACAACACCGGTGCTCCCCACGGTGAAGTACTCGGCCTGATAAAACCCTTACTCAACAACTCCTCCAGCTGCTTCTTCAGCTCTGCCATCTCTGCTGGAGCCATCCTATACGGTGCCTTAGATATTGGCGTTGTTCCGGGTTCCAACTCAATCGTGAAAGGATCTGACCGTGACGGCGGCAATCCCTGCAGCGACTGAAACACATCCTGGAAATCCTGAACAACCCGAATATCTCTAACCTCCAGATCTCCAACGGTCTCAGGGGTAACGATGGTCACTAGATAAGCCTCGTAACCCCTCTCAATCATTCTCTCTGCCTGAATGACCGATATTACGAGACTCCCAAAAGTTGGTCTCACTCCCTGATAAATCAACCTCTGCCTCTCCCTCTCGAATATTACACGTCCGCGTCGACAGTCTAGATGCGCGATGTACTTACTGAGCCAATCCATGCCCAAAATTACGTCATACAACTCCACTGAGCATATGATCAAATCCGCTGGCATAGACTCTCCGGCTACCTGAACATCCACGCCTCTAACTCGACCAAGAATAGATAGAAACTTCCCTCCCGCAACCTTCACAAAACCCAACGGCTCATTGGGTTCGCCTCGCAATTTGGCCTTCTCGGCCAATTCTGGAGTGACAAAGCAATGCGATGCCCCGGAATCGAATAACACATGGGATTCAACACTTCCCACAAATAAGGTCCATGTGATCCATACTTCCGCACCCAAAACATCCCTGGCCACTCTGGCTACTCCTCACAGGGCCTCCACGTCCTGCACTCCTTGAGGGACAACTCGCAATCTTGTGATCCTTGCTTCCACACCCGAAGCATCCTGGACCACTCTGAGTACCTCCAGAAGTGCCTCCCCACTTCCTCTTCTGCCCTACCACCTGCCTACTCCCCTTACTTGACCCTGATTGCTGCTGCATCTTCTTGGCCTGGAAACTCAAAGTAGACGATGCTACCTCCTCCCTCAGACCATCTTCTATAGATGCGGCCAACTCAACCAACTCTCCCATTGTGCCAAACAACTTACCAAGGCAACGGGTCCTCAACTAAGACCGCAAGCCTAACATAAACTGTCGCACTCGGGCCCGCTCACCCTCCAGATAGTGGACTGCGAGATCCACTCGATATCCCACTGGACACCTGATTGAACGGAAATTCCGTTCCATCCGCATCCTCCACTCATCTGCCTCTTCAGGCTCGGCACCACCCTGAAAGAAACTCGTGCCAAACCTCTGCAGCTGCTCCATCATATTAAGGTATGATGGACACTCTTCCGCAACCACAACCCTTGGTTGCACCTCAACTACCGGTGGTAACACTAGAGCCTGCACTGGTACCCTTTCTGGTAACCGCTCCAACAGCAAAGCCAAAAAGTTCACAAAAGGATCCTCTGGGACCGGAGCTACACCTGCTGCCACACCCGCAGAACCCGCTGGAATTCCAGCAACACCGGTACTAATACCGGCCACACCCTCCGTCCCAACCTGATCCTCGTGCGAGTTCCCGACCTGCTCAAATGTGACACTATGTGTCACACTCTCCTCAACCACCGGCGTCCTCGCGTTCCTCCGACCACGACCTCTACCTCTTTTAGCCATCTATACCCAATAGTTGACTCTTTGATCAAACTTTAACAACCTCAGAAGCCGGTTCAACAACAACTCGAACTTCTACGGTTAAGATTTAACCGAACAAGATTAATCCATATTTAATTCCCAAAATTAAATAATGGTTAACCTCCCAACTCAACCAATTCCATGGTCTTGAGTTAACTTAAAAAAAAAACCGTAATTCCACAACTGAATTACTTTAATTCGCTTCACGGATTAACCCGACCCAACCGGACACCACATGTTAAATCACATAACATATTATGTGATTAAAACCTCGGCCCAAAAAGACTATTCCAAGAGTCTTTTAAATTAAACACACAACAAGCAACACAAAACAACTTACCGTGGAATCTCTTTAAAGGCTCGAAGAGGATGATCTAGAACTCCATACTCACACAATTGACTAACTCCCATAATCAATTCACTAACGGTTTGCCCATGCATCACCGTACCAAAAAATTAAATTAAATCCAATTTAATTTTTCCTAACCCGTCCTAGAGCCGTAATTGCTCTGATACCAAATTGAAACGACCGCACTCGTTTTTTTTTTAAACAATTAATTATTATTCCCATAAATAATAATTAACTTCCCAAAGCAATAACAATACAACTATCCTTGCATTAAATTATTTAACTCCACAAGCAAAATAATTAATATTCCCATAAATATTAATTACCACCCCAAACAAATATTATTCAACTAATCATGAATAATATTTACTCACTCCAACAACAAAATACCCTTTTAAAAACAACCGAAAGGATATTCGATCCAACGATCTTTCCAGAATACGACGACTTGAGTTGAGAGTCGAAGTTGGTCTGTATAGCCACCTTGGCTTTTATAGACAATTTCTGTTGTCTACAACGGTTCTCGATAAACGAGAAACCGGACTCGAGATCGATAAATCATTTATCCAAAAATACTCAACAACTCAAATCCTTTTTAAAGCGGAAGACTCTTAACACACAACCGAGTTCCTAGATCATCCCCTCTTCTTCGCCATAATTTCACGGTCACCACTAAAGTTTTCCTGCACCAACAAAAATGAGATGCATAAGTATTTCAACAAATACTTAGTGAGGCAATCCTCCCGTCTACAAGCTATACACACAAACGATTTAAATTAATCAACGTATTAAACACGAAATACCGCAATAAATCAACCATCTCAAGAAACACTCGATCTAGATCCCCCATGAGATCACACGGCCTACAATCATGTAAACACATCAAATAACTCAAACCGTTCAGAAGCTTACGGTCCTGCACTCACCTTTAGCCACGCACGAAAATTCCCAAAAACTTCCCGGAATGAATAGACTTCAATCCCCGAACGCGTGCCTAACAAATAAACCCAAAACGAAACTTTAAACACAAGAAACGAACACGAAAAACGGCCAGAACGACCAGATCGATCGATCCTGGCCAGGATCGATCGATCCCACCCAGCCGCGAACCACCAGATCGATCGATCCTGACCAGGATCGATCGATCCACAACCAGATCGATCGATCCCGCCTGGATCGATTGATCCCACCAAGCCGTGTACGGCCGGATCGATCGTTCCCGACCAGATCGATCGATCCCGCCTGGATCGATCGATCCTGGCCGGCCGTGAGGTTGCCAGATCGATCGTCTCACCCATAGATCGATCGATCCAAGCTGGATCGATCGATCTAGCCCCAGAACGATCGATCTCAGTGCTAGACAACAGCACCGACTTGCAACACTCACACCTCCTTGGCCACGCGATCGAACTCCAACTCCTCAATCACACACCACCCTCACGGAGTCACATTTAAGCACCCTCCGCAACCAACACCGCTCACAACTCGCGGCCACAAACACCGCCACAACAACACGTCTCCTAACACGTGTCTCCCAACTTCACCACCGTGACTCACACACTCGGTTCCTCTTACCGAACCAACGAGCACGGGACATCTCCCGGCAACACCCACCAACACAAACCAACACAAACAGACTAAGAGGGAAAGAACGTTACCTAAACTCACGGTGATGACACAAGCTACGCTAGAGCCACGAAGCTACACCGTCACGGCAACCCGTTCCTTCACCTCTAGCCTCACACGCCATAACTCAGCCACTCTCTCTGGCTCTCCACGCCCTCATACCCAGCCACAAGACTCACAAGCCTCAGCCTCCCTTGGCTCTCCACACCACACACAACTCAGCCACACCTCTTCCTTGCTCACAACACCACACAAAGCTCTCATTTTTTCCTTCTCCTCCTCTCCTTCCTTCTCTCACTTTTCTTAACTTTTATTTTTCTTTGCTGCAGATGGAGAGAAGTGTCGGCAAACAAGGAGGAAACGTGAAGAAGAAAGAGAAAAAGGAGGCCATAGGTTGCTTTGCACAAAAGGTGTGGAAAATAGGTGCAAGGCTAGCTTTGTAGGGTGGAAAAAGGAGGCAGCTAGGTGGGTGCAAAAATCTGATTTAATCAGATTAAAAACAATTGAGGTTTGGTCCCTGAACTTTCCAAAAGTTCCCGAACGGACCCCAAACTTCTCAATCGATCCCGCACACCCCTACGGGAAAAATGCGGCGTAATTTCCCAATTACTCCAAAAATTCCCGGAAATATTTTCGAGAGATTCTCCGCATAATCCCGGTTTTAATTTCCGAAAACTCATTTTCGGAACACGGGTGTTACAACCTTTGTACAAAATGGAAGTAAGAAAAATAGAGAGATCATTTTCTCTATGTACGCATCTCTTTTATTTTATCTACTTAACTATTAAAAAAGACCCAATCTTATAGGGTGTTTCCAAACACTCTATAAGTATAAAATTAAAAAGTTTATAGCTAATCCTATATCTAAACACCCATAAAAGAAAATATTAATTCCACCAAAATTAAATTAAACACTTTATTTGCATCTTTTTCTTTCTCCTCTTTATCATTTATTTCCTTATCTAATGTTGCAATATTAATACTATAAATTATAATTCTCCTATCATATTTGTTAGATCTTATTTTCAAATTATTTAAAATTATTATATCATACATATAATTAATAAAAAATTAAATTTTTTTCTCTATATATTATGATTCAAAATTTTAAAAACAGACATATATTACTCAATTAAAGAAAAAAATGTGTTCAACATCTCACATTGATTAAAATTTTGGTGGATGGTTCAGAATAATATTATAAAAGATCCAATCTTATAGGGTGTTTCCAAACACTCTATAAGTATAAAATTAAAAAGTTTATAGCTAATCTTATATCCAAACACCCATAAAAGAAAATATTAATTCCACCAAAATTAAATTAAACACTTTATTTGCATCTTTTTCTTTCTCCTCTTTATCATTTATTTCCTTATCTAATGTTGCAATATTAATACTATAAATTATAATTCTCCTATCATATTTGTTAGATCTTATTTTCAAATTATTTAAAATTATTATATCATACATATAATTAAAAAAAAATTAAAATTTTTTCTCTATATATTATGATTCAAAATTTTAAAAACAGATATATATTACTCAATTAAAGAAAAAAAATGTGTTCAACATCTCACATTGATTAAAATTTTAGTGGATGGTTCAGAATAATATTATAAAACACACAAAAATGATTTTAAATGCGAATGAGCAAGAAACTTGATTTATCGTGCGTCCAAATTTTTTAAAAAAACTTATTCAGTTTTATCCTGTTCATTAGTTAAAATAATTTAAAAGTTACACATCGATTAATTTTCTTGTGCAACAGTTCACAGTCATATTATAAAAAAAGACCAAAATATTTTAAATACAAATTTTTTTTTAAAATGTCCGGTTTAATTTGGTACTTATTGAAATAATTTAAAATAATATTTAAAATTTAAAATATTTATTCGGTTTAACTCTATTAAAATATTAAGTTTAAAATACTATTAATACTAAAACTATATAATATCGACTAATCAATAATATATATATAACTACTTATTTATAATAATAATAAATTATTTAGTAAAAGTTATTTTAAATATAAAGAGACTAAAAATTTTAAAATAATCAATCTGAAATAGAATGAAAAGTGTCCGACAACTATGGGAAAATACGGGTTTTTGTCCCAAAATGAGCAGGTTTAAGACAAAGAGAACTGATCATAAATATATAATAAGTATAATTAATATTTTCAATATTAGAACTAATTTCCAAATATTAAAATGGGTTTAGATATAACTGATAATTACATATGATTTACAATTGTATTGTTTTTTTTTAGTTCAGATTAATTTAATATTTAATTCGGTACGATTTGGTCTAAATTGTTTGAATGAGAGTATAGAACATCATTCATTTGGCGTATTATTGATTCAAATAACAAAAATTTGCTATTGTTACCGAGAAATAAAACAATTTGATGTTGAAAGCACGTTAGATATATTTATAAACAGAAATAAAATATTTATAAACATTAAAAAAATCAAATTAAAATTATACAAATAAAATAAAAATATTTATTAAAAATAAAAATAAAAACAAATATAATTTATATTCAAATAATTGATCCGGGGTATACCGCGGGTACAAATCTAGTAACATCTTTTATTTTATAACACATTTGTATTTGTTGCCTTTAAAACAGAGAAAGTATACGGGTCGAGTAAGTTGGGTATCCGTTAATGACCCGACCCGGGAATTGCCCTAAACAGCTAAAGCAAGTGTTTTGGTCCATCGAGAAAGACGAAACTTACACAAGAAGCAGCAAAAACCCCCAAAAGGTTTCGATACCAGAGACTCAAAAGCTACGATTGTCGAGTTCCTGATATCAACAAGCGATGCAACCACTGAAGCTAGATGAAGAATCTTCTTCGATTCATCACAAGCCTCGAAACTGTTCTATCTCTTCCGGTGATAACTCCGTCTGGGCCGATGTTTCGCCTCTTCTCTCCGCCGCCTGCACTGGTACTGTATTGGAGATGTGTTCATACTATGCTGATATTTTTGTTTATTTTTGATTCGGTAGCTTAGAATTATGTGATATAATATGTATTCTCAGTCGATTCTTTGTTTTCAATTTCTTTGAGTTTCATGAGATTTTGTAATTAATTCGAAACTTTAATAAGGTTTCGTGTAAAATAGAAAAATTGTGAAATGTATAAGAAAAGAATCATACTAAGTGAATTTTCTGATTGAGTCTTATTTTGCAGATCTTCATGAAGGAGAGCTTATTAATGGAGATAATTTCAATCTTTTTGCTGCAATGTCTGCATTGGAGGTTCTACACATTTTTTTTTATCTTAAAAAATTTCCATTTATTGGGTTTTAATATCTTCCCTACGTTAGTAGATTGAAAAATGCCTTCTATTTCTTTTATGTTCTTATGAAAGCTTATAATAATGTAACTGCATATTTACCATGTTCCTTACAGCCATACTATCCTAGAAAACTCATCTCCTGGAACTTTGTTAACGAAAAGAAATGTGTGTTTATGGACTAGTCGCATCCCTTAAGTTACGGTTTAGAGTTTGTTAGGGATGATTAGACTGCGCCTAGCTCTACACTTAGCTTGTGAGGTTGCCATAAGTTTATCACAAACATGGTGCCTAATTGATTTCACTGCAATCTACTGGAATTTAAATATTTTTTCCTTCCTTTAACAGTGTTCTTGCTTTCTGCTAGATAATGGACCCAAAGATGGATTCTGGTATGGTGTCTACATTTTATTCTATAGATGAAGCCATCGAAAATGGTTTTGCACCGGTCCCTGTAAGCGCTGATAGTACTGTTGATGTGCAATCCATCATCGACATTATGGATCATCTCCTGGCGTGCGAGGTAGTTTTTATTAAATATCGTCTAAAATAGTACTGTGCGAGTCGCAAGATACAATTGTGAGTATATTTTCCTTTTCCGGGGAAAATTAATCACTTCTCATTTGAAACTTCCGATAGGGAGATCTCTGTAGCTAATACCTCCGCCTTGGAGTTGCTTTATCCACAATTTGTGTCCTATTTTTATTTCATTTTATATTGGTTTATACTATAATAAACAATTATGTCACCTGATTTTGGTTGATCTCTTGCATCTTCCTTATAAATTTTCTACTCTTTTGCAGGCAACATGGCACATGGGTCATTCATTGGCCCAAACTGTGTTTTCATGCATCTATGTCCTGAGGCCTGAGAGGACATCTTCACAGGCTCTATTGCATTCTTATTGTAGGGTCATCCGAGCAACTTGCAGGGCAGTTGTTTCCGTTGTCTCGGATGCACGTACAAATGAAGTAATTTACTTTAACAAATTTTTGGTCCTCTTTTATTCTTGTGGTGCTAAGCAAATGTTTTGGTATCTAGTTTAAAAAAAAAAAAAAAAAAATTAATAACGGTTGAGTTTGTGTTCAAGGTTTGCTTCTTAGATCTTTTATTGTGTCCAACGTTTTTCTTTCTGGCCTAAAGAAAAATAGTTGCTTACCCATTTTGACATTTCATAGCTGCAGTAACCATAAGATTATCTGAGTTAGAATTTCCCAGTTTTGTTTAGAAGCCACAGTTCCCTTCTTGGGGAGAAATCACAGAAGAAAACAAGATTCACTTTACTCTCTTCTTTTAATGAAGTCTTTGCATTCAATCTCATCTAGCCTTAGCAGCTGTTTTATAAGGGTAGAACGTATATTTGTAGAAAATTGCCACTGTTAGTGCAGATAAAGACTTGAGATTTGTTGTGATATTTTGGATAGAAGCTTCTCTTGACTAGATAGACGCCCTGCTGTGATGAATAATTTGCACTATACGATTCACCTTTTGCCTGCTTATTAACAGGAGGAGGATCTTTTTACCATGACATATGGTCTTCCTTTTAATGAAGATGAAGATGCCAAGGGCTTGTTACTCTTAAATGCGGTCGAAGAAACAATCTGTCGTCAGCTTCGTGCTTGTAAGGCCACATCATCAAAAAAGAGACTGATGGAAGGTACTTTCTTGGTTTGCATATCTCCCTTTATTATTTTGTATGCACACACTTGCATAATAGATATATGAAGAGAGTATTCATATCAGGGGAGTGAAGAGTCTTTTGTTGCCTCTTTTACTTGATACGTTGTTTGCACATATAATGGTGATTTTGGATTTGGAGACTGTAGTAATGAATTGGAATTAGATATTGTACTTGATACGTTGTTTGCACATATAATGGTGATTTTGGATTTGGAGACTGTAGTAATGAATTGGAATTAGATATTGTACAACTGCTCTCCAAACATATACCAACTTGAAATTAGCCTCTGGCCTATATTTTGTAACTTTTGAATCTTCGACTGAATATTGAGTAATGATATAAATGTAAAGTCTGTTGATCATTTCAATTGATATTTTCTAAGGAAAAATTACAATCTCTTTGAGTTAAATGGTTTACTGTTTAATTGCTGCACATCAGCACGAACTGAGACCAATGGCTTTCTTTTTTTGCTAAATGATGCAGATTTGGAACCATTACAAACGAATCCCCAACTGGAAGAGAGTTTTTGCAAAGCTCTGCTATGCCGGATACGTTTCCGTAAGGTCTCATGCTTTATTATTCTTTCTATGATAAATGTTGTTACATTTATTTGTTAATCACTGGTTTTCTTAACCTGAGTATTTGGAGGTCATGTGAACTGGTGTATGATATAGTTCCATAGTCTGTTCCTTTACTGATTAAATACCCCCGTTCCCATCGATGATCACATGATTTGTATTGCTTACTTTGAAGAAGAAAAACTATACTTGGTAGTTAATATGTGCATATGGTGTTTTCTCCATAGTTAAATATGTCTGTTTAAGTAACTACACGGAAAATGAATAAGTATGATTGAGTAGCTTTTCTTCAACCAAAACTCACAATGAGGAGTGAGTGGCAAACAGAGTTACCATATGTCCCTTTGTGTCATATTTTGCAACTTGTGCAACTCACTATAATGAATAAGCTTAGCTGATATTTTAACCGTGAAAATATGGCAGCTTTGGTTACCTTTTACCCTCATTTATTGTTATATATATTTGCTAGACATGTGAGTCGTTATGTATTTATTATTTTGTCGCATAGGCCGTCTTTTCTCCTAGTAGCTGTGGTGGACTTGTGCATTGCTAGGTGTTTTAACATTTTCTCAATAACTTTCAGCATTTTCTACACGCTCTTAATTGTATGAGACGACCACAAGGACGAGGCCTCGAATTGGCTAGGAAACACATAGCATATTGCATATCAGAGCTAGATTCTGTTCTAGAGTTGGCAGAATTTCTAAGATCAGATGTTGAAAATGGCAAAACTGAGATTGAAGAGAGTACAACTGCTTCAGGTCGTTCTCCAATTGGATTTGATCCTACTTTAAACAAAAGATTGTCAGCTCCAACCCCACCTCGTGCTATTAAACTTCTTTCTTGGAAAAAGGTTGGGACTTCCGAATTCTCTGTATTCATAATATATTATGTGTATATATATATAGAGAGAGGGAGAGGCTGAAATAAGTTTTGTTTTGTAACTTTTCTTCATGTTTTTGATTCTCCAGGCTATTGACTATTATGTGAAACTTCTTCACAATCTGGATCAGATATGTGTATTCCCACTAGAACCAGATTTAGATGCCGTCTTGCAGTTTGTGATTCGGTTTCAAAAATCTTGTCCTGATTTGGTTGCTAGGGCTCATCTTCAGGTAGGTACTGTAACTTAATACATCAATATCTTGCAGCTCTGTGCTTTCAGATACCCATACATAATTTTTCTTTTCTTATTTTGTGCAAACTATTTTGACTGTGGTTCCACTGAACCTTTTCTCGCTTTGCAGTGTGTTTGTTAGCACTTATTTTCAAGCCATTTTCTGAGTTAAAGTTGAGTGATTGAACCATATGAATTTGGTAGAAACCTGCTTTATATCTGTAAAGAACAGTTGCACATACGTAGAACCAATAGATTAGAGAGTATCCAACTCTCCCTAACCATCTTTTTCAACCAAAGTCTACGTCCCCCACGTACCTGTTGAATCCTCTATTTATTCTAATTGTTGACTCTTTACTAGTCTTGTTGGCTAGATGTTAGTTATGGTGACTTAGGAATATGCAGTGGGTAGCATTCTCTTCTATCTTCCATATAAAGACTTATAACAATATAGATCCAATATATGTAGTTGAGGTTGATTCTGGTTGTAAATTTCTGTTCCGCATTGACATGGGGGTCCATTTTTGTTATGATGTATGCAATATTAATGAATAATTTATGTATTAGGCTATCATAAGGCCTTTACTTTTTATACTCAATCAACTATCTTGCTCTACAGCTTCTCCTTGTGCAAGATGGAAAACTTTACGGCCGTGATACCTTTTTGACTATTTGCGCCAGAGCTCTTGCATTGGATGTCACAAAGCACCATGGTCTTCATAATAACGAGTACATTCTTCAACTTAATCAGGTAAAGACGGTATGTTTTTTAAAATACGTGGTTTATTTGATATACGAACTTGGATGAGGTAGCTCTTTATTTGTCCTAGTAAGTCACTCTGGTAAAGTAAACATTGAACTTCTGTTTTGGTTAGTGATTCATTAGGTTGAGATAAATGGATGGCCAGTTTCCTTGACAAGGGTTTTGAAACTTGGAAAAACCTTGAAACTTCAAAGGAAGTATCTTTTATTGTTTTTGGTCAATATTTGGTGTCTGGCTTTTAAATTGCAACAATCAGAGAATTTCTGCATTTGTAGATGTAACAAATTTGATATCATCAAGAAGAGTTTATAGAAAAAATAGATTACTGGTTTTTCTGTGGAGTTTTTGTGATCAGAATGCCTGACCTTAATTTTTTGGGATTTTGGTAGCTTCTGGATCCTGGAGAGACGTAACATGGATAATTTAAATATTCATCTGGCTTCTTACTTAAAGAGCTCCATTTGATCTCTGTTCTTATTTTGTGGTGCAGTTAATGATTAATCTGCTTAAAATACTATGTGCTAATACCCCATGGCAGAGGCGTAAGCTTGGGAAAATCTTAAACGACTGGAGCATATTCAATGTGCAGGTTATATCATTTATGATTTTAAATTCAGTGTAATGGTTTTTTGTCCCTTAGTTGTAACTGTATTATACTTCGTTGTAAGCTTGTTTACCCTATTTGGGTTTTTGTGTGAACATCTCATTTATATATGTTCCTTTATTTTGCAGATGGGAATTAGTGTTGGCCATATGATGCAGCAAGATACATCACGCGCTTCGAAAAACGGGGTAGGTTTACTACCATCACTGTGCCTTGCAACGACACCAGGTCCATTTAATCAAACGTCTATCTGAATCTAATTGACATCTGTTTATTCATTGTATTTAGTTGGAACAAGCAAGTAGTCTAAATTTAATTTCCAACAACTTTGGTTTTTCTCTTTCTGAAAATTTGGGCTCTATTGAGAAGAAGAGGTGGAATGTTATGTTAACTTGCATCCGTTTACCTTTCAGGATAAGTCTCTGCTCATTTTAAATCATATTTATGGTTGGGTTGAGGAGCAAATTAATTGGGTGGCGCTTCGCTTTCTCATGCTGGGGTTTGACCTAGACCTCTACTCTCCGAGTGAATATTGCATGGTATATTGGTACATGTATATTATACTCTGGAAGCTTGCTGAAAAAGCACGTATGAGGGTCTTAATTATTGTTAACACGGGTAAGCATCAATACATCCATTAGCTTTTTATTTTTTTATTTTTTTATCAGTGTTTCGAAGATGAACCATCTGTACAGTAATTGGTTTGGCATAACGGCATACTGTATTTTCATATCTCTGTATAATACACTTACATGTTATCATCTGAATCAGAGGAAAGAAAGGCTAAGAGGAATAAGGAATATTCGAGGGATTTGGCTCGGGAAGATCGGATTAGTTTATGGGTATTGTTTCTTCAATGTCAGACTTGCCTTGCACAAGGCCTTACAGTGGTACCATTTTTTTCAGTCTCTTGTATTCAAACTCCTTTCATTGGTGTTATTAAGTATTTGTTTTCAACCTGACTAAACCTTCCTCGTTTACCCATAGATGATTGCTGCTTTGAGAAATGAAGGGATGTGTTTAAAGAGTGAAGGACCTTTTAATACCGAACACGAGGTAATCATAAGTTCATTTATCTGTTGCATAGTAATTGAATTAAGGTGTAAGATGCACAACCCTCAGGTTTTGAAATAGGTTAGGGGTTTTCCCGTGTTTGACTTCGAGTTGCCATTTTCCTTTGACATGCAGAAATTTGTTCAGCATTTTGAACTCCTCCAGAAGGCATCGCTTCCCGAATATGACGCTTATGAATCATTCTCAGAATCCACATCTCATGCTCGTCTCGACGTAAGTTTGCTCTATACAAATTTTTTTCTTTTTATGGTCGATCTCATTTACTTTTGTCAGAGGAATTGTATAACTAGTGAGTAAGGGTTGAATATATGGTATTTTGGGTATCTAAATCTACTACCCCAAAGCATACCCGTTAAAAAATGGTCGGGTAATGTGGGTACCTAAAATCACCACTCGATTACTTAGTGAATTTTTTTTCCTAAATGTGAATAAAGTTGTATCCATTACTTTTGATGCAGTATCTTCCTGTGTATGAGTACTTCCACGATGCTCAAAAAATCGCCAAGGACATAAAGGTCGGTTACGCAAACGATCCTGATAAATTGGCTGAAGTCATGGGATTAGAGAAAGTCGCTGAACGCAATATTGTTGCTGTCAACCTTTTCTGTCAAGACCGTTCGCTTAAGGTGTCGTTTGAGTTCACTCATCATCCTTATTTCGCCACTGCTGTTGTTCGTAGATCTTGAAACTCTTTTCTCAGTCACTTATTACAATACAAATCCAATTTTTTCGGACAGACCCGATTTAGTTTTGGAAACAAGTGTGCTTTTTTAGTTCTCTGTCAGTGCTCTTCCTCATGTTTTTTTTTTTTTTTTTTTTTTTTTTTTTTTTTTTTTTTTTTTTTTTTTTTTTTCTTTTCTGTAAAACTTTGTTCGCAGAAATTTAAATTATTATAAACCGTTTGCTTGCGTGTTTGAGAAATTGTTTTTACAAATACCACACTATGAATCTTCTTAGATACTTTCACAAAACCTATAAAAATTTTACGTATTTACTTTATACTTGAGTTATTTACTTAAATATCACACAAATGTTGTTGAATGTCTATCATAGTTTATATCTTTTGAAATTATTTAAATATCAAAATGATTAAAGAAATATCTATTAAGATAAATTTAAAACTATAATTACTAATTATGCCATTTTCATTTATTTTAAATCATGTTTTACTGTTAATTTGAAAAAATTGAAACAGATTTGCCTCCTTACAATTGAAATAAAAATTGAAAACATTTCACTTTCCTTAAACACAAACAGAAAAAAAAAACTGTCAACATCCTCATATGTGGCGAAAATCGAAACCCTAACGCCGATATCGTCTATTCGTCTCTTACGACCGCGAATCTTCGAATTTTGTCGCAATATTACAAGAGAAGAACGAGTTTTTGCGAAGAAGACTGTTCATCTTCCAAAATTTCCACAAGGAATCTTGAATTACGGCAAGGGAAATTAAATTTCGGCATTCGAAAACTATAAAAGTTTTTGTTTAAGTTACTCTGAAGTTATTATGTTAAGATTTGATAGCGATTCTTAAAAAAAACCAGTAACGCACATTTTTATATGTTTGAAGGATTTTCATTGTTTGTTTGAAGGGTTGAAGATAACTACGGTATGTATAAGATATTCTGAAGTTGTACATTTAATTTTCCGGTCATATTCCGGGCATTCAATTATTTGAAAAACTTTGGCGCGGATTGATCATGGCTGATTTACAGTAATAATGTAGGATTTATGTTTCATATGATGACTGATTTAGTGGATTAATATGTTATGTGATGACTGATTTTATAGAGAAATGTGTTTATCTAATGGCTGATTTAAGTGTATATATTTATGTGTATATGATAGCTGATTTATTCGTTTATGATAGCTGATTTATAATGGCTAATATTTGTGTTTTGTTGGCTGATTTATGAAGTAGTTAATGTCTGATTTATGTGTTTGTTGGCTGATTTATGATTTAATGGCAGATGGATTCTTCTAAAGGAGCAAAGAAATACCCGCTTAGACTTTACGAAGAAGGGAAATCTCCATTGCACAATTGAAGTATGAATCACAACTGTCAGCTGGGCAACTTCTCATGTGTTAGAGAAGCAATAGGAAGAGATGCTTGAGAAGAAATGAAGAAATCATCTCGTGGACTCATTCCTAAGCTAGTTGATAGCGATTACGTGTGGTATGCTAAAACTGTTTATTATCTACTCACCAGTCAATTGGCAATACATAATGAGAACATGATTTGGATAGTGATCGGTGGTCAACCAATCAGGTTTAGCTTATTCTAATTTTCTGAGATTACGGGGCTAAATACAGATGCAATGCCAACTGAAAGTTATGAAGCTGATCACACTAGTTTCTGGACAGAGTTAGGTGTTCCGCATGGAGTTGGACCAAAGTAGGATGAATAGGCTAAAGCATTTGGTAAATGTCGTGGATGGGATTTACCATAACGGAAGATGTTCGGGTTGTTATGTATTCTACACATTGGTATTCATGGTTTACATCATAACTCTAGAATAACTCTAGAAACTGCAAAAAGAGCATCCAAAGAAGAAAGATAAAAGAAATGATAGTGGGAAAAAATCACGTGAGAGTGATCAAGAATCTGAAGATGTCAAGCAAGTTGAATCACCTAGGAAGAAATACAAAGGAAAGAATATCGACGTATCGGACTTTAAAGATTATGAGAGAAATGTGTATGTCTTTGGCTTTGTGCGGCTGGTGGATAAACTGTACTTTAAAGATTTGATGTGATGGAGAACAAAATCAGCGAAATAGTTGGAGGAATAGAAAGCAAGATTGAAGCCAAAGTTGATGGAAAGTATGGCCATCAATTAACTGATGTTAAAGATAAAGTTGTGTTGTTGAAGAATGAAATCAAATGGATGAATGAGGGCTTAGGAACTTGTGAAATGGAAAATTCCATTCTTAAAGATGACAACTCGAAGTTTTTCCAAGATCAAGAGCTCATTTTCCCGGTATGTTAAATAATGTTCTGATTTATATAAATGCCAGACCATATGTGGCTGACTTATTCAGCCGATCAACTGATTTATTAGTGGTCGGCTGACTTATGAAACATGTAATGACCGATTTAGGTTTATTATTGAATATATGTTAAGTGGCAGACTTATGAAATATGTTATGGCCAACTTATTATTAATATATGAATTTTTTTATTTACTTTATACAGCTGCGCCGCCATCAGACGAATGATAAATGTGCTGATAAAGTTGTTGATTTGGAAAAAGAGTCTAATAGGGATTTGGTTAAAGAAAAGTGTATAGAAGGAAAATTCAAGACAAAGACAAGAAACTTAGGAAAAAATGTTATGAAGAGAAGAAAAAAGACAATGAAAATGTTGGGAAGGAAGAGAATGAACATAATAAAGGCAATGGATTGGTGGAAAAGGACAAGAAACTTGGGAAGAATGACAATGAAGAGAAAAAAAAAATACAATGATAATTTTGAGAAGGAAGCGAATGAATTGGTGGAAAAAGATAATGTGTATAAAAAAGTGAAAGAAGAGAAGAAGGAAAAGAAAGATGATAAGAATGAGAACGAAAAGACTAAACAAGCGAATGCAAAAAAAAGATGGGTTGAGACATAATAGTGATGTGTTTGATATAACCGATCAAGTTCGTGAAGAGGAGGACAAGTTGTTGGCTGAATCTGAAGAGAACGAGGAAAACATGCTTAGGCAAGCAAAACTTTCAAGTGCACTAAATGCGATGCACGACGGTTTATTGTGTATTGATGCAGTTGGCCATACGAAAAAGTTTCCTCCACCTCCACTGTATCCGTATATTGGAATCTCTGGATTGACGTATATGAGGAAGGGTGTGGTTCCTTCACCAGCAATATATGATCCCTTGAAACCGATTGATCAAATGAAAGTGGATATACTTAATGAGTACCTCAAACCATATGAGTATGTACTCATTAAATTTTCCTAAGCATTTCATCAGGAACTTTTCCTAAACTTTCACTCACTATCTTCTTTGTTTATTTCATTAGGAACGTTCCCCTTACGGAAAAACTCCCTCAAGACATACAGTTCTACAGGACTCTCATTACCCCTAGAAATGCTTGGCCTGACTTAGTTGTACGATTATGTAAGTCAAAGTCATGACCAACATATGATTCAACAATAGATGATTTATGATACATCAATGTCTACATTACGGCTGATTTATTACTATAGTACGGCTGATTTATTGCTATATTACGGCTGATTTATTACTATATTACGGCTGATTTATTGTTAGCACATGAAATATTTTTTGTTACTTACCACACATGTAAGCGTTTCTTTGACTGCTCTGGAAAAGATCTTTGGAAGTTTCATCCCCTTTTCATAGTGATTGGATTGCGTTTATCGATCAATGGTTCGTCGGTATGTGGGTGAAGGATTATACACAATTTTTATGAATCCGAAACTGGAAATTCCCTCAATCGTATGTTGATTTAGCAAACGGTTTATCCCCTTCCGACATGCCGACACATAAGAGGTGGGTTTACGATGTTGATCACGTGTTATTGGTTAACCAAATTTCTTGCTATCATTGGAGATCGATGGATATTGATTTGGGTAAGGAGAAGATAGATTGTTTACGACAGCATCATGGGGCAGGAACACCCGATCAAGACAAGGGCGTTCATGACCAGTGTAGAGTGTTCACACGCATGATACCTGCACTGTTGAACGAATTAATTCCTCCTGAAATTTGAAAGGTAACTAATAAGCAATTTAGCTGGAGACGGAGAAAAGGCATCCCTCAAAATGATGACCCTGGTGATTTTGGCATGTATTTACTCAAGTATATTGAGTGTCTAGTGCTTGGTGTCGTTTTTGATGGTCTCAGCGATAGAAATATGAAGGCCTTACGGGTGAAGATGGCAACAGAGATTTTTGATGAGGTGCCTGACATGTATGCACAATTTACCTAAAGAGGTACTGATGTATGTTCATCTTATGACTGATTTATGTATGTATTTGGAAAGTTATGACTGTTTTATGATTGTCTCTTGTTCATGGTTGATTTATGTTACATATTGTTCTAGTTTATGGCAGATTTATGTATGTATTTAACAAGTTATAGCTGATTTATGTACGTATTTAACAAGTTATGGCTGATTTAAACAAGAAAGGAATACCTCCAAAACTCTTTAAAGATTATAAGATGACATAGTATCTCCTTATTAAACAAATCCTCTCTCACAATTAGAGACTTTTCTTCATGCTTGATTGCTTCATTTAGCCACTTTCAACGACACTTTTCAACATTGCACAATCCTTTCTTCCTTATTTCTCTTCATATTGAAGAACCCTAAATCCCCAAATTCGAAAATTGAGTGTAAGTATCTCGTCGAAAATTGAAAAATTGAAAATTGAAAATTGAAAAATGATTTCGTCGATTCATAACGATTTTGATTTCTGGGTATTTGTGTAGGTTGAACTTAAAATTGAGGATGAGCAATATCTCAGGAGCTTCTAGCAGATCTTCAAGCACCTGACGAGGAAGAGTTTGGGTGTGCCTATGTTGTGTTGGTGTTGGGCTCAAATCGTGGAAAAGATTTCAAAATCAGATCCTAATCTTTACCATAGATACTTTTGTTGTGCTTATGCTGTATCCAATAAGGTTATGCTCTGTTTTATGTTCATTTTGATTGTCATTCTTGTTAGTTATATAACATAAATAATTTTGTAGTTTATGGATGAAAATCACGTTTTCATATGGGTTGATGAGGCATTGTTGAATGAGGTAGCTAGATTGAGTTCCAAAGCTGAGAGACTTGAGCAAATGGTCAGATAGAGTGAGATTGTGTTTGATGCTGTGGAGTATGAGAAGATGGTAATTGATAAGGTGCTAATGAAGGTCGAGAAAGAGGTCTTCGAGAGGATATAATGTGTATTGACTGAAACCAAAGCAAATATGAAGAAAATGTTGATACTTGTTATCGTTGGATGTATGATCATTGTTGGGTTTGTGAAACTTATATTATGTATGATCATTCAACCTTCATATCAGTATCTTTGTTATATGTTAGAAGTTTCATGTTATTGTCCGGCTGATTTATTACTAAATTATGGCTGATTTATTACTATATTATGGCTGATTTATTGATTGTCCCTGACTTGAACAACACTGTCCCCAGTGGTGTCAAACCAGAGATTGGTAAAAAAAAAGAAATGAAACTAAGTTAAACAAGAATAATGAAAACTTATCCGTTGGTGGGTGTTGGTGTCGATCGACACCGTCGTCGTGATCAGAGGGTGATGTTCGGACTACAGATGGAGTTCTGCCCCTCTACGGTTTCTTCTTGGTATCTAGACATAACCCCAAAGGTTGGTCCTAATCTCCGATACCTAATTCCAAACTTGTGATGCGGCTTCCGAGTCCCCAAACGCTTCTTTCTATCGTGTCAATCCTTTCGTGGATTGTCTTTATGCATAGATTTTGTATCTCTACGGATTCCTTCAAAAAGTTTTCAAGCCTTTCGTCTTGGCTTCTCAGCATGGAATGGGCATTACCGTGATCGTGGAAAATTTGATGGGGGAAACGTACCGTGAAGCTGTTTCCGGGAACCCGGCTTTGGTTAGAGGCTGTTCTCCTTGGATAATGAGTTTGAGTGCGGGGGAGGTGGCGGTGTCGTGATGGTCTAGTGGCCATGCAACATCGAACTTCCCTGAGGGCCTCTTCCCTTCCCTCTTCAGCGGATAGGTCATCAAACTCAGCATTCTCCCTAGAATAGTCTTCTAAGCAGTTCTCAATAGCTCTTTCCTCATAGTAGGCTTCCTCGCAATCGGTTGGATAGTCTTCTTCTCTAGACCATTCCGGTATCTCAGGTTGATCCGTGAGTGGTTCTTCCTGTGCTCTATCCATTTCCTCATGCTCACATGCTTTATGTTCCTGGTCATCCTTCCACTTTGAATACTCAATTGGATTATTGAAACCTTGTTGCAAAGCTTCAATCTTCCATTCTAGACGTTCCTCCATGGCATTGATCTTATATCATGTGTTGGTGACATCGATTCAATCTTACTCACATTGTAACGTAGGTCAAGTATCTTGCTGTTAAGTTCTTCAACTTAGTCTTCCATTCGGTTGATGTGGCGAACGAGAGCGGATAGTGTCAAGAAGAGGTAACCGAGGAATCCATCTCACGGAGAGGCGTCTCTGCTACATTGTCCAAAGCCTCTACACAGAATGTCTGACCGTCGATAGTGGGTCGCTTGATCAGCCTATCCATATCGAAATTCATAACGGATTTTCCCATATTTAAAGCTATCCAGCCTCCTTGAACATCAATAAGCGCACCAGCAGTGGCTAGGAAAGGCCTACCTAGGATAAGAGGATCCTTAGGCTCATCGCTATACTTCAATACCACAAAATCTGTCGGGATCATGCAGTCGCCGACTCTCACCGGCATGTCTTCCAAAAGAACTTCCGGTGTCCTGATGCTTCTATCCGTATGGATTAGAGTGATCTTGGTAGGCATGAAGTCTATCATCTCGAGTCCCACAGCAACTGAATACGGCATCAAACTCACACTGGAACCCAAATCACATAAGGAATTCTTAAACCTTTCTTGGAAGATACAACAATCCAAGACAAAGCTACCCGGATCAACAAACTTCTCCGGTATCCTGTTCTGAATGACAACACTACAGACCTCAGTCATCACCATAACTCCTTCCTCCTCTCGCATATCCTGCGTAAGCATCTTCTTCAAACACCTCTTCACTACAGGCGAAGTCTTGATCGCATCGATCTATGGAATCTCAATGGTGAGTTTATCCATTATCGCTCTGCACTTAGCCTTATACAACTCCTGTTTAGACTTCCCATTGCTCGTTGGAAAAGGAACCTTAGGAGTATAGACTCGCTCTGGTCCTTTCTACAGCTTCTCAACAATCGGTACGTCTGGTGACGGCTGTTGTCGGTCGACACCAATAGGTGGGTGTCGATCGACACTGACCGGTGTTGGTACTTCTTCCGAGGTAATGGGCTTGGGTGTCGATCGACACTGATGGTGGGTGTCGATTGACACTAGCGGCTCATCCGCAAACTCTTCGTCGATTTCTTCTAAGTCCACAATCTCGTCACCCTTCCGAGACCTTGCCAATACATGATTCAACTCTTTACCACTTCTCAACCTGATTGCATTGCAAGGATACTTAGGGTTGTTATTAGTTCTTCCTGGAAGAACTCCATCAGGTCGTTTTGCAGACCCATCAGTCTGTGCAACCTCAAGATCGAGCTTCTTCACATGAATGTTCAAAGCATCAATTTTACCGTTCAGATCGGTATACAGCGAATCAATCTTCCCATTAAGATAGACTGTGATCTTCTGCTGACCCTCTAAAATCTGGTCCAACAAAGACTTCATCTCGCTCTGCTCAGTGTTGGCGGAGGGCTGCTGATAGTAGGAGGATCCATAGTTCCTGTTGAAGTCATTGTTGCTCTGGAAAGGCTTCTGATATTGGCTCTGAGGGAGGTAACCAGAAGAGTTTTGATTACTGCTGATTATTCGCACTGTAACCACCTCGGTTCTGCTGATTGCCATAACGCTGACCCGTCACCAATGTAGTTGCAATCCTCTTCCTAAAAAACCTGCTCTGGCTCAAATGTCTCAACCTCTGCAGCAAAGTGAACTGACTTCTTGTTCGTCAGGATACTGTGAACTGAATCCAATTTTGTCTTAAACTCAGCAATCTGCTTTCCATCTATGCCTCCAGCCTGTTTTTGTCGCTCGTAATCAACATTCTTGGTGCTATTGCTAGACGCCAAGTTCTCAATCAGTTCATAGGCTTCCTCAGAAGACCTGGTGTTGAAGTTCCTATTGCTCGCTGAATCTAGAGCCATCTGGTACCTCCAATCAACACCTCTGAAGAAAATTCCCAACAACTGAACCTGGGAGAAACCATGATGCGGGCAATCTCTCTGATAAGCTCTGAAACGTACCCATGCAGCTTTGAATGCCTCAGCAGGCCTCTGTGTAAACTGAGAGATGTTGTTTCTCAAATCCTTTGAACTTGCATCATCATAGAAGTTTCTCAAGAAAGCCTTATTGGTATCTTCCTAACTAGTCAGAGATCCTGTCGGTAATTGCTTAAGCCAGTAACCTGCTTCACCAATAAGAGAATGTGGGAAGAGCTTACAGAAAATATAGTCATAGCTGACTCCATTGATCTTCATGCTGGTTACCAAATCCTCGAACCTCTCAATATGGTCCATAGGATGTTCATGAGGCAATCCGGAGAAAGGGTGCTGACCCACTAGAAAGTAATAGGACGGCTTCAGCTCGAATTGGTTCCTCTCAATGGTCGGGAGACGAATTGCAGACCTGTTAGCATATAACTCATCTGGCCTGTTGTAATCTCCAAGTGTTCTAACCCTCGCAGCTTGCATCTGTATTACCTCTGCAACCTCTCCGCGTGCTGGCGCTTGGTGTCGATCGACACCATTGGGTGGGTGTCGGTCGACACCCTCAACCTCAGCAATCACGTTGCTTTCTGCATCAAGCTTCTGACCTTGCTCGTTGCGAATATGACCCTCTTGGTCTCTAAGAACTCCAGCATCATCTGGTCGTAGTATCATAGGACCAACCATTTCAACTGGCTTCTTTGCTTTTATGATCGTTCTTTCTAACTTTGCAAGCTCTTGATTCGAAAGAAGTAAAAGCTCGTTGTCTTTGTTGCTCCGAGTTTTGCGATTAGGCATACACGTGAAACACACCAGACATAAAGAAAGAACGATGTAAGTAAACTGAAAAATATAAACTTAGACTAAATTCTACACTTAAGTCTATTGGAAACTCTAAAAGAGTCCCCGACAACGGCGCTTAAATTTGATATGCTCAAATTATCCCTTAGAGCTACTCTCTCATATTAAGAGATCACGGTAGTTCTTAGGTGTCAAATCCACAAAGACTCTCAGGCTTCACAATAGACCGTTTCGTTTCAAACTCAGCTAAGCAATAACTGTTTATTGAAATAACAATGCAGAAAATAAATAGAGTTGTTTGTAATCAATGGGAGAAAGCGTCTGGTCTAGGAAACTTCTCAGGAAATCAATCAAAGCAGATAAAACAACTGGTCAAGATCTAATTAAATAGCGTTCGAGAACTCAAATCACTAATATATAGCTAACCAACTGTCGTTGCGAGAACTATCTATGACTTAAACCTAAGAGACCAACTGTCGTTGCGAAACTTAAGATCTAGACAAGTTTTAAGTGCAAGTTTGATATATTCACAAGTTATCTAATCAAACTGTCGTTGTAATTATCTAACATGCTCACTATGATTAGTTTAGATCTCAAATTACACTGTCGTGTCAATTTAACAACCTAATATCATACTTCTAGGTGATCAAGCTAGAATAAGCATTAAGTACAATCCCTAGATGAAGAACTAACAAGTTTGAATCTTAACCAGTGTTAAACCTAACAAATCATGAAATCCCTTGTGAGAATCCCTAAACCCAACTAGGGATCTACTCAGACATATTAGATGAAACACAAGACATAGCTGAAATAGATATCATATAAAACTGAATAAAAGAAGGAATAGAAAACAGGGGTTCAAGAACTTCTCTCAAGAAGTACAAGTAGCAAGAACAGCCCCCAAGCTCTCTAGTCTCTCCAAACTTAGCAAAAGCACAAGGTCAAGATAAAGATCCAAGATAAATATAACTTAACTTCAAAACCTAATAAATAGTCTAAAACACGAGCTGGGTCATTTTTGTAAACTTCTGGAACTTCTGAGGCAAAGGTGCAAATCTTCAGAACTTGATAAATTCCGCATGAGTGCTTGACGACGGGTGTCGAGCGACACCATAGGTGGTGTCGATTGACACCATTGATGATATGATTCTCGGAGGCATCAAGTTACAAGGACTTTGAGCTGGAACTAAACAAGGGTTTGTGTTGAATCCAAGAGCTAAAGGAGCAAGGATAGTGGCTTATGGACCCAAGACTCGTCTCCGGACCAAGAGAAATCAACGAGAACTCCGAGCTAGAGCACATCCGGTCTTAGCTCAAGAAAGTCACTCGGACTCATATGGTACCACGTCCTCCTTGGTCATGGTTCACGTTCGAGATGCCTAGCCCTTTGGCTCACTTACACTCTTTTTCCCTTGCCTTCGGTTTTTCCCATGTGGTTTTCCGGGGAAGGTTTTTAATGAGGTTCGTGGTCCATAGGTTCGTCTATGCTTGGCTCTAGTCCGACTTCACCCCGGCCCGTTATGAGAATATTGGCGCGGCCCTTATCTTATTTTCTATCTATCTATTTTTAGTTTTACTCATTTGAATTTAAACTTAAGTGTGTGTGTTTATTTTCTAGTCTTCATGCGAGTTTACGAGGCATGTCTCCTAACTCGCCTAGCATTTACTCTCCTCCACTCCTCCTCTCTTCTCCTCTTCGTCTCCTTTTCTTTTTATGTCTCTGAGACTCAGTTGTATTCTCCTTATCTAATCTTATTCAATCAAAAATTCTTTCTAAATTTTAGATCATTGTCTACTTGTTTTCGAGTGATTTGAATAATAGGGGACTCTTAGATTGGGGCAATTGGGTCTGGAACCAGTTCATTACGTTACTTACCTTCACGGTGTGAGATTGGGGCAAGATTCATCACTAGAATCATATCAAGTAGTATCAAAGCCACATCGAGAAGTCAAGTGATGTGTTTTGATGTTTTCTAAGGTGTTTTGATATTTTTTAGTGACCGATCGACTCCCACAGTCGCGATTAGGGTTCTTGATAGGGGTCAAATTTGCCCTCCGAGCTACTCTCTCAAATTAAGAGATCACGGTAGTACTTAGGGTTCGAATCCACAAAGACTCTGTGGTTTCACAATAGACGTATCCGTTTCAAGATCAGCTAAGCAATAAAGATGTATTGAAATAACAATGCTGAAAAGTAAATAAAGATTATATCAATGGAGGGAATGCGTCAGATCTAAGGAACTTCTCAGGAAATCAATCAGAGCAGATAAAACAACTTGTCAAGATCTAATTAAAAACCGTTCTAGAACTCAAATCACTAATATATAGCTAACCAACTATCGTTGCGAAAACTATCTATGACATAAACCTAAGAGACCAACTGTCGTTGCGAATCCTAAAGTTCTGACAAGCCTTAAGTACAAGTTCGATATGTTCACAAGTTATCTAAACCAACTGTCATTGCGAATATCTAACATGCTCACTAGGGTTAGTTCAGATTATAAATCATGCTGTCACGCCAATTTAACAACCTAATATCATTCTTCTAGGTGATCAAGCTAAAAGAAGCATTAAGAACAATCCTAATAATAATTAACAAGTCTGAATCTTAACCAGTGTTAAACCTAACAAATCATGAAATTCTTTGTGAGAATCCCAAAACCTAACTAGGAATCTACTCAGACATATCAAATGAAACACAAGGCATAGCTGAAATAAATATCATAAAAATGAATCAAAAGTAGAATAAAGAACAAGGGTTCAAGATCGTCTCTTTAAAGTACAAGTAGCAAGAACAACCCTCAAGCAAAGGAATAGAAGTAGTACTTCAATAAAAGACTGGATGCATAAAACTTAACCTAAAAACCTAATAAATAGACTAAGACACGAGCTGAGTTCCTTTTGTAAACTTCTAGACCGACACCAGTGATGAGTGTTGATCGACACCATAAACCACTGAATGCATCGACTTTGTCTTCTCAGCAACAAATGCTCCAAAATGCTCCATAATCGTCCAAAAAGTCTTCAACGCATGTAAACCTGTAAAAGACTCGATAAAGACTCGAAAGACACGGTTAAGACTCGATAAATCACTTATATCATGGCTTAAAACCGGTAAAATCCATGATATATCAACTCCCCCAGACTTAGCTTTTGCTTGCCCTCAAGCAAAACAAAAAACTAAACAAGAGAAAGAAGTTTGAAAACACAGAAAATCATTTCGTCAAAAGAATATCACATTCACATTCACCTTAGTAAGCCACTAAAAACTCTTACATGAAAGGATCTATACCACCATGTACTTCACCGTAGACGTTCACAACTTTCCCAATTAAACCCACAATTTCACAGCATAGACCACATTACCTTCATCGTCGGGTCTCATCTCTGGTCCCGATGCCCAGAGCCTTCTAGACTCTTTCACGTATAATACCAAAACAAAGATAACCATATAGCTATCAATACTCTTTCTCTCCCCCAGACTTATTCTTTTTCTTATTATTCTTTTTTTTCTTTCTTTCTTTTATTTTTTTTTATTTTTTTTATAACTCAAAGGTGTAGTGAATAATGGGGTCACTGGAAATTTTCCTACCCCTCACGTCCACCTCTAGGTGATCATCTCAATCTCTAGTAAAATTATGAGGTCACGGGAAATTTTCCTACCCCTTTACTCAAGAGAGAATCATATCATCTTTTCTGCTTTTTATTCTTTTTTTCTTTTCTTTTCTTTGGGATAAGGGAGAGGAGTACCGCTTTTATTGGTGTTTACAGAAGTTTTCTTGTCCGGTATGAACGATGAGTCAAGCTCCGGAACACCTGTCACATTGATGAGGTAAAAGAAACTAACAGAAATTAGCTCGGGTGTTAGTGGATTTCTGCTGGAAATATGGACGTCTCAAGTCCACCATTAAGCCTTTGGTTTTTCCATTAGTCTCAGATGCCTAACAAGCTTGAATCAAATGGTCACTTAAGTTCCTGAAAAATGCGATGGTCTCGTCGAAAAATCATAGTTTCATAGACTGGTTTTGACTCAATAAAACGGACTCAGCTGACTCGATAGACTCATAAGAAAACAAAACACATAGTTAGTAACTACCTCCCCCACACTTGAAAAACATTGTCCCCAGTGGTGCCAAACCAGAGATTGGTACACAAAAAAGAAAACTGAAACAAAGCTAGAACCAAAATTATGAAGACTTATCCGTAGATGGGTGTTGGTGTCGATCGACACCAGAGTCGTCATCAGAGGGTGATGTCCCAAGACTCCGAAATTCCAAGTGAAATCTATGAAATCAATGAAACAAAACTCAAAAGCAACAAAATAAGCATCATATCATAGTTAAAAAAGTTTCAAATAAAGACTCAATGAAAAACTGACTCAAAATAGAAGAAAAATAACATAAGTTCATCAGAAAAAAAAATGCAAAAACAAAAGAGAAAAGGAAAAAAAAAACTAGTCCTCGTCGGACTCATCCTCAGTGCTGGCAGAGCGGAAGGGAACCAGAATCGGCTGCGGAGCTGTCGCGTCACGGTGATGAGAAGAGCGGACGCAGCCACCGCGAGAGAGGGTGGAAATGGCATGCCAGATACTCTGAAAGCTGTCGACGACGTAACGCTGAAATACTGCCGACTCCATAGCAACAGATGGTGCAACCGGAAGTTGAGGAAAAGGAGCCAAGGGTGGCTGTCGGGAGTCGGAGACTGGGTCGTCCTTAGAAGTGGTATGAGCAGTCTGAGAAGAAGACCCGCGACGACGTCGGGTCGCCGGTGCTGCACGGAGATCGGTAGACGATGGCCGGAAACAAAGCTGCTCGGGGTCAACTGTACTGGCAGTGAGAGAAGGGTTAGGCAGCCGGACCATATGAGTCCCCGTCTCATCACGAAAGCACCAAAGCCAATCAGGCTTGATCCAGCGAGCGTTCCTCAGATAGTCCTCGTTCATCAGAAAACTCCCTGTGACGACGGTACAGCTCGTCGTGTCAATCGCGCAATAAATGAAGATGGGTGTAAGGAGGCTCCAAACGCTCTCCATCTTGGTACCACTACCAGTAAAGGGCTTGGTCTTCAAAGAGACAAGTGATGAGCAAAAACAGCACCTAAACTGACGTGAGAGTCTAGCTCGGCCCACTCGCACTCAGCAGCACACCAATCCTCAAGTCCATAGCAAAGTAAAAGCAACTCAGAGCAGCGCATCTTACCTGGCTCCATCTTGCACAAGATAGTGTTGGCAATGAGGCGAACTACGTAGCGCAGAGCCGGATGCCGAATGTCCGTCTGCGTCGCTGTCTTGGAGTCATAGCGGCCGACCCTAATCTTGGACCAGTAAGTCTGAGCATCGTGTAACTCAGTGGGAAGGGTGACGCTAGTCTGGTCCGCATCGAAACCGTACAGCCCAGAAAGATCCCTGATAGAGATACAGTAACGAACCCTGTGAAGAAGGAAAGTAAGAGTACCTTCCTGAGCGTTGCGAGTCATCTCGCTGCAATAGTAGATGCGGACAGTGGCGAGGAATTGGCGAACCAAATCCGGATAGAGATCATAGTGCCTCGTACACATGTGCCCCAAACCAATCTTCCGAACTATACGGAGCACGTCGTGTTTGATCTGCAACCGGTCCATAGCAGTGCTGTCGGCGAGGCGATTCGGTCGGATCTCTACTCCCGACCAGGCATTGAAGAAAAGCGCTCGTTTTAAGTCACTAGCTTGACTCAGAAGCGCGGTTAGGCAGCAGGTGCATCGTCCAGACGTACGTAGTGTCCGCCTGGTGACAATGGCTATAAACAGATGCATGTGGTTTGAAAGGTGGAAATGGTAAGGGGTGTGGTACTAGACTAAAAATAAGTGGTTTGAAAGGTGGAAATGGTAAGGGGTGTGGTACTAGACTAAAAATAAGTCTAGCCATTTGGAGTTAACAAAGGTTGATATAAACAATGTAAAGAAAACTCCAAATGTAATTCCATTACATGATTATCAATCCCGTAAGTGAGATATATTAAGTCCATATTAAGTTCATATATATATGATTAAGCTCAAATGATAGGGATTTTCATAAAATGATCAAGTTATGGATTTTTCTGCGCTTCTAAGTTATCCTCAAACAAAGCTAAGCAGTTTTAAGACAAAATGATCTTAAACATGTTGCAATTCCAAAAGATAACAAATTCTCATAACTATTTTGACTCAATAAAACATTTAAAATTCCAACAAAGTTTTAATAAAAATAAAACACACAAAAATAAAAGAAACAAACACAAACGTCATTAGTAAATAATGGCATCCTCCCCCGAACTTGCATTTCACCGTCTCGGTGTAATAACAAAATTAACAGAAGAATGCCATACATAAATAAAACCAAATGTCTTAAAAGCTAAATGATATAGAACAAGGGATAGAAATAACCACAAGCTCAGTGGTCGCGGGTAGAGCTATCGCTGGAGCTCTCTCTCCTGCCTATGTTCCTCCTGCTTCTTGGTAAGCGGATATCACTATACTGTGCTGAGGAATGCTCCACTGGTGAATGAGTAGTTTCAGCTCGGTCTTGGTCCTCTTCTCACGTGCTTTGGTCCTCTTCTCACGTGCTTTGGTGATAGAGTTGGACTCTGTGCCCTCAGAGTCATCAGCATCCGCGGCTTGCTCGACTTCCTCATCTTCTTCGTCTTCCTCATCTTCTTCGTCTTCCTCATCTTCCTCGTCTTCCTCATCTTCTTCATCTTCACCTTCCTCATCTTCCTCATTATTCTCACCCTCAGCCTCAGCGCTTTCCTCATCTTGTGTCGGTGAACCTGAAGCACAAGAACAAGGTTTGATCTTCTGGATCGCCCTCCATATTTTCCTCATCATGGAGTTGTTCTTTTTTGCGATTCGATGATCCACTGAAGCTGCTGTGCTGTGTCATCTGCAGGAGGGATTGGCGGTAGGCGGTACCTGTTTGGGCCGTGAGGCAGGAGCTGCTGCGGTTGAGGCTCGTCTGCTTCTTCTTCGATTTCAACCTCAGCCTCTTGCATCTCGTCATCGCTATCGCTTGGCTGTGGTGCTGCTTGTGTTGATGTACGATGGCGACGAGAGAGTGTCCGCGTGTTGCCAGAAGGGTCTGGTATCAAGTGCTCCGGACCTAGCAAAAACTCCAAATTTTCCTTAGATAGGAGTGAAGTGATACCTTCGTTGGGTAGTCTGCAGAAACAGGTTGTCCCGTTGCGATCCCAATACATATAGACACGCTCTTGTTGAGTACATGGCAGTTGACTAGATGTCTATTGTCGACTCTCCCGTATCTTTCCTCAACTTCTTCCCTCCTGAGATCAATCTTCGTATGTTGAAAGATTGGGGTGAGGATGTTGCCCACACAACATTCCTTTGGAGGTTTTCCCTTGATCCTCTGAAGCATATCGCACAACACAGCGGCATAATTGACGGTAGGTCCAGGTCTCTCCGCGTACTCTGGTAGGAGATGCCTTACGCCAATAAACAGCATCCATAATTCATCATCTCTAACTGCCCCTGATTCCTTCTTAAAGAAGAAGGTGTTGCTGATGATCTTCACAGCAATTCTCAAAACCGGTTTTTATCGCTGCAATCTTGGCTTTGCGCGAAACATAATCACCGTGAGCAATCAGACCCCAGAACTCATTTGCAAGTTGTCTATCAATCTTTGGGAACGAGACATCCTCTCCGTTCTCGAATCCGTAGATATCACAAATTTTCTGAAGACTGTATTTGTAGTGTTTCTTGTTGAGGAAGAAACTGAAAGTACCCTCGCTCGCTATTGGTGCGTCCGGGTTTTTGTAGGTGAGCCGACAAGTAGCGAGAAACTCCCTCACCAATCTTGGATATAACGGCTCGTTGAGCTTCCAAAGCATTCCAAATCCCATATTCTCAAAGAGTGTCGCCGCATCCTCTAGTAAACCAATGTCCGCCAAGGTGATGTCACATCCCAGTCGGGTGGGCGTAAGCTTGACTGCTCTCATATCTGCCAAGAATTTGGTGTCGTGAGCATCCCATTTTCCCGTGACTGGTCTAAGTAGAGGGTTCTGGTTACGGGTCGTCCTGCGCCTTTTTCCTGCATTGCGGGAGCTCCCGGCTTGATCCATATCCTGTATGAATCCAAAAACAATTCTCTAAGCCATTTTTTTTTTTATATATCGTACAACAATATGGCTTTTTCATGATGTAATCAACCAATATCGAAACTATTTCATTTAGAATAATGAACCAAGTAACAACATAATCAAATTATTAAAGCTAATCAAAGCAAAATAACATGACTTTTATGCATTAACATTCATTGTGGTTCATTTTCGGATTTGATGAATAGTGAAATATTCAATCAAAAATTTCACTCCAATCTAGCCATTTCTAATGCAAATTGAGTTTCCCATATCATCCTAGACAAGAATCTAGCATTTTTCCATGGTTGAACAACCTAAAACTCAAACAATAATGAATTGGAGCAAAATCACATTTAGAACCCTAAAATTTCGAATTGGGAATTGGGAATTTCGAAGCCATACCTTTGCAGAGATTTAAAATGGTTTCCAGAATCAGAAAGAGGAGGAAAAATTGAGTGGATTAGCACCAAAAATCACTAAAAACCGTTAAGATTTGACAAAGTTATGATTGAAAGAATTTTGTGTTCTTTGTGTTCTTCAAAATCGCCAAAGGAGAAGGTTTTTGTCGATTCTTGCTGCAAATCGATCGATCCTTTGTTTTATGATTGAATTTTTGTTGTTTTTCGGTTTAATTCAAGTGATTTTTCGGTTTGGGCGTACCTGGGATCGATCGATCCACCCTCTGGATCGATCGATCCAACGTTGTTAGGCCGAGTTGGTCGCGCGGTCGTGGATCGGTCGATCGGTTGGCCGGATCGACCGATCCCAAGCCTTCGGACACTTTGTCCCATTTTGGCCGGCTTGTTTGGATCGATCGATCCTTGCCTAGGATCGATCGATCCCTTGCTGTAATATCAAGATTCAAACATTTAAGCTCTGGATCGATCGAAACAGTAGGGGATCGATCGATCCCTTCACTCACAGAGAGTGGATTGAAG
This sequence comes from Barbarea vulgaris, assembly GCA_963667165.1. Taxonomy (NCBI): domain Eukaryota; kingdom Viridiplantae; phylum Streptophyta; class Magnoliopsida; order Brassicales; family Brassicaceae; genus Barbarea; species Barbarea vulgaris. The sequence continues at coordinate 17,501,045 of OY763893.1, read as the reverse complement.
CAATTTGCATAAAACTTAAGATCAAAATAGGAAATGAAAAACTTAGAAATATTTACAAGATACCTGGTGGGTTGCCTCCCACAAAGCGCTTATTTAAGGTCATTAGCTTGACCGTCATGGAGTTCTAAACTTGGTTTGGAGGATCCTCGAGAAGGATCTTTGTTTTCTCGTTCATTGTGGAATCTGCAAGGTACGGCTTGACTCTCTGACCATTTACAGTAAATGGTTCGCCCTTTTTGTCCCAGAGAACCACTGCACCATGCTGTTTTACTTCCTTGATGGTGTATGGCCCGGTCCATCTCGACTTTAGTTTTCCTGGAAAAAGTTTAAGGCGAGAGTTGTAGAGAAGTACCTTATCGTTCTCTGAAAGCTTCTTGAGGATTATCCTTTTGTCATGAAGAGCTTTAGTTTGCTCTTTGTAGATCCTTGAGCTTTCGTAAGCATTTAACCTGAGTTCGTCTAACTCGTTTAACTGAATTAGACGTTTCTCTGAAGCGGTCTTTATGTCGAAGTTCATCAGCTTCGTCGCCCACAACGCCTTGTACTCTAGTTTGACAGGTAGGTGACAGGACTTACCGTAGACGAGGTTAAATGGTGTGGTTCCAATGGGAGTTTTGAAGGCGGTTCTGTATGCTCAAAGAGCATTATCAAGCTTTGCCGCCCAATCCTTTCTTGATTTTCCCACTGTTTTCTCCAAGATTCCTTTGATCTCCCTGTTTGAGATTTCGACTTGGCCACTGGTCTGAGGGTGATATGGTGCGGCCACTTTGTGTTTTACTCCATGCTTTGCCAACAAACTCGCAAAGATCTTATTAATGAAATGCTTTCCACCGTCACTGATCACTACACGTGGGATTCCAAAGCGAGGAAATATAATGGATTTAAACATTTTCAAAATAACTTTCCCGTCATTTGTTGGGCTGGCAAGTGCTTCCACCCATTTAGAGACATAGTCGACTGCGACTAAGATGTACTCGTTTCCATAGGATGCTGGGAAAGGTCCCATGAAGTCGATGCCCCATACATCGAACACCTCAACCTCAAGAATGAAATTTTGCGGCATTTCATTCCGCTTGCTTATGTTATCTTTCCTTTGGCAAGCGTCACACTTTGCTACAAACTCGTGTGCGTCACGGAATATCGTTGGCCACCAAAAGCCAGCTTGTAAGATCTTCGTAGCTGTTTTAAAAGAAGCGAAGTGTCCTGCATATTCAGAAGCATGACAATGATTGAGAATACCATGTACCTCACTTTCGGGAATGCATCTTCTAAAAATCCCGTCTTTACACCTTTTGTAAAGAAATGGTTCATCCCAATAGTAGTGTTGGACATCTTTGAGAAACTTTTTCTTGGCATATCCTACAAAATCAGGTGGTGAAACATCACAAGATAAGTAGTTAGCAAAGTCAGCATACCATGGTAAATTTCCCTCGATGGTGTGCATGGTCATGAGCTCAGCCCCATTTCTGTTGTTAGATTGCTCAACCTCATAGACATAGTTATCTTCTAGTAGCGCAAGCTCTTCTCCTGGAAAAGTATCTCTCATTGGGACATCCTCTTCTACTCTTAGTCGAGATAAGTTATCTGCGACTCCGTTTTCGATTCCCTTTTTATCTTTGATTTCCAAGTCGAACTCCTGGAGTAGAAGTATCCATCTTAAAAGCCTCGGCTTGGCGTCTTTCTTTGTGAAAAGGTATCTCAACGCTGCATGATCAGTGTGGACTACAACTTTGGACCCAACGAGATAGGATCTAAACTTCTCAAAAGCGAAGACAATCGCTAGGAGTTCTTTCTCGGTTATTGCATAGTTGCATTGTGCGGCATCAAGAGTGCGGCTGGCATAGTAGATGGCGTGCATCTTCTTGTCTTTCCTTTGCCCTAAAACTGCACCTACAGCATAGTCACTTGCATCACACATTACCTCGAAGGGTAGCTCCCAATCAGGTGGTTGCACAATGGGAGCGCTCACAAGAGATCCCTTGATCTTTATAAATGCCTTGAGGCAGTCTTCATCAAACTCAAACTTTTGATCTTTGCACAATAGTTGAGTTAATGGCCTTGCGATCTTTGAAAAATCCTTTATGAACCTCCTGTAGAACCCATCATGTCCTAGAAAGCTCCTTATTCCCTTTACAGAATTTGGAGGTGGCATGTTCATCATCACATCGATTTTCGCTCTATCCACTTCGATGCCCTTTTCTGAGATCCTATGACCGAGAACGATTCCATCTCGCACCATGTAGTGACACTTCTCCCAATTCAGGACCAAATGTTTGTCCTCACAGCGTTGGAGTACCCTGCACAGATTAGACAAACAAACAGCAAAAGATGTGCCATGCACAGAGAAGTCATCCATAAAGACTTCCATATAATCCTCAATCATTTCAGAAAAAATTGACATCATACAACGCTGAAATGTTGTTGGTGCGTTACACAATCCAAATGGCATTCTTCGATATGCGAAGGTACCGTAAGGACATGTAAAAGTGGTTTTCTCTTGATCATCGGGATGTATCGGAATCTGAAAGAATCCCGAGTACCTATCAAGAAAACAGTAATATTGGTGGTTTGCTAATCTCTCTAACATTTGATCGATAAATGGAAGTGGAAAATGATCTTTACGTGTTGCAGAGTTAAGCTTTCTATAATCAATGCACATTCGGTGCCCTGTCACAGTTCTTGTCGGAATCAATTCATTCCTATCATTTCTAATCACAGTGACACCACCCTTTTTGGGTACCACATGGACAGGACTTACCCAAGTACTATCCGAGATTGGATAGATTACTCCTGCATCTAGGAGTTTGATGATCTCAGTCTTAACAACATCTCTGAGGTTCGGGTTTAACCGTCTCTGATGTTCTATAGACATCATTGATTCATCTTCGAGATAAATCCTATGCATGCAAAGGTTAGGAGATATACCTTTCATGTCGTCAAGGGAATAGCCTATAGCTTTTCCGTACTTCCTCAGCTCACACAGCAGTAAGGCACTCTCTACATTGTTTAGTTCAGCACTGATTATAACGGGGTAAGTAGAATGAGGACCAAGAAACGCATACCTGAGTCCTGAGGGAAGCGGCTTGAGTTCCACCTTTGGAGCTTTTAGTTCACTCCAATCTCCACAGTCTTCTGAGGTAGGTTCATTCTCCTCCTTTTCTACTTCATCTTTGTCTAGCAAGGCGAATGCAACAACTTTACTCAGTTCAACCGGCTCGTCTAGAATTTTAGCAAAATCCGTTGTTGCTTCCTCAATGTATCCATGTTGATCCTCTTCCTTTGTCAAGGCGATTTGAAGTGGATCTTCAGTATTCATTTCCTCTAAGAGCTCATCAGCTAGCTCATCCATGATGTCAACCCAAAATGCTTGACCTTCAATAGTTGGTTTAGACATCACTCTCTCCATGTCGAATTCTTGGACAAGGTCTCCTACTTGTAGCTTGATCAAGCTTCTCTTGACATCTATTAATGCACCAGATGTGTGCAAGAAAGGTCTACCAAGAATAAGCGGGTCTTTTGGCTCCTCATCCAGGCTAAGAACAATGAAGTCAGTGGGGATATGAAATGTCCCAACTCTCACGTAAACATTCTCAGCAATTCCAATGGGCAACCGCACAGAACGGTCTGCAAGCACTAGAGAGATACTTGTTGGCTTGAAGTTTGTGATCCCCAACCGCTTTGCAACTGAAAGCGGCATCAAGCTCACACTTGCAACTAAATCACACAAACATCTAGCAAACAATGAGTCACCAATTTTACAAGGCAAAACAAAACTACCTGGATCTTCTTTCTTCTTTGGTATTGTGTTTTGCAAAATGGCGCTGCACTCGTGTGTGATCAAGACAGCTCCTTCTTCAAGAGTTTTCCTGTTAGTCAAAATATCCTTGAGATATTTTCTGTAGATAGGAATATTTTAAACTAACTCAAGAAAAGGGAGTTTGATTTGAAGTTGTTTCATCACTTCATCGAATTTAGCATACTCCTTCTCTCTTTGAATCTTCCTTAAGTGACCTGGAAATGGCAACTTGGGTATGTACGGTGGAGGCACGAGATCTTCAGTTTCCTCCTCAATATCAGCGATTTCCGTATCTGCAACTTCCTCACCTTGTAGTGCATTGAGAACCTCTGAATCATTCTCATTCTCAATGAATTTCTCTGAGTCATCGAGATCCTCAACTTCTTTTCCTTTCTTCAAGATTGGTTCTACCTGTTTCCCACTCCTCAATGTAATGGCATTGACAAATTCTTTACCATTGTTGTAGTCTTTCGGGTTCGGTTGTGGTTTTCCAGGAAGAACTCCCATAGGTCTCGTAGAAGTAGAAGCGGTTTGTGCTACCTGATTCTCAAGTGTTTTAACATGTGATGAAAGATTTTCAAACTTACCTTGGAGTTCGCTGTACATGTTCTCCACTCTTGAGTTGATGTCAAAGGCGATCTTGTTCTGGCCATCGAGCAGTTGCTTAAGCATCGTTTTCATTTCGCCGTCATCGGACGATCCAGCTGGGGCATAGCTCACAGGAGCTTGAGCTGGTGCTTGATAACCTCTCTGAAAGTTGTTGAACTGAGGTCTTTGCTGAAATCCCCATTGTTGAAAACCTCCTTGATTCTGAACTCTGTTTTAAAAAGTCTTGTTGTAGCCTCCTTGGTTCTGAACCCTGTTTTCAAAAGGCTTGTTGTAGCCTCCTTGGTTTGGCACAAACGGTTTTGCTTGATATTGTTGCCCTTGTGGTCTCACTTGTGCTGGATATTTTTGGTCTTGGGGGTTCTCAACATTGGTGCTTCGGTATGAGAGATTAGGATGATTCCTATAGTTTTGGTTGAACCCTTGATTTTGATAACCATTCACATAGTTCAGCTCAGCTTGCACATCCTCAAAACAGTCCCCAGATTGCTCTTGGTATCCTTGCTCTTGGCAACCCTGACCTTCTCCAGAATCATCACAATAGTTGACTGCTCTTTGTTCGCGTCTTAGAAGTTGTTCCACCTTCGCAGTCAGCTCAGAAATCTGTTTTGATTCTCCTCCTCCAATGCTCCTCAAGGTCCTATCATAATCAACACAATGGTTGCTGTTGCTACCAGCAAGATTTTCAATCAAGATTAGAGCCTCCGGTTCTGTTTTTGTCATGAAGTCTCCATTGCTTGCTGTGTCCAAAGCCATCTTGTAATTCTGGTCAATTCCCCGATAGAAGGTGTTGATGAGTGATTCAGGAGTGAACCCGTGATGAGGACACTCTCTTTTGTAGTCCTTGAATCTCTCCCAAGCTTCTTGGAATGACTCGGTACCAGCTTGTTGAAAACTCGAGATTTTGTTCCTTAGAAGCGTGGTCCTTGCCTGAGTAAAATACTGTCCCAAGAATGCAGCTTTGTAATCATCCCATGAACTGATGGAGTCTCTTTCTAATGATTTGAACCAACGTTTCGCTTTGTCAGCTAGCGAAAACAAGAACAAACGACACTTAAAAGCATCGTCTGGTACTCCATTCATCCTGGTTGTTCCACACACATCCTCGAAGTTGTCAAGATGAGTAACTGGATTTTCAGAAGGAAGTCCATGAAACTGGTTTTGTTTCACAAGATTCAGCAATCCCGACTTGATCTCACAATCGTTTCTGTTGATTGGAGGATGTTGGACACCTCCTCGATACATTTGAGCATTGGGAGCATCATGTTCCCTTAAGGTCCTACGAGCAGGAGCATGCCTTTGATAGTTTGGTGGTTGATGTGCAGCAACTCCAACCGGAGGGTCTTGTAACTCTCCACCATTGTCTCCATCATGTGGTAAATCTCCAGGTGGTGGCACATTACCTTCTTGTTCATGAGCCATTTGAGCTTCTCTTTGCTTAGCTAGCCTCTTCTTTTTTCTAATTTCCTTTTCAAACTTTCCAACTTCTTCGTGATATTCAACTAGGTGTGATGAACCTTCGCCTCAGGTCATATACCTTTAAAACATCAAAGAGAAAAAGGAAATGATTATCAGTAACTTAAAATAAAACGCAATAGACTAATAACTGATCCTAAATCTTTAGGTAACGCTATTGGTTCCCGGCAACGGCGCCAACTTGATTGCTCGAGTATTTACTCGATACACTTAACCGCAAGGTAGTATATAACGAGATCGATCCACAAGAACCAATGGTACACTAATGATTTACGAGACTTGTAATTAGCTATAGCAGGATGGGTTTGATTGTTTTCTTTCAAACTTGTTAACAAAATGCAATAAACATAAAACGAACGATTGATTTATACGATTTAAAAGGCATTAGGCCTTAGAGCAATTCAGGTTGTCAATGGCTTAACGAATAATTTCGAGCATGGGATTTAACACTCTCAGCACCGTTCTAGAACATGAACGCAAGGTGGATTAACCCACTCTCGTGGCCTTAACCCCTAAACTTGACTACTTGAAAACTAAACTCTCGTTTGATTTCTCCTAACCAAATTAGCATTAACACACAAGTTCACTAAGTTCACAATGATGATCTAGCATCAACTCTCGCAGGCTAGAGATACAAAGCTCAATTCATAAGGTTCAAGTTATCTATAACATGATTAGTGCTTATAGAACAACCTATAATCAAGACTAAGGTAGCTACTCTTAATCTAGCATTAAGAACACATGAATCAAAGAACCTATGGATTAGAAACCCCAAATCTCTATCAATTCATCAAGCCATCAATTCCCTTCAAGAACTCTAAAACCTAACTATGGAATTACTCACACATAATCAAAGAAACAACAAAATAAACCATACAAAGCATAATAGGATTGAAATAAACAACAAATGATACAACAAAACTTCTCCAAATGTTTGATAGAAAGGAGGAGCTTAGAAATCCAAGAAATGTGTCTAGAATAGTGTTTTAGGCGTCCAAGAGCTTTAGAAAATAAATCTGATGTGTTTTAGTAGGTTTAGGTGGGATATTTATAGACATAGGTGTAAAATGGTGTAGGCGGCCAAGGGGATCGGTCAATCCACAAGTCGGATCGATCGATCCCTGATTTACGGACATAATATCTTCAAGGCGGCTGGCTTGGGATCGATCGATCCACACTTTGGATCGATCAATTCCTATGTTGTTCTTCATGACGGCTGGCTGGGGATCGGTCGATCAAGTGGGAGGATCGATCGATCCTTCGTGTCCGGACAAATGTCCGTGGATCATGGATCGGTCGATTGGTCGGCCGGATCGACCGATCCGTGGCCGTGTTCTTGGAGTCGTCTGGATCGATCGATCCAAGGGTAGGATCGATCGATCCCGGTCCTTTCCGTAACTTCTAGGCTTCATCTTAGCCCGAACAATCCCGAAATCGTCTTATTCCGGCTTAACTCCATAGAACCTGTAAAAGACTCAAAACAAAATAGAAAAGACTCGAAAACTAACAAAAGATACGAAACAAATACTAAAAACAAATCAAAAAGCAATCAAAAGTACAATACATCACCTGGTATCTTAACTTTTTCCCAATAATGTTTCACCTATGACCATTCACAGTGAATTACTCCCCATCCCAGCTCATCAAAACAACAACACCATGTGGACGGACTTCTTTGACAGTAAAAAAACCTGACCAATGAGAGCGCAGTTTTCCTGGAAACAACTGCATACGAGAGTTAAATAAAATTACCTAGTCATTGGGTTCAAAGGTTCTGGAGATGATATTCTTGTCATGATAGGCCTTTGTCCTCTCCTTATACAAGTTGGAACTCTCATAAGCATGGAACCGGATCTCAACCAATTCGATCAGCGGAATTAATCTCCTCTATGCTGCCTTGTGTTCTAGTTCCACTGGAAGGTGACATGCTTTCCCATAAAGCAGATGGAATGGTGTATTCCCCAGGGGTGTCTTGAAAGCAGTTCGGTATCCCCAGAGTGCATCATCTTACTTTGCAGACCAATATTTCCTAGTAACGCTTACGGTTTTCTCGAGAATTTCTTTGATCTGCCTGTTAGAAAATTCAACCTGACCGCTTGTCTGAGGGTGATAAGGAGTAGCCACTCGATGATGTACACCATGTCTTCGCAACAACTTCTCAAAAACCTTATTGATAAAGTGAGAACCACCATCACTTATCACAATTCGAGGCACTCCAAATCGAGGGAAAATGATTGTCTTGAACAACTTAAGAACATGTGAAGAATCGTTAGTCGGGCTAGGGATAGCTTCTGTCCACTTAGACACATAGTCTACAGCTATCAAGATGTATTGATTCCCATAGGAGGAGGGGAAAGGTCCCATAAAGTCAATGCCCCAACAATCGAATACTTCAACTTCCAGGATGAAGTTCTATGGCATCTCATGCCGTTTGTTGTTCTTCCCTCTTCGCTGACATGCATCACATCGAGAAATAAACTCATGAGCATCCCTGAACATAGTCGGCCACCAAAACCCTGCTTGAAGAATCTTGGATACTGTCTTGAAAGTAGCAAAGTGTCATGCGTACTCAGATCCATGACAGTGGTACAACACATCTTGCATTTTCGTTTCAGTGACACACCGCCTGTATATTCCATCGACACAATACCGATACAAGTAAGGTTCATCCCAAAAGTATTGCCTAAGTTCGCGCAAAAATTTCTTTTTAGCATACCCCGGGAACTTATCTGGTTCACGCTCCGCAGCGAGGTAGTTTGCAATATCAGCGTACCATGGTGGGTAAGATGTAGCCAGAGCAGCCACAATAGTTTTGCACAAGTTTTGCCAAAACGGGCCCGTCGGATGGGGCTCGGTGTCGATCGACACTGATGGTGGGTGTCGATTGACACCATCCGTAGTGGTTTGTATATCACTTAGTTGGCATGTAAGTGGCCCCATAGAAATGAGGTTCACTTCCTCCTCTGATGAATCTTCAGCAGTCGCAGATACATTATCGGTTCTAAACTGAGGGGTAACTTCAGTAGTTTCATCTTCCAACGGATTCGGTAAATCTATTATGTGGAGAATAGCCTCTGTTAGATTATTCAAAGTGTCAACACAGAATGTTTGTCCGTCGATAGTGGGTTGTCTGATAGACTAATCCATATCAAAACTCATCACAGACTCTCCCACATTCAGAGCAATTTTGCCTCCTCTAACATCGATATTTGCTCAAGCGGTGGCTAAGAAAGGTCTACCTAGGATAAGAGGATCCTTAGGCTCGTCACTGTACTTCAACACAACAAAATCAGTCGAGATCATGCAATCACCGACTCTCACTGGCACGTCTTCCAAAAGACCTTCTGGTGTCAGAATGCTCATATCCGCAAGGATCAGAGTTATCTTAGTAGGTGTGAAGTCTGTCATCTCGAGTCCCACAACAACTGAATACGGCATCAAACTCACACTGGAACACAAATCACACAAGGAATTCTTGAACCTCGCTTGGAAGATAGAACAATCCAAGACAAAGCTACCCGGATCAACAAGCTTCTATGGTATCATGTTCTGAATGACAGCACTATAGACCTCAGTCATCATCATAACTCCTTCCTCTTCTCGCATATCTTGCGTAAGCATCTTCTTTAAGCACTTTTTTACCACATGCGAAGTCTTGATGGCCTCGATCAAAGGAATCTCAATGGTAAGTTTATCCATTATCGCTCTGCAATTAGCGTCATACAACTCCTGCTTAGACTTCCTATTATTCTTGGGAAAAGGAACCTTGGGTACGTAAACATGCTCAGGCGGTTTCTGCAACTCCTCAACAACCGGTGCATCTGGTGATGAGTTGTGTCGATCGACACCATTGGGTGGGTGTTGGTCGACACTAGCCGGTGTTGGTACCTCTCTAGGTGTGGATAAGGGTGTCAATCGACACTGATGATGTGTGTCAGTAGACACTGGAGGCTCCGCCGCAAATTCTTCATCGATTTCCTCTAAGTCCACAATCTCTTAACCTTTTTGAGACCTAGCCAATACATGATTTAACGCTTTACCACTTCTCAACCTGATACAATTGCAAGGATACTTGGGGTTGTTATCGGTTCTTCCTGGCAGAACTCCTTCAGGTCGTTTCACAGACCCAGCAGTCTGTGCAACCTGGAGATAGAGCTTCTTCATGTGAATGTTCAAAGCATCGATTTTACCATTCAGATCGGTATACAGCGAGTCAATATTCCCATTAAGATCAACCGTAATCTTCTTCTGGCCCTCCAAAATCAGTTCCAGCATAGAATTCATCTCGATCTGCTCAGAGCTAGCGGGAGGTTGCTGATAGTAGGAGGATGATCTATAGTTCCTGTTGAAGTCATTGTTGCTCTGGAAGGGCTTCTGATACTGGTGCTTAGGAATATAACTAGAAGAGTTTTGATTACCGGTGAAGGTACTCCACTGATTGTTTCCACTGCAACCACCTCTGTTCTGCTGATTGCCATAATGCTGACCCTGAAATCCAGTGCCACCAATGTAGTTGCAATCCTCTTCCTCATACACATGCTCAGGCTCAAATGTCTCAACCTCTGCAGCTAAGTGAACTGACTTCTTGTTCGTCAGGATACTGTGAACTGAATCCAACTTTGTCTTCAACTCAGCAATCCGCTTCCCATCTATGCTCCCAGCTTGTTTCTGACGTTCATAGTCAGCATTCTTGGTGCTATTGCTAGACGCCAAGTTCTCAATCAACTCATAAGCATCCTCTGGAGATCTGGTGTTGAAGTTCCCATTGCTCGCTGAATCTAGAGCCATCTAGTACCTCCAATAAACTCCTCTGAAGAAAATACCCAACAACTGAACCTGGGAGAAACCATGATACTGACAGTCTATCTGATAAGCTCTGAAACGAACCCATGCCGCCTTGAATGCCTCAGTAGGCCTCTGCGTAAACTGAGAGATGTGTTTCCTCAAATCCTCTGAACATGCATCATTATAGAAGTTTCTCAGAAAAGCCTTCTTCGTCTTTTCCCAACTAGTCAGATATCCTGTTGGTAATTGCTTCAACCAGTAAGCCGCTTCACCAATGAGAGAGTGTGGGAAGAACTTATGGAAAAGATAGTCATAGCTGACTCTATTGATCTTCATGCTTGTTACCATATCCTCGAACATCTCAATATGGTCCATAGGGTGTTTATGCGGGAAACCGGAGAAAGGATGCGGACCCACTAGGGAGTAATAGGACGGCTTCAGCTTGAATTCGTTCCTCTCAATCGTTGGGAGACGAATCGCGAACCTGTTAGCATAGAACTCTTCATGCCTATTGTAATCTCCTAGTGTCCTTCCTCTCTCAACTTGCCCTTGCCCTGCCATCACAGCAATTGCTACAGCTGCCGGCGGTTGGTGTCGAGCGACACCAGGGGGTGGGCCGGTGTCGATCGACATCTTCGACTTCGGCAATCACGTTGTCCTCTGCATCAAGTTTTTGACCTTGCTCGTTGCAAATATGACCCTCTTGGTCTCTAAGAACTCCAGCATCATCTGGTCGTAGTACCACTGGACCAACCATTTCAACTGGTTTCTTTGCTTTTCGGATCGTACGTTCTAACTGTGCGAGCTCTTGATTCGAAAGAAGTACAGGCTTGTTGTCTTTGTTGCTTTGATTTTTGCGGTTAGTCATACATCTGAAACACACCAGAAAAAAAAAAGAAAGAACGATGTACGTATACTGAACAATAAAAACTTAGACTGAACTCTACACTTAAGTCTATTGGAAACTCAAAAAAGTCCCTGACAACGGCGACAAAATTTGATAGGGGCCAAATTTGCCCTCAGAGCTACACTCTCAAATTAAGAGAACACGGTAGTACTTACGGGTCGAATCCACAAAGACTTTGTGGTTTCACAATAGACGTATTCGTTTCAAGCTCAGCTAAGCAATAAAGATGTATTTAAATAACAATGCTGAAAAGTAAATAAAGATGTAAATCAATGGGAGGAAAGCGTCAGGTCTAGGGACTTCTCAAGAAATCAATCAGAGCAGATAAAAAAACTGGTCAAGATCTAATTAAAAATCGTTCTAGAATTCAAATCACTAATATATAGCTAATCAACTGTCGTTGCGAAAACTATCTATGACATAAACCTAAGACCAACTGTCGTTGCGAATCCTAAAGTTCTGTGAAAAGGAGGTTTTCAAGGCCTCAGGCAATCAAATAACCCTTTTGTACGTTGTGCACTTAGGGATCGATCCACGGAGAAGACAAGAATAACACACTAAGAATGCAAGAAGCTACTCAATCTAAACAAAAATGATGTTTTGTTTTTGGCTTTTGAAGTCACAAAATTATTAACTAAAACAGAGAAAAGGACTTAATTAAAAAGAAACCCAAGATAAACATCTACTAGAATCAAGAACAACAATCGAAAATTAGCTCGAAGTGTAAAAGAAGCAAAATAAACAAGAAAATCTGTTTTTTTTAGACAATTTAAAACATGGATCGTTGGTAAGGCATTTTGACAAGGGTGAATGATGATATGACAAATGATAAATTCAATGAACAATCAATGTTAATCCTATGACCTGAGTCACTTAACTAGACTAGTCCACTCCCATGATACTAGACCTTTTACAAATCATTCAATTAAGCTAATCTCCCAATTGCAACCAAATGATTTGTAAACAATGAACACAAACTCATAATTGTCATCAATTCCATCTTAGAACTCAATTTCCATTGGTTAAGATATAGAATGCAAGCATAAAAAGTTCAGATTAAAATCACAACACTTTCCGGGTGTGAAACAATCAACATCTAGAAAACTCTTTTACAAGTTCATTTCTAGTGTGCTCTGGTCGATCTTGATTCTCACCACAAGTTTGCTTGAATTGGATCGATCGATCCGACCTTGGATCGATCGATCTGATGAAGTCTACAACAGTTTCAGCTTCCTGTCAGATTTACATGCCTTCGGTAAAACGTTCATAACTTTTGATTGCACCATGGGATTTACTTCAAACCAATTCCACATGAAAGCTAACTCAATTTCCGATGACTTTTGTAGAGAGTGCTGAAGCCTAATCGCAACTTAGAGCCTTCATATGAGTAGATCTTCCAGACCCTATGGATTGGTTCCGAGACATCATTTCTTTTATTTTCTTCCAAATGATCCCTCATTCAAACTCCAAGTGTCCAAGTCTTCCATTTACCTAAACTGACTCAAAACATATGCAAAAACCTATATATACAACCTAGGCCTCTAAAATTCAAGTTAAAACAAAATGAGACTCAAATGCATGGAAAACTCTCAAAACTATACAAAGTGGGAATGAAAACCTAAGAAAATATGCCTTAAAAACATGCAAAGTATGGTGTTATCAACTCCCCCATACTTGCCTTTTGCTTGTCCGCAAGCAAACAAGAGAAGACAAACCAAAAGAGAGGTTTGAAAGCGGGGACTCAAAACCAAAAGTTTACAAGTTGCAAAAACAAACAATTAATTCACTCTAACTCATTCAAGGCTTATCGCAACTCCTAATCGTTTCTCTTAACAACAATGACTTATGCTTACAAGTTCTATTTGCAACCAACCCTCATATTCATTTACTCTTTCTCAATGTGTGATCTCACAAATGGGCAAGTGATCAAATCCAATCGGTTTGGGAGAAAAGGTTTTTAGCACAAGTAAATATGAGTGCAAGGAGGTTTTTTTTTTTTTTAAGTGACTCACTCTCAAGAAAATGGAATGCTATATGTTATGCAAAAGCAAGGAAGAGTAGAAACAATTTATGCATACAAAGTTCAACTCACATTGTTCTACCCTCCTAGCAAAGCTTTTTACTCGAATGGTGATTTCATTTCTTGTTCTTATTACTTCTTTGAAGCACATTAAACCTCCAAATTTCTTTTGGCTAAATCGAACTTCCTTTTCTTTTTCCAAAACATCAAACTTCTAGAGAACATTTTTATTTTTACTTGACCATAAACTTATTGTTCTATCTCTTTTTCAAACATCGAGATTGTTTTTCTTCTCCTTTCCTAGGGTCTTTCTTTTAAGTACTTCTCTAGAATTTGCTTAACCAAGGGTTCCTTGACTCTCATTTCCCATCTCAAATTTTTTTTTATTTCTTGATCATAATTCCCAAACCAAGTACCATTTTTCCATTGATCCTCATCCTAATGCTAGCCCTTTTCTTTGAACATTTTAGACTAGCTAAAAATGAAAGCTAACCTTTGTCGTTCCCGATACTTACAAGATTTTACACACAATAGCATTATCAAGAAAAAGGCCTCACTCAATCAAACAACGAGTGGTGAAAAACAAAATGGGTATGGTGAAAGGTAGGGAACCATTCTAAATATGAGGATGGCCACTCGGGTTATTAGAGAGTGGCAAAAGTGGATAAGATAACCCGAGTGTTTTCTTTGAACCATGGTTCTGTATCACAAGCCCATAGGCGAGAAGATTAAATTCATTTAAGTCCGATATTTAAGGGGTTGATTTAAAATTAAACAAGCAATTAGAAGACAATAAGTTAAGAGTAGAGAGATCAAAGCAAGAGTGTACAAGTTTCAAAAATTTGTTCAAGCAAAACTTTTAGTGGTTTTTATCATTGTCTCCTATGCATTATGCAATCCTATATGCTTTTAGACTCAATCCTAAATAACAAAATTCAATGATGCAAAACTATATGATTTTCGTTTTTTCATTTTTTTTTTTTTTTTTGGTTTTTCTATGCAATATATGTGAATGCGTGAGACTCAAAAGAACGAAAATAAGACAAAATACACAATGTTATATAACAATGACCTCTCCCTCGGACTTAAATCACACCGTCTCGGTGTGAGATGAATCCAAAGAGAGAATAAAAATGCAAACAAAAATAACAAAATATGTACAAAAGGTGAAATGTGAAACCTTGGAGTGGATTGGATGGATTAATTGCCCTTAGTTTGCCCAATCGGAAATCGCTTTGACTACTCACCAACGTCCTAGAAAATCAAAACACACAAAAACAAAAATCAAATCACACTCAAACAAACAAATAAATATATTATACAAGGGATAGATTTGGGGGAGTCCCCAATGGCTCGTTTAACGTCGCTAAGCTTGACGTAGTATCGCTTTAGGCGGTTGTCGGATCCAAAAGAGGAACCATGGTTCCTTCTTCGATGCTTTCATCGGCTAGGTATGGTTTAAGACGTTGTCCGTTCACAGCAAAATCCCCCCCGGACTTGTTGTAGAGGACTACCGCACCATAAGGTCTCACTTCTTTGATTTTGAATGGTCCCGACCATCTCGATTTAAGTTTTTCGGGAAACAGTTTCAGCAGGGAATTGAACAACAACACTTTGTCGTTAACATTGAAATCGCTCGAGATGATATTCTTATCGTGAATCTCCTTAGTTCTCTCCTTGTAGATCTTCGAGTTTTCATACGCATCAAGACGGATTTCGTCTAGCTCGTTTATTTGCACTAACCGCTTCTCGGATGCCATTTTGATATCAAAGTTAAGAAGCTTGATTGCCCACATGGCTTTGTATTCGAGTTCAACCGGCAAATGACATGACTTTCCATAGAGCAGGTTGAACGGTATTGTACCTATTGGCGTTTTGAAAGCTGTTCGGTAAGCCCATAGTGCATCATCCAATTTCTTTGACCAATCCTTCCTTGTTGTTCCAACTGTCTTTTCCAATATAGCTTTGATTTCCCTGTTGGAGATTTCAACTTGGCCACTCGTTTGTGGGTGATATGGTGTTGCCACTTTGTGTTTTACCCCATTCTTCCTTAGGAGATTCTCAAAAACCTTGTTTATGAAATGAGATCCCCCATCGCTTATGACTACTCTTGGAATACCAAAGCGCGGGAATATAATGCTCTTGAACATTTTCAAAACTACACTAGCATCGTTGGTTGGACTCGCTATTGCTTCAACCCATTTCGAGACGTAGTCCACTGCTACCAAGATGTAGTTGTTGCCATAAGATGAGGGGAATGGCCCCATGAAGTCTATACCCTAAACATCAAAAATCTCCACTTCGAATATCGGATTCTGTGGCATTTCACTTCGCTTGCTTATATTTCCCTTTCGTTGGCAAGAGTCACACTTAGAAATAAATTGGTAAGTGTCCTTAAACATCGTAGGCCACCAAAATCCCGCTTGTAACACTTTAGTAACCGTCTTAAACGTAGCAAAATGCCCTCCATAAGCTGAACCGTGGCAATGCATCAAGATTCCTGCAACTTCTTCTTCGGGGACACATTTTCTATAAAGTTTGTCCATGCAAAACGTGTACAAGTAGGGTTCATCCCAGTAGAACCGACGAACGTCCTTGAGGAATTTCTTTTTGGCATACCCTTGTAGGTTTGGTGGTTCTTTTTCGCAAGCTAAGTAGTTTACAAAGTCAGCATACCACGGTAAACTTACGTCCATGGACTGACTCGCTAGAAGTTCCATCAGCATGGAATTCGCCTTGGCTAAACTTTGTACGATGTTTACTTGTTCTTCGGGCAAGGAATCATGAATCGGTATTTGCTCCTCGATCTTCATCCTTGATAGATGATCAGCTACACCATTCTCTATTACCTTATTGTGTCTTATCTCTAAATCAAACTCTTGCAACTGTAGGATCCATCTTAACAACCTTGGCTTTGCATCTTTTTTCGCCAATAAGTGCCTTAGCGCTGCATGATCCATGTGCACTATCACCTTAGAACCCACCAAGTATGATCGAAATTTCTCAAAGGAGTAGATGATTGCAAAAAGTTCTTTCTCTGTGGTTGTGTATTTTGTTTGTGCATCATCAAGTGTTCTACTAGCGTAGTAGATCACATGCATCTTCTTGTCTTTCTTCTGTCCTAACACGGCTCCAACAGTGAAGTCGCTCGCATCACACATTATCTCAAAAGGCAACTCCCAGTCTGGTGGTTGAACTATAGGCGCACTAATCAACGCTCCCTTCAGTTTTGTGAACGCTCTTTGACATGCTTAATCGAAGACAAACTCCGTGTCTTTGCATATGAGTCTTGTTAGAGGCCTTGCTATCTTTGAAAAGTCTTGAATGAACCTTCGGTAAAACCCAGCATGACCCAAGAAACTCCTTATGTCTCTCACTGTTCGTGGAGGTTCCAACTTCATCATAACCTCAATCTTCGCCTTATCCACTTCAATCCCGTTTTCGGAGATCTTATGCCCAAGCACAATCCCTTCCTTAACCATGAAGTGACACTTTTCCCAATTCAGGACCAGGTTCGTGTCTTCGCATCTCTTTAGTACCATGCATAGATTCAACAAAAAAGAACCAAACGAAGAACCATACACAGAAAAATCATCCATAAATACTTCCATTGTATCCTCAATTAAATCCGAAAAAATGGACATTATACACCGCTGAAAAGTAGTAGGTGCATTACACAAACCAAATGGCATTCTTCGATAAGCAAATGTTCCATAAGGACAAGTGAATGTCGTTTTCTCTTGGTCATTTGGGTGAATTGGTATTTGGAAAAACCCAGAATAACCGTCAAGGAAGCAATAATATGAACGATTAGCTAGCCTTTCTAGAATTTGATCAATGAATGGCAAAGGAAAGTGATCCTGACGAGTGGATGAATTTAGTTTTCTATAATCAATGCACACTCTATGCTCGGTAATGGTTCTAGTTGGAATTAGTTCATCATTTTCTGTTTTAATCACGGTAATTCCTCCTTTTTTGGGTACTACATGGACCGGTGAGATCCAAGTACTATCGGAGATAGGATAGATCACACCCGCTTCTAGTAATTTTTAAATTTCTTTCTTGACTACTTCTTTCAAGTTCGGATTCAATCTCCGTTGATGCTCAATTGATGATTTATTTTCATCTTCCAAATGAATTCTATGCATGCATAAAGATGGTGAAATCCCTTTAATATCATTCAATGAATAACCAATGCCTCTCCTATACTTTTTCAGTTCATGCAAGATCATTAAGGTTTCTTCTTGGTTCAATGCATCATTTATTATGACAGGATATGTGGAATTAGGTCCTAGAAACTCGTACCTTAGCCAATTTGAAAGTGTATTGAGTTCCATCTTTGGAGCATTGAGTTCGCTCCAATCATCCTCCACACTAGACTTACCATTGCTAGTGTCTTCTTTTATATCCCCTCCCGTGCGTTCTTCAATCTTCAAGAAGCACGTTTCTTTTCCCCACGGTAATTGTGAATCGAGGAATTCTTTGTAGGCAATTGCCTCTTTGTTCACGGTTCCACTCTCAAAACTCGACTTCGTGATGGCTACTTCAAGAGAATCTTCCATGTTCAGCTCTTCTAAGTATTCATTAACCATTTCCTCTAAGGTTTCTATATAGAAAACCTTTCCTTCTATGGTTGGTTTCCTCATCATGTCAAGTATATAAAACTTCAAAGAAAAACCTCCCAAGTGAAGATCAATCACACCCTTTTTAACGTCTATTATAGTTCCGGCGGTTGCTAAAAACGGTCTTCCTAGGATGATAGGATCCGTTGGCTCTTCGTCCATCTCAAGCACCACAAAGTCTGTTGGAATTATGCAATTTCCAACATTGAGGGGTAAGTCTTCTAGTATCCCAATCGGATGACGAATCGATCTATCCGCTAACACCAATGAGATTTTTGTTCGTTTGAAGTTTGTCAATCCCAATTTCTTGGAGACCGTCAACGGCATTAGACTAATGCTTGCGCCAAGATCAACCAAACACTTGTTAAAGTGGAAAGATCCTATAGTACAAGGGAGTGTGAAACTCCCGGGATCCATGAGTTTTTTGGGCAAGTTGTTTTGAATTATGGTGCTGCACTCATGAGTGATCATCACCATGGCATCTTCGATTTGTCTCCTTTTAGTAAGCACGTCCATGAGGAGTTTGTTGTATACCGGACACTCCATAATAAGATCAATGAATGGAATGGTGACTTGAACCGTACCCATTATCTTCTTGAACTTTTCGAACTGCTTGTCCAAAATCTGTTTCTTAAACCTCCAAGGAAATGAAAGTTTCGGTTTGTATGCCCGTGGCTCAAAATCATCATCTTTTTCAGTAATGTCCCTTGACTTTACTTTTTCCTTTCCTCCTCCCTTGACAGCTTCAGATTCGTTGGGAACAAATTCCGGTTCCACAGTTTTTATTTTTCTTCCCGAATGGATTTGCGAATCAATTTCGGATCGATCTTGGATTTTCTCCGCAAAGTTTTCTTCTTCTTGATCATCGTGGGCATTCTCATTCTTTTGCTGCTTGTCACTGACCTCCACCACGACCTGGTCTCCTGTTGGTAGTTCTTTTCCACTTCTCAAAGTTATTGCCAATCAAAATTTCTTAGGATTAGCTATGGCTTTGCCCAGTAAAGTTCCTTTTGGACCTTGAGATGAGGAAGCAACTTGAGCAATTTGGTTATCCAGCCCCTTGACGTGAGTGCTTAGATTCTCGAACTTGGCGTTTAGATCGTTGTACGCTCCATCCACCTTATTGTTAATCTCAAGCATCCTTTTGTTCGTTTCGATTGAGCTATTAGTTTGCCCAACCAATATTTGTTGAAAGAATACTCTTAATGTCTTTTATCTCTTGATCTTGAGATTGAGATGCAATTGCTTGCCCTTTTAGGTTTGTACGCTTGTTGATTGTTGGGAACAAAAGGTGCCTTGCTCTGAAAACCCCCTTGATTATTTTGAAATCCACCTTGGTTGTTTTGAAGATGTAAGTTCGGTACAAATCTTTGTTGTGTGAAGTTCTGTCCTTGGGAGTTTGATTGTATGAAAGGTCTTGGTTGATAGCCTTGACCTTGTTGCTGGAAGTTTGGGTTGTAGCTCTTGTTGTACCCTCCTTGATAGTTTCCTTGATTTCCAACGAAATTCAATTCTTCTTGCATTTCAAGATTTTCTCCTAACCAAATTTCCTTACAAGCTTGTCCTCTATCAAATTGTCCAACATAGTTTATGGATCTTTCTGTAGCTTGCAGGACCTTATCCATCTTCTCATGTAAGGTTTTGATCTCCTTACTCCTTTGGTCTTCTCTATCTCCGCTCTCTCTAGGAGCTCTATCATAGTCTTCTCCGTAATTTCCATCGCTTTGCGCTAGGTTCTCCACAAGTTGGAACCCTTCTTCAACATTTTTCCCCAAAAAGTTTCCATTACTAGCGGTGTCCAACAGCGTTCTTATCCTTGGAACAATCCCTCTATACAATGTACTCAACAACGATTCTTCGGAAAATCCGTGGTGAGGGCATTTGTTAGTGTAACTCTTGAACCGTTCCCAAGCTTCCCCAAAACTTTCATTGTTCCTTTGAGCAAAGCTTGATATATCGTTTCTGAGCCGAGCTTTTCTTGATGTTGAGAAGAATTTCTCAAGAAATTTCTTCTTGCATTCCGCCCAAGTAGTAATTGATCTAGGAGGCAGACTCTTCTCCCATTGTTTCGCCTTATCCCCAAGAGAAAAAGGGAATAATCTCAGCTTAAACGCATCCTCCGAGATGCCGTTTATCTTCGTCAAGTCGCATATATCATTGAAGTTATCAAGATGGTCAAGAGGGTCTTCAACGGGCAGCCCGTGAAATTTGTTTCCTTGAACCATTTTGATGATGCTCATCTTGATTTCGAAGTTGTTGTTTTCAACTGCCGGTGCGTGAATACCACTACGGTTTCCATGTGCTTGCGGTGCATCGTATGCCCCTATCACTCTCTCTCTTCTAGCAGCATGAAGCGGTGGATTAATAGGAATCCCCGCTCCTTGAACTTCTTCTTGTAAAACTGGGTTGTTATCAACGTTATCACCCATGTTTATCCCAACTGTTCTTGCAAGTCTCTCCCTTTCTCTTCTAGCTCGAGTATTGGCTCGCTCTAGGCGTTCTATCTCAGGCATTAACTCCACCAGGTTTTGATGTCCTTGGCTTCTCAGGTTCATGCACCTACAAGAAAGAGAAAACATTCAGAACGAGGTTAGATCTTTCGAAAATTAAAATTTAGACTCGGTTGAATCCAAATCCTAATGGCTATTACATTGCTTCCCCGGCAACGGCGCCAATTTGAAAAGGAGGTTTTCAAGGCCTCGGGCAATCAAATAACCCTTTCGTACGTTGTGTACTTAGGGATCGATCCACGGAGAAGACAAGAATAACACATTAAGAATGCAAGAAGCTACTCAAGCTAAAAGAAAATGATGTTTTGTTTTTGGCTTTTGAAGTCACAAAATTATTAACTAAAACAGAGCAAAGGACTTAATTAAAAAGAAACCCAAGATAAACATCTACTAGAATCAAGAACAACAATCGAAAATTAGCTCGAAGTGTAAAAGAAGCAAAATAAACAAGAAAATCTGTTTTTTTTAGACAATTTAAAACATGGATCGTTGGGAAGGCATTTTGACAAGGGTGAATGATGATATGACAAATGATAAATTCAATGAACAATTAATCTTAATCCTATGACATGAGTCATTTAACTAGACTAGTCCACTCCCATGATTCTAGACCTTTTACAAATCATTCAATTAACCTAATCTCCCAATTGCAACCAAATGATTTGTAAACAATGAACACAAACTCATAATTGTCATCAATTCCATCTTAGAACTCAATTTCCATTGGTTAAGATATAGAATGCAAGCATAGAAAGTTCAGATTAAAATCGCAACACCTTCCGAGTGTGAAACAATCAACATCTAGAAAACTCTTTTCCAAGTTCATTTCTAGCATTAAGATCATTATATACTTGAACATAAGCAAGAATCAACCATTGAACATCACAAACAACCATCATATCACCCTAGATCTACCAAACCAACAATCCAAGATAGAACTACTCACACATATTCATATCACAAAAATAAACCGTAGAAAATATAAACATAAACATAATAAACACAAAAGTAGAAGAAAATTTAAGAAAGCTTCACTAGATGTGGCTAGATCTTGAAATTAAAATCATGAACTTGAGAGAGTTTTTCTCTGAGTTTAGAGAGAGGTTTTTTAAAGCTAATATCAGCCTAAAAAGTTTTAAACAATGGCTGAGAATGAAAGGTAAAAAGAAAAATCGGATTTGAGTGAATGTCAATTTTTTGTGGGGTATGGGCGGCTGAGGGTCAGATCGATCGATCTGACCTTGGATCGATCGATCTGACCTTGGATAAATCGATCTGGTGTGCTCTGGTCGATCTGGATTCTCACCGCAAGTTTTCTTGAATTGGATCGACCAATCCGACCTTGGATCGATCGATCTAATGAAGTCTACAACAGTTTCAGCTTCCTGTCATATTTACATGCCTTCAGTAAAACGTTCATAACTTTTGATTTCACCATGGGATTTACTTCAAACCACTTCCACATGAAAGCTAACTCAATTTCCTATGACTTTTGTAGAGATTCCTGAAGCCTAATCGCAACTTAGAGCCTTCATATGAGTAGATCTTCCAGACCCTATGGATTGGTTCCGAGACATCATTTCTTTTATTTTCTTCCAAATGATCCCTCATCCAAACTCCAAGTCTCCAAGTCTTCCATTTACCTAAACTGACTCAAAACATATGCAAAAACCTATATATACAACCTAGGCCTCTAAAATTCAAGTTAAAACAAAATGAGACTCAAATGCATGGAAAACTCTGAAAACTATACAAAGTGGGAATGAAAACCTATGAAAATATGCTTTAAAAACATGCTTTAAAAACATGCAAAGTATGGTGTTATCATTCTGACAAGCCTTACAAGTTCGATATGTTCACAAGTTATCTAAACCAACTATCGTTGCAAATATCTAACATGCTCACTAGGATTAGTTCAGATTATAAATCACGCTGTCGTGCCAATTTAACAACCTAATATCATACTTCTAGGAGATCAAGCTAAAAGAAGCATTAAGTACAATCCTAATGAAGAACTAACAAGTCTGAATCTTAACCAGTGTTTAACCTAACAAATCATGAAATCCTTTGTGAGAATCCCTAAACCTAACTAGGGATCTACTCAGAAATATCAAATGAAAAACAAGAAATAGCTGAATTAGATATTTTAAAACTGAATCAAAAGTAGAATAAAGAACAGGGGTTCAAGATCTTCTCTCTGAAGTACAAGTAGCAAGAACAGCCCCCAAGTAAAGGGATAGAAATAGTACTTCGATAAAACACTGGATGCATAAAACTTAACCTAAAAATCTAATAAATAGACTAAGACACGAGCTGGGTTCCTTTTGTAAACTTCTGGAACTTCTGGGGCAAAACTGCAAATCTTTGGAACTTGGTAAATTCCGCATGGACGCCTGACGATGGTTGTCGACAGACACCAGTGATGAGTGTAGATCGACACCATCAACCACTGAATGCATCGACTTCGTCTTCTCAGCAACAAATGCTCCAAATGCTCCATAATCATCCAAAAAGTCTCCAACGGATGTAAACCTGTAAAAGACTTGATAAAGACTCGAAAGACACGGTTAAGACTCGATAACGCACTTATATCATGGCTTAAAACCGGTAAAATCCATGATATATCAGTTCTTCGGAGAAACTAGGATACCAAGAGTCAATTTCGTGTTCTTATGCTTTAGGGTCAATTCGATCTTCAAAAGGACTCTTTACTGGTGTATTATTGTGTGTTGTTTCAGGAAAAGGTTGTCCGATCAACAGTGAATCAAGCGGCAACAACAACAAGTTCCTGATTGAAGCTTTCACGGTGACGATGGCGCGGTTGATGGATGAGAGATTTAGTGTTTTGCAAGAACAGGTCCTTCCAGAGATGATTCGTGATGCCAGAGGACCACAAGGAGTGAATCCTGCAAGAAATGAAGAGGGAAATGTACAGCAAGTGAGGCAGCAAGAAGACTTACCAAGGGATCTACCGGGGAACAATCAAAGACCGGTTCTAAGGGAACCTGGAGACTTTGAGGCTGAGAACTGTTACAATGGTTCTTCTCGTAGCAGTCATAAAAGGCACATGCAAGTGAGGAATGAGAGGAACCAGCCGCAGGACAGCCTTGGTGGACTCAAGCTCCGTATACCTTCGTTTGAAGGGAAGAATGATCCGAGTGCTTACTTGGAGTGGGAAAAGAAAATAGAATTGGTGTTTGATTGTCAGCACTACACTGAAGTGAGCCGAGTAAAGGTTGCAGCTACTGAGTTCACTGACTATGCCTTAAGTTGGTGGGATCAGATGGTTATGTGATACGATACTAGAAAGCATCAGGATACAAGGACTTGGAGATGGTGATGCACAAGGAGTGGTGTTCGAGCCAGGAGCAAAAGGAGCTAGGAAACCAGCTTTAGGAGTCAAGGATTGTTACGGTTCAAGATGTTACACTATGCTAATGGCGTCTTGCTACGAGTGGCAATGGCTCAAGAGGATCATTCGAACCTTGGGATTATATCAAGTCCACACTGGTCATGATATAAATTCAAGAAGGCTAGTGCATGGCCTCATGACCCACTCACACTCTTTTCCTTCGTTTTTGGTTTTTTCCCATTGGGTTTTCCGGGATAAGGTTTTTAACGAGGTTTGTAGTTCATGAGCTCATCTTTGCCATGGCATTAGTCCGATCCACACCTAGGCCCATTTACATCATTTTAGGCGTGGACCATATCCCTTTATCGCTGATTTTAAATTCAAACTCTACATTTAAGTTTCTGCTTTGTTTCGAGTTGTTGTTTACCGAGGCATGTCTCATAAACACGCTCTTCTCTATTCCTCTTTGTCTTCTTCTCTTTATAATCTCTCTGAGACTCATATGTTTTCCTTATCTATCTTTTTAATCAAAAACCTTTTTCTTTGATAGATCCTTGTCTTCTCTTTCGAGTGATTCGAATCAGAAACTTGTGAACATTTCTAGTGATTAGATTGTTCAAACCCGACGTATCAAGGGGACTTCCGCATCCTCTCGTGGCGTCATTTAATCCTTTCAACTCCAGATCACTTGCTGCTCAAGCCTGGATCAGTTCTTAGCTTCCCGGTGTGTGATGGGGGCGTGATTCTCTAACCAGAATCATATCAAGTGGTATCAGAGCCACATCGAGAAGTTAAGTGATTTTCGTCCCAACTTGTCCAAATTTTAATTAAATATTGGCTCATGAAAATCGATGAAATCAATTGCAAATGAACCTAGGATGAGTCTAGTATCTGTTAAAATTGATTTGGGAATTTTCTGAAGTTTTCTGATAATTTTTAGTGACCGATCGACTCCCACATTCGCGATTAGGGTTCTTCGGAGAGTTTAGGATATCAAGAGTCATTTTTGTGTTCTTATGAATTAGGACCAATTCGATCTTCAAAAGAAATCTTTACTGGTTACTTTTTGTTTTGATTTTCAGGCAGAGATGGCCGATCATGATGAGGAGACACTCAGCAACCGCAACAAGCAACTCGTTGAAGCGATTACAGCAAACATGGAGCAAGTAATGGATAACAACATGGCTGCACTTCGTCAAAGACTTCGACAAGGACTTCAAAAAGAGCAGAGCAGAGCACGAAAAACTAGAGAACAAGATCTTAATCCCAAGCTGCCAGACAATACAATGAGATCAACTTGGCGCAGCCCGCATAAAACCTCTCACGCTCCCAAGTCTGAGTTTTGTTCTGATTTTCAACCAACTAATAAGCTTCAACTTTCTAAATTGTCAGGGAAAAAAAACTACTTAGAGTGGGAACAAAACATGGAAGATTGGTTCTACTACAATCACATTATGAAAGAGAAGAGGTTAGCTTATGCCATGGACCGACTCATTGGAGATGCTTACAAATGGTTGTTGGATAAAGTTTTTGAACGCTGGTATTACAACAAGCCGACTATCACGACCTGGAGAGATCTTAAGGAACTACTAAGGAATAATTATGCTCCACAAGCACCAAACCGTGCTCCAAAATCCAATGCCAAAGTCTAAGGAACCACATCAACACAGAGCTTAACAATGGACCAAGCAGAGAAAGTAACAAGGATCAATGACATGCCATCAAACTCAGAGCTCGTGAAGTGTCTTCCAGCCAACAAAGAGAGTGAGGATGTCACCATGATCACCATCATGAACAAGGAAGAACCACCAGAATTACTACAATAATCTCCAAGCCAAGGACTTGGAGATGGTGATGCACAAGGAGTGGTGTTCGAGCCAGGAGCAAAAGGAGCTAGGAAAGCAGCTTTAGGAGTCAAGGATTATTATGGTTCAAGATGTTACACTCTGCTAATGGAGTCTTGCTACGACTGGCAATGGCTCAATAGGATCATTCAAACCTTGGGATAATATCAAGTCCACATTGGTCATGATATAAGTTCGAGAAGGCTAGTGCGTGGCCGCATGACCCACTCACACTCTTTTCCTTCGTCTTTGTTTTTTTTCCCACTGAGTTTTCCGGGACAAGGTTTTTAACGAGGTTTGTGGTTCATGAGCTCATCTTTGCCATGGCATTAGTCCGATCCACACCTAGGCCCGTTTACATCATTTTAGGCATGGCCCATATCCCTTTATCTCTGATTTTAAATTCAAACTCTACATTTAAGTTTCTGCTTTGTTTCGAGTTGTTGTTTACCGAGGCATGTCTCGTAAACACGCTCTTCTCTCTCTCCCTCTTCGTCTTCTTCTCTTTATAATCTCTCTGAGAC
Organism: Barbarea vulgaris; assembly: GCA_963667165.1. Lineage (NCBI taxonomy): Eukaryota > Viridiplantae > Streptophyta > Magnoliopsida > Brassicales > Brassicaceae > Barbarea > Barbarea vulgaris. The sequence goes on along the minus strand of OY763893.1, from coordinate 17,474,603 downwards.
TCATATGTTTTCCTTATCGCTTGCTGCTCAAGCCTAGATCAGTTCTTAGCTTCCCGGTGTGTGATGAAGACTATTATGCGGAAACATTTTGTGCCTAGTTACTATTACTGGGAGTTGCATAACCAATGGAGGAGGCTTGTGCAAGGAGGTAAGACTGTAGAGGAATACTACCAAGAGCTGGAAACTTTGATGATACAAGCTGATGTACAAGAAGACAGAGAAGCTACCATGTCTAGGTTTCTAGGAGGATTGCAGCGTGACATACAAGATAGGTTGGAGATGCAGCCTCATGTGGACCTACAGGAGATGCTACATCAATTTATACTTATAGAGCAGCAGCTTAAGAGGAGAGGTCTTACACGGACTCATTTTGGTACTGGGAGTAGTAGTTATGGGAGAGGAAGCTATCAAGGAGATGAGAAGCCGAGAGTACAAGGCGATAGCAAGCATCCGACTACTTCAAAACCTGAAACCATAACTTATGGAGATAAAGGAAAAGAAGAGGCAAGAACTAGTGGAATCATGTGCTATAAGTGTCATGGAATGGGGCATTTCAAGTGATTGTACCAACAAGAAGATCATGGTGCTAAGGGACAATGGCGAGTATGAATCCGAGGATGAGCAGCTAGAGACTAAGCAGCCTGAAGATGAGAACGTCAAACTACCGGCTAAGGGAGCGTTGTTAGTAGCAGTAAGGGCGCGTAGCATCCAATCCATGACTGAAGAACAAGAACAAAGAGCTAACTTGTTTCACACGCGATGCCATGTAAAAGGAAAGGTGATGAAACCCAAGGAACAAGTCAACCGCGACCCGAGCATGGAGTACCGGCTAGGCGAACTCGGAGCATGGTCGAAGCCCCGCGGGTAGTACCGGGAGCCAAAACCAGAAGCAGAGCAGCTGCCAAGACCCTTAGGCATAAGTTCAACACTTATGTGGAGGCTCACTTGGATCACTATGAAGCTGAAGATGAGCCAACATCCAACTCGGAAGAAGACCTCGGCCTTATCCAAGGGCCGAGAGCTCTAACTGTCCTTGGGAGGTTCGGGCAGAGCGTCTTCACCTTTGCATCATGGTGAAGACGCTAGTAAGACGTCAGTTCTGATGTACTCTTTTTCCTACCTTAGGTTTTTCCCACTGGGTTTACTAAGGTAGGTTTTAACGAGGTATTTCCCGACGCTCGCACTTTGGAGTCCCACGTCTAAGCCATCCGGGCTCATTATGAAGGATCGGTTAAGGCGCTGGTGCGTGAAACTATCTTTAGGAAGGAACAAGCTTTAAGCTCCTTCCCTTCTTTTTATTTTACCTTTCTGTTTTACCAAGACATTGTTTAGTCTTTTTACCCGCGTGTAGGGTTTGTAGGTTAAGCGAACTTAACCCTTTAAAAGGGGAAGACTTGTATCGTTTTGAGGTTACGCTGCTTTTTAATCAAACATTTGAGAATTTTCCCTCTTCCGTTTATCCAAAGTTTTCTCTCTTGACAAACGAACCCCGCCAGATATTCCTTGAGCCGGGCTCGGTTATCCGTCGGCGGCCGTATCACCAGTTCTTTCACCAATCGGTGTGTCGCCATTTGATCCTTTCTATCCATCTCTTAGTCGAGTTTCAGATCGAGCAACTCTCTGAAATTCTGACCTTTCCATCCGCTCTTTCCCTTTTCATCGTCGGAACCGAGTCGAGAAACTCTCGATCTGTACCCGTCAGTTGGCTCTCGACAACGCGGAATTTCTCAACCAGTTTACCGACTGTCGATCTGAGAGACGTGTTCCACGACTGACCGGTAGAACCTTACCGCTCGACTACCCAATGCCTCGGCTAGCGAGTCCGTCAGTCTGTACCGTGAGTCTGGGAAACTCTCAATTCGCATCGACAACTGGCTCTCAATAACACGGATTTTCTCGACAAGTCTATCGACCGTCGATCTGAGACGCGTGTTTCTCGACTGACCGGTAAGACCTTACCGCTCAACTACCGAATCCCTCAGCCAGTGGCTCCGTTAGTCCGTACTGAACGAGTCGCGACTCTCGACTGACGGTAAAACCTTACCGTCGGTTCCAGGGTCATATCAGCTGGTATCAGAGCTTCAAAAGCTTCTAACCGCCAGGTCGTACCTTTCTCATCTCTTCCTTTTCATTTAGCTTATCGCCGTCGTTTTACCTTTGCATCGTCTTTGTTTTCTTCTCGTTTCTTAAACCCCTTATGAAAACCCATAAAAATTTAGTTTTCCTTTGCATAGCATGTTTCCGTTTCAGTCTCTTGTATAAATGTTCATCAAACCAAAGTTTTAAGGCATTTTGTTTTCTTGGTGTTGATTCGGATTTCTCGACTTTGGTTCGCCTCGGCATGTTCTGGTCAAAGGCAGCAACCCACACGTGTGGATTCAACTCGTTTGTATAATTGCTAGACCAGGAATTGACCGCGTGTTTGTTTGGTCGAAGGTTTGCGCGAGAGTGAGCTGTCTCCTTGTCGCGTAGCCCGTACCAATCATTGGCAGCCGCGTATTTCAAAATAGATCTGTTGCACGAGTGTTGACTGTCCTTTTTGCGACGTCACCACCTTATCCTTTCACATGTGAAACCCTAGTCGATCATGTAGCTATTCAACCCAACTGTTTTCATTGCTCGCAGGTACCAAGGAGCAACATACCGAGAGCGAGACAAGTCTGAGACGTCGCCAAGCCGTACCGGTCGACCGTACCGAGTCGTCTTCGACTATCGGACCTCAGCTCCGACCACCGGACCTCAACTTCGATCACCGGAGCTGACCTCCGACCACCGGTGACCCTTCTCCGATTCACCGGAATCCTACTTTTCCGGTGAACTTCGCCGCCGTCTGTACAACCGCCGCCGTCTGTACAACCGCCTCACCGGACTCAAAATTCAAGGAGAAACAACCTCTACCCCCTCCGGACCTCGGAGGCATGCTTACCGCCATCCAAGATCAGCTACAACAACTTGGAGAGCGCACTACTCGGATCGAAACACCAGCGGTCTGAGGCCCACCGGTAGAGAGGAACAACAACCCCCTACACGAGCCGGAACCCGGCCAAAGTCCACACAACGACCCCGCCTACCAACGACAAAGAAGTAGAAACGCTCCAAGACTTGGAGATGCCGACGATGGCGGAGCCAACAAGCAAGGGTTCCAGCCTCAACTACTGAGTCGCAAACTCACGGCACCCACCTTTGCCGGAAAGGTCGATCTGGAAGCCTACCTTGATTGGGAACGCCGGATGGACCATATCTTCGCTTGTTACGTCTATAACGAGCAAAGGAAGGTGAACTATGTGGTGGCGGCTCATGGACCACACACTCACCTGGTGGGAACGTGACCAAGCCGAGAGTCGCTGGCACCGCGAGCGACCTGTGTCGACATGGGAAGCCATCAAGGAGACCATGAGGCGACGCTATGTTCCACCTCTCTACCACCGCGACTTGCAAAAGCGGTTTCGAAGAATCACTCAAGGAAACAAGACCGTGGAGGAATATTACGATGAGTTTGAGCACTTACGAAACCGGCTTTAATTGGAAGAAGACGACGAAACGCTCATGGCTCAATTCCTCGGTGGTTTGCAAGATCGGATATCTCGGAAAGTTGAAAGACAACTGCGCACCGGTTTTGAAGAGCTCCTACACCTCGCCATCCAGATTGAGCAACAGATTAAGAAGAAGATGATCAGCACCGGACGCACTCGGAACCAAGGCATCCCAAACTGGTCCCCGTCCGCATCTCCAACCAACCCGTCGAACCGAAACCAAGACAAGCTGCGCCCCGTCACGGTGGAGTCTCGCTACAAGCCAAGGGAGCTGCCTAAGACTGACTCTACAGATCAGAGGAGGCCCAAACCCCGTTAGAAGCTGCGATGCTACCTGCTTCAAGTGCCAAGGACATGGGCTCTACGCCCGGGACTGTCCAAACCAACAGACCGTGAACATCACGGCGGCCGGTGAATACGAGTCGCAAGATGAGGATGAGCCTATGGACGAGGAGCCTAACCAAGAGGAGCTCGAGATGGAAGAGACCAACCTAGAAGTGGGAGAGCTATTGGTGATCCGTCCGATACTTAGCGCCAAGATCTTACCGGACGACTCCTCCCAACGCGACAACATCTTTCACACGCGGTGTTCGGTAAGCGGAAGGGTTTATGGATTGATTATAGATGGGGGCTCCTGCACGAATGTAGCATGAAGGATCGGTTAAGGCGCTGGTGCGTGAAACTATCTTTAGGAAGGAACAAGCTTTAATCTTCTTCCCTTCTTTTTATTTTACCTTTCAGTTTTTACCGAGGCATTGTTTAGCCTTTTTACCCGCGTGTAGGGTTTGAAGGTTAAGCGAACTTAACCCTTTAAAAGGGGAAGATGATGCAAGAATGGATAGTGACCAGGATGGAAAGCCGATGGTCGAGGAAATGCTGGAACCGGTCGAGGAAATGCTGGAACTGGATGAGGAAATGCGTGGACCGGTCGATAAGAAAGCTCCAGAAGAGCCACTTGGAGCTGGGACTCAATCTTGGTCGGCCAAGGAAGTACCAGTTGGTTCTATGACCAGCTCTAGGACTAAGGAGCTTATCAAAACTGTTGGAGCCTTGCTACGTCAAGCTATGGTTCAAAGGGGTCACTCGGACGCAAGTGATACTGCGGCCACCTTGGTCATGGTTCATGTCCGGGATGATTAGTGTCAAGCCCTATGGCTCACCTACACTCTTTTTCCCTTACCTTTGGTTTTTCCCAAGTGGTTTTCCAAAGGAAGGTTTTTAATGAGGTTCGTGGTCCATAGGTTCCTCTTTGCTTGGCATTGGTCTGACCTAGTCCGGCCCGTCTCGAGTTCATTTGGCGCGGCCCGTCTCTTATCCTTCTATCTATTTTTATTTTAGTTATTTTGAATTTTAAAACTTAAGTCTGAGAGAATTATGTATGCGTGTGTGAGTCTTTGTGTGTTGGTCGTTGGTGAGTTCCCCAGGCATGTCTTGGAACTCGCCGAGACTTTAATGCTCCCTCCTCTCTTCTCCTCTTCGTCTTCTTTCTTCTTTATATGTCTCTGAACTCCTAATGAATTTTCTATCTATCTTTTTATCAAAAATCTCTTTTTCTTGATAGATCCTTGTTATCTTTTTTGAGTGATTCGATCTAGATTAACTTGTGAACATTTCTAGTGATTAGAGTGTTCAAAACCGACTTATCAAGGGGTCTTTCACAACCTCTCGTGGCGTCACTCATTCCCTCAACTCCAGAACCGCTTGCTGCTCAAGCCTGGAGTCTAAACTTGTCATCTTAGCTTCCCGGTGAGAGATTAGGACACGATTCTCCATCCAGAATCGTATCAAGTGGTATCAGAGCAAAATCGAGAAGTTAAGTGGTTTTCGTCCCAACTTGTTGGAATTTTAATTAAATATTGGCTCGTGCAAAAATTGTGAAATCAATTGAAAATGAATCTATGATGAGTCTAGTATTTGTTAAAATTAGTTTGGGAATATTCTAAGAAGTTTTGATATTTTTCCGTGACCGATTGACTACCACAGTCGCGTTTAGGGTTCTTCAGAGAAAATAGGATACGAAGAGTCATTTTCGTGGTCTTATGAATTAGGACCAATTTGATCTTCAAAAGGACTCTTTACTGGTTACTTTTTGTGTTGATTTTCAGGCAGAGATGGCCGATCATGATGAGGAGACACTCAGCAACCGCAACAAGCAACTCGTTGAAGCGATTACAGCAAACATGGAGCAAGTAATGGATAACAACATGGCTGCACTTCGTCAAAGGCTTCGTCAAGGACTTCTACAAGACCAGAGCAGATCACTAAAAGGGAGGGAACAAGAGCTTAATCCCAAGCCGTCATACAATACAACGAGATCAACTTGGCGCAGCCCGCATAAAACCTCTCACGCTCCCAAATCTGTGTTTTGTTTTGATTTTCAACCAACTAATGCGCTTTGACTTTGGAAATTTTCAGGAAAAGAAAAATACTTAGAGTGGGAACAAAACATGGAGGATTGGTTCTACTACAATCACATTCTGAAAGAGAAGAGGTTAGATTATGCCATTGGTCGACTCATTGGAGATGCTTACAAATGGTTGTTGGATGAAGTTTATGAACGCTGGTATTACAACAAGCCGACTATCACGACCTGGAGAGATCTTAAGGAACTACTAAGGAATAAGTATGCTCCACAAGCACCACCAGAACTACTACAACAAGCTCCAAGCCAAGAATCGCCTAAAGAAGCAACAACACGAGCATTAGGAGGGTTTACTCAAACTGAAGCAGTTCTGGCCCACAAGAACTTACCTACAGCTTGTCACAGTGTTGAGACTAATGAGAAACCACCCGAAGTTTTGCCACCAGTGAATACCCGAGATTGTACCATTTAGGTGTCAAAACCTTTTCAAGAAAGAAGATTAGTCTTGTACCATTGCCACCAGATGAAGTATATCTTGACAAAACCAAACTCAAAGGTAAGCAAGAACAAGGTAAGCAAGCTAATTACTTGGCCATGTCTGGTAAAGAGAAAGAGGATGAAACTTTTAATTCAAACTTATTTACCTCTTTGAATATAATTACTTGTGCTTCTAACCCTCCACCGGTGCCACCGAGTGAACTTAAATTTTTGCAGGATGTGTCTATAGGTACTGAACCGAAGAAGCTACAGCCTAATCACTCCTACAACTACAATGTGGCGATGATCTATGGTGATGGAATTCAAGATAAAGTTAAAGAAAAAGAAGAGCAAAGTTATGACAACTTTCTTAAGGAGACGCAACCAGTTCAAGCCAGGAGTATTTCGGCTCAACAAGGATTTTTCATGGGCTTTAGAATGATTTCTAATGGCTCTAAATCCATGAAAGTACAACCTCGTCCTGTTGTTGATTTTCTACTAACTAACATGGAGTTTTCTTCTTGTCATGATAGGAATAAAGCAAGAGATCATCGTGAACAAGTTTTCGAAGACATTGAATTGCAAGCAAAGCTACCCACTGGAAAAACCATCCATTGTCTTCATCAAGATGCCTCTCAAAGCCACATTTGGAGACCTGGAGACTATCTAGAATGTTCAAGACCCGTACCGTTCGAGTTTTGGATCACATCACTTCAAAAGTTTCCCGTGGAGCCTAAAATGGATCTTTCATCATCTGGATCATTCTTAACCTATCATTGGCGACCAGGAGAGTTTTTAGACACCTCTATAGAGTATGAGATGGTCACCAACAATGCCCTGATCCAAGAAGAACCCCCGGATCCAACACTATTTTCATTTGTTGTGATACTTACAAGCACCAAATACACCAAGGACCTTGTTCAGGTAAGTACCTCTTCATCTCGACTTGTTTCTCATGATTTAAGGGCTGTGAATATGAGTTTATTTTATCCAGAAATCATTGAGAAAAAGTTAGGATTATTCAAAGAATATTCAGAACAGAATTCTTGTATTAAGATGCATGAAAAAGAAGAACTTGACAAGGATAATGTTTTGAATCAAGCTAAGAAGTGTTTATTTGTTTATGGTACTTCCATGACTGTGATAACACACTTGATCTTTACCAAAGCTGTTGAAAACATTGCAGGTACAAAGGAGGAACCACCGGATCTGGAAGTTGTCTCGCCAAATTTCTTTGCAAGGACTGGAATTGGAGTCGTTATGTCAAAGGAGCTGAACGTTTTCAAGATATTTCTTCTGATGGAGATGCTGGGAGTTCTCCCCAATGTTCTCAAAGGACGCCACCATGAATCTGAATCTCTCTTGAGAATTCCCGACACTACTCTTTCCCTTTCTTTTCATTACCAAGATAAGTCATTGTTGTTTTACCCTTTTGATGCTTCTAACTTAATGTTTTTTTGTGGCACGTCAAGCGGATTTGAGGACAAATTCTTTTCAACTGGGGGAACATGATGCGAGAATGGATAGTGACCAGGATGGAAAGCCGATGGTCGAGGAAATGCTGGAACCAGTCGAGGGAATGCTGGAACTGGACGAGGAAATGCGTGGACCGGTCGATAAGAAAGCTCCAGAAGAGCCACTTGGAGCTGGGACTCAATCTTGGTCGGCCAAGGAAGTACCAGTTGTTTCTATGACCAGCTCTAGGACTAAGGAGCTTATCAAAACTGTTGGAGCCTTGCTACATCAAGCTATGGTTCAAAGGGGTCACTCGGACGCAAGTGATACCGCGGCCACCTTGGTCATGGTTCATGTCCGGGATGATTAGTGTCAAGCCCTATGGCTCACCTACACTCTTTTTCCCTTACCTTTGGTTTTTCCCAAGTGGTTTTCCAAAGGAAGGTTTTTAATGAGGTTCGTGGTCCATAGGTTCCTCTTTGCTTGGCATTGGTCCGACCTAGTCCGGCCCGTCTCGAGTTCATTTGGCTCGGCCCGTCTCTTATCCTTCTATCTACTTCTATTTTAGTTATTTTGGATTTCAAAACTTAAGTCTGAGAGAATTATGTATGCGTGTGTGAGTCTTTGTGTGTTGGTCGTTGGTGAGTTCCCAAGGCATGTCTTGGAACTCGCCGAGACTTTAATGCTCCGCTCCTCCTCTCTTCTCCTCTTCGTCTTCTTTCTTCTTTATATGTCTCTGAACTCCTAATGAATTATCTATCTATCTTTTTATCAAAAATCTCTTTTTCTTGATAGATCCTTGTTATCTTTTAAGAATGATTCGATCTAGATTAACTTGTGAACATTTCTAGTGATTAGAGTGTTCAAAACTGACTTGTCAAGGGGTCTTTCACAACCTCTCGTGGCGTCACTCATTCCCTCAACTCCAGAACCGCTTGCTGCTCAAGCCTGGAGTCTAAACTTGTCATCTTAGCTTCCTGGTGAGAGATTGGGACACGATTCTCCATCCAGAATCGTATCAGAAGACTTGTATCATTTTGAGGTTACGCCGTTTTTTAATCAAACACTTGAGAATTTTCTCTCTTCCGTTTGTCCAGAGTTTTCTCTCTTGACAAACGAACCCCGCCGGATATTCCTTGAGCCGAGCTCGGTTATCCGTCGGCGGCCGTATCACCGGTTCTCTCACCAATCGGTGTGTCGCCATTCAATCCTTTCTATCCATCTCTTAGGCCATGAATGGTGTAGATTTTAGTTTTTCAAAAACTTGAATGATAACATATTTAGTTTTTTGTTTTTATATATAATTTTTAGTTTTGATTATATGTGTTGGAAATTATTAAAATAATTATATTAAATTTTAATAGTCAAATAAAAACTTACAAAATTTCATAATACCAAAAAAATAGTCAAGCTTATTGCATAAAAATAACACATTATTGCACAAACTACTATCAACGTTCAGAGTTCCATTATGAGATTTTTGTGTGTAGAAGAATAGTACTAATAGACTTTGCTTTTATATAGAAAAAAGTATTTAAATTTATTAATTAATAAAAATATTTTGATTTATAATAGAATAAAATATATAAAACAAAAATTTATGGGCAAGTCATGGAAATTTCCCATCGAATAGGATTTTAGTTTTAACAAAATTATTAAAACCCATAAAAATGACGATAAATGTAATAATTTTAGAAAAGAAAAAAGAAAGTAAAAAAATGACCCAACAAAATCTCTTAAAAACTACTAAAATGAGGATTTTGGATTTTCTTTGTAAATGTCAAAAACCAGCAAAATCCAGATTCCCTACATTTTAGGGAATCCATTTTTTAAAAAATCACGAATGGATACAAAATAGATTATGGGACAATCCAAAGCCAAAACCCACTCCAAAATCTACTGCCATTCATGGCCATAGTTGAGTTTCAGATCGAAAAACTCTCTGAAAACTCCAACCTTTCCATCCGCTCATTCCCTTTTCATTGTCTGAACCGAGTCGAGCAACTCCTCGGATCCCTCTCTCGTCTTACCACCCTTACCGGACCGTACCACGTGTCCGAGAAACTCTCAATCCGTACCCGTCAGTTATCTCTCGACAACTCATAATCTCTTTACCAGTTTACCGACTGTCGATCTGAGAGATGTGTTCCACGACTGACCGGTAGAACCTTACCGCCCTACTACCAAATCCCTCGGCTAGCGAGTTCGTCAGTCCGTAACGTGAGTCTGGGAAACTCTCGATTCGCATCGACAACCAGCTCTCGATAACGCGGATTCTCTCGACCAGTCTATCGACTGTCGATCCGAGACGCGTGTTTCTCGACTGACCGGTGATATATCATGGTTTTTATGGGTTTTAACCATGATATAAGAGTCTTTAATCGAGTCTTTTTGGTGTTTTTAGAGTCTATTGGAGTCTTTTATCTTCAGGTATGCATTTAGGACTAATGTGAAGAATATGGGAGATTTTGGAGCAAAGACTAGGAAGTTGCATCGAAGAATCACGTTTTGAGGCGAGGCATGACTTGGTGTCGATCGACACCAAGCCTCTGTGTCGATCGACACCACAGGCGGACAACTTCAGAGTTTTTGGAAGATTTACAATTTTGCCCAGAAGTTTCCAATATTTCAGCATTGGTCCTTGTACGAGTTTTTAGCTATTTATAGGGTTTTGATTATCAAGCTGCAGACTCTCTTTCTATCTCAAGCTTGTATCATCTTTCTCTAATCTCTGATACTCTTTGTTCTCTACTTTTATTATACTATTGATTTCTATTCATATTATGATGATTGTTTCTTTCACCATGTCTGAGTAGTTTCCTTGTTAGGCTATGGGATTTCAAAGGTTTCTGAGGAATTGTTGAACCAGTGATTTATTAGGGTTAATTAATAGAGTTCTTCATCTAGGATTGAACTTAATGCTTATTCTAGATTCGCGACCTAGAATCTGATTTAGGGTTGTTAATTGACACGAAAGTGTAATTGATTGCTAGATCTATCTTAGGTGAGCAAAATACCTATCTGCAAAGGAATTTGATTTAGGGATTTTGTGAACAAATTGAACCTGATCATTACTGCTTGTCTGGATTTTAGAATTTAGCAAAGGAATTTGGAATTCTAGATTCAGGGATAGATAGTTTACGCAGCGGAAGCTGGTAGGTTTTACAATTGTGTTTGAGTTCTAGAACGGTTCTTAATTGTAATCCTGATGATTTAATTAGTTCACAGTTCTGAAGATTCCTGAGATTTCCCTATGCCTAACGCTCTTCTCCATTGATTCACACTTTGTTTAATTTCTCGCACTGCAATTTCATTACATTATACTTTATTTAGCACTATACTTTTACTGAGATTTATTGGGTATTTCATAGTCCTTGTGGATTCGATCCCTAAGTACTACAGTGATCTCTTAATTTGAGAGAGTAGCTCAGGGTAAATTTGAGCATATCAAATTTTGGCGCCGTTGCCGGGGACTATTGAGTTTACCATTAGATTTAAGTTTAAGTTTTTGTCTAAATTTTCTTTAATTTTGTTACTAATCTCGTTCTTTCTTTCTTTCTTGTGTGTTTCAGGTGCATGCCAAACCGCAAAACTCGGAGCAACAAGAATCTTGAGCTAGTAACCCTTTCAAATCAAGAGCTAGCTAAGTTAGAACGAAGAACCCGGAAAGCGAAGAATTCAGAAGCGATGTTGCGTACTATCATCATGGCTGATGAACATGGAGTTCTCCGGGACAGGGATGGCCATGCATACAATGCAGAGGGCCAAAGGATTGATGACAACGGCCAAGTCATTGTTGAGGCTGAAGTTCACGCCCAGGGTGCTGGTGTCGATCGACACCCACCACTTGGTGTCGATCGACACCCACCAGCCGCTGGTGGTGTTTTGGTTGGACAAGGTGCACCTGGTGCCTTAGGTCCACGAGCAATGACATTGGGGGATTACAACCAGCCAGAGCAGTTCTATGCCAACCGGTCTGCCATCCGCCCGCCTCCGTTTCAAAGAAACGACTTTGAACTCAAACCTGCATACTACACGCTTGTAGGTCAGAACCCTTTCCATGGGCTATCACATGAGCACCCTATGGATCACATTGAGCGGTTTGAGGATCTAGTCACTAGCATCAAGGCTAACAGAGTGTCGAACGACTATCTATTCTGTAAGCTCTTCCCATACTCTCTTGCTGGGGAAGCAGCTTATTGGCTTAAGCAGTTGAAGCCGGGATCACTGACCACTTGGGAGGATACTAAAAATGCTTTCCTGAACAACTTTTATGATGATGCACGGTCTGAAGAGCTGAGGACGAAGATTTCAGCCTTCTCTCAAGGACCTACTGAGGCATTCAAGGCCGCTTGGGCAAGGTTCAGGGCTTATCAGAGGGATTGTCCACACCATGGGTTCAGTGAGGTTCAGTTGCTTGGGATTTTCTTCAGGGGTATCGATTGGAGGTATCAGATGGCTCTGGATGCTGCAAGTAATGGCAACTTCAATACCAGATATCCTGATGATGCTGTGGTATTAATAGAGAACTTGGCTTCAAGCAACAGTACTAAGAATGCTGATTTCGAGAGAAAGAAGCAAGCAGGGAACTTGGATGGAAGTCAGATAGCTGAGGTAAAGGCAAAGCTTGATACGGTTCACAACCTTCTAATAAACAAGAAGCAGGTCCATTTTGCTGCAGAGGTTGAGACCTACGAGCCAGTTGATGCGCATGAGGAGCAGGATGTTAACTATGTCGGTGGCACAGGCTTTCAGCGTTTCGGTAACTCACAAGGAAACCGAGGCTACAATGGGGGCAGTCCGCGAGGTAACTATCAAGGGAATCAGTCCTCCTCTACTTTCACGCAGCAGCCTCAGTATCAGAAGCCTTATCAGAGCAACAACAACTTCAATCAGAGGAACTATGGCTCATCTTCATATCAGAGCGTTCCACCACCTACTACAGAGAGCAAGATGGAATCGATGCTTGAGCAGATTCTAGAAGGTCAACAGAGGATCACCGTGGAATTCAATGGAAAGTTAGACTCAGTATATCAGGATTTGAATGGGAAGTTTGAGCAGCTGAACACTCATGTCAGGAAGTTAGACACTCAGGTTGCTCAGATAGCTGGAGCTATTAAGAGACAGGACGGTTTTCTTCCTGGGAGGACGGACACTAATCCGAGGCATCCAGTGAATGCCATCTCATTGAGGAGTGGGAAGAAAGTTGAGCCTGTGATCAGGAGTACTCTGACACCTGAAGAGAAGATAGACTTAGAAGAGGTCGAAGACGAAGATGCTGTTCTTCCAGAGCTAGTGTCGATCGACACCAACACTATGTGTCGATCGACACCCGTTTACACAGACGAGATTGGCAAAGACAAAGCTGATGTGTCGATCGCTACCAAAGACACGACGCAGGGTTCTGGTGTCGATCGACACCCACCACCTAGTGTCGATCGACACCCTTCACAGACAGACAAGGCTTCTTCATCATCTGCCAAGCCGATCACCGAATCATCATACAAACCGAGGATCCCTTATCCTCGAAACCCCAGGAAGTCTAAACAAGAGATAGACGATGCCAGGTGCAAGGCTATGATGGACAAGCTCATTGTTGAGTTACCATTGATTGATGCCATCAAGACATCCCCCATAATCAGACGGTATGTGAAACGCATGGTCACTAAAGATTTGAATGTTGAACAGGGTGCGATGATGATTTCCGCACAGGTTAGTGCCACGATTCAGAACAAGATTCCAGAGAAGCTTCCAGACCCAGGTAGTTTCGTTCTTGACTGCACCATCTTTGCAGAGAAGTTCGAACGATCTTTATGTGATCTTGGTTCCAGTGTGAATTTGATGCCCAGATCAGTCGCTGTGAATCTTGGTATGACAGATTTTCAGCCGACAAGGATCACTCTCATCCTTGCTGATCGTTCTGTTCGTCTTCCAGACGGTATCCTTGAGGATGTTCCCATCAAGATAGGAGGTTGCTTGATTCCTACGGACTTCGTTGTGTTGACATATGAGGAAGAGCCTAAGGATCCGTTGATATTGGGACGACCATTCTTGGCTACAGCTGGTGCCATGATTGATGTCAGAAGGGGACGCATTGGTCTGAATGTAGGCGATCTGGTTATGAATTTTGAGATGGATAAGCTTGTCAAGCGGCCTACGATCGATGGTCAAACCTTTTGCGTCGAGACTCTCACGGATCTTGTTGAGGAGAGTTTCAAAGAGTTGCACTGTGAGGACCCTCTGGAACGTGCTTTGATTGCTTCAGTGGATGAGGTTGAGCATTTAGATGATATTGCTGCTGGGTATGTCAAGCTAATGGATGCAACCAAGGAAGTGATGCACGTAGTGGGTGTCGATCGACACCCATCACTGGTGTCGATCGACACCGGTGTCCGGACAGACAAGAAAGCAGCTGATTGGAGCTTTGAGCAAGCTCCAAAGATAGAGCTTAAGCAACTCCCTGCGGGGCTCAGGTACGCATTCCTTGGTGAACGTAATTCATATCCTGTTATTGTTAATGCGTCCTTGAACAACGCAGAGCTCACCCTATTGCTAAGTAAGCTGCGCAAGTTTCGCAAAGCTCTTGGCTATTCTCTTGATGACATTTCAGGTATCTCTCCAGATCTGTGCATGCATAGGATACATCTTGAGGATGAGACTAAATCATCAGTAGAACATCAGAGATGGCTGAATCCAAACCTGAAGGATGTGGTTAAGAAAGAGATCATGAAGCTGTTGGATGCAGGGATCATCTATCCGATTTCCGACAGTGATTGGGTCAGTCCGGTGCATGTTGTGCCTAAGAAAGGAGGAGTCACAGTGGTACAGAATGCGAAGAATGAGCTGATACCGACTAGAACTGTGACGGGGCACAGAATGTGCATTGATTACATGAAGCTGAACGCCGCTACAAGAAAGGATCATTTTCCTTTGCCCTTCATTGATCAGATGCTTGAACGGATTCAGGTTTTGTGTTCTAATGTTTTGACTTTTTCACTATGGTTCATCAGTTTTGTTTCCTTTTTCACCAACTCCTTGCTTGATAACACTGGGGACAGTGTTGTTTAAGTCTGGGGGAGGTAGTTACTAACATCATTCTTTTTGTTTTCTTAGAGTCAGTCCAATTTTTGTTTTATTGAGTCAAAATTTAGTTTGGAAACTATGATTTTTCGAGGAAATCACCACATTTGCAGGAACTTGAGTGACCATTGATTCGAGCTTGACATGCGTCTGAGACTAATGAAAAACCCCAAGGCTGATCAACCTACCAATGTTACCCATGTTCACCTGAGCTTTCAGAGGATCCATCACCGACTTCGCCCATTAACCTGACTTATTTTTGCTTGTCCAGGGGCTTGATATACATTGGATCGGATTCTCCCTTCAGTCCTGAAAGGCTTGTCTGTGTGAGTATGGTTCCCCTCTCTCTTCCCTTCATAAAAAAATAAAAAAAATAAAAAAGAAAAAAAAAAAATATATATATATATACTAAGCAGTAAAAGATGAAATGATTTTCTTTTGAGTAGAGAGGTAGGAAAATTTCCAGTGACCTCATTATTCTACTTTGAAAGGAATGATCACACAAAGGTTGGAAGCGAGGTTAGGAAAATTTCCCGTGATACCATTATTCGCCTACACCTTTGACATAATTAACTGCAGAAGTGAGAAAAGGGAGAGGAAAGGAACCAGAAGTTAAGGCAGTCTGTGTGTTCAGGAAAACTGATTGAGAAAGAGTCCATGTGTCCTCTGATTGATACTCCCTGGATAAGTCTTCACCTTAGTTCATAGAAGTCGGTATGGTGAATTTGGATTGTTTATTTGGATTGTGGAGTTGTTTGGGACAGTTGCTAAGTCTGGGGGAAGTACATGGTGGTCTGGACCTTGTCAGGTAAGAATTTCCAGTGGCTTTACTATGGTGAATGTGAGTTTGGTGCTCTTATGACAAAATGAGTTTCCTTTGTTTTCAAACTTCTTTCACAGGCTGAGTTTCTGTTTTGCTTGAGGGCAAGCAAAAGCTAAGTCTGGGGGAGTTGATATATCATGGTTTTTATGGGTTTTAACCATGATATAAGAGTCTTTAATCGAGTCTTTTTGGTGTTTTTAGAGTCTATTGGAGTCTTTTATCTTCAGGTATGCATTTAGGACTAATGTGAAGAATATGGGAGATTTTGGAGCAAAGACTAGGAAGTTGCATCGAAGAATCACGTTTTGAGGCGAGGCATGACTTGGTGTCGATCGACACCAAGCCTCTGTGTCGATCGACACCACAGGCGGACAACTTCAGAGTTTTTGGAAGATTTACAATTTTGCCCAGAAGTTTCCAATATTTCAGCATTGGTCCTTGTACGAGTTTTTAGCTATTTATAGGGTTTTGATTATCAAGCTGCAGACTCTCTTTCTATCTCAAGCTTGTATCATCTTTCTCTAATCTCTGATACTCTTTGTTCTCTACTTTTATTATACTATTGATTTCTATTCATATTATGATGATTGTTTCTTTCACCATGTCTGAGTAGTTTCCTTGTTAGGCTATGGGATTTCAAAGGTTTCTGAGGAATTGTTGAACCAGTGATTTATTAGGGTTAATTAATAGAGTTCTTCATCTAGGATTGAACTTAATGCTTATTCTAGATTCGCGACCTAGAATCTGATTTAGGGTTGTTAATTGACACGAAAGTGTAATTGATTGCTAGATCTATCTTAGGTGAGCAAAATACCTATCTACAAAGGAATTTGATTTAGGGATTTTGTGAACAAATTGAACCTGATCATTACTGCTTGTCTGGATTTTAGAATTTAGCAAAGGAATTTGGAATTCTAGATTCAGGGATAGATAGTTTACGCAGCGGAAGCTGGTAGGTTTTACAATTGTGTTTGAGTTCTAGAACGGTTCTTAATTGTAATCCTGATGATTTAATTAGTTCACAGTTCTGAAGATTCCTGAGATTTCCCTATGCCTAACGCTCTTCTCCATTGATTCACACTTTGTTTAATTTCTCGCACTGCAATTTCATTACATTATACTTTATTTAGCACTATACTTTTACTTAGATTTATTGGGTATTTCATAGTCCTTGTGGATTCGATCCCTAAGTACTACAGTGATCTCTTAATTTGAGAGAGTAGCTCAGGGTAAATTTGAGCATATCAACCGGTAAGACCTTACCGTCAGTCCGTACCGAACGAGTTGCGACTCTCGACTGTCGGTAAAACCTTACCGTCGGTCCTAGGGTCCTATCAAAAGGTGTGCAGCCTTATCATTGATAGAGGAAGCTGTACGAATGTGGCAAGTGAAACAATGGTTAATAAGTTAGGATTAGAGATAAAGAAGCATCCAAGGCCATATGATCTTCAGTGGCTCAACAAAGAAGGAGAAATGAAAGTGAAGCATCAAGTAGAAGTAAATATTGTCATCGGTAAGTATGAGGGCGAGATTTTGTGTGATGTGCTACCTATGGAAGCTGGACATATTCTGCTGGGAAGACCATGGCAATCTGATCGAAGAGTGGTACATGATGGCTTCACCAATCAGCATACTTTTGAGTTCAAAGGAAGAAAGACTACGCTTGTACCCCTAACACCTCATGAAGTCTATCTCGATCAAGTCCGACTAAAAGGTAAGCAAGAGCAAGGTAAGAAGCCTAACTACTTCGCTATGACTGGTCTAAGAAAAGAGGATGAACTTTTTAACTCTACAACATTTACCTCTTTGAAAAAAAGTAGTTGTGCTTCTAACCCTCCACCGGAGCCTCCGAGTGATCTTACACTCTTGCAGGGTACATGGACTAAACAGGATCATTTCTACCACTTCAGTGTGGCTCTATGGCAACATGAAGTCCCACCATCCAACCAAGACAATGAAGCACCAAAATAATATGAAGTCTTCAAGGAGTATCCGTCCGACTTGAGTGCCAAATACTTTGCTTATGATGGCAAGAAGACTCTATATATTTTTCAAGTCAAGGTTGAGAACAAGATTGGGGCAACCATACAAGTCCAAGCCATGAACATTCCGGATCCAACATGATTTCTTAAACTCTTTAAAATTGTTTCTAATGGCTTTAAATCGATGATAGTACAACCCGGTCCTGTTGTTGATTTCCTATCATCTAACCATGATTTTACTTACTATTGTGATAGGAAAGGTTCAAAGGAAAGAGCTAAGGCTTGCGAGGAACAGATGTTTGAAATGAAGAACAGAGACTCAACAAATGAAAATACAAGTCACGGGTCCTTTGTTCTAGACTACTTCCGTGATACAGAACTGGGAACCAAGGGAGATCTTTGGAAAGTGTTCAGCACCTTTGAAAGACCACGGACAGAATCTACATTCTCCATTCACCCACCACTCTTATGCCGAACCTCTTCCTAAGCTTTCTCTTAACCCATCACTTATTCTTAAATTTCGAGATAAATTTGTTAAGTCTCTATCCGTTTGCCTAGCTAACTTGAAGTTGTATTTGGTAGGTACTTTGGATTTGAGGACAAATCCTTTTCAACTGGGGGAGCATGATATGATTCTAGGAGGCATCAAGTTACAAGGACTTGGAGCTGGAACTAAACAAGGGTTTGTGTTCAAGCCAGGAGCTAAAGGAGCAAGGATAGCGTCTTATGGACCCAAGACTCATCCCCGGACCAAGAGAAATCAACGAGAACTCCAAGCTACACCACATCCGGTCTTAGCTCAAGCAAGTCACTCGGACTCATGTGGTACCACATCCTCCTTGGTCATGGTTCACGTCCGAGATGGCTAGAGTCAAGCCCTACGGCTCTCTTACACTCTTTTTCCCTTGCCTTCGGTTTTTCACATCTGGTTTTCCGGGCAAGGTTTTTAATGAGGTTCGTGGTCCATAGGTTCGTCTATGCTTGGCTCTAGTCCGACTTCACCCGGCCCATTATGAGAATATTGGCGCCGCCCTTATCTTCTTTTCTATCTATCTATTTTTATTTTTACTCATTTGAATTTAAACTTAAGTTTGTGTGTTTATTTTCTAGTCTTCATGCGAGTTTACGAGGCATGTCTCGTAACTCGCCTAGCATTTACTCTCCTCCGCTCCTCCTCTCTTCTCCTCTTCGTCTCCTTTTCCTTATCTAGTCTTTTCAATCAAAAACTCTTTCTAAATTTTAGATAATTGTCTACTTGTTTTTGAGTGATTCGAATAATAGGGGACTCTTACACTTATCAAGTGGTATTTCCGCAACCTCTTGTAGCGTCATTCGATCCATTCAACCTCTAGGTGCTCAGCAATTGGGTCTGGAAGCAGTTCATCACGTTATTTAGCTTCACGGTGTGAGATTGGGGCGAGATTCATCCCCAGAATCATATCAATTGACCAGCAAAGACACCGACTTCGTCTTCTCAGCTACAAATACTCCATATGCTCCATAATCGTCCAAAAAGTCTCCAACACATCCAAACCTGTAAAAGACTCGATAAAGACTCGAAAGACACAGTTAAGACTCGATTACAAACTTATATCATGGCTTAAAAGTGGTAAAAAACATGATATATCAAACAGCTCCAACAACAAAGTCGCTGGCATCACGCATCACTTCGAAAGGTAATTCCCAGTCCCGAGATTACACAATTGGAGCACTCACTAAAGCCTTTTTGATCTGATCAAACGCCGAAAAACAATCAGCATTGAACTTAAAAGTTGCGTCTTTGCAGAGCAAAGCAGTTAGCGGTCTAGCGATCTTGCTGGAATCCTTGATGAACCTTCGGTAGAAACTAGCATGTCCCAAAAAACTTCTCATTGCCTTGACAGAATCTGGAGCCTGCAAATTCATCATAACCTCAATCTTTGCACGGTAAACTTCTATCTCATTCTGCGAAACTCTGTGCCCAAGAACAATACCATCTCGTACCATAAAATGGCACTTCCCCTAATTAAGAACCAGGTCATTTTCTTCACATTGATAACATCGTATTTTTACCACTTTAACTCTTATATTCTTATGATTTGAGATGAGTTTGGTATGATTTCATGCATTTCATGCAAAAGGAACTAGTTATCAAGTATTTCCAGGTTCAAGAAGATTTTAGAGGTTTCAAGGGAAAATGTCAAGGAAAACCCATTTTTAGATAGTTTCAGAATGCCAGAAGTACGACATCTTTTGAAGGACTTTTCGATACTCAATTTTCGATTTCTTGGTGTCTATATAAAGCCAGAAGTGTCAAGTTTCACCTAGAACAAGAATCAATACATTCTCTTCAGCCGTTTGGGAGATATTGTCCGATGAGTGAAGCCTTGTCACGACCAATCACAAGGGCCCGTGACCGGTCTTAGCTCTCTTGGCACGACCGGTCACAAGGGGCCGTGACCGGTGCCTCTCCTCTTGCCACGACCGGTCACAAGGCTCATGACCGGTCCAAAGTTAGGCGTTCCCATGTTTCCTTAAGTGACTCCTGAGGCCCAATGAAGCCCTAAACTGACCTGAAGCCTATAAATACTCATTTAACCTAATTTTAGAGGTGTGCCTTCACAACACTAAGAAGATTTCGTGGGCCTCAGCCCCTACACTCATAGACATCTGAGAACCCTAAGGAGAAGCCTCACCACCGTTGAAGCTCCTCTTGCGGCCGCACCAAGTCTTTGAAGTCGCCGCCTCTCTTCTCCTCTCATCTCTTCTCTCTAGTCTTTGTTCTTTACTTGTATAAGGAAGAAGATTCATCTCCTCTGTACCTCAGATCAGATTTTAAAACCTTTTTCTCATACTTATAAGTTTATTCAATCTATTATCCATCGCTTTGATTTGCTTGAGTATGTGTGAGTAGTTTGCTTGTTGGGTTAAAGGGGTTTCAAAGGGGATTCATGTGGTCGATTTGTTAGGTTGTTAGATTCTGGAATTGTTCATCTTTGTTCTTTGTCTTAGGCTTGCTCTTAGTGCATATTCCTTGAGTAATTAACTAGCAATTGATCCTAGGCGTTTTATAGCATCATAAGTGTTGTAAACTCGCTTAAACTAGTCTAGACGAGTTTTGTGTTATAACCTGCGTGAGTTGAGGTATAGGGCTTTACGAACTATCATTGAACTTGATCTTAATGCTAGGATGTATGTATCGTTGCCTGCGTGAGTTGAGTAACGGAGTATATAGACTTTTGATATTTGATATTGCGACTTGCATATTTCTTATTCATTCGTGTTTCATAGTTCATTAACATGCATCGTAGTTTAGTTCCTAGTTTAATCTCTTACCATATATTCGATCCATGATACCCTAAGAATTTTCTAAGGCCCGACATTCCGTTTATTGATATTTACATCGTTTTATTTAGCTTTTATTTTGTTATTGCAATTGTTACAAAAACCCCAAAACAAAACCCCTCTTATTGTCTTAGCCATATTCCTCTCCATAAAATTCGTAACGTGATTTACAAGTCCTTGTGGGATTCGATCCTTAAGAACTACATACATTGGCTGTGCACTTGCAGTAGTCGTGTGGTCTTTGAGGTAAAAGACTGAAGCGAAATAACACACGCATCAAGCTTTTTGGCGCCTTTGCCGGGGACTTGTTAGGTTACTTGCGAGTTTAGGACTCGTCTAAGACATTTTATTTTTCAGTTTTACTTTGATATTTCTCTTTTTATTTTTAGGTACTCTCGAGCCTAGCTCGAATGGAGGACCAAAACTGCGTTCTAGCAGAGCTTGACGATCCACCACCTCGGAGGAACGATCAAGAAGCCTTCGGAGATGAGACGGATCAGCTGGATCCACTCAACCAAACTATTGCTGAATTCGACACCCCCCGTTAACTCTATAAAGACCAGTCCGCGATCCTACTGCCGAGACCGAGCCGAGGAGATTTCAGGATTAGCCCTCAAGTCATTGCATTGGTGAAGGAGAACCAATACCATGGTTTTACTACAGAGCACCCGATGGACCACATATACCTTTTTGAAGAGATATGTGGTGCCACTAGTTCAAATGAGGAGTCTAACAACTACTTGAAGTGTAAACTTTTGTTGTTCTCCCTTGGAGACAAGGCGATCAAATGGTTAAGGTCATTGTCTCAAGCATCTATCACAACATGGGAGGAGTGTAAGGCTGCCTTTCTTAATCACTTCTACACCAAGTCTCATTCCAATCTCCTAAGGAACAAGGTACTAGGATTTCAACAAGGAGCTGAAGAATCATTCTTTGAATCTTGGGAGCGTTTTAAAGACTATGAAGGGGACTGTCCTCACCATGGCTTTACTGATTGACGATTGATGGAAACCTTCTACAGAGGAGTTCACCGAGGGTTCCAGGAAGCACTCGACGTTGCAAGCAATGGAGACTTTGCTACAAAAACCATCGAGGACGCCCGGACTTTGATTGGTAACTTAGCTACAAGCAACAACAACTACCGCTCTAGCTGCCAAAACACCTAAAGAATGGACCAAGGGTTGAACAAGAATTCAGAATTGAAAGAACTCAAGAGAATGGTCACTTCCATTTTAAAACATGTTCGGAGACGTGATGACATCTATGAAGAGCATGATGAAATTGATGATCAAGAAGAAGAGTTATGTTACATGGTAGCTAGAAGAGGTAACAAAGGGAGGTATCCAAACCAGAACTTCAAAGACCATATACGTGATTTCAACCGAGGTAACTTCCGAAACAAAGCTACATTCACTGATTTTCAGGGGTTTCGAAGGGGTTTCCGCGATCCTACACCACTGAGCCAATATTCTGGCCTTGAAAGTTTGCTTGAAGAGCTTGCTGCTAGCCACCGAGTCCATACTGAAGAAAGAAACAAAAGGTTGGCCAACGTGTATCAAGAACTCAATAGAAAGATTGAGCTTCTTTCGGCCCGAGTCAAAATCATTGTAAGACGAGACAAGGAGACCGCCCTTAGTATCGAAAAGTCTATGGAGGATGCAGCGGGAATGCCTAAGGAGAAGGAGAACCCCCTTTTCTTTCAAGCAATCACTCTAAGGAGTGAAACCGCGTATAAAGAACCAGAGTATCCAAAGGATTTTGTGGAAAGGGAACCAACGAAACCTGAAGCCGCACCAATCCGAGGAGAATCCGAGAAGGAGAAGGAGACGAGCCATGAGGAACTGACCAAGGACACTCAACCTCCATCTTCAGAACATGTCTATAGACCTAAGGTTCCATACCCTACTCCCCCTAAGAACTCAAAGAAGGAAAAAGAAGAAGCCAATGCTAGGTTCTCGAGAATGGGGACAGACCTCAGTTCAAAGCTATCAACGATTGCTTACCAATTTAAACGGGTGGAGGATCAATATTATGAGCTTAACAAGGGACTACTGAACCAAGAGGAAGCCATTGGGGAGAACGAATCAGAGATTATCAACATGGGGTGCACCATCGATCCCGTAGAAGCAAATCTGGAATGGAAAATTGAAGCCTTACAACAAGGATTCACCGATCCAAATGACTATGCCAAATGGAAAGATAATCAAGCTTACCAAGCTTATGAGGAAGAGGAGGAGGATAGATCACCTGAAGAGAAGCTCACATACCTATACAAGCAAGTGAAGTGGACTAGAGGAAACGACTGTCCACTAGCTCAAGATGGTGAAAACATTGATTGGAAACCGGCACCAATCACTTCTAGGCGTCCGCTTTAATCTAATGAGGGCCAAGGTCCCATTCTTTCTTTTTCTCAGTACCAAGCTCTGGAAGATCATCAAGCACCACGTACATCTAGGAGTATGCAAGAAGATCAAGAACTAGAGCACAAGGAAAGAAGAATTTATGCTCAAAGAGATGCCTATCTAGTAAAAGAAGCTAATGGTAAGTATTCTAACTGCTCTTTTGATCCTCGAGAGAAAATTTTTGTCATACCTACAGGATACTTGGAGGATCATGAGGAAAAGCATAGGGAAGTGAACCTCCATGACCTAAGGAAAGTCCTATTTTAACTAGGAAAGGACGATAAACGTCACTTACTTAATGAAAAAGGAAACAAAGACCTTGATTTTAAAGGAAGAGGAAATTCGTGGCATACTGCGGTATGTAGTCCCATCACATGTCATGAAAGCTTCCAGCCCCTGAGAGGATTCGAAGAAGTCCCCTGTTGTATGGCTACTTGGATCCTACAAGAAGAAATCCTCAAAAACCCTAATTCTAGGCGATTTCAACATCAAAAAAGAGCTCCCGAACAAGCTAACTTCAGAGCACGACCACCTCCACCACCTCACATCACCTATGATGGTCAAGGGCCAGTTCAAAGACCTCTCTATAGGCGTCTAGGACCTCCTGATCACCGAGGAAACAATACAACTCAAAACCGGTTTCATACAAACCTTAACAGGGGGGGTGAACAAATTGGACAAGAAATTCAAGGTTTGTTCACTCGTGTTGCTGAACACGACCCCATGGGAAGTAAAGAAGGAGAGCCCACGCCTCAAGATGTTTGTCTAAGGACAGGCTCGTCTTACTTTACATAAGAGGCGAATCCCACGACGAGCCAACGACGTTAAACAAGCGCGCTTAGTGGGGGGCAACCCACTTGTAAGTTTTTCTTTTTCAATTTTGCTTTAGTATTGTTTTGCTTTTGTTGCTTTTCTTTTGTTTTCGTTGTTTAATTCCAGGTTTCTCGCGCGTGACCGGTCGGAGAGAATGAGACCCATACCGGTCACAGCACCTGGTGACTGGTGGCATGGAGAATGGAGAGACTGGCCACAACCATTATTGACCGGTCGCATGGAGAAGGACAACACCGGTCACGACCACTTGTGACCGGTACCGAACGTGACCCCATCCTAAGGGCCGAGTCGCGTCTTAGGCCGCATCTTGCCAAGTTCGAGCCACGTCCTGGCCATGCCCCGACCACGTCTTGACTGCATCCTCGCCGCATCCTGGCCACGTCCTAGCCACGACCGACCGTCCCCGCCGCGCCCTGGCCACGTCCGAGCCACTTCCTTACCATGGCCTGCGCCACGACATACCGTCATGGCCGTATCCGACCGAACTGGCCGTATGATATGGAGGTTTTTAAGGCCTCGGGTCTACCAAATAACCCTTTCGTACGTTGAGTACTTGGGGATCGAATCCACAGGGAAACAAGAACAACTCACTAAGAATACAAGACACTACTTAATCTAAGCAATACAATGTTTTTGGTTTTCTTTTTTCGTCACAAACTAATAATTAAAA
Organism: Barbarea vulgaris; assembly: GCA_963667165.1. Classification (NCBI taxonomy): domain Eukaryota; kingdom Viridiplantae; phylum Streptophyta; class Magnoliopsida; order Brassicales; family Brassicaceae; genus Barbarea; species Barbarea vulgaris. The sequence goes on along the minus strand of OY763893.1, from coordinate 17,449,661 downwards.
CAGAGCGATGCGATTTTAAATTAAGAAAGCAAATAAAGCATAGAATTCTAAAACACTCAAATAACAAGTAAAACAAATCAACTTAAACGAAATGATCGATTTTTACGATATTAAAAGATATGGACCGTTGGTACGGTAATTTGACAAGAGTGAATAACGGGTTGATAAATGATTAATTAAATGAACAAATTATGTTTTATCCTATGACATGAGTCGCTAAACTAGTCTAGTCCACTCCCGTGATACTAGACCTTTTACGAATTATCCGAATTAGCTAATCTTCCGATTGCAACCGAATAACTCATAAACAATGCACACAAACTCACATATGTCATCATTTAATTCTTAAAACTCAATTTCCATTGGCTAAGATTTATTAAATGCATGCAAAGATAGCTCGGATTATCTCAAAACACCTTCCGGGTTTGAGATTTGAGATAATCTAAGATCAAGAAAACTCTCTTGCGAAGCTCATTTCTAGCATTAAAATCAATCTATGCATGAACATAAACATAAACCAACAATCAATTATCACAAACAACCATTAAAACACTCTAAATCTACCATACCAACAGCCCAAAAGTCAACTACTCACACATGCTCAAATCACAAAAATAAACCGTACAAATTATAAACATAAGCATGATAAACTCAAAAGTAGAAGAAAATTTAAGAAAACTTCACTAGATGTGGTTAGATCATGAGATTAAAATCAAGAACTTGAGAGAGTTTTTCTCTGAGTTTAGAGAGAGGTTTTGAGAGCTAATATCAGAATAATAATTGCCTAAACAATGGCTGAGAATTAAAGTCAAAAGAGAAAAATCGGAGTTGAGTGAATGTCATTTTCTTGTGGGGTATGGGCGGCTGAGTTCAGATCGATCGATCTGGTCTTGGATCGATCGATCTGGATCAGATCGATCGATCTGATGTGCTCTGGTCGATCTTGAATCTTCACGTAATTTTTCTTGAACTGGATCGATCGATCCCACATTGGATCGATCGATCCAATGGAGTCTACAGCAGTTTCAGCTTGCTGTCAGATTTACATGCCTTCGGTAAAACGTTCATAACATTTGAATTCGCTATGGGATTTACTTCAAACCACTTCCACATGAAAGCTAACTCAATTTCCTATAACTTTTGTAGAGAGTGCTGAAGCCTAATCGCAACTTTGAGCCTTCATATGAGTAGATCTTCCAGACCCTATGGATTGGTTCCGAAAAATCATTTCTTGTATTTTTTTCCAAATGATCCCTCATCCTTCCTCCAAGTCTCCAAGTCTTCCATTTACCTAAACTGACTCAAAACATATGCAAAAACCTTTATATACAACCTAGGATCCTACAATTCAAGTTAAAACAAAATGAGACTCAAATGCAAGGAAAACTCTCAAAACTATACAAAGTGGGAATGAAAACCTATGAGAATATGCCTTAAAAACATGCAAAATATGGTGTTATCAACTCCCCCGGACTTGCCTTTTGCTTGTCCGCAAGCAAACAAGAGAAGACAAACCGAAAGAGAGGTTTGAAAGCGGGGACTCAAAACCAAGAGTTTACAATAAGTTGCAAAAACAAACAATTAATTCACTCTAACTCATTCAAGGCTTATCGCAACTCCTAATCTTTTCTCTTAACAACAATACCTTATGCTTACAAGTTCTCTTTGCAACCAACCCTCACATTCATTTACTCTTTCGCAAGGTGTGATCTCACAAATGGGCAAGTGATCAAATCCAATCGGTTTGGGAGAAAAGGCTTTTAGCACAAGTAAATATGAGTGCAAGGAGGTTTATTTTCTGTTTAAGTGACTCACTCTCAAGAAAATGGAATGCTATATGTTATGCAAAAGCAAGGAAGATTAGAAACAATTTATGCATACAAAGTTTAACTCACATTGTTCTACCCTCCTAGCAAAGCATTCTACCCGAATGGTGATTTCGTTTTCTATCCTTATTATTTCTTTGAAGCACATTAAACCTCCAAATTTCTTTTGGCTAAATCGAACTTCCTTTTCTTTTTCCAAAACATCAAACTTCTAGAGAACATTTTTATTTTTACTTGACCCTAAACTTATTGTTCTATCTCTTTTTCAAACATGGAGATTAATTTTTTTTCTTCTCCTTTCCTAGGGTCTTTCTTTTAAGTACTTCTCTAGAATTTGCTTAACCAAGGGTTCCTTGACTCTCATTTCCCATCTCAAAACTTTTTTATTTCGTGATCATAATTCCCAAACCAACTACCATTTTCCCATTGATCCTCATCCTAATGCTAGCCCTTTTCTTTGAACAACTTAGACTAGCTAAAAATGAAAGCTAACCTTTGTCGTTCCCGATACTTACAAGATTTTACACACAATAGCATTATCAAGAAAAAGGCCTCACTCAATCAAACAACAAGAGGTGAAAAACAAAATGGGTAAGGTGAAAGGTAGGGAACCATTCTAAATATGAGGATGGCCACTCGGGTTATTAGAGAGTGGCAAAAGTGGATAAGATAACCCGAGTGTTTTCTTTGAACCATGGTTATGTATCACAAGCCCATAAGCGAAAAGGTTAAATTCATTTAAGTCCGATATTAAAGGGGTTGATTTTAAATTAAACAAGCAATTAGAAGACAATGAGTTAAGAGTAGAGAGATCAAAGCAAGAGTTTACAAGTTTTAAAAAATTGTTCAAGCAAAACTTTTAGTGGTTTCTATCATTGTCCCCTATGCATTATGCAATCCTATATGCTTTTAAACTCAATCCTAAATAACAAAATTCAATGATGCAAAACTATATGATTTTCATTTTTTTTTTTATGCAATATATGTGAATGCGTGAGACTCAAAAGAACGAAAATAAGACAAAATACACAATGTTAAATAACGATGACCTCTCCCCCGGACTTAAATCACACCGTCTCGGTGTGAGATGAATCCGAAGAGAGGATAAAAATGCAAACAAAAATAACAAAATATGTACAAAGGGTGAAATGTGAAACCTTGGAGTGGATTGGATGGATTAATTGCCCTTAGTTTGCCCAATGGAAATCGCTTTGACTACTCACCAACGTCCTAGATAATCAAAACACACAAAAACAAAACTTAAATCACACTCAAACAAACAAATAAACATATTATACAAGGGATAGAATTGGGGGAGTCCCCAATGGCTCGTTTAACGTCGCTAAGCTTGACGTTTCAATATTTTTAGGTGGGGTGGGGTTCTGAGAGTGGAACAATTGTCCCCTCCTCAGTGTTCTCTTCAGCTAGGTACGGTTTGAGACGTTGTCCATTCACGGTGAAGTCTCCCCCGGACGTGTTCCAAAGCACAACCGCATCATAAGGCCTCACCTCTTTGATCTTAAACGGTCCCGACCATCAAGATTTAAGCTTCCCCGGAAAGAGTTTCAACCTGGAGTTGAACAATAGCACCTGATCATCAACCTTGAAGTCTCTAGAAAGGATCCTCTTGTCGTGAAAAGACTTGGTCCTCTCTTTGTAAATCCTTGCGTTTTCGTAAGATTCTAGACGAATCTCATCTAGCTCATTCAATTGTACCAAACGCTTTTCTTGAGCTGTTTTGATGTCAAAGTTGAGTAGCTTGACTGCCCAAATGGCCTTGTATTCTAACTCCACCGGAAGGTGACAAGACTTTCCATAGAGGAGGTTGAACGGGGTCGTTCCTATCGGGGTTTTAAAAGCCGTCCTATATGCCCAGAGCGCGTCATCGAGTTTGTTGGACCAGTCTTTTCTAGTAAGTCCAACCGTCTTCTCCAATATAGCCTTTATTTCTCGATTAGAAACCTCCACTTGGCCGCCTGTTTGGGGGTGATAAGGAGTTGCAACCTTGTGCTTCACACCATGCTTCTTGAGTAAGTTTTCAAAGATTTTGTTTATGAAGTGTGAACCTCCATCGCTTATCACTACCCTTGGGACTCCAAATGTTGGGAATATGATGCTCTTGAACATCTTCAATACAACTTTTGCATCATTGGTTGGACTTGCTATCGCCTCTACCCATTTGGAAACATAGTCCACCGCTACAAGAATGTAGCTATTCCCGTAAGAAGATGGGAAAGGTCCCATGAAGTCTATCCTCCAAACATCAAAGATCTCCACTTCTAGGATTGGATTTTGAGGCATTTCGTTCCTCTTGCTGATGTTTCATTTTCTTTGGCACGCATCGCATCTCGAGATGAACTCATAGGCGTCCTTAAACATTGTAGGCCACCAAAAACCCGCTTGTAGCACCTTAGAGACTGTTTTGAATGTTGCAAAATGCCCTCCATAAGTGGAACCATGGCAATGCATCAAAATGCCAGGAACTTCTTCCTCCGGTACACATCTCCTATAGAGCTTATCCTTGCAAAATGTATACAAGTACGGCTCATCCCAATAGAACCGACGCACATCTTTGTAAAATTTCTTTTTGGCGTACCCTGGAAAGTTTGGCGGTTCTTTCTCGCAAGCCAAGTAGTTTACAAAATCCGCATACCATGGTAAGTTCACATCCATGGTTTCGATCGCTAGAAGTCCCATGAGCATGGAATCGGCTTTAGTCAAGCCTTGAATGACGTTGATTTGCTCTTCGGGCAAGGAATCATCGATCGGTATGTTCTCCTCGATCTTCATCCTTGATAAGTGATCATCTACTCCATTTTCTATCCCTTTCTTATCTCTTATTTCCAGATCAAACTCTTGCAATAATAGGATCCACCTCAACAGTCTTGGCTTTGCTTCCTTCTTAGCCAACAAATGTCTTAGTGCTGCGTGGTCCGTATGCACTATCACCTTGGAACCCACCAAGTAAGATCTGAATTTCTCAAAAGCATAGACGATTGCTAATAGTTCCTTCTCTGTTGTTGTATATCTTGTTTGGGCATCATCAAGGGTCCTACTACCGTAGTAGATCACGTGCAACTTTTTGTCCTTTTTCTGTCCCAATACGGCTCCAATGGCGAAATCACTCGCGTCGCACATTATCTCAAATGGCAGTTCCCAGTTCGGTGGTTGAACAATAGGCGCACTAATCAATGCCCCTTTTAGTTTATTGAACGCCTCTAGACATGCCTCATCGAACACGAAATTCGTATCCTTGCATAATAGTCTTGTTAGCGGTCTTGCTATCTTTGAGAAGTCTTGAATGAATCTCCGATAGAACCCAACATGACCCAAGAAGCTCCTTATTTCTCTCACCGTCTTTGGCTGTTCCAACTTCACCATGACTTCTATCTTTTCCTTGTCTACTTCAATCCCACTCTTGGAAATTCTGTGCCCGAGCACTATCCCTTCCTTGACCATGAAGTGACACTTCTCCCAATTGAGTACCAAGTTTGTTTCCTCACATCTCTTGAGTACCCTGCAAAGATTTAACAAACAAGAACGAAACGAAGAACCATAGACAGAAAAATCATCCATGAATACTTCCATTATGTCCTCAATTAAGTCCGAGAAAATAGACATCATACACCGCTGAAAAGTAGCCGGTGCATTACACAAGCCAAATGGCATCCTTCGATATGAAAAGGTACCATAAGGACATGTGAATGTCGTTTTCTCTTGGTCATTCGGGTGGATTGGAATTTGGAAAAACCCAGAGTAACCATCGAGGAAGCAATAGTAAGGATGACTAGCTAGTCTTTCCAACATTTGATCAATAAATGGCAAAGGAAAATGATCCTTACGAGTTGATGAGTTCAATTTTCTATAGTCAATACAAACTCTATGCCCTGTAATAGTTCTTGTTGGGATAAGTTCATCATTTTCATTTTTAATTACAGTGATCCCTCCTTTTTTAGGTACTACATGAACTGGTGAGATCCAAGTACTATCGGAGATAGGATAGATCACACCTGCTTCAAGTAGTTTCAAAATTTCTTTCTTGACCACTTCTTTCAGGTTAGGATTCAATCTCCTTTGATGTTCAATAGATGATTTGTTTTCATCCTCTAAGTGAATCCTATGCATGCACAATGATGGCGAAATTCCCTTAATGTCTTTCAATGAATAGCCTAGGGCCCTTCTATACTTTTTTAGTTCATGCAGCAACATTTGGGTTTCTTCTTGGTTTAATGCGTCATTAATAATCACAGGATATGTAGAATTGGTTCCAAGAAATTCATACCTTAGCCCTTTCGGTAATGGCTTCATCTCCACCTTTGGAACATTGAGTTCGCTCCAATCATCTTCTATACTAGACTTACCATTGCTAGTTTCTTCTCTTGAATTCCCCTCCATGCTTCCTTCCATCTCCAAGAAGCATGTCTCATTCTTCAACGGTTTTTGTGAGTCAAGGAACTCCTCATAGGCCTCAGCTTCCTTGTTCTCAATTCCGTCTTCATTGTTTGGCCTTGTGATAGCCACTTCAAGAGGGTCTCCCATGTTCAGCTCTTCCATATATTCATCAACCATTTCTTCTAGGGTTTCTATGTAGAATACCTTTCCTTCTATGGTTGGCTTCTTCATGATGTCTAGTATGTCAAACTTCAAAACAGTATCTCCCAAGCGAAGATCTATTACCCCCTTCTTTACATCGATTAAAGCTCCCGCGGTTGCTAGAAATGGTCTTCCCAAAATTATCGGATCTGTTTGTTCTTCATCCATTTCTAATACCACAAAATCTGTTGGGACTATGCAGCTCCCAATCTTCAAGGGTAGGTCTTCTAGTATCCCAATAGGATGGCAGATTGATCTATCCGCTAGTACCAATGAGATTCTCGTTCTTTTGAAGTTAGTCAATCCAAGCTTTTTAGACACCGTCAATGGCATCAAGCTCACACTCGCACCAAGATCAACCAAGCATTTGTAGAAGTGTAAATGCCCTATATTGCAAGGAAGCGTGAAACTCCCTGGATCTTTAAGCTTCTTAGGTAAGTTATTCTGAATTATAGCACTACACTCATGGTTGATCACTACCATTAATTCTTCGATTTCTCTCCTCTTCGTTAGAACATCCTTGAGAAGCTTGTGATAGGTAGGACATTCCAGAATAAGATCCGAAAACGGTATAGTAACTTGAACCGTTTTCATCACCCTCTTGAACTTCTCGAAAGCTTTGTCCAAGATTTGCTTTTTGAATCTTCCGGGAAATGGTAGCTTCGGTTCATGTTCCCTTGGTTCATATTCGTCATCCCCGTAAGCTCCTCTCACCTTGGACTCTTTTCTATTTTCTGATCAGTCAGCCTTATCGGTTGCTGACCGATCCCGAATCTCCGTGCGTTTCTCCAGATCGGTTGCTGACCGATCCCGGACCTCTTCCGTGGAATTTTCATCAATTTTTTCTTCTAAGGCATCCTCATTGCTATTCCCCTTGTCATTAACTCGCACCTCTACTTGGTCCCTTGACGGTAGCTCTTTCCCGCTTCTTAAAGTTATCGCCAAACAATACGCCTTTGGGTTTTCTTCGGCTTTCCCCGGTAAGGTTCCTTGCGGCCCTTTTGAAGTGGATGCAACTTGATGTGGACATCCAAGAGGACCCTAACAAACAGACTCAGTTACCACCACTAAGAGGAGGGCCGATGACACGAGCAAGAACTAAGAGTTCACAAGGGTTCAAGAAGTCCGTTAGCCTTTGGCTCGGTACGAACCAAATGGACGTAAACCAAGAGATCACCGAGCCAATAACACTCACTCCCAATGATCAAGGAGTATCCACAAGTAATCTTGGAACACAAGCAAGCAACATTACTTCTCAAAACAAAGATTACTTGCACACCCCGTAATGGCCTCTCATGCGGACAAAGAAAGTGATTTCACTCTTTGTCCTTTCATTGGCATGATGAGGCATAAAGACATCACTAGGGATTGTACTATTTTTCCTTACCATTGGTTTTATCCCAAGAGGTTTTCCAAGGAAGGTTTTAACGAGGCAACAACCTAGTGGTGCAAGCGGTTTCAAAGGTGTTCTTTGAAGGGCTGAATTGATCAAGAAACCCATCATGCTTCTAGTTCGGTTCTAAGCCTTAAAATGACATCCATTGAAGTCCACTTAAGCCCAATAAGTAGCTGGAGGCGCACCAGGAGTTGCCCTAACCATTTGAACCAAGCAGCCACCCTAATGCTCCATTAGTTCCATGTTTTAAGGAACCTTTTTATTTGTTAATTGCTTTTGCTTTCAGCCATGTTTTATGGGCTGTGTTTGTTTATTCCTTGTTTGCTGAAGCTTGTCATATTTGTAACCTAGAGGTCGAGCCTATATAATGGACTCAACACCCTCAAGGAAAATCAGACTTGAATATCAAACAAAACAGTTTTCTACTTAAGCTTTAATCGCTTAACCCTTTAGTTCTCTCTACTTGTTTGTGCGAATCCCAGCAAGTGAAGAACCCTCAGTCGTATCACAAGCCTTCCCATAGCTTGTGTGGCCGATTATCAATCCCCAGTTCCGCTCCTAGAGCCTTCAACCCCACCTTAGTTCCCGAACAGCAACCGCACTGTCATTCGGAAACTTACCTTGTCCGAGGCTTGTATCATTTTGGTATCAGAGCTGAAGATCCATCCACAACCACCAGGTTGTATCTATCTTTACTTGTTTTTATCCTTTACTTTCGTATCTTGCATTAGTTTTCTTTCCAAAACGAAAAAAACTCAAAGAAAAATTGTTTTACCGTTTGTTTCCTTCTCGTTTTACCTCTCCGTCTTGTTTTAATTTTCAAAAATTCATAAAAACTCCTAAAAATATTCTGTCACTTGTTTTAGAATCTAGACTCATTATATAAAATATAAAAATTAATTTTGTTAATTTATTACTCGTTTCAATACTTTTACTGAAAACCTTTTACTAGTTACCGAATCGGGTAAAATTTCGAGAATTTGTTCCCAACACTAAAACCCTTGTGTTTTTCAAATTCTTGCGAGGGACTATGGCTGAGAATGGACTAGAAACATTGGTCAGATCCATTGCTGACATGAGAGAAGACATGATTCAAAGATTTGGAGCCATTGAAGAAAGAATCACGCACATCGAGCACCCGCCAAGAAGGGCCCCGCCGCGGAATGACGAGCCAGCCAGAAATAATCCGCCACCAAGGAATAACCCTCCTCCAAGGCGCCAACATTTGGAGTCTGATGATGAAGAAGAACCACCTGATCCTCAGAGAAGAGACCGCTATGACCAACCACCCCGGCGAGACAATATCGACCCTAAACTCACCTTGCCAACGTTTGCGGGTCGAATAGATCCTGATGCCTATCTGGATTGGGAAAAAAGGATGGACAGGATATTCGAGTGCTATGAGTATAGTGAACCAAAGAAGGTAGCCGTGGCAGCAGCACAACTCACCGAACATGCCTTGTCTTGGTGGGATAGAGAAGTTGCCGAGAGAAGACGGAACCGGTACGGCCAAGTCGACACATGGGCTGATATGAAGTTTTATTTCAAGAGAAGATACGTCCCACACCACTATCATCGTGAAATCCAGAGGAGATTTAGGCGGCTAATTCAAGGAAGCAAATCCGTAGAAGAATACTACGATGAGTTCGAGACACTCAAGAACCGTCTAGAGATAGACGATTCGGAGGAGTCCCTAATGGCGCAATTTGTCGATGGGTTGCAACAACGGATATCACAAAAGGTAGAGCTTCATCCATACCACCAAATGGATGAATTATTGCATTTGGCAATCCAAATAGAACAACAAGGGAAGCGTAAGGCCTCAACGAAACAAGTGAACCCTCAATTGTACGGCGCATGTAACGGACGATTTCAACCGCGAGACCGAGCCAAGTCCGTAGAGATCGAGTCAAAATTCAAAGGAAAAGGTCCCGAGACGTCTAAGGCCCCGAGAGCTGAGTCTAGTCGAATCACTACGCCCCAAACACGCAACCGAGACGTAGTGTGTTACAAATGTCAAGGAAGAGGCCATATGGCCCGAGAGTGTCCAAACGCCAAAATCATGATTCTCACTAAGGATGGAGGCTATGAAACTCAAGAAGAAACTGAAGAGGAGCGTGAGGAGTCAGAAGATTACGTTGAGTATCCAGAAAAAGGAGAGATCCTCATGATAAGGCGTATGCTAAACGCAATCGTCGAACCCGACGAGATGGCCCAAAGAGAAAATATTTTCCACACCAAGTGCTTAGTGGAGGGCAAAACATGTAGCCTAATCATCGATGGAGGCTCATGTACCAATGCTGCAAGCTCCTACATGGTTGATAAGATAGGACTTAAGAAAGAAAAACATCCTCAGCCTTACAAGTTACGGTGGCTCAACGACAAATCCGAGCTCAAGGTCCATGAGCAAGTGAAACTCTCTTTTAGTATCGGGAGATATCAAGACCAAGTGACTTGCGACGTAGTTCCTATGCAAGCGGGACACATTCTTTTGGGACGACCATGGCAATTCGACAAGGAGGCCACACATCACGGCCGGACCAACCTCTACTCGTTTATACATAATAAGCGTAAGATTACTCTCGCCCCACTCGATCCTAACCAAATTAATGCGATGCAAATCAAGATGGCCAATGATGCTAAGAAGGTCCAGTGTAGCTTGCTCGCCAAAGCCAGTCATATCAACAAGGCTTTGCATTCAAAACAAGATGTGTTGCTCTTACTTTACAAGGAGGTTCTAACCGCCGAGAAAGATGTCGCCGTATTACCGTTGGAAATTCAAGAAGTCCTAGATCGATTCAAGGATATTTTCCCTGATGAGATACCACCAGGATTGCCACCACTACGTGGAGTTGAACATCAAATTGACCAAGTACCCGGAGCAGCCCTACCCAACCGGCCGGCTTATCGCGTGAGTCCAACGGAAGCACGAGAACTTGAGCGGCAGGTACAAGAGCTAATGTCTAAAGGCTACATAAGGGAAAGCCTTAGTCCATGCGCCGTGCCCGTGCTACTTGTGCCTAAGAAAGATGGTACTTGGAGAATGTGTGTCGATTGTCGAGCAATCAACAATATTACGATCAAATACCGCCATCCAATACCAAGGCTCGATGATATGTTAGATGAATTGAGTGGATCCACAATCTTCTCCAAAGTTGATCTTAAGAGTGGATATCATCAAGTAAGAATGAAAGAAGGTGACGAATGGAAAACCGCTTTCAAGACAAAACAAGGCCTCTACGAGTGGCTCGTTATGCCCTTCGGTTTAACAAATGCTCCGAGCACCTTCATGTGACTTATGAACCAGGTTTTGCGTTCTTATATAAGTAAATTTGTCGTGGTATATTTTGATGATATACTCATATATAGCAGGAGCTTGGGTGAACATATTGAACACTTAGAATTAGTGTTACAAACGCTTCGAAAGGAAGGTCTTTATGCCAACCTAACGAAGTGCGTCTTTTGTACTGATAACTTGATCTTCCTAGGCTTTGTAGTAAGCTCACAAGGACTCCAAGTTGACCAAGATAAAATCAAAGCCATCGAAGAGTGGCCTACACCAACTAGCATCGGACACATTCAGAGTTTTCATGGCCTAGCAAGTTTTTATCGACGATTTGTACGAGACTTCAGCACCATAGCAGCTCCCTTGACGGCTGTCGTCAAGAAAGATGTGCCATTTCATTGGGGAGAAGCACAAGAAACCACCTTTAAAACCTAACTTTGACACATGCCCCGGTTTTGGTTTTGCCTAACTTTGACCAAACGTTTGAAATTGAGTGTGATGCCTCAGGTTTAGGAATTGGAGCTGTCTTGACTCAAGGAGGGAGGCCCGTAGCCTACTTCAGTGAAAAACTCAGTGGCCCTACCCTCAACTATCCTACGTATGACAAAGAATTATACGCCTTGGTCCGATCGTTGGAAACATGGCAACACTACCTTTTGGCGAAAGAGTTTGTCATTCATACGGACCATGAAACACTAGAGCATCTTCGGGGACAAACCACACTCAAGAAGAGACACGCAAGATGGTTAGAATTCGTGGAGACTTTCCCATACATCATCAAATACAAGAAAGGCAAAGACAACGTTGTCGCGGATGCACTATCAAGACGCCACGCGCTTATAACGACTATGGAGGCTAAGGTATTTGGATTTGAACACATCAAGGATCAGTATGCTGAGGACCCAGACCTTGGGGAGACCTTTGCTCAATGCCAACAAGGAGGAATCGGATCTTACTATCTACAAAATGGATTTCTTTTCCGAGGCAAGCGACTTTGTATCCCACAAGGTTCAATGAGGGATCTTTTAGTCCGAGAAGCTCACGGTGGAGGACTCATGGGACACTTTGGAATTGACAAGACCTTCATCACACTCAAGGAGCACTTTTATCGGCCGCACATTAAGCGAGACGTTGAACGCCATTGTGCTAAGTGCATTGTTTGTCTCAAAGCCAAATCAAGGGTACATCCTCATGGACTTTATATGCCTTTATCAATTCCTAACGCTCCTTGGGAGGATATTTCTATGGATTTTGTGCTAGGACTACCGAACATACAACACAAGGACTCAATATTCGTCGTTGTAGACCGGTTCTCAAAAAATGGCCCATTTCATTCCATGCAACAAGACTAACGACGCATCTCAAATCGCAAAATTGTTCTTCAAAGAAATAGTTCGTTTACATGGGCTACCAAGAACCATTGTGTCGGATCGAGACACAAAATTTCTAAGCCACTTTTGGAGGACACTATGGAAGAAGCTCGGCACTAAGCTTCTCTTTTCCACCACATGTCATCCCCAAACCGACGGTCAAACGGAAGTGGTAAACCGTACCTTATCTAGTTTACTTCGGGCTAGTATTGGTAACAATTTAAAGAATTGGGTTGAGTGTCTACCTTTGGTTGAATTTGCTTATAATCGTGCTAACCATTCTTCTTCTAAGTTTTCACCGTTTGAAGTCGTATATGGGTTCAACCCTCTCATACCCCAAGACCTTGTTCCTTTACCAATGACCGATCAAGTGAGTCTCGATGGCATCGCCAAGGCCGAACTAGTCAAGAAGATCCATGAGAAGGTCAAGGAAAATCTTAACAAAAGGAACGAATGCATCAAACGCCAAAGAGACAAGGGACGCAAGAAGATGGAGTTTGCACCTGGAGATTGGGTTTGGCTCCACATGCGGCCTGAACGATTCCCAAACAAACGAAGCTCCAAGTTAGCACCAAGGGGAGATGGCCCGTTCAAGATCATCGAGAAGATCAACGATAATGCCTACCGTCTTGAATTACCCGGTGAGTTCCATGTCACTCCAACCTTCAATGTTAGTGACTTGTCTTATTTTGATGTAGGTGAACCAGATGTAACGCGGGAACTTTTTCAAGAAGGGAAGAATGATGTGGACATCCAAGAGGACCCTAACAAACAGACTCAGTTACCACCACTAAGAGGAGGGCCGATGACACGAGCAAGAACTAAGAGTTCACAAGGGTTCAAGAAGTCCGTTAGCCTTTGGCTCGGTACGAACCAAATGGACGTAAACCAAGAGATCACCGAGCCAATAACACTCACTCCCAATGATCAAGGAGTATCCACAAGTAATCTTGGAACACAAGCAAGCAACATTACTTCTCAAAACAAAGATTACTTGCACACCCCGGAATGGCCTCTCATGCGGACAAAGAAAGTGATTTCACTCTTTGTCCTTTCATTGGCATGATGAGGCATAAAGACATCACTAGGGATTGTATTCTTTTTCCTTACCATTGGTTTTATCCCAAGAGGTTTTCCAAGGAAGGTTTTAACGAGGCAACAACCTAGTGGTGCAAGCGGTTTCAAAGGTGTTCTTTGAAGGGCTGAATTGATCAAGAAACCCATCATGCTTCTAGTTCGGTTCTAAGCCTTAAAATGACATCCATTGAAGTCCACTTAAGCCCAATAAGTAGCTGGAGGCGCACCAGGAGTTGCCCTAACCATTTGAACCAAGCAGCCACCCTAATGCTCCATTAGCTCCATGTTTTAAGGAACCTTTTTATTTGTTAATAGCTTTTGCTTTCAGCCATGTTTTATGGGCTGTGTTTGTTTATTCCTTGTTTGCTGAAGCTTGTCATATTTGTAACCTAGAGGTCGAGCCTATATAATGGACTCAACACCCTCAAGGAAAATCAGACTTGAATATCAAACAAAACAGTTTTCTACTTAAGCTTTAATCGCTTAACCCTTTAGTTCTCTCTACTTGTTTGTGCGAATCCCAGCAAGTGAAGAACCCTCAGTCGTATCACAAGCCTTCCCATAGCTTGTGTGGCCGATTATCAATCCCCAGTTCCGCTCCTAGAGCCTTCAACCCCACCTTAGTTCCCGAACAGCAACCGCACGGTCATTCGGAAACTTACCTTGTCCGAGGCTTGTATCACAACTTGAGCTATTTGGTTGTCTAGACCCTTGACATGAGTGCTTAGATGTTCAAATTTGGCGTGGAGATCATTGTAAGCTCCATCTACCTTGTTATGGATCTCGAGCATCTTCTTGTTCAAATCGGTTGAACTATTAGCTTGCCCAACCAGAATTTGTTGGAGCATAGCCTTCATGTCTTTCATCTCTGTATCATGTGGTTGAGATGTGCTCGCCTGTCCCACTGGCCTGAATGCTTGTTGATTGTTGGGGACGAATGGTGCCTTTCCTTGAAAATTTCCTTGGTTGACTTGAAATCCACCATGATTGTTTTGGAATCTAGCTTGATTCCCTTGATATCCTCCTTGATTGCCTTGGTAAGGTTGGTTGGGTACAAACCTTTGTTGTGCAAAGTTCTGTCCTTGAGGATTTGTTGGTACGAAAGGTCTCGGTTGATAGCCTTGATTTTGTTGTTGAAAGTTTGGGTTGTACCCCTTGTTGAATCCTCCTTGATAGTTTCCTTGATTTCCAACAAAATTCACTTCTTCTTGTAATTCTTGGCTATCTTCGTATATGGCTTCCTTACAAGATTGAACTCCATCGTATTCCCCAACAAAGTTTATGGATCTTTCGGTAGCTTGCAGCACCTTGTCCATCTTCTCGTGTAAGGCTTTGATTTCCTTACTTCTTTGGTCTTCTCTATCCCCACTTCCTCTCGGAGCTCTATCGTAATCTTCACCATAGCTCCCGTCGCTTTGTGCAAGATTCTCCACGAGTTCAAAGCCTTCTTCAACATTCTTTGACAAGAAACTTCCATTGCTAGCGGTATCCAATAGCATTCTTATCTTTGGAGCTATCCCTCTATACAATGTGCTCAACAATGATTCTTCAGAAAATCCGTGGTGAGGGCATTTGTTGGTGAAACCCTTGAACCGCTCCCAAGCTTCACTAAAGCTCTCATTGTGTTTTTGAGTAAAACTCGATATATCATTTCTAAGCCGAGCCGTTCTTGAAGTTGAGAAGAACTTTTCAAGGAACTTCTTCTTGCATTCAGCCCAAGTGGTGATTGATCCGGGAGGTAGACTCTTCTCCCATTGCCTTGCCTTATCCCCAAGAGAGAAAGGGAATAATCTCAGTTTAAATGCATCCTCCGAAATGCCATTGATCTTCGTCAAGTCACATATGTCATTGAAGTTGTCAAGATGGTCCAAAGGGTCTTCAAGTTGTAGCCCGTGAAATTTGTTCCCTTGAACCATGTTGATGACGCTCATCTTGATTTCGAAGTTGTTGTTGTCAACCGGAGGCGCACGAATACCACTGTGGTTTCTGTGTGTTTGGGGAGCATCGTATGCCCCTATCACTCTCGGTATTCTAGCGGCATGAAGTGGTGGGTTAAGAGGAAGTCCCGCTCCATGAACTTCTTCTTGTTGAACCTCGGGTTCGTCCTCCATGTTTACTCCAAGTGTTCTTGTTAGTCTCTCTCTTTCCCTTCTAGCTCGAGTATTGGCTCGCTCCAGTCTTCCTATATCCGGTACAAAATCGACCAAGTTTTCTTGTCCTTGGCTTCGCAGGTTCATGCACCTTCAACAAAGAGAAAAACACAAGACAGAAGTTAAATATTTCGAAAATAAAAACCTAGTCTCAAATAGAGTCCAAATCCTAATGGCTATTGCTAGTTTCCCCGGCAACGGCGCCAATTTGATATGGAGGTTTTTAAGGCCTCGGGTCTACCAAATAACCCTTTCGTACGTTGAGTACTTGGGGATCGAATCCACAGAGAAACAAGAACAACTCACTAAGAATACAAGACACTACTTAATCTAAGCAATACAATGTTTTTGGTTTTCTTTTTTCGTCACAAACTAATAATTAAAACAGAGCGATGCGATTTTAAATTAAGAAAGCAAATAAAGCATAGAATTCTAAAACACTCAAATAATTAGTAAAACAAATCAACTTAAACTAAATGATCGGTTTTTACGATATTAAAAGATATGGACCGTTGGTACGGTAATTTGACAAGAGTGAATAACGGGTTGATAAATGATGAATTAAATGAACAAATTATGTTTTATCCTATGACATGAGTCGCTAAACTAGTCTAGTCCACTCCCGTGATACTAGACCTTTTACGAATTATCCGAATTAGCTAATCTTCCGATTGCAACCGAATAACTCATAAACAATGCACACAAACTCACATATGTCATCATTTAACTCTTAAAACTCAATTTCCATTAGCTAAGATTTATTAAATGCATGCAAAGATAGCTCGGATTATCTCAAAACACCTTCCGGGTTTGAGATAATCTAAGATCAAGAAAACTCTCTTGCGAAGCTCATTTCTAGCATTAAAATCAATCTATGCATGAACATAAACATAAACCAACAATCAATTATCACAAACAACCATTAAAACACTCTAAATCTACCATACCAACAGCCCAAAAGTTAACTACTCACACATGCTCAAATCACAAAAATAAACCGTACAAATTATAAACATAAGCATGATAAACTCAAAAGTAGAAGAAAATTTAAGAAAACTTCACTAGATGTGGTTAGATCATGAGATTAAAATCAAGAACTTGAGAGAGTTTTTCTCTGAGTTTAGAGAGAGGTTTTGAGAGCTAATATCAGAATAATAATTGCCTAAACAATGGCTGAGAATGAAAGTCAAAAGAGAAAAATCGGAGTTGAGTGAATGTCATTTTCTTGTGGGGTATGGGCGGCTGAGTTCAGATCGATCTGGACCAGATCGATCGATCTGATGTGCTCTGGTCGATCTTGAATCTTCACGTAATTTTGCTTGAACTGGATCGATCGATCCCACCTTGGATCGATCGATCCAATGGAGTCTACAGCAGTTTCAGCTTGCTGTCAAATTTACATGCCTTTGGTAAAATGTTCATAACATTTGATTTCACTATGGGATTTACTTCAAACCACTTCCACGTGAAAGCTAACTCAATTTCCTATAACTTTGGTAGAGAGTGCTGAAGCCTAATCGCAACTTAGAGCCTTCATATGAGTAGATCTTCCAGACCCTATGGATTGGTTCCGAAAAATCATTTCTTGTATTTTTTTCCAAATGATCCCTCATCCTTCCTCCAAGTCTCCAAGTCTTCCATTTACCTAAACTGACTCAAAACATATGCAAAAACCTATATATACAACCTAGGATCCTACAATTCAAGTTAAAACAAAATGAGACTCAAATGCAAGGAAAACTCTCAAAACTATACAAAGTGGGAATGAAAACCTATGAGAATATGCCTTAAAAACATGCAAAATATGGTGTTATCACCGTAGCCGACCGAACTGGCCGCATCCCACCGCGTCCAGCCTAGTGCCTAGGCCGCGTCCGGAACCACGACCAGCCACGTCTAAGAGCCGCATGTCTAACGCTTAACTGTCGAGCTCGACCAAGCGTCCCACCGAGGGCGTCCTGCCGAATCAAGCAGCGTCTCGTACCGCATCATGTGCCGAGCGAAGCCGCGACCTGTACCGCGACCCGTGCCGCGTCCCATACCGGATGCACTATGGCCGAACCCCTGAAAGGCCGAGAGCCAATATGCCGAGGATAACCATTCCACCAAGGCCAACTGGGCGAAGGAACGGGAAAAAGCAAGGGGACATCAAGAACAATGGGAGGAATGAAAGCCGCAACAAAGGAACGAGCCAAACCATCACCGGCCAAGTTTCTCGCTCCCGGTGGCACCACAAGCAATCGGACCGGTCACGCCACATGTGACCGGTGCAGCCGAGTATCCACAGAACAGTAACCCTATGTTGCTCTACCGCTTTCATCCATCCCACTAGCCCATTCCAATGCCGCATTTAGACGTTCGACCATGCAGTTCCAACTATCCAATCACCACGACCAAGATATCCATCGTGGCCGCAAGGACAACAACGAGACAACACTATCATCGTTCTAATTTAGTTTTGCTTTTCTTATTTTGTTTCTTAAGACTATTGATGGTTTTTAGGTTTTTATTTCAGGAAGGATGCATGTAGAGATTCACAACAAAATTCGATGGACTAAGCCGAGTCCACTCAATGTCAAGCAACAAAGGATCAACGGTTAGTCACTACATCATCACCACCATTGACCTATAAGACGTAAATCGAATTCTCGATTGAATCTAAGGAAGATAACTCAATTCGATCAAGGTGACATTGTTCTTAAACTCTAAATCCTTTTTCATTTCATTTTTCATCCTCATCTCTTTCTTTTTCCCACCGAGGACGGTGTGATTTAAGTCTGGGGGGGGATGTTCCATCTTATACTAATGCTACTCTCTATTTTGTTGACTTGAGACCTTTTTCCACATTTTTACATCGATTTTCTTAAAGTTTTTATCAAAGCAAATTTTTCTTTCGTTTTTATTGAGTCAAAACTAGTAGGGAATCATGATCCTATCTAACGGATGATCTTATTTGGATTAACACTCTTATGACTCTTGATTATGCTTGACTACAGAACCTATTTGGAAAGACTATGAGCTGAGTGAACATTCCGAAAGTCTCTTTCCACTGGATAATAGGATGATCCAACGTTGTCTCTAACTCTTGTTATAACCTAACTTGACTTTTAATTTCTCACTTAGGGTTTGGATATACATCGGACGAGACCTCTTCGAGCCACATAAGACACTGCACTACTTCACAAAGTATGATTCCCCTCTCTCTTCCCTTCAGTACTCTAAGAAAAAAAGAGAAGAAAAAGAAAAGAAAGAAAAACGGATACGAGTTGATGTGACCGAGGGATAGAGGGCATAAACCCGTGCATCTTTGGGAACCTCGCGGAGACTTGTATCCACAAAAAGAAAAAGAAAAAAGGACAAGGGCAGATGTGACCGAGGGATATAGTGCGTAAACCCGTGCATCTTTTGGAACCTTGCGGAAGCCTAAGTCCAAAGAAAAGGAGCAAGAGATCGATAGAAAAAATAAAATGATACCCTAGAAAAGTAGGGAAAATCGATCTCTTGGAAGCGAGAAAAGGGAGAGGAAGGAACCATACGAAGAATGTCTTGGCTTGGATTGGATCA
Organism: Barbarea vulgaris; assembly: GCA_963667165.1. NCBI lineage: Eukaryota > Viridiplantae > Streptophyta > Magnoliopsida > Brassicales > Brassicaceae > Barbarea > Barbarea vulgaris. Next base: position 17,430,399 of record OY763893.1, on the reverse strand, counting down.
ACAGGTCCTTTGGCTAATTTCCCCTAGGTAGACCACTTTTACTTTCTGCTTAATCTATATAAAAAGATGACAATGGTGATTTCGAAAAGTCCTTTGGACCGTGGACTAAGAGTAAAGGATGTTAAAGCTTCTCATGGGACAAGTACGTAAAGTAGGTTCTAAGGTCAAGGCGACGAGGAGTGCAAAGACGAGATTCCTACGGATAAGTGAGTTCTCGTGATTTTCAAAACCTCTTTTCCATGACTTTACTTTCTTGTTTGCTTGAGGACAAGCAAAGTCTAAGTCTAGGGGAGTTGATAACATCGTATTTTTACCACTTTTAACTCTTATATTCTTATAATTGGACATGATTTTGGTATGATTTCATGCAAAAGGAACTAGTTATCAAGTATTTTCAGGTTAAAGAAGGTTTTAGAGGTTTCAAGGGAAAATGTCAAGGAAAACCCATTTTTAGACAGTTTCAGAACGCCATAAGTACGACATCTTTTCAAGGACATCCCGACACTCAATTTTGGAGTTCTTAGTGTGTATGGAAAGCCATACGTGTCAAGTTTCACCTAGAACAAGAATAAATGCATTCCCTTCAGCCGTTTGGGAGATATGGTCCCATGAGTGAAGCCATGTCACGACCGGTCACAAGGGCCCGTGACCGGTCTTAGCTCTCTTGGTACGACCGGTCACAAGGGGCCGTGACCGGTGCCTCTCCTCTTGCCACGACCGATCAAAAGGCTTGTGACCGGTCTGAAGTTAGGCGCCCCCATGTTTCCTTAAGTGAGTCCCGAGGCCCAATGAAGCCCTAAACCGACCCCGAAGCCTATAAGTACTCATTTAACCTAAGTTTGGAGGTGTGCCTTCACAACCCTAAGAAGATTTCGTGTGCCTCAGCCCCTACACTCATAGAAATCTGAGAACCCTAAGGAGAAGCCTCACCACCGTTGAAGCTCCTCTTGCCGCCGCACCAAATCTTTGAAGCTGCCGCCTCTCTTCTCCTCTTATCTCTTCTCTCTTGTCTTTGTTCTCTACTTGTTTAAGGAAGAAGATTCATCTCCTCTGTACCTCAGATCAGATTTCTAAACCCTTTTCTCATACTTATAAGTTTATTCAATCTATTATCCATGGCTTTGATTTGCTTGAGTATGTGTGAGTAGTTTGCTTGTTGGGTTAAAAGGGTTTCAAAGGGGATTCATGTGGTCAATTTGTTAGGTTGTTAGCTTCTGGAATTTTTCATCTTTGTTCTTCGTCCTAGGCTTGCTCTTAATGCATATTTCTTGAGTAATTAACTAGCAATTGATCCTAGGTGTTTTATAGCATCATAAGTGTTGTAAACTCGCTTGAACTAGTCTAGACGAGTTTTGTGTTATAACCTGCGTGAGTTGAGTTATAGGGCTTTACGAACTATCATTGAACTTGATCTTAATGCGAGGATGTATGCGTCATTGCCTGCGTGAGTTGAGTAACAGAGTATATAGACTTTAGATATTTGATATTGCGACTTGCATATTTCTTATTTATTCGTGTTTCATAGTTCATGAACATGCATCTTAGTTTAGTTCCTAGTTTAATCTCTTATCTTATATTCGATCCATGATACCCTAAGAATTCCCTAAGGCCCGACATCTAAGGCCCGACATTCCGTTTATTGATATTTACATCATTTTATTTGGCTTTTATTTTGTTATTGTAATTGTTACAAAAACCCCAAAACAAAACCCCTCTTATTGTCTTAGCCATATTCCTCTCCATAAAATTTGTAACGTGATTTACAAGTCTCTATGGGATTCAATCCTTAAGTACTACATACATTTGCTGTGCACTTGCAGTAGTCGTGTGGTCTTTGAGGTAAAAGACTGAAGTGAAATAACACACGCATCACATATCTAGCTAGCACATTGCACAAGTTTTGCAAACACTCTATGTAGGATGGTCCATAGACTGAGAAATCATCCATAAACACTTCCATGAAATCCTCAATCATATCCGTAAATATGGACATCATACACCTCTGGAATGTTACAGGAGCATTACAAAGTCCGAATGGCATTCTACGATATGCAAACGTGCCATAAGGAGAAGTAAAAGTTGTCTTCTCCTGATCATCGGGATGGATAGGGATCTGGATGAAACGTGAGTATCCATCCAGAAAGCAGCAATAAGGGTGGTTAGCCAATCTTTCAAGCATCTAATCAATGAAAGAAAACGGGAAGTGATATTTCCTAGTCGCGGCATTTAACTTCCTGTAATCAATACACATCCGATGACCAGTCACAGTTCGTGTAGGAATCAGCTCGTTCTTCTCGTTCTTAACCACTATGATACCACCTTTTTTAGGAACCACATGGACCAGACTAACCCAATCACTGTCTGAGATAGGATAGATGATTCCAGCTTCTAGGAGTTTCAGAATCTCTTTCTTAACCACTTCCTTCAGATTTGGATTTAAACGACGTTGATGCACAATCAATGATCTACTCGCATCCTCGAGATGAATCATGTGCATGCACAACTCCGGAGAGATACCTGAAACATCATCAAGAGTATAGCCAAGAGCTTTGTGATACTTGGCGCAACTTGCTTAGCAATAGAGTGAGCTATGCATTGTTTAAGGAAGCATTAACAATGATAAGATAGGTAGAGTTCGGTCCAAGAAATGCGTACCTTAACCTTTCAGGGAGCGTTTTAAGCTCGATTTTGGGAGCTTTTTCTTCGCTCCAATCACCAAATGCGACAGCTTCCAGTGGTGTTCGAACAAGCTCCTAGTGAGCGATTAACCGCATAACGTGCTCACTGGAATCCATAATCCTTGTATACCCAACATCCATGTCATCAAGGTGTTCCATCTCTTGCCCAAAACAAATCAAAGCTCTCTCCAGAGGGTCTGTGGTGTGCATCTCATGAAAGATCTCCTCTGCGAGATTGCTTAGAGGGTCCATGTAGTAGGTTTGGCCATCGATAGAGGGTCGCTTCACCAGCTTATCCATATCGAAATTCATCCCCAAATCTCCAACATTAAGAACTATTCTACCTCCTTAGACGTCAATAAGAGCTCCAACTGTAATAACCCTGCCGAAGGCTATGAAGAAGTGGCCAAGAAAATGAATAGCCGAGATATTTTAGAAGCCAAGAATGGTTAAGGACCAAGATAAGAAGTTGGTTTAGGAGAAAGCAGGAGGAACGACCAAAGAGAAACCCAAGTAATTCGGGTAAAACAAGAAACGAGCAAGGATGGCTTTTGGCGATTGAAGAATTAGCTGGACCAAGTGGCGAGAAGATTTTAGGTCATCTAAAGGAATAAGATGGCATATAAAAGATCAAGGGCGGTAGTATGGAGGTTCGCTTGAAGAAATATTACGAAGGCTCGGGAAAATTGTTCAATGGTTCATAGAACTCGGATAAGGACGAAAACAGTGCAGTCTACTATCAGATAACTCCGAAGTCATGCTAGGCTAAATAATTATCAAAGTAGACCAAGTACAGCCAAAAATAAGAAGACTTAGGCGGAAGGAAAAGAGTGGACTGGACAGCCGCATTTTTTTCTAGTACCGCGGTGACACCTAGTGGTTGGATAAGGCTGGCCAAAATGGTGGGCTAAAGCCTTGGAGTTATAGGATAGGCGTGGACTTAAGGAGACTTCAGGGTGAAGAATAGTCCAGCCAATACCGCAGCGCCATGACATCCAAAGGATGTAATAACCCCGACGAGAGCCGAGAACGCTCAAGGAAAATTTTCTCGGACACAAGGAAATATTTTCTAAAGAGGGGAAACGGTCGAGGAAGTCTTGAGACGAGTCAAGCAAAAAGTTATTATCAAGATTAAAATTGTCATAGGCCGGGAACTGTGACAATCGCTCAAGGAGAAATCAACCGAGCGAATTAGGCCAAGCACGAGATCACGGTAGGCCGAGACAAACAATTCTCGACCTGGGTGTGTGCTAAACCATGAGTCGCATTCTCATTGGATGAAGGGTGATCAGATTGAAGCTGGTCAAGAATGTCGCATTCTCATTGGATGAAGGGTGATCATATTGAAGCTGGTCAAGAATGTTGCATTCGCATTGGTTGAAGGGTGATCAGACCAAAGCTGGTCAAGGTGTGCCATGATCTGATTGGAGATAAAAATTTCAGATCCTATCTATTAAGAATGTCGTGACCTGATTGGTCGGAAGGTGATATGGGCGGACATGTGCTTTGAAGTGCGGGAGAGCCACCATTGGATGGAATGGCTGCCCCTGATTTCTATAAATACCGCCACCCCCTCTCATACCTGGTTAGTACCATTCTGATCCGTGAAGAGACTAGAGAAAATCCGAGAGACAAAACCCGAGAGAGAAAACTCTAGATAAAAATCCGAGAGTTAGTGAAACCTTTGAGTGAGTGATCGGTGAGTGAGTAACCCCGGAGTTAGGACCCGTAGTCTGGAGTAAGAGTACCAGCTCGGACCTAAGGGTTAGGAGTGAAGGAAAACCGATCAGAAATGCCGAGAATTGAGAGTCCCAGTAAAGGTGGTTGTTAGGATGATGTTTGATTTTTGTTTGCAGGAAAAGACACCCGGATGGTAAGTTCCAGAGGAAGTGGTGATTGTGAGGGACTGTGCGTCCCAGTGGTGTGGTAAATATTTGGGTCTAACGTTTACAGGTTTGGCTAAGGAGAAGGTATCCGCATAGTGAGTTCCGGTACTTGTGTTGTGTTTTAGTGTATTGTGTGTGTGAATGCCAGCGTGTGATCTACAAGGATCTAAGCGTAGCGTTATTATTGTTTGTGTGTGTGTGTGTGGAACGCCAGCGTGTGGTCTACAAGGACCCATGCTTAGCGTTATTTTTGTGTTGTGTGTGAAACGCCCGCGTGTGGTCTACAAGGACCCATGCTTAGCGTTTGTATGTGTGTGGAACGCCAGCGTGTGGTCTACAAGGACCCATGCTTAGCGTTTGTATGTGTGTGTGTGTGTGTGGAACGCCAGCGTGTGGTCTACAAGGACCCATGCTTAGATGTTGTGTGTGTGTGTGTGGAACGTCAGCGTGTGGTCTACAAGGACCGATGCTAAGCGTTTTAGTGTTTATGAGTTTGTATGCATTAGATCTGTGTGAATAATGCGTAGTGTTGATTGGTCATACGGCTATGCGGTCGTTATGATTTAGGGATAGTGTAGCCAGCGTTCCCCGCATGCCCTACCGTGCGGCTATTGGTAGGAAGACTCCGAGGTTACGGGATTGCAGCCTAGGGCCGGGTTGGGAAGCTAATATTGTGTAGAGGGTTCTGGACTCACTGAGTAATGTTAGATTACTCATCCCCCTTTTCCTATCTTGCAGGAAACTTTTAGGTGACCATTAGAGTGGCGCGGAATGATAGGACACCGGAGTAGTTTGCGTTGGCTTTTGTAAAATCTGGGTTGGAACCATAGTATGTATTAACTCTTTTTGGGCGTATTGCCCCGGCTGAAAAGTTATATAAGTTTATAAGAACGTGTTTTGAGTGTTATGTTATATATGTTATAAATATATAAAACGTGTTTTTGCAAACTTGGCTTGCTTGAATGATATTAGCTCTGTCCGGGCTAACACAACTCGAAAACCTTAGTACGGGTTGAAAAGCCTTAGGCTCGGGTTTAGAGGAACTGGTGCCATGGACGACCAGGTCTTGGTGTGGATTCGTCCATTACTAGGACTAGGACGGCCATAGTACCTGATTGTGGCATCTTTGGTTCGCCTATGTCCATAGTCCGAACCGGGGGTGTTACACCAACAGTAGCTAAGAACGGTCTACCTCGGATAAGAGGATCCTTAGGCTCATCATTGTACTTCAAGACTACAAAATCCGTGGGAATCATGCAATCTCCAATTCTTACTGGCACATCTTCTAAGAGACCTTCTTGAATCCGAATACTTCCATTAGTTAGGATCAAAGTAATCTTGGTAGGCATGAAATGAGTCATCCCAAGTCCCATAGAAACTGAATTAGGCATTAGACTTACGCTAGAACTGAGATCACACAGTGAACTCTTAAACCTATCTTGGAAGATAGAGCAATCCAAGAAAAAACTACCTTGGTCATCAAGCTTTTCTGGTATTCTGTTCTGAATAACAGCACTACAAACCTCAGTAATCATCATAACGCCTTCCTCTTCTCTAATATCATGTGTAAGCATCTTCTTTAAACATCGTTTAACCACATGCAAAGTCTTAATGGCATCTATCAAAGGAATCTCAATGGTGAGTCTATCCATCATTGCCCTGCATTTAGCTTCATATAGCTCTTGTTTAGACTTCTTGTGACTCCTTTGAAAGGAACCTTCGGTTTGTACACTCTCTCTGGTGGTGTGAAACTTCTCAGAACTTGGAGCATCAGGTGACGACTGGTGTCGATCAAAACTGATGGGCTGAGTTGTGTCTTCTGTCGTGGGTGCTGGTGTCGACCGACACCCTGAATTGGTGTCGACCATCACTTGCGGTCCATCCGTGAACTCTTCTTCAATTTCTTCTAAGTCCACAACCTCATGGCCTCTCATAAAACTTTTCAGTACATGATTCAGTTCCTTACCACTTAATAACATGATAGCATTGCAAGGATACTTGGGGTTGTTGTCCGTTCTTCCTGGAAGAACCCCATCTGGTTGTTTTGCAGACCTAGCAGTCTGCACAACTTGAACGTCGAGCTTTTTGACATGAGTATTCAAAGCATCGACCTTACCATTCAGATCATTGTACAGAGAATCAATCTTCCCATTGAGATTAACTGTAATCTTCTGTTGTCCTTCTAGTATCTGCTCTAACATAGATTTCATCTCACTTTGCTCAGTGGTTGCAGAAGGTTGCTGGTAATAGGAAGACCCATAGGTCCTATTGAATTCATTGTTGTTCTGGAAAGGTTTCTGGTATTGGTTCTTAGGGACATAACCATAAGACTTTTTGGTTACCAGTAAAGGTACTCCTCTGACCATTCCCAGAGTAGCCTCCTCGGCCTTGTTGATTTCCAAAACGTTGACCCTGAAAACCAGTACCGCTAATGTAGTTGCAATCTTCTTCATTACAGTCTTGATCAAGCTCGAATGTCTCAACCTCTGCAGCAAAGTAAACTGTCTTCTTGTTAGTCAAAATATTGTGAACTGAATCTAACTTAGTCTTTAGCTCAGTAATCTGTTTCCCATCTATGCCTCCAGCTTGCTTATGTCTCTCAAAATCAGCATTCTTGGTGCTATTGCTAGACGCCAAGTTCTCAATCATCACATAAGCTTCTTCGGGAGGCCTTGTATTGAAATTCCCATTGCTCGCAGAATAAAGAGCCATCTGATACCTCCAATCCACACCTCTGAAGAAGATACCCAGCAACTGAACTTGAGAGAAACCATGATGCGGATAATCTCTCTGGTAAGCTCTGAAAAGTACCCACACAACCTTAAATGCTTCATTCGGTCTCTGCATAAACTGAGAGATGTTATTCCTCAAGTCCTATGATCGTGCATCATCATAGAAGTTTTGTAGAAACACCTTCTTAGTATCCTCCCAACTAGTCAAAGATATTGTTGGTAACTGCTTCACTAATAAGAGAGTGTGGGAAGAGCTTACAAAAAAGATAGTCATAGCTGACTCCATTGATCTTCATGCTAGTTACCAAGTCCTCAAACCTCTCAATGTGATCCATTGGGTGGTCATGAGACAATCCGGAGAAAGGATGCTGACCCACTAGAGTATAGTAGGACGGCTTCAGCCCGAATTCGTTCCTCTTAATGGTACGAAGTCGAATCGCATACATGTTTGCGTAGAACTCATCAGGCCTGTTGTAATCTCCAAGCGTCCTCACTCTTTGCACCTGCACCTGAATCTGCACGTTAGATAATCCTTGTTCTGCGCCATCAGCAGCAATCGGCACGTTGGGGTTTCCATCTTCCCCTAATCTTGGGCCTCGCTCGTTGCAAACGTGACCCTCTTGGTCTCTGAGAACACCAGCTTCGTCTGGTCTTAAGATCATTGTATCAACCATCTCGACAGGCTTCTTCGCTTTTCTGATCGTTTGTTCTAACTTTGCAAGCTTATGATTCAAAAGAAGTAAAAGTTCACTGCCCTTTTTGCTATCAGTCTTACGATTATGCATACACCTGAAACACCAGACAAAAGGATAGAACGATGTAAGTAAACTGAAAAATAAAAACTTAGATTAAATTCTACACTTAAATATATTGGAAACTCAAAGGTGTCCCCGTCACGGCGCCAAAAATTGATATGCTCAAATTAAACCCTTAAAGCTACTCTCTCAAATTAAGAGATCACTGTAGTACTTAGGGGTCGAATTCACAAGGAATCACATGCTTCACAATAGATTGTTTCGTTTCAAATTCAGCTAAGTCAAATAAGAATTAATTTAAATAACAATACAAAATAATTAAATCGGTTTGAAATTAAGTGTGGAAAGCGTTAGGCTTAGTGAACTTCTCAGGAAATCATGTAAAGAAGATAAATCAACTGGTTCAGTTTTAATTAAGAACAGTTCTAGAACTCAATTCACGAATATATAATTAACCAACTTTCGTTGCGAGAAATATCTATGTATTAAACTCAAGAAACCAAATTTCTTTGCAGATCTTAAAGTCTAAACAAGTTTTTAGTGCAGGTTTGATATGTTCACAAATTATCTAATCTAAATTAATTTGCAATTATCCAATTTGTTCACTAGGATTTGTTCAGCTCTTAAATTACACTTTCATTTTAATTTAACAACCTAACATCACAATTCTAGGTGATCAATCTAGAACTAGCATTAAGTACAATCCTAGATGAAGAACTAACAAATTTGAATCTTAACCAATCATTAAATCTAATAATTCATGAAATCACTAATGAGAAACCCTAAGCCTAACAAAGGGATCTACTCAGATATATCAATTAGAAAAAAAAGACATAACTGGAATAGATATCATATGAAATAAATGAAAGAATATAAAACAGGGGTTCAAAATCTTCTCTCAATGGAGTACAAGTAGCAAGATCAGCCCCAAGCTATAGTCTCTCAAAATCCTGCAGAATGAATGATAGATAAAAGCTAAACGAAAAAATCCTAATTAATAGTCTAAAACACGAGCTGTGTCTTCTTTGCAAACTTATGAAACTTATGGGGCAAAGTTACAAATCTTCAGAATTTAAGTGAATTACGCATGTTGATGGGTGTCAACCGACTCCAAGAGCAGTGTCCATCGACGCCAACGGTCATCAAAGCAGTACTTTTTCTTCATAGCTACAGTTGATCTAAACCGCTCTATAATCGTCCAAAAGATCTCCAACACGTGTAAACCTGTAAAAGACTCGATAACAACTCGAAAGACACAATAAATAATCGATTATATACTTATATCATTGCTTAAAACTGGTAAAAACCATGATATAACAACTACCCTTGGCTGCTCCTCAGCTCCCGGTGGCATTGCTGAAGCCTACACTGATACTACTTCCGGTATTTGCTCCAACACACAGGTCAAGAGATCCATATGATCCTTTTATTTTTTGGAATATTGACTGGCTCTCTATTTTTTTGGATTAAGGAGTTCAGTTTACAGATTTTATTTAAATCAGATAAATATATGTGGTGTTAAAAGGAGAATACAAAAATTTGGGGTTGTTTCATCGGATCAGAAAGTTGTGATGGGTTAACTTTATAAGATTAAAATTTATGGGGCTACTTTGCAAAGATCAGGAAGTCGAGGGACTTACTTGCAATTTTTGGGAAGTTGAGAACAACTCCCTAAAAGTCTTTGTCGAGCCCTAGCCTTTTTCTCTAAATGTTGCCACCTCCATCTTCTTCAAAACAGAGAAGAGCTTGTCGTCAAGTGAAAAAGAAGTTGAGGTTTACTTGGTGGTGTTGTTGGATCGATCATAGCTAGGCTTGAGTTGTGCCGGTTGGAGGTTGTCGTGGTTGCCATAAGTGATAATCGAGTCTCTCTCTCACCTCTCGTCGCCCGTGGTTAGGGTAAGTGTTGGACCCAGGCTTCGCCCTTCTGGGCCTTGCTATGGCCCATTAACAAATAGATCTCTTTCAAGCGGTTAAAGGCCTGGCTGGTTTAGGGCCTTAGCGCAGAGAACCAGTCCGAGAGGACGCATGTGAGAGATCAACAAATAACTGAGTCAAAAGGAGATTGAGGAGTTAGAGCAAAATCAGGAGGTAGTTCCCCGAATCTTGGAGGACACGATATCAGGAGGAGGTTGGAGCAGAGGGGTTATAAAAGGGAGGTGAAGTCAATCGCGAGGGGGGATCTTCTTCATCCGGAATTCACTTAGAACTATAGAATTATTTACTACGACCTCTCGCCGAGAGCTCCCACATTGTATTTCTCATTCAATCTCCTCTTGTAAACTCCGATTAAATCTCAATAAAATCCCTTTTGATTCATTCAACTATTAAGATTACTTCGTCTCTTAGAGAATCTAGCCCTCAGTTCCTTTTCTTTATCTTAAAATTCCTATTGCGAGTTTTAGCGCTCAGAATTTGGCGCCGTTATCGAGCTGTCACCAGAATACCTCGACGACGATACACATTCCCGAAAGTGGTCCATGCATGTTGACGGAGCATCGTCCAAACAAGGATCCGGAATTGGAATTCAGTTAACCTCCCCCACCGGAGAGATTATCGAACGATCATTCCGACTCAATTTCGAAGCCTCGAACAACGAGTCAGAATATGAGGCCCTAATCGCAGGCCTCCGGCTCGCCCTTGGCCTCGGAGCACGAGAGCTCAGCGCGTTCAGCGACTCCCAACTCGTTACAAACCAATTTCTTGGGGAATACGAAGCGAGAGATGAACGCATGGAAGCTTACCTCAAGATAGTCCAAGAGCTAGCCGGGCAATTCGAAAGTTTCGAGCTAACTCGAGTCCCTCACGGAGAAAACACTTCCGCAGACGCGTTAGCCGCCCTCGCCTCGACTTCCAGTCCGACCGTTAAGCGAATCATACCAGTCGAAGGAATCGAGGAGCGAAGTATTAAAGTAGCACCTAAGACTGCTACAATAAACGAGATCTCGGTCTCAGAAAATGAACAACCTCCCGGAGCCCAAGCGGAGCCTCCGGGAGACCGACCCGTCCCAATCGAGAATGATGAGTCTCCGCTCCATACCCATTCATAAAATGGTCTATGGACGTGATCGGACCCTTCGAAAAGTCAGCTCAAAAAAACTATTGTTACCTTTTGGTCCTAACTGACTATTTCAGCTAATGGATCGAAGCAGAACCGTTAGTCACAGTCAACGAAACCCATGTAAAGGATCTCATCTGGCGAGACATTATCTGCCGGCACGGACTCCCGCACGAGATTGTGACCGACAACGGCGCGAACTTAACTTCCAAGAAATTTCGGGATTTCCTCGAAACATGGAACATTAAGCTGACAACCTCAACGCCCCGGTACCCTCAAGGTAATGGGCAGGCTGAGGCAGCAAACAAGACTTTGCTTAGTAACATCAAGAAATGACTAAGCTCAACCAAAAGCTTGTGGGAGGACGAGATCCAGGGCGTACTCTGGGCCGTCAGAACTACTCCCCGAAAGGCTACAGGAGAAACACCTTTCTCTATGGCCTACGGAATCGAGGCCGTCGTTCCCGCGGAAGTCTCTATTCCAGGACTCCTACGGACTCTATGTCCCGAGAATGAACAACTTAACAATGAAATGCTCGCAGACAACCTCGACTTCATAGACGAACGTCGGGATCAAGCGATGATACGAATCCAAAATTACCAGCAAGCCACCGCACGTTTTTACAACTCCAAGCTCCGTCCTCGGAAGTTCAGCGTTGGCGAACTGGTCCTAAGAAAAGTGTTCGAGAACACGAAAGAGTTAAACGCCGGAAAGTTGGGCACCAGATGGGAAGGTCCCTATCGGGTCACCGAAATAATCCGACATGGCATTTACAAACTCGAAAAATACGCAAACGGGGTACCGGAATTAAGGCCATGGAATGTCATGAACTTAAAAAAGTATTATTACTAGAGGTATCACAAACAATCGAACTACGTTAAGGCTTGATCCCTCTACAGGGTACGTAGGCAGCTCAATCCCACGAGTGCAGCCACCTCCCAAAAACCTCTTCACCTCGTTTCAGCAAGGGTCGGCAACCACGAACAAGCGAAACTCGGACGCCCAACCGGGTCCAATAACCTTCGTTACGTTGTTCTATTTATCAAAATATGTATCTCCCCTTCATTAATTCAAAAGTTTTTTTTTTTATTAATTCTTTCGTGTACAAACGCACAACTATAAAACAATCACAATAACAGTGATATACGTATTTGCAAGCGTGACCTCGACGGGGGTTCACAAGCCAAATACTTTACAGTCTCTAGAACGTCTCAAACTTATCAAAAATCCTAACCACGGACTAAGTGGTAATCATCAAAAATAGTTTTCCACTAGGTCGTCCCAAACGACCTCCCGCTCGATGTCATTAACCGACCTCCCGGACAAACTCCCGAGAGTATTCTCTAGCGTCAAAGCAACTAGATAACAATCCGAATGACAACTACGACACGCAGACTCAAAAAGCACGCTCCCGGACGAAGTCCCGAAAGCAAGCTCTCGGACGAAGTCCCGAAAGCAGGCGCCCGGACGAAGTCCCGGCGGCATCCTCGTACCAATCAAAAGCTACTCGCAAGAGTGTTTTTATCTTTGGAATTCCTTACCCAGGAATAGAAAGAACGAGATCGTCGTAACATAAAAATAACAGAAGTCCTAATTCGGATTAAGAAAAAGCCCCCTTGGGCAAACAAAAGAAACAACCGAAAGCAAAGTGTGAAAAGGATTAAAACCCTCCCGGGCAACCAAAAGCCAAAGTCTAAAAACGGATTAAAGCCCTCCCGGGCGAAACAGGTTCAAACCTAATGCAAAGTAAAAGGAAAAGAATTCACGGTGCCTCAGCACCACCAGCTTCATCCTCAGCAGATTCGTTGGACCCAAACTCGTTCAGACCTTTCGGCACTCCGCTTTGCACATCGACATCCATAGGCGCTGAGTCGCTTGACACTTGAGGCAGATCGAGATTCGAAGTGGAAAAGTCCGAAGTCACGGAGGTTTTATACACCTCCTCAACTTCGGGACGAAGAGCTTCTAGCCTCTCTTTCTCCTTCAAAGCATCCTCGCCTCCTTCGGTAATATCCTTAGGAAGCTGGAGGTTCGAATCGAGCTCACGGAGATCAGCCTCGCTATCAGACTCCTGCTTTTTCTTCTCAAACTTGGCTTTAATGGCCTCGAGAACCTTGCCGTAGGCAGCTGCGATTTCACGACGCCCTTCACGAACCAAGCGGCGTGTCGACCTCTCGAAAGTAACTCTGAGTTGGCCGCTCTCCTCCGAGAGTTTGGACACCTGATCTGCCAACGCGATCATCTCCTCGTTTTTGGCCTCAGCAAACCTCTCCAAAGCATGGTGCTTGCGGACCCACTCAAGCCTCTCATCCTCGAGCCTAGCCATTTGGGAAGTGAGCTCAGGAATCTCGTGAGCAATACGGGACTCTAGGGTGGCCACCAAAGAGCGGGATGACTGAAGGGCCGCCGAAAGCTCCTCAAAACCTTTTCGGGCCTCCTCCAACTCCCCTTGCTTGGGCACGTCGGATAACCTCTGCTCATAGCTAGCAACCAGGCGGTTCGACGCCGCCGTCATCTGAAAAACCACAACGAGTAAGTCAACAAGGAGAGTACCAAAAAGAGAAACTCAAACCCATAATAGAAAAATTACCTGTCCAATCGCCACAGCAAGGTCGACATAGGCCTCTCGCTCGGATAAATTCCGAATAGCCGGAATCTGGCAGCCCGTAGCTTTGAAGTGGCGAACAATCGTCGCCATACCCAAACGATCCTCAATCACCGGGAAATCGCGGTTGTGGCTAAACCTCTAGTGGTGACGTCCCAACGACGAGCCGTTTCCCGAATGAGACCCAGACCTCGTCTCATTCTCCCGACCTTGCGAGGGCATCCCCATGACCTCCTCCCGTTGCTGACTGTCGGGAGCTTGCGCCGACCTCCCATCTGAAAATTGGGGCGCGTCGAGCTCACCAACCATAGGGGCATCCTCAGAAGCATTTCCTGCCTCTGCCCTCGGCCTTTTGGAACCAGAGCCGGAGCGGTTAGAGATAACGGCCATGACGTCAGCACCACGAGTTTCGGAGGAGAGCGCCGCTGCTTGTGGCGTAGCGGCTGAGGAGCCGGCAACAGCTGGCGGTTGGGTCGGCGGCGCACCCTGTTGAAGAACAGCGGATAGAGCGCGGGTCAAGTCCCCAGAACGGACTCTTTGATTATTTCTAGGAGCGGATCGGCGTTCACAAAGCGTCGGTCGGCGAGACATGCTAGCAACTGACTCGGTACTTTCAGAGGGTCTGGGATCTGCGGGAGGTGGGATTCCGGAAATGGGCTGCGAAGAGCGAGCTCGTCGATGTCGAGAGGAAGATGCACGGGGAGCCGGCTGACGACGAACAGGCCTTCGCTCTTGAGGTGAAGGCTGGTCGGGACGCTGGATCTCTCGTCTCGGACAAAGCACTCTTCGGATCCTCTCGTAACCAAACTGGTCCCATGAAGTATCACCCGTTTGCAGTAGGAGAGCCGTCTGTCGCAAAAGCGGAGCAAAATGGACCCGGTCCGGTGTAACTGCAAAACAAAACAAGCTCAATTTCAGAATCAATTAAACGAGCTAACAGTAAAGCAACAACTGGAAAACAAAATTAAGATCCGAGACGAGGTCTCGATTTTTCTATTTTAACCGGCGAAGCCTCGCCAGACAGTCGGCAGCCTCCCGAAGTCGAAATCACCGATCGACGCCGGCCCGACTCGGAAAAAGAAGTATTTTTCCTGCCAAAAATTGTCTCGTGCCGGAGGATCATGGATAATACGACGGTCAGTACGAGGCATCACGTAGAAGGTGCCCTGGTTAGCAGCGGTGGAATTGTGCTTAAACGAGTACAATGCCACCACGAGCTCCGGCGTCACTGTAACGCCGGTCTCGATGGCTCTCACCAGAAGTCCGATCATGTGTCGGATGAAACCCGGACCCATCTGCGGGAAAGCCAGATCCAGTTGCGCGAGCGTGTCAAGGATCGCCCTCGGGATAGGGAACACAAGCCCGCAGTCCTCGAACAAGGTAGTGTAGGAGCAGCAGAGCCCCTCCGGAACCCGCTCCGAAGAGTATGGCGTGCACGCCTCGACAAGCTCAACGTCATCTGGGATACCGGTGCGGCGCCTGAACTCTTTGAAATCCTCCGAGTGGATCCGCGATGGTCGATACGGCCCGAACAGTTCTTCGGCCATGGCGTGACTTTTTTTAAAAAAAAAGAAGAAGAAAAATTCTCTTTCTTTCTCTGCTTCTGGTTTTGAGAAAATAGGAACTTTACCTTTTTGAAGAGACTGCAGCAGTTATTGTCTCGGGTTGGGAAAATGTGGGGATTTATATCCCATAATCATCACGACTTCGAGAATCCCGCGTATCTCTCTAACTTTTAATCTACGCCGCTCATCAACCTGCTAACTGTGATACTTGTGCATCATGGAAGGATCATAATCCCGCGTAAAATCAGAACCGTCCCGATGCATGCATCAGGTTGAGATTCGGCGTTATCTCGAAGAGTCGGATTTGAACTTGTGAGATTTAATTGTTCCACTAAATCTGAACCAAATCCTCGGGACCCGAAATTCAATTAAACTCTCTCGAGTTCGCAGTCGTCACTCAAGAGAGTGGGGGGCTATTGTTGGACCCAGTCTTCGCCCTTCTGGGCCTTGCTATGGCCCATTAACAAATATATCTCTTTCAAGCGGTTAAAGGCCTGGCTGGTTTAGGGCCTTAGCGCAGAGAACCAGTCCGAGTGGACGCGTGCGAGAGATCAACAAATAACTGAGTCAAAAGGAGATCGAGGAGTTAGAGCAAAATCAGGAGGTAGTTCCCCGAATCTTGGAGGACACGATATCATGAGGAGGTTGGAGCAGAGGGGTTATAAAAGGGAGGTGAAGTCAATCGCGAGGGGGGATCTTCTTCATCCGGAATTCACTTAGAACTATAGAATTATTTACTACGACCTCTCGCCGAGAGCTCCCACATTGTATTTCTCATTCAATCTCCTCTTGTAAACTCCGATTAAATCTCAATAAAATCCCTTTTGATTCATTCAACTATTAAGATTACTTCGTCTCTTAGAGAATCTAGCCCTCAGTTCCTTTTCTTTATCTTAAAATTCCTATTGCGAGTTTTAGCGCTCACAGTAAGGATCCTTTCTTTTCTTTTTTTCTGTGTCCTTGTTGATTGGATTAGTTTTTGTTGAGTTTTGGTGATGTTGGTCGGAGGGTGTTTAATGGTAGTGATGGAGTTGGGAGTGGTGAGGGATTTTAGCGTGAATTTATAGTTGGGGGGGGGGGGTGATGGAGTTTGGCGAGGGGGATGGTGTGTGTCGAACGTGAGGTTAGAGACGTTGATGTTGGTTATGTCGTCGGTGGCGTGATGTTGATCGTGTCTGTGGCGTGATGTTGATCGTGTCTGTGCAGTTGCAGGGAATTGATGAAGAAGAAGATGTATTACGTTTAAGTTTAGTTAGTTAAAAAGATTTTTTTAGTTATTTTAATTTTTTAGGTCTTGCATTCGTGAAGTTTAGGGTGTATTCGTCCCGAAGAGTTCCAAAATTCTACGGAATTTTGTCGCGAAAGTTTCTGCCTCTGGCTAAGGTGAGTTCAGTACTGTGGTCGGACTGGACTTACGAGATTTCTCGGCTTAATTTTTGGATTATGAATTATTTTCCGTGGTTGCGTGTTTATATTTTATTTTTGGTGTTTGCTCTGTTATTAAATTCTGAAAAATTGCTAAAATTATTATCGTAATTTAATTGTTGTGTTTGCTGAATTTTATTTAATTATTACGGTATAAAAATAGTTTTAATTAATAATTAATTTTCTGAAATTAATTTATTTATTTTGGATTAGAAACGAGTTATGAAATTGTTGAAGATTATTATTATTATTATTTTATAATTATTACTGAAATTTTTGAGATGATTTTTGGTGATTGTTGTTTCCGAGCATAAATTTATGTCGGAAAATCTTACTGTATTTGTCTGTATGTATTTGACCTAGTAGACGGATTGATCACCTCCTCAGTATTTATTAAATACCGACTACGTCTATTCGTAATGGCGAAGGTAAAGAAAAAGATAAGGAGTCTTAGCTGGAGCTCGTGGGACTGTGGCTGCGGAATGAGATGACATACCAGGGGGATTTGTTTAATTTATTTATTTCAATTATTTTTGCTTATTTATGAATTTTTGGAATCGTTAGGTTGCTAGTTATTGTTGTGCATTTTTATTGGTTATATTTATTGTAACAGCTGAATTTGGTTGAGTTTAAGTAATTGGATTTACACCGCTGGTGTTTTATTATTTAAAAAAAAAAAATGGGTCGTGACTTTTCAGTTGGTACAACACTCGGGCTCGAATTCTCCAGGACTCCACTCGTCTTCATGGTATGGTTCATATGATTCTTCTTTTCCTGAAGAATACTCCATGATTTTCCTTCGTACTACTATGAGGTTCCTCGCAAAAGCAAAAAAAAGAAAGGCAAAAACTAAATTGGTCATAAGCATATCAGGTAAGAAAGAAGGAAGGAACCGTTAGGTTGCTAGTTATTGCTGTGCATTTTTACGGTAAACAAAAAATGCAAAACCCCTTTTTTTGTTTTTTTTGTTCCCTCCAAATTTAAAACAAATAACAAACTGAAGCAAATAATTTTTTTTTTTAGAATGATGGAAAAACACTTAAATGAATTGAAATAAAGCAAAATTGACACAAAAATAATTTTTATGTTTTTGTTTCTGATTTATATGAAAAGAATGAAAAATAACAAACATACAATATAAAAGATAAAGGTTGAAGAGATACAAGGTGGGGATATGAGCTTTTGGAGCTCTGATACCAGATGGTACAGGCACGGAACCGAGAGTGAGCAGTGGATAGAGATGGAGCCGAGTAACTGGTGGTAACACACTCTCTATTTGACAGAAGATGGATTGAAATGGAGCGAGAGGGAGCCGATTCAGTTGGTGGTAACACTCTCCCTGAATCATCGACGAGATGAGGCGATGAACAAGTAACAATGGTGGATCGAGAGACACCACAAAGCTGGTGGAAAGGCTTTGATAAGTCTAAACTTCAACTCTAAGTGAATCACACGCAAAGAATAGAGAGCGGCTAGCTAGGGTTTTTCCTTTCAAAGAAAGTTTGGTTTTTTATTGATAATTGGTAAATGATACAAGCTGAGAAAGAAGCGTTATAAAGAGCTCGGCTGCTGGTGGCTTCTAGGCCGAAAAATACATAAAAGGAAAGAAATAAACAACACGCTTTCTAGACTTTCTACTACAAAACGCTGGGACTTCTTAACGACTCAAATAAAAAAAAAACCTGCCAAACAACAAAATATAACTCGTGAGTCTATAGCATAATTCCAATACTCACCTTAAATAATTTCAGACTCCTTTAAACGCTCTTCATTGTGATACTCCTCTGGGGATCCCTTTGAAGTCAGTTTGATGAAGATCTTCTCGTGTCTCCACTTGATTAGCTATGATCTTGTATTCTTGTTCCATTTGTTCATTTTCGACTCCATAAATATCTGTGAGTATATCTTGAGGAGCTTCTCCTTGAGTCTGGTATTAATGTCCGCATCAAAAACCCTTGCTTATATTTATTTATTGATGTTCTTAGGATGTTATAAAACCCGAGTTTCCAAGTAAACTCAAGTAAACTCTCATGCATCTTCGCTTAATCTAGATCACCATAGTTCTTCGTGTGCCTATTGTTCTATGTGGATTTGATACCTAAAGTACTATTGTGATGCACTATGCACTTTCAGTTATATTTATAAGTTTAAAACTTATTGCACATCACCCAGCTTCTAACCTTGAGTCTCGTGCCTAAGCCAAATAATTCCCACGATCACCTTCCTTTCCTGAAAGTTACAACTTTCATAAGTAATATGTATTCACTTAGTGATTTCGGATGAATGCTCCTGCAGGATATGAATGCTTAACCCGTTTTAACATTCTAACCCAAATCCCTTGTCATTTAGACAACCGGAAAGTCTCAAGTCTGAGCACAAAGACACGGCTTGAACTTACCTTGATCACATGGATCAGAATTGGATGTTGTTCCATTTTCCTTTCCTTCTTCTCTGATCCTCATGCTCGGCAACGAACCTTGAAATTCCTTAGTCGTTTTCACCTATAGAATTTCCTTAGAATTTTATAAGAATTTTTCTTGTGTTTTTCTCGGTGTATCCTGATGCCAAAATTGCACCATATGCCTCCCTTTTTATATTTTTCCTGGCCCTAAGCGGTTAAAGAGCGGTTTTCTTTGCCGAAATGCAGATTCCTTATATTTAAGTAATCGCACGGACGGATTCAATGAATGCTCGGTAACTGCCCGTCAGTTACCTTGCACGCTATCGCTCGTGCCCATTTGGCAATACTTAGGAACAGCCGTCCATAACCATTCCTGGATCAGCCGGATCACTCAGCTTCGTACCCAGCTCACCGGACTGACCAGCTACCCCAACTGCCGAACAGTCCTTCCAGCTAGGTCGAGCTACCTGGCAGCTGGTTCAGCTAAGTCGAGCTACCCGGAAGCTGGTTCAGATAGGTCAAGCTACCCGGCAGCTTCCAAGCTTCCCGAGATACTCCGAGCTTTCCCGAGCTAGAATCTCTTTTTGGCTTGGACTCTTCATATTTTTCCCCATATTTTCTCTATTTCCCACATCCAAGTATTGGATTCCCCTTAACCCAATAGTTTCCTGACTTAGTCCATGATTCCCCCAATCATCCCAGACCAAGTCCCACCAGCTGACCCCATCGCGGATCACGGGTGTGACAACTTTTCAATGGTGATATTGTTGAATATATATATATATATATATATATATATATATATGACTTTGCCTCTGGGTTACACACCAATAGAGGGAGAAATATTGGCTCCAAATGCTATAAGTTGCAAAGTCTTTTTATGGTTAAAACAAGCCTCTAAATAGTGGTTCTAAAAATTTGTTCCACACTAATGTTTTTGGGTTTTAAGAAATCTTATGTTGATTAGACAAATTTTGTGAGAAATGTGAATGGGAAATATCTTGCAGTCCTATTATATGATGACGACATAGTGATAGCTAGTAATAATGATGATGAAGTAGCACATTTTAAAGAGGATTTGAAGAAAGCATTCAAACTCAAAGAGTTGGGTTCATTGCAATATTTCATTGGCTTGAAAATGGCGAGATCAGACTTATGTATATTTGTGTGTCAGAGAAAGTATGATTTGGAGTTATTAGAAGAAAATAGTTTGCTAGCTTGTAAGCCATCAAGTATTCATGTGGAACCAAGTACCAATTTAATTCAAGATGGAGATGAACCATTACTTGATGATCCTGCTTCATATAGACGACTGGTGGGAAAACTGATGTACAAAGGGTTCTCATTTGCAAGCAGCATACAAAGTGATGTATTATATTCAAGGAACAATTGGGAATGGTTTATTCTACTCAGCTAAATCTGATTGGGTGTTAAAAGGTTTTACAAATTAAGATTGGGGTTCGTATTTGGATACAAGAAGATCAACCTCATATTTGTATGTTTCTTGGAGAATCTCATATTTCTTGAAGATCTGAAAAACAACCTACTATATCTTTTTCATATGGAGAATTAGAGTATAGAGACATATAGTGTGTTGTAACAGAGTTTGCTCGGCTTGTGAATTTACAAGAGACTTCAAAGCACCTGAAGTGATATAGGCACATAATCATATATGAGTTAAAAGATAGTGATGGAGTCGAGCAGCTGGTGGGAACACGCTCTCTGCTTGACAAGAAATGGATCGAAGTGGATTGAGATGGAGCCACTAAAACAAATATAGCCATTATTAACGCTATAATATGGGTTTAATAGCATTTTCATAAACGCTGTTTTTGCCGGAGCTATAATAGGGTGACCATATACGGTAGCGTTTTTTTTTTCGCTATTAAATGTCAATATTTAATAGCATTTCAGATATGCAATTATTTCATTTATTGCAGCGTCTTTCCTTTGCTATATTAATATATTCGGTAGCTATTGTGACGAGCTATTGTTTATATTTTTGTAGCAATCTTTATGGGCTATAATTTATTGTTTAGTAGCTCTATTTTATTTCATTTATTTGAACCGTATTTTGAACAATATATTAAATTTCTGTATTATTATATATTGCAAAAAGTATCCAAAAAATTCATAAAAATTTTATATTGCATAAATTTATCTCAAGTCTTACATAATATCAAACCAAGTCTTTGACTAACAAATATTACATATCACCAAACCAACAATTAGACTAACACTACCTAGATAATATAGAAACAAACATAATGTCCTCCATTGCGAAGACCAATCAATTTTCTAGGTTTTTCTAGGTTTCTTCCTTTCCACAACTCGAGAGTCTCTTGTCAAAAAAACCAGCTGAAACATATCGAAGATGCACTAAATAGGATCAAGAAGAAGACCAATCAATTTTACATACATAAATACACACATACTGGCTATCAAATGGAAACACAGATCAAACATACATATACATGCAAGGAAGCATGCAAGTATTACCTTTAAGATATTGGAGCCGATGAAGGTTCTCATGATGATTTTAATCCTTTGATAAGATCATGCAATTTCCTTACTTAATCTTCTAGATAATTGACTCGGTTCCTCAAGTTAGTTACTTCTGTTTCAGCTGTTGTTGTTGTTGTTGTATTAAGACTCTGAAAAATAATGAAGGAAGAAGTCGATCAGATTCGAGAATATATCAGTCATACTTAATGTGTTCTCATTATATTCAAGTTTTCAATAGAAGAAAATTCAAAGTGTTAATAAGAAAGAGAACTTACCTTGTCTCCGTCTTTGTATTTCTTAGTCTGAATTTTCCAGAAAAATACTGCCACTAATTGGTTGATCATCTGTGTTATTTCTTCAACAACTTAATCAGTCGGCTCTATTAGAACATGAAATAAATTATCAGCAACAAATTTTAAGAAAGCCAACATAGTCATGTTTTAAGAAAAGCCAACATTGTAACATGTTATGAAGAAAACAAATTCTTTACTCACCAGAAAAGTTACAATCAAATTTAAGACATTCATTTTCTCCAAGATCAGAAAATTCAAGTCCATCACTTGTATCCATCATCGGCGATTCATATTCATAGCTCGAAACCCATTTACTTAGATCAAGAGGTTCTGAGAATCAAATGGATCAAAACCAATAAGGTTTAAAACAAATACATAACAACCACATAATTGAAGGAGAAGGGAAATAATACTTACCAGAAAAGAGTATATCATATTGACTCGTAACTGAGATCTACACAAACATTAGAAACAAATATAAAAGCTACATCAGGACAACAAGTAAAAAAGGATGGCATCACACATGATCTGAGAATGTTGTCCAATCAGTTTATAATTTAAACTCTACCCACATCATAACACTAATCATACGTAACAACAGTAAAGACAGAGTATCATCATCTATTTATAGTCTAAAGGTATAAAAAAAGGCAAAACAAATTAGAAAAGAAGGATTCTATATTGAATGCATTTTATTTAACTTGGCCGGTCAACAATTTACCTTGTTTATGGAATCATCACTAACATGGTTTTCTTTAGCTGAAGACAAATTACCAAACACAAGTTTAAAGAAAAATACTAATTTCGAATGAGTCAATCACTGCCTTTGAGTAAATGTTAAAGCATCAATCCTAGTAGTAAGCAATTACAAGTACCTGATGTGTTTGGATTTTGGTGGCTTACTAATAAGTTGACCCGATAAGCTTCTTCCATGTTCTTGTATATGCTCACCAAGCTATCCATATAAAGAGCAAGTCGAATCTCTAAACCATTACATACTAATCAAAATCAAGAAAGATAATGAGATCAATTTAAAATAATGGAAAGTACCTCTACGATAGTATGGGATTTTTCATAGTGGACAAATAGCATCTACTTTCATAGATTTTAAAATACAGCCACTGAAATCAGTAGAAGACAAACATTTGTTAATACTTAAACATATATTATTACACAAAAACATAAGGAGAGATTGGTCTGGTCAGTCTAAGAGGAGAGTTTTACTCGGAAAAGACATGGTTGCAAGGAAGTGAAACTGCAGAATTGAATAGACTCAAGCTACAAATACATGAATTTAAATTGTTAGGGCTTTAAATGGCAACACAACAATACAGTCTAAGAATAAGAAATTAACACAGCAAAACGTGATTTACCAAAAAGAGCACTTTAGTGCTATTCCCATCCTCTCCAAGTGACTTATGTCCGCCATAAGACAAAGCTTCAAAGTACCACGGAAAAGAAGAAGATTTTTATGTGTCTTCGTTCAATGCTATTATACCAAACAAGCTCAATCTAACTGACAAAAAGACTTGATATTATTCTGAATTACGCAGGCAAAAAAAGATAGATTGCAGAAAGCAAAAAGATAAATAAGAATATAGGCTTAAAATGAAAACACAACCTCAAATTCATGCTCCTGACCAAGTCTCCAAGCCAAGGAAGATAAATTCTGCATAAATATATCCAAATATGCAACTTAAAGAACAATTTCTTATCATCACGCCATCATAATATTGATTCAGAAAGTAAGTCTTAGCCTATGGAAAAAAAATATGAAATAGAAATCGATTCCAAAAAAATCAAGCTGATGACTTTGATTCAGATAGAAAAAAAAAAAAAACTAATTGAAACCAAAGAAATAGAAATCGATTCCTGATTTTGAAATTGAAGAAAATTTTGTTTTGTGTATTTTTTTTTTGTTATGACTGAAAAAAAGGATAGGAAAAATAAAATAAAATACTAGGAGATATGAGCTTTTAGCTCTTCTACCAAATGATATAGGCACATAACCATATATGAGTTAAAAGATAGTGATGGAGTCGAGCAGCTGGTGGTAACACGCTCTCTGAAATAGCGATAAGATGAGATAATGAATAAGATGGTGGATCGAGGAGCGCCACACAAGGAATGACAACCTTATGATAAGCTCAAAACACTATTGCATAGGAGACACACTAGACTAGACAAGGAGATATAAAGCACAAAGCTTCAAAAGGAAACATAAGTTTCATTTCAAGACTGTGTTTTATAATGACTATGAAGACTCTTTCATAGAGTTCCAAAGCTTGGTAATCAAGCAAAATAAATATAGATATAAATACAAAATAAACTAAATAAAGCAATACTTAAATATGAGGAGTTAAAGGATTGATTGGATTGTGGAGCTTGAGTCATGGAACAATTCTTTGATCTGATTTAAGTGAGAATAATCCAAGGGTTGTCACATGCTCTCGGTGAATCCAAAGAGAGAATCTGGCCATCTATTTTCTAGGCTTGATCCCAAAGTAATTACCATAATAAATGAGGCTTATCACATGGTAATGATTGAGCTGATTTGATCTTAGAGTTATGACATTGATTATGATTGAAACATTGATGGCCGGACTGAATTTTTGGAGCTGATCAAGACGAAATTTGAATCAAGATTTTGGGACCGCATCATTCCCTCTCTCTTCAAATGGTTTTATCCTCAAAACCAAGGTAATCGACATGGGATCGAAATGTGCATCCGATGGTTTTTCCTCAATTTCTGCACACATTGCTTTAGCTTCATCAAGTTGTAGCAACTTGATCTTTTGGAAGAGGGTATTTTGACTTGTCATTTTTTCTGAATCAAAGTAAACTGAGAAAAGGAAAATTTGTATGTTTTTTTTTTGAATAGAAATTAAAAAGAATAGAAGAAGAATAAAAAAATTTCGTTCTGTGTTTTGTTTTTTTGTTATGATTGAAAAAAAAGAAAGGAAAAATAAAATAAAATACTTGGAGATATGAGCTTTTAGCTCTGATACCAAATAATATAGGCACATAACCATATATGAGATAAAAGATAGTGATGGAGTCGAGCAGCTGGTGGTAACACGCTCTCTGAAATAGCGATAAGATGAGATGATGAATAAGATGGTGGATCAAGGAGCGCCACACAAGGAATGACAACCTTATGATAAGTTCAAAACACTCTTGAATAGGAGACACACTCAACTAGACAAAGAGATATAAAGCACAAAGCTTCAAATGGAAACATAAGTTTCATTTCTATTCATTTTCAAGTCTGTGTTTTACAATGACTATAATGACTCTTATATAGAGTTCTAAAGCTTAGTAATCAAGCAAAAGAAATATGGGTAGAAATACAAAATAAACTAAATAAAGCAATACTTAAATATGAGAAATTAAAAGATTGATTGGATTGTGGAGCTTGAGTCATGAGATCAATTCCTTGATCTGATTTAAGTGAGAATAATCCAAGAGTTGTCACATGCTCTCGGTGAATCCAAAGAGAGAATCTGGCCATCCATTTTTTAGGCTTGATCCCAAAGTAATTACCATAATAAATGAGGCTGCTCTCATGGGAATGATTGAGCTGATTTGATCTTGGAGTTATGGCATTGATTGTGATTGAAGCGTTGATGGCCAGACTGATTTTTTGGAGCTTATCAAGACCAAATTTGAACCAAGATTCTGGGACCGCATCATGAAGACAAATATATTGCTTTTTTTATTACTTAACAGCTGCACTACATATTGCTAACAATCCAGTTTTCCATGAACGCACAAATCATGTGGAACTGATTGTCATATGTGCTCGAGACAGAATTTTGAGTGGTTTGATCAAGACTCTTCATGTTAAAACATGTCAACAGCTTGCAGATGTTTTTACCAAACCTCTGTTTCCAGCTCAATTCAAGACTCTTACTGTCAATATGGATATGCAAATCTATATACTTGCCATCTTGAAGGGGAATATTAAAGTATGGTTTATGCAAACCATATATTGAGTCTGTAAACCCGTATGTGATAACCCACATTTGATCTTCTGCAGATAAAAGAAGTATGTACACATTCATTATCATTAAGATCAGTAAAAGAAATCGTTTTTTTCCGATCATCTCTTATCTGTAACAATTTTTCTTCTAATAGTTTTCCACTTGATTTCATTATCAAATATTAGCATTATCATGTAATTTCAGTGTATTTTTAGCTTATTCGTTTAAATCTAAGTTTTTTCTCGCTTCTAGGAACAATGATGAATATATGTATGATAAATTATTGAGATAATTGGATCAAGAGTATGAAATAACCAAATAATTAGCAATTAGAAAATTAAGTTTTCTTGTCTATGAATATATAAATAATTCACTGCGTTTGTGGTCTATTTTACCCTTACACGCTTCTCTTCACAAACTGATGTCATTTATTGAGTGTGTGAGAAAGTCAATCTCACTTTGAAAAAACAAAACTCGGCCGAACCATAACCCACATTCAAATATTCTCTCTCTTATAATTGTTCTTCTTCTCCAATGATTCTTGCATTTTTTTTCCTCTTACATTATTGGTGATTTCTCGAAGTAATTGACCTCTGTAACGCCCGTGTTCCGAAAAATGGAAACTTCGGAATTACATACGGGATTTATGCGGAGAATGTCTTGAAAATATTTCCGGGAATTATTGGAGTAATTTGGAAGTTACACCGCATTTTTCCCTTAGGGGGATGTTCGGGATCGATTTAGAAATTTGGGGTCGTTTTGTGAACTTTTGGGAGTTCAAGGACCAGACCCTAAATAAGTTTAAACTGAATAATTCAGTTTCCACCAACCATTCCCACTCTCCACCAGCAGCCTCCACCTTCCCTACAAAGCAGCCTACTCCCTCCACCAGCAGCCTCCCCTATCCTTGTAGAGTTCCCCACCTCTCCACCTTCTTTTTAGAGCAGCTCCACTATCTTCTCCATTAGTTACTCCTTGCTGACACCTGCATCCAAGAGGGAAGAGAGAGGTTTGGCTGAGGAACGGAGAGAGTGTTGAGTGGTTCTTGGTGAGAGAGGAAGAAAAGAGTGAGGCTGAGTGTGATTTGAGGCAAAGGAGAAAAAGGTGAGCTGTGAGTGGGTATTGAGAGCAGGAGAGGAGTGAGCTTGGGAGCTGTGTGTGGGCGTGGGAGCAAGAGAGGAGTGAGTGTGGTGGTTGTGTGGGCGTGAGAGACACGAGGTGAAGGAAACGGAGGTTGCCGTGATGGTAAAGCTTCGAAGATCTCTCTCGAAGATTGTGTCATCACCGGCAGATAGGGTAAGGTCCTCTCCATCTTAGTTGGTTTTATTTTTGGTTTGGTGAGAGGATCAGAGTTGTGTGGGTCACGGGGGTGACGTTGGGAGACCGAGACGTGACAACATAGACGGTGTTGGTTGCGGAAGGTGCTTAGGCGTGACTCCGTGACGGTGGACTGTTGTTCAAACCGTGAGATGTTGTTGACGGCGCCGTTGTGGGGATCATAATTGGTGAGCAGGCCGCAAAGGGGGCCTCGACGGTGTCGTCGGTGGTGTTGGCGTTGTCGCGGTGAGACACGTTAGTGTTGGAGGGGTGATCGTGTTGATCGATCTGGTGATGGATCGATCTATCCGGTCAGGATCGATCGATCTCGTCTCGATTGGTCGATCTGGATAGTTCTCGCAAAGGGGGGATCGATCGATCTGGACCAGGATCGATCGATCTGAGAAGTTTACGCAAGTTTGGATCGATCGATCTAAACCAAGATCGATCGATATGAGTTTCAAAAGAGTCAAACTTGTGTCTTAAGTTTCGTTATTTGTTTATTTTTAGGCACGCGGTTGGGGGATTGAGGGTCTATTCAATCCGGGGAGTTTTGGGAATTTCCGTGCGTGGCTAAAGGTGAGTGTATCACCATAAGCGTATCTGGTCGGTTTAATTGTTTGATGTGTTTTCATGGATATAGGCCGTAAGATCTCATGGGAGATCTAGATCGAGTGTTTCTTGAGATGGTTGATTTATTGTCGGTATTTTCGTGTTTAATACATTGAATAATTAATCGTTTGTGTGTATAGCTTGTAGATGGGAGGATTGCCTCACTAAGTATTTGTTGAAATACTTATGCATCTCTTTTATTTGATGCATAAAAAGAAAATGTGTGACCGTGGGATCAAGGCGAGGAAGGGAGGATGATCTAAACTCGTTGTGTGTTTAAGTGTTATTATAAAGTAATTACGGTTTTAGTACTTTTGAACAAAAACCAGTTGGAATAAATTTTGTGATTAATTAAACCGGAAGGATAAAAGATTTAACGATCTCAAGTCCGGATTCTTGTTTATCAAGAACCGCTATTAGACAACAGAAATTATCTATGAAAGCCAAGGTGGCTATACAGACCAACTTCGACTCTCAACTCAAGTCGTCGTATTCTGGAAAGATCAATCGATCTAATATCCTTACGGATGAACAATTAAAATGTATTTTTATTGTTGGAGTGAGTAATTATTATTCATGAGTAGTTGAATATTAATTGATTGGGGTAGTAATTAATATTTATGGGGATATTAATTAATTAATTTAAAAAAAAAACGAGGGCGGTCGTTTCAATTTGGTATCAGAGCCATTACGGTTCTAGGATGGTTTAGAAAAATTAAATTAGATTTGATTTAATTTTTGTGAGATGTGAAGCATGAGTAAACCGTTATTGAATTGATTATGTGAGTTAGTCAATTGTTTGGGCATGGAGTTTTAGATCATCCTCTTCGAGCCTTTAATAAGATTCTACGGTAAGTTATTTCGTTTCTGTTTTGTTGTTTGTTGTGATTAGATAAAAGACTCGTGGAATAGTCTTTTGGGGCCAAGGTTTTAAACACATAATATTTTTATGTGGTTTAAGCTGTGGTGTCCGGTTTGGGTTGGTTTAACCAGCAAACCGGATTAAAATAATTTAATTGAGGAATTACTCATATTAAATTAAATCGGGACCATGGGATTGGTTGGGTTAGGAGATTAACCATGGTTTGATCGGTTAATCTAAACCATGGAAGTTCGAGTCTGTTGTTGAGCCGGCTTCTGTGGTTGTTAAGGTTTGATCGAAGAGTCAACTATTGGGGAAAGATGGCTAAAAGAGGTAGAGGTCATGGACGTGGTATCGGTGGGGGGTAGGGATCGCGGTCAGAGGAACGCGACAGCTCCGGTGGTTGAGGAGAGTGTGACACAGAGTGTTACGTTCGAGCAGGTCGGAAACTCGCATGAGGATCAGGTTGGGACGGAGGGTGTGGCCGGTGTTGGTGCCGGTGTTGCTGGAGGTCCAGCGGGTGCTGCGGGTGTGGCAGTAGGTGTAGCTCCGGCCTAAGGGGATCCTATTGCAAATTTCTTGGCCTTGCTGTTGGAGCGGTTACCGGAGAGGGTACCAGTGCAGGCTCCAGTAGTACCACCGGTAGTTGAGGTGCAACCAAGGGTTGTGGTTGCGGAAGAGCGCCCATCATACCTTAAGATGATGGAGCAGTTGCAGAGGATAGGTACTAGATTCTTTCAGGGTGGTGCCAAGCCTGAAGAGACAGATGAGTGAAAAATGCGGATGGAGCGGAATTTCCGTTCGATCAGGTGTCCAGAGGGTTATCAGGTGGATCTCGCAGTCCACTATCTGGAGGGTGACGCACATCTCTGGTGGAGAGGTGTTGCGGCCCGGAGGGTCCAAGCAGAGATGTCTTGGGAGGATTTTGTGGCGGAGTTTAACTCCAAGTATTTTCCCCAAGAGGCATCGGACCGGTTGAAGAGACGGTTTCTAGGGTTAACTCAAGGGAACCGGTCGGTTCGTGAGTATGAGGCGGAGTTTAACCGTCTCAGGGTGTATGGAGGTCATATCCTGGATGATGAGTAGGTCCAAGTGAGGCGGTTTCTGATAGGTCTTCGGGCCGAGTTGAGGAACCATTGCCTAATAAGATCGTTTAACACGGTTGTAGAACTGGTAGAGAAGGCCGCGTTGATTGAGGAGGGCCTAAGAGATGTGGTTGTGGCAGTCAGCCCAATTCTTCAGGCAAGGGAGCCTCCACATCAGTCCGGTCCTAGCAATGGCGGTAAGCCGGTGCATGGGCAGAAGCGGAAGTGGGAGGGTCCTTCCAAGGGTAACCAAGGTGGTCAGGGATGCTTTGGATGCGGAAGCAAGGACCATAGGATTGCGAGTTACCTCCAGAAAGGTAGAGCGATCGGGAATACTTTGGTGTGTTACAACTGTAATGAACCAGGGCACATTAAGCCGAAATGTCCCAGGTTGCAGCAGGGAGTGGTAGCGGTAGCACCGACAGATAGGCGGGCTACAGTGACACCTAGGGTATACACCATGGTGGAGTCGGGAGAGCCGAGTTCCAACCCGATCACTGGTAAAAATTCTAGACTTGCATAAGGGTCTTGTGGGATTGTGACGGGGTTGAGGAGGAGACTTGGGAACCAGAGGCGAGGATGAAAGCAAGGTTCAAGAAGTGGTTCGAGAAGCAATCAAATGCTTGAGCTTTCATCGATGGTTCCCTGTTTCGAGTTAATATTGTTGAACATTAAGTATTCGTTTTGTGTAGTAAACGATTAATACATTATGTTTCTTCTCGTGGATCAGATGAGTAGTTCTTATTGTCGATGGCTAGTGTTGCCATGAGTTTTTAAGAGAACATGAGGTTCTGAAAAGAGTTTTTATGGGGAATTATAAACTTGAGTTATAATCGGGAAAAGATTATGTGGGTACCCTGAGTGACGGGGTATGTTGTGAGATAACCTGAGTAGTGGTTATGGAAAAGATGATATTCCGGTTGTGGAATGAGCGTGATGCCGGTATTACCTTGCGAGGTCGTATGCAGTTCACGGGAGGTAGTTCAGTCGGGAGTGCTTATACACGTATTGTGGGTCATGGTTGCTCAAAGGACGTTTGGTCTTGTACAACTCTAGGGAGGATGAATAGTTCCTCTGATATCCAGAACTCGTAAGGTATATGGCCTAGGGTGGAGTGGTATGTGATATCGAGAACCTGTAAGGTTATAGTACCCAGAGTGGAGTGGTTTGAGCGTGATACCCAGAACTCGTAAGGTATATAGCCCAGAGTGGAGTGGTATGGGATTACCAAGAACTCGTAAGGTTATAGTACCGAGAGTGGAGTGGTATGAGTGTGATACCCAGAACTCGTAAGGTATATAACCCAGGGTGGAGTGTTATGTGATATCGAGAACCCGTAAGGTTAGACTGCCCAGAGTGGAGTGGTATGAGTGCGATGCCGAGAACTCGTAAGGTGTATAGCTCAGAGTGGAGTGGTACGTGGTTACCGAGAACTCGTAAGGTTATAGTGCCCAGAGTGGAGTGGCATGAATTTGATACCGAGAGCTCATAAGGACTTTGTGGCCTGGGAGCGGAGTGGTATTGATGTCCAGAACTCTTAGGACTTGGTGTCTTAGAGTGGAGGGATATAAGTTTGAACTATGAGCAATGATCGATGACCAGAGTCTTAAGCTAGTGACTGAATGTAGACCTCAGAGGTCAATAGTGTTTGATCTTTTGACTGGTTGTGTGGCCAGTATGGTCAAGTGTGACCACTGTGTTATGAGATGGGTGGTTGAGTTCATTGAGGATGGACTGTGGCGTTAGATTCGAGGACGAATCTTTGTTAGTGGGGGAGAATTGTAACGCCCGTGTTCCGAAAAATAGAAATTTCGGAATTACATACGGGATTTATGCGGAGAATGTCTGGAAAATATTTCCGGGAATTTTTGGAGTAATTTGGAAGTTACACCGCATTTTTCCCGTAGGGGGTGTTCGGGATCGATTTAGAAGTTTGGGGTCGTTTTGTAAACTTTTGGGAGTTCAAGGACCAGACCCTAAATAAGTTTAAACTGAATAATTCAGTTTCCACCAACCATTCCCACTTTCCACCAGCAGCCTCCACCTTCCCTTCAAAGAAGCCTACTCCCTCCACCAGCAGCCTTCCCTATCCTTGTAGAGTTCCCCACCTCTCCACCTTCTTTTTAGAGCAGCTCCACTATCTTCTCCATTAGTTGCTCCTTGCCGACACCTGCATCCAAGAGGGAAGAGAGAGGTTTGGCTGAGGAAATGAGAGAGTGTTGAGTGGTTCTTGGTGAGAGAGGAAGGGTGAGGAGAGAGGCTTTGAGCAGTGGCTTTAGAGAAGAAGAAAAGAGTGAGGCTGAGTGTGATTTGAGGCAAAGGAGAAAAAGGTGAGCTGTGAGTGGGTGTGGAGAGCAGGAGAGGAGTGAGGTTGGGAGCTGTGTGTGGGCGTGGGAGCAAGAGAGGAGTGAGTGTGGTGGTTGTGTGGGCGTGAGAGACACGAGGTGAAGGAAACGGAGGTTGCCGTGACGGTAAAGCTTCGAAGATCTCTCTCGCAGATTGTGTCATCACCCGCGGATAGGGTAAGGTCCTCTCCATCTTAGTTGGTTTTATGTTTGGTTTGGTGAGAGGATCAGAGTTGTGTGGCTCACGGGGGTGACGTTGGGAGACCGAGACGTGATAACATAGACGGTGTTGGTTGCGGAGGGTGCTTATGCGTGACTCCGTGACGGTGGACTGTTGGTCAAACTGTGAGATGTTTTTGACGGCGCCATTGTGGTGATCATGATTGGTGAGCAGGCCGCAAAAGGGGCCTCGACGGTGTCGTCGGTGGTGTTGGCGTTGTCGCGGTGAGACACGTGAGTGTTGGAGGGGTGATCGTGTTGATCGATCTGGTCTCGTCTCGATTGGTCGATCTGGATACTTCTCGCAAAGGGGGGATCGATCGATCCGGACCAGGATCGATCGATATGGGCAGGATCGATCGATCTGGCCAGGATCGATCGATCTGAGAAGTTTACGCAAGTTTGGATCGATCGATGTAAACCAAGATTGATCGATCTGAGTTTCAAAAGAGTCAAACTTGTGTCTTAAGTTTTGTTATTTGTTTATTTTTAGGCACGCGGTTGGGGGATTGAGGGTCTATTCAATCCGGGGAGTTTTGGGAATTTCCGTGCGTGGCTAAAGGTGAGTGCATGACCATAAGCTTATCTGGACGGTTTAATTGTTTGATGTGTTTTCATGGATATAGGCTGTAAGATCTCATGGGAGATCTAGATCGAGTGTTTCTTGAGATGGTTGATTTATTGTCGGTATTTTCGTGTTTAATACATTGAATAATTAATAGTTTGTGTGTATAGCTTGTAGATGGGAGGATTGCCTCACTATGTATTTGTTGAAATACTTATGCATCTCTTTTATTTGATGCAGAAAAAGAAAATGTGTGACCGTGGGATCAAGGCGAGGAAGGGGGGATGATCTAAACTCGTTGTGTGTTTAAGTGTTATTATAAAGTAATTACGGTTTTGGTACTTTTGAACAAAACCAGTTGGAATAAATTTGTGATTAATTAAATCGAAAGGATAAAAGATTTAACGATCTCAAGTCCGGATTCTTGTTTATCAAGAACCGCTATTAGACAACAGAAATTGTCTATGAAAGCCAAGATGGCTATACATACCAACTTCGACTCTCAACTCAAGTCGTCGTATTCTGGAAAGATCAATAGATCTAATATCCTTACGGATGAACAATTAAAATGTATTTTTATTGTTGGAGTGAGTAATTATTATTCATGAGTAGTTGAATATTAATTGATTGGGGTAGTAATTAATATTTATGGGGATATTAATTAATTAATTTAAAAAAAAAAACGAGGGCGGTCGTTTCAATTTGGTATCAGAGCCATTACGGTTCTAGGATGGTTTAGAAAAATTAAATTGGATTTGATTTAATTTTGGTGCTATGTGAAGCATGAGTAAACCGTTATGGAATTGATTAGGTGAGTTAGTCAATTGTTTGGGCATGGAGTTTTAGATCATCCTCTTCGAGCCTTTAATGAGATTCCAAGGTAAGTTGTTTCGTTTCTGTTTGGTTGTTTGTTGTGATTAGATAAAAGATTCGTGGAATAGTTTTTTGGGGGCAAGGTTTTAAACACATAATATTTTTATGTGGTTTAAGCTGTGCTGTCCGGTTTGGGTTGGTTTAACCAGCAAACCGGATTAAAATAATTTAATTGAGGAATTACTCATATTAAATTAAATCGGGACCATGGGATTAGTTGGGTTAGGAGATTAACCATGGTTTGATCGGTTAATCTAAACCATGGGATTGGTTGGGTTAGGAGATATCTAATATGATTTTTTTTTTCTCATTGAATCAGATTTATGGATGGATTTACAGAGAATATGAAAGAGAAGAGGGTCAAGATGAAAGAGAAGAGGATGGATGTGAAATAGTGAAGACTGTGGTGAAGAAGAAGGAGAGAATAGATGAAATAGTATGAGAGAAGAAGAAGATTATGCAAGAGAGGAGATGATAAAGAGAAAGAGAAGAGGGTGAAGATGAAAGAGAGAAGAGACCCACACAAATTAAATGCCTCAAATTCGTCAGTGTTTTGAAGTTTATACCCAT
Source organism: Barbarea vulgaris (assembly GCA_963667165.1). Taxonomy (NCBI): domain Eukaryota; kingdom Viridiplantae; phylum Streptophyta; class Magnoliopsida; order Brassicales; family Brassicaceae; genus Barbarea; species Barbarea vulgaris. The sequence goes on along the minus strand of OY763893.1, from coordinate 17,396,068 downwards.
GCGCATAAAGAAAGTTTGTTTGTGAATTATAGATGATAAAAATTAGGTACCTTTTTGGCATTTTCCAAATCAGTTTTTGAACTTGTCTTTCGCCCTATAATTAATGGAATTATTGCTTGTATGCTAATTCACCCTAAATTATTTTAGGGGGTATACGGGTGTATATGATGTAGTAGTTGTAATGGATGTACATTACGTAGTCGTGTATAATATATTAGTGTATATAGTGAGCTTGATACTCTTATGTATGCAATGATGGTTGGTAATTATATATGATGCAAATGAATATATTGATACGATAATACATGACATTAACTATTTATGAATAATACATAAAAATAAAATAATAATAAAATGAGGATTAGTGTACGTGAGAGACAAAAATACACATATATATATATATATATATATATATATATATATATCTAAAACTTACTTAGAAATAAACCTCTTTTTATCGCCAGTTTCCAAAATATCTTTTTCAACATTGACCACATGTTTGACTATATCCATGTTTTTGGCAAAAAAATCCAACCTTACAACACACTTTCCATTGTAATGTAGATATACACATATTACATTCTATTAGAGAACATTTTGTTCAGCTGATATATGTCCAAACTTATTGTTCAGCTGATATATGTCCAATCCAACCTTTCTTAATGAGAAAAAGAAAATTATTACTTGATCAAAACATTATTTTCTTGAAAAAGAGTCAAATATCATACATTATGATAAAGTCGAAATGGTGGACTGGCCTTATAATTTTTAAATGAAGAAAACTCATTTTCACTTGACTTATATGAGAAGTAGAAACTCATTTTTGGCCAGAGATTTACTAAAAAAACAAAAGGATGGCATTGAATTTGTTTTGTTCCTTTTTTGTACATTCTCTTTTATTATTGGCATTCAAGATTTTTTACCATTCATTGTATAATCCAAACCTATAAATAGTATTCCATGCTTAAAATTTGTGGAAATGAATAGTGGACAACGTAAACCATTAAATAAAATCAAATTTTAATATATGTACAAACTTCAACATATTATTCCTATTAAACATACAACATAAAAACTTTCTTGAACATATGATGACTTGTTTTTACTCCTCTCATGGATACAAATTAATCCATATGGTAACATTTCTTCTCCTCTTGCAATGGCCATCTACCAACGCAAAATCCAACATTGCTAGCCATCTATCCACAAAAGCAAAAACATGTCCTTCCCCATCTTGGCTAATATCAAAAGCTTGTAAAGGCACCGCATCTTTCTCGTCCCTAGAAGAAGTATGTATTGAATCCCTTACCTTAGATCATCGCACATCCTCTGCATCGACTGTATTAGAGTTGGCTAAGGCTGCCCTTACTCTAGCCATGGAGAAGGCAGAACACACTCAGATTCTCATCGGTTCTCCGAAGAAGCCATGTTTCAAAAGTTGTGCAGAGAACTATAAGGATTCTGTAGTCGAGGGGCTAAAGAAGGCAAAGTGGTCGATGGAAAAAGGTGAGATTGATGTAACCGATGATGAACTTAGTATCGCACGTGACGCTGCTGACTACTGCAATATGGTTTTATCTGTTGATCCTGATGATACAAGATCTCCAGTTTTTGCGGCCAACATGGATGTGTATTATCATATTACGTATGCGATGAGTGTAGCAGATTTGTTGTAGAGTCCAAATCTTAAAGTTTCATTCCAGTTTCTCCAATATAGTTTAATGTACCACATTGAGTTTGATCTAAGATATTTTTTTGTCTATCTTATTATATAAAGCTGAACGCGTATCACTATATTCTTTTCTTTCGATGAAATGTAAAATTTATTAATCAAAAAGAGTGTGGCTTAATTACAGTTGAAAAAACTAGACAAGAAAAAACGAAAAGACCGGATCAATGGGACTATTGCTTATATAATAAGACATTTAACATGTGGAAACAAATTTTAATCACTAGGAATTTGACATTAAAATTTCAAAAGGACTATTTTTATAGTTTTATCATAAATATTAGATTCTCATACGTGTTAAATATTGTGTGTAACTAAATACGTGTTATCAATTATTTTATTTCTAATTAACTTTGGATTTGATTCTTCTTTTTTATTAAAATTTAAAAAGATGCTATTTTGATAGTTTTATCTTTACTAAATGGATCTGCGCTACAACGCGGGTAGATATATTAATATTGTATTTATTTTTAGTTGTGTAAGTAGTTATAATGATGTTATCTATTTAGAGTATATAGTAGTGGAGATATATAAAAACTAGGTGACGGACCCGCACTTTGCGCGGGGTTTACAGTCTATAAGTAAATTTGTTTGATTAATTTTGCATAAAAACTTTAAGAATAAATTGTTTAATATTACTTACACTATAATATATATTATATTTGTAATTTGACTGTGTTTTGTTAATTTTATTTGAAATAGTATAGTTGTTTAATATTATTTACTAATATTTAGACAATTTATAATCACAAACTTTTAATTATTAACAATATTAGACACATTTATTGAGAAATCCAAAACATGTAGCGCGGGTAGATGTTTTAATTTATTTTTGATTAGAAAAATAAAGAGATTAGTTTATATATATATATATATTTTTGTAAAATATGTTGTTGGTTTAAAGTATTTAGAACTAACTATAGAGTTAATGTCAAATATGATTCTGGTATTCATTTTAATATTGTATTTATTTTTAGTTGTGTAAGTAGTTATAATAATGTTATTTATTTAGAGTATATAGTAGTGGAGATATATAAAGAACTAGGTGACGGATCCGCACTTTGCGTGGGGTTTACCTTCTATAGATAAATTTGTTTGATTAATTTTGCATAAAAAATTTAAGATGAAATTGTTTAATATTACTTACACTATAATATATATTATATTTGTAATTTGACTGTGTTTTGTTAATTTTATTTGAAATAGTATTGTTGTTGTTTAATATTATTTACTAATATTTAGACAATTTATAATCACAAACTTTTAATTGTTAACAATATTAGACACATTTATTTAGAAATCCAAAACACTCCAATAGAAAAAAACCTAGAGCTCAGAAGTATATACTCAGTATATTATTATTATATGTATTATTATACTTTACTTCCTGTACTAAAATAATATACGGAGTATATACTCTGTATAAAGAAGAATCAAGAAAAGAAGACGTACACAACCCGCGAATGACGCAAGCATGATGTAAGCAATAACGTAAGCAATGACGTAAGCAATGACGTCAAGAAGTGTCGGCACCGTTCGATGATCGACACGTATCAAAGCGCACTCAAGAAGTGTCGGCAACAACAGATGAACGACACGTAGCAGCGCACTAACTCTCCACTTCTCCTATAAATACCAAGCCATAGCAAGCAAGGAAGGACACACTCGAGCAATTCTAAGATTTCGCTCTGCCTTCTCTCTAAAACTCTTTCTCTCTCTAAAATTGTAAAACTTTCAAGTTCTTAAGTTTTAAAAACTTTTGTATCAAACTTTTGTCGGTATCAGACTAAAGCGATCCTAAAAGAAGAATTCCTGGTAAACACTAAAAAACTAAAACATTTTAGTCAGACCCGAGCCTCTTCTACCTAGACGCAACCTCTACTGGTGTTCCAGGCCGCAAGACCTCAAGGAAGGCAGTAAGACCGATGGCAAGCCGCAGCTGTGCCTAAGAAGAACAGGTTAGTCTCTATCTAATATGCGTTTCTTTTAAGAGTTAATCATGGCATCCTCATTTAGAAAGCTTTTTAAATCTAATCAAGCATCATCTTCTAAATCAACTATAAATTCCAGAGAAATTATATCAAAAATATCAACGTTTAATATTGAAATAAAAAGAAACTCTTTACCGCATATCAATCCAGACTTGATATATCAAATTGGAACATTTGATTTTAAGACTGCTTACTCAATTAAAGAGCATGAACAAACCTTATCTCTTCAACATGAGTTTGAAGAAATAAAGTTATTGTCATCTCTAGCCTTAGACAAATATAAACAAAAAGGATTTAATTATTTACACTTTGAACTTATTCAAATAGCAATTAAACCTTTATCAAGAATTGGTATAGACCAACCTATACTTATGCTACTAAGAGATAAAACTCTATTAAAATTCGAAGACTCACTCCTTGGAGTAGTCCAATCAAATTTATGCAACAGAGCGGTTTACTTTAAATGCGCTCCTAATTATCAAGTCAGTCTACATGACCCAACTATTGATAACACCATATTTTGCATGTTTTTAAGGCATATTTTCATAGGTTTTCATTCCCACTTTGTATAGTTTTGAGAGTTTTCCATGCATTTGAGTCTCATTTTGTTTTAACTTGAATTTTAGAGGCCTAGGTTGTATATATAGGTTTTTGCATATGTTTTGAGTCAGTTTAGGCAAATGGAAGACTTGGAGACTTGGAGTTTGGATGAGGGATCATTTGGAAGAAAATAAAAGAAATGATGTTTCGGAACCAATCCATAGGGTCTGGAAGATCTACTCATATGAAGGGTCTAAGTTGCGATTAGGCTTCAGCACTCTCTACAAAAGTCATAGGAAATCGAGTTAGCTTTCATGTGGAAGTGGTTTGAAGTAAATCCCATGGTGCAATCAAACGTTATGAACGTTTTACCGAAGGCATGTAAATCTGACAGGAAGCTGAAACTGCTGTAGACTTAATCAGATCGATCGATCCAAGGTCGGATCGATCGATCCAATTCAAGCAAACTTGCGGTGAGAATCAAGATCGACCAGAGCACACCAGATCGATCGATCTGACCTTGGATCGATCGATCTGCCCTCAGCCGCCCATACCCCACAAAAATTGACATTCACTCAAATCCGATTTTTCTTTTTTAACTTTCATTCTCAGCCATTGTTTAAAAAATCTTAGGCTGATATTAGCTTTAAAAACCTCTCTCTAAACTCAGAGAAAAACTCTCTCAAGTTCATGATTTTAATTTCAAGATCTAGCCACATCTAGTGAAGCTTTCTTAAATTTTCTTCTACTTTTGTGTTTATTATGTTTATGTTTATATTTTCTACGGTTTATTTTTGTGATATGAATATGTGTGAGTAGTTGTATCTTGGATTGTTGGTTTGGTAGATTTAGGGTGGTATGATGGTTGTTTGTGATGTTCAATGGTTGATTCTTGTTTATGTTCAAGTATATAATGATCTTAATGCTAGAAATGAACTTGGAAAAGAGTTTTCTAGATGTTGATTGTTTCACACCCGGAAGGTGTTGTGATTTTAATCTGAACTTTCTATGCTTGCATTCTATATCTTAACCAATGGAAATTGAGTTCTAAGATGGAATTGATGACAATTATGAGTTTGTGTTCATTGTTTACAAATCATTTGGTTGCAATTGGGAGATTAGCTTAATTGAATGATTTGTAAAAGGTCTAGTATCATGGGAGTGGACTAGTCTAGTTAAGTGACTCATGTCATAGGATTAACATTGATTGTTGATTGAATTTATCATTTGTCATATCATCATTCACCCTTGTCAAAATGCCTTACCAACGATCCATGTTTTAAATTGTCTAAATTCGAAACAGATTTTCTTGTTTATTTTGCTTCTTTTACACTTCGAGCTAAATTTCGATTGTTGTTCTTGATTATAGTAGATGTTTATCTTGGGTTTCTTTTTAATTAAGTCCCTTGCTCTGTTTTAGTTAATAATTTCGTGACTTCAAAAGCCAAAAACAAAACATCATTTTCGTTTAGCTTGAGTAGCTTCTTGCATTCTTAGTGTGTTATTCTTGTCTTCTCCGTGGATCGATCCCTAAGTACACAACGTACGAAAGCGTTATTTGATTGCCCGAGGCCTTGAAAACCTCCTTATCAAATTGGCACCGTTGCCGGGGAAGCAATGAAATAGCCATTAGGATTTGGATTCTACCGAGTCTAAATTTTAATTTTCGAAAGATCTAACCTCGTTCTGAATTTTTTCTCTTTCTTGTAGGTGCATGAACCTGAGAAGCCAAGGACATCAAAACCTGGTGGAGTTAGTGCCTGGGATAGAACGCCTAGAGCGAGCCAATACTCGAGCTAGAAGAGAAAGGGAGAGACTTGCAAGAACAGTTGGGATAAACATGGGTGATAACGTTGATAACAACCCAGTTTTACAAGAAGAAGTTCAAGGAGCGGGGATTCCTATTAATCCACCGCTTCATGCTGCTAGAAGAGAGAGAGTGATAGGGGCATACGATGCACCGCAAGCACATGGAAACCGTAGTGGTATTCATGCACCGGCAGTTGAAAACAACAACTTCGAAATCAAGATGAGCATCATCAATATGGTTCAAGGAAACAAATTTCACGGGCTGCCCGTTGAAGACCCTCTTGACCATCTTGATAACTTCAATGATATATGCGACTTGACGAAGATAAACGGCATCTCGGAGGATGCGTTTAAGCTGAGATTATTCCCTTTTTCTCTTGGGGATAAGGCGAAACAATGGGAGAAGAGTCTGCCTCATAGATCGATTACTACTTGGGCGGAATGCAAGAAGAAATTTCTTGAGAAATTCTTCTCAACATCAAGAACAGCTCGGCTCAGAAATGATATATCAAGCTTTGCTCAAAGGAACAATGAAAGTTTTGGCGAAGCTTGGGAACGGTTCAAGAGTTACACTAACAATTGCCCTCACCACGGATTTTCCGAAGAATCATTGTTGAGTACATTGTATAGAGGGATTGTTCCAAGGATAAGAACTCTGTTGGACACCGCTAGTAATGGAAACTTTTTGGGGAAAAATGTTGAAGAAGGGTTCCAACTTGTGGAGAACCTAGCGCAAAGCGATGGAAATTACGGAGAAGACTATGATAGAGCTCCTAGAGGGAGCGGAGATAGAGAAGACCAAAGGAGTAAGGAGATCAAAAACCTTACATGAGAAGATGGATAAGGTCCTGCAAGCTACAGAAAGATCCATAAACTATGTTGGACAATTTGATAGAGGACAAGCCTTGTAAGGAAATTGGGTTTGGAGAAAATCTTGAAATGCAAGAAGAATTGAATTTCGTTGGAAATCAAGGAAACTATCAAGGAGGGTACAACAAGAGCTACAACCCAAACTTCCAGCAACAAGGTCAAGGCTATCAACCAAGACCTTTCATACAATCAAACTCCCAAGGACAGAACTTCACACAACACAGATTTGTACCGAACTCACATCTTCAAAACAACAAAGGTTGATTTCAAAATAATCAAGGGGGTTTTCAGAGCAAGGCACCTTTTGTTCCCAACAATCAACAAGCGTACAAACCTACAGGGCAAGCAATTGCATCTCAATCTCAAGATCAAGAGATAAAAGACATTAAGAGTATGCTTCAACAAATATTGGTTGGGCAAACTAATAGCTCAATCGAAACGAACAAAAGGATGCTTGAGATTAACAATAAGGTGGATGGAGCGTACAACGATCTAAACGCCAAGTTCGAGAATCTAAGCACTCACATCAAGGGCTGGATAACCAAATTGCTCAAGTTGCTTCCTCATCTCATGGTCCAAAAGGAACTTTACCGGGCAAAGCCATAGCTAATCCTAAGGAATTTTGCTTGGCAATAACTTTGAGAAGCGGAAAAGAACTACCAACAAGAGACCAGGTCGTGGTGGAGGTCAGTGACAAGCAGCAAAAGAATGAGAATGCCCACGAAGATCGAGAAGAAGAAAACTTTGCGGAGAAAATCCGAGATCGATCCGAAATTGATTCGCAAATCCATTCGGGAAGAAAAATAAAAACTGTGGAACCGTAATTTGTTCCCAACAAATCTGAAGCTGTCAAGGGAGGAGGAAAGGAAAAAGTAAAGTCAAGGGACATTACTGAAAAGGATGATGATTTTGAGCCACGGGCATACGAAACCGAAACTTCCATTTCCCGGGAGGTTTAAGAAACAGATTTTGGACAAGCAGTTCGAAAAGTTCAAGAAGATAATGGGTACGGTTCAAGTCACCATTCCATTCATTGATCTTATTATGGAGTGTCCGGTATACAACAAACTCCTCAAGGACGTGCTTACTAAAAGGAGACAAATCGAAGATGCCATGGTGATGATCACTCATGAGTGCAGCGCCATAATTCAAAACAACTTGCCGAAGAAACTCATGGATCCCGGGAGTTTCACACTCCCTTGTACTATAGGATATCTCCACTTTAACAAGTGTTTGGTTGATCTTGGCACAAGCGTTAGTCTAATGCCGTTGACGGTCTCCAAGAAATTGGGATTGACAAACTTCAAACGAACAAGAATCTCATTGGTGTTAGCGGATAGATCGATTCGTCATCCGATTGGGATACTAGAAGACTTACCCCTCAAGGTTGGAAATTGGATAATTCCAACAGACTTTGTGGTGCTTGAGATGGACGAAGAGCCAACAGATCCTATCATCCTACAAAGACCGTTTTTAGCAACCGCCGGAGCTATAATAGACGTTAAAAAGGGTGTGATTGATCTTCACTTGGGAGGTATTTCTTTGAAGTTTGATATACTTGACATGATGAGGAAACCAACCATAGAAGGAAAGGTTTTCTATATAGAAACCTTAGAGGAAATGGTTGATGAATACTTAGAAGAGCTGAACATGGAAGATTCTCTTGAAGTAGCCATCACGAAGTCGAGTTTTGAGAGTGGAACCGTGAACAAAGAGGCAATTGCCTACAAAGAATTCCTCGATTCACAATTACCGTGGGGAAAAGAAACGTGCTTCTTGGAGATTGAAGAACGCACGGGAGAGGATATAAAAGAAGACACTAGCAATGTTAAGTCTAGTGTGGAGGATGATTGGAGCGAACTCAATGCTCCAAAGGTGGAACTCAAGACACTTCCAAATGGGCTAAGGTACGAGTTTCTAGGACCTAATTCCACATATCCTATCATAATAAATGATGCATTGAACCAAGAAGAAACCTTCATGATCTTGCATGAACTGAAAAAGTATAGGAGAGCCATTGGTTATTCATTGAATGATATTAAAGGGATTTCACCATCTTTATGCATGCATAGAATTCATTTGGAAGATGAAAATAAATCATCAATTGATCGATCAACGGAGATTGAATCCGAACTTGAAAGAAGTAGTCAAGAAAGAAATTTTAAAACTACTAGAAGCAGGTGTGATCTATCCTATATCCGATAGTACTTGGATCTCACCGGTCCATGTAGTACCCAAAAAAGGAGGAATTACCGTGATTAAAAACGAAAATGATGAACTAATTCCAACTAGAACCATTACCGGGCATAGAGTGTGCATTGATTATAGAAAACTAAATTCATCCACTCGTAAGGATCACTTTCCTTTGCCATTCATTGATCAAATGCTAGAAAGGCTAGCTAATCGTTCATATTATTGCTTCCTTGACGGTTATTCTGGGTTTTTCCAAATACCAATTCACCCAAATGACCAAGAGAAAACGACATTCACTTGTCCTTATGGCACATTTGCTTATCGAAGAATGCCATTTGGTTTGTGTAATGCACCTGCTACTTTTCAGCGGTGTATAATGTCAATTTTTTCGGATTTAATTGAGGATACAATGGAAGTATTTATGGATGATTTTTCTGTGTATTGTTCTTCGTTTGGTTCTTGTTTGTTGAATCTATGCAGGGTACTAAAGAGATGCGAAGACACGAACCTGGTCCTGAATTGGGAAAAGTGTCACTTCATGGTCAAGGAAGGGATTGTGCTTGGGCATAAGATCTCCGAAAACGGGATTGAAGTGGGTAAGGCGAAGATTGAGGTTATGATGAAGTTGGAACCTCCACGAACAGTGAGAGACATAAGGAGTTTCTTGGGTCATGCTGGGTTTTACCGAAGGTTCATTCAAGACTTTTCAAAGATAGCAAGGCCTCTAACAAGACTCCTATGCAAAGACACGGAGTTTTTCTTCGACGAAGCATGTCAAGAAGCGTTCACAAAACTGAAGGGAGCATTGATTAGTGCGCCTATAGTTCAACCACCAGACTGGGAGTTGCGTTTTGAGATAATGTGTGATGCGAGCGACTTCGCTGTTGGAGCCGTGTTAGGACAGAAGAAAGACAAGAAGATGCATGTGATCTACTACGCTAGTAGAACACTTGATGATGCACAAACAAGATACACAACCACATAGAAAGAACTTTTGGCAATCATCTACTCCTTTGAGAAATTTCGATCATACTTGGTGGGTTCTAAGGTGATAGTGCACACGGATCATGCAGCGCTAGGGCACTTATTGGCGAAAAAAGATGCAAAGCCAAGGTTGTTAAGATGGATCCTACAGTTGCAAGAGTTTGATTTAGAGATAAGAGACAAGAAGGGAATAGAGAATGGTGTAGCTGATCATCTATCAAGGATGAAGATCGAGGAGCAAATACCGATTGATGATTCCTTGCCCGAAGAACAAGTAAACATCGTACAAAGTTTAGCCAAGGCGAATTCCATGCTGATGTAACTTCTAGCGATTGAGTCCATGGACGTAAGTTTACCGTGGTATGCTGACTTTGTAAACTACTTAGCTTGCGAAAAAGAACCACCAAACCTACAAGGGTATGCCAAGAAGAAATTCTTCAAGGACGTTCGTCGGTTCTACTGGGATGAACCCTACTTGTACACGTTTTGCAAGGACAAACTTTATAGAAAATGTGTCGCCGAAGAAGAAGTTGCAGGAATCTTGATGCATTGCCACGGTTCAGCTTATGGAGGACATTTTGCTACGTTTAAGACGGTTACTAAAGTGTTACAAGCGGGATTTTGGTGGCCTACGATGTTTAAGGACACTTACCAATTTATTTCTAAGTGTGACTCTTGCCAACGAAAGGGAAATATAAGCAAGCGAAGTGAAATGCCACAGAATCCGATATTCGAAGTGGAGATTTTTTATGTTTGGGGTATAGACTTCATGGGGCCATCCCCTCATCTTATGGCAACAACTACATCTTGGTAGCAGTGGACTACGTCTCGAAATGGGTTGAAGCAATAGCGAGTCCAACCAACGATGCTAGTGTAGTTTTGAAAATGTTCAAGAGCATTATCTTCCCGCGCTTTGGTATTCCAAGAGTAGTCATAAGCGATGGTGGATCTCATTTCATAAACAAGGTTTTTGAGAATCTCCTAAGGAAGAATGGGGTAAAACACAAAGTGGCAACACCATATCACCCACAAACGAGTTGCCAAGTTGAAATCTCCAGCCGGGAAATCAAAGCTATATTGGAAAAGACAGTTGGAACAACAAGGAAGGATTGGTCAAAGAAATTGGATGATGCACTATGGGCTTTCCGAACAGCTTTCAAAACGCCAATAGGTACAACACCGTTCATCCTCCTCTATGGAAAGTCAGGTCATTTGCCGGTTGAATTCGAATACAAAGCCATGTGGGCAATCAAGCTTCTTAACTTTGATATCAAAATGGCATTCGAGAAGCGGTTAGTGCAAATAAACGAGCTAGACGAATTCCGTCTTGAGGCGTATGAAAACTCGAAGATCTACAAGGAGAGAACTAAGGAGATTCACGATAAGAAGATCATCTCGAGAGATTTCAAGGTTAACGACAAAGTGTCGTTGTTCAATTCCCGGCTGAAACTGTTTCCCGGGAAACTTAAATCGAGATGGTCGGGACCATTCAAAATCAAAGAAGTGAGACCTTATGGTGCGGTAGTCCTCTACAACAAGTCCGGGGGGATTTTGCTGTGAACGGACAACGTCTTAAACCATACCTAGCCGATGAAAGCATCGAAGAAGGAACCATGGTTCCTCTTTTGGATCCGACAACCGCCTAAAGCGATACTACGTCAAGCTTAGCGACGTTAAACGAGCCATTGGGGACTCCCCCAAATCTATCCCTTGTATAATATGTTTATTTGTTTGTTTGAGTGTGATTTGATTTTTGTTTTTGTGTGTTTTGATTATCTAGGACGTTGGTGAGTAGTCAAAGCGATTTCCGATTGGGCAAACTAAGGGCAATTAATCCATCCAATCCACTCCAAGGTTTCACATTTCACCTTTTGTACATATTTTGTTATTTTTGTTTGCATTTTTATTCTCTCTTTGGATTCATCTCACACCGAGACGGTGTGATTTAAGTCCGGGGGAGAGGTCATTGTTATTTAACATTGTGTATTTTGTCTTATTTTCGTTCTTTTGAGTCTCACGCATTCACATATATTGCATAGAAAAACCATAAAACAAAAAAAATGATCAATTTTCTTAAAAAAAAAAAAAAATGAAAAAACGAAAATCATATAGTTTTGCATCATTGAATTTTGTTATTTAGGATTGAGTCAAAAAGCATATAGGATTGCATAATGCATAGGAGACAATGATAGAAACCACTAAAAGTTTTGCTTGAACAAATTTTTGAAACTTGTACACTCTTGCTTTGATCTCTCTACTCTTAACTCATTGTCTTCTAATTGCTTGTTTAATTTAAAATCAACCCCTTTAATATCAGACTTAAATGAATTTAATCTTTTCGCCTATGGGCTTGTGATACAGAACCATGGTTCAAAGAAACCACTCGGGTTATCTTATCCACTTTTGCCACTCTCTAATAACCCGAGTGGCCATCCTCATACTTAGAATGGTTCCCTACCTTTCACCTTACCCATTTTGTTTTTCACCACTCGTTGTTTGATTGAGTGAGGCCTTTTTCTTGATAATGCTACTGTGTGTAAAATCTTGTAAGTATCGGGAACGACAAAGGTTAGCTTTCATTTTTAGCTAGTCTAAGTTGTTCAAAGAAAAGGGCTAGCATTAGGATGAGGATCAATGGGAAAATGGTAGTTGGTTTGGGAATTATGATCAAGAAAAAAAAAAAATTGAGATGGGAAATGAGAGTCAAGGAACCCTTGGTTAAGCAAATTCTAGAGAAGATCTTAAAAGAAAGACCCTAGGAAAGGAGAAGAAAAATAATCTCCATGTTTGAAAAAGAGATAGAACAATAAGTTTAGGATCAAGTAAAAATAAAAATGTTCTCTAGAAGTTTGATGTTTTGGAAAAAGAAAAGGAAGTTCGATTTAGCCAAAAGAAATTTGGAGGTTTAATGTGCTTCAAAGAAGTAATAAGAACAAGAAATGAAATCACCATTCGAGTAAAAAGCTTTGCTAGGAGGGTAGAACAATGTGAGTTAAACTTTGTATGCATAAATTGTTTCTAGTCTTCCTTGCTTTTGCATAACATATAGCATTCCATTTTCTTGAGAGTGAGTCACTTAAAAAGAAAATAAACCTCCTTGCACTCATATTTACTTGTGCTAAAAACCTTTTCTCCCAAACCGATTGGATTTGATCACTTGCCCATTTGTGAGATCACACCTTGAGAAAGAGTAAATGAATGTGAGGGTTGGTTGAAAATTGAACTTGTAAGCATAAGGCATTGTTGTTAAGAGAAACGATTAGGAGTTGCGATAAGCCTTGAATGAGTTAGAGTGAATTAATTGTTTGTTTTTGCAACTTGTAAACTTTTGGTTTTGAGTCCCCGCTTTCAAACCTCTCTTTCGGTTTGTCTTCTCTTGTTTGCTTGCGGACAAGCAAAAGACAAGTCCGGGGGAGTTGATAACACCATATTTTGCATGTTTTTAACGCATATTTTCATAGGTTTTCATTCCCACTTTGTATAGTTTTGAGAGTTTTCCATGCATTTGAGTCTCATTTTGTTTTAACTTGAATTTTAGAGGCCTAGGTTGTATATATAGGTTTTTGCATATGTTTTGAGTCAGTTTAGGAAAATGGAAGACTTGGAGACTTGGAGTTTGGATGAGGGATCATTTGGAAGAAAATAAAAGAAATGATGTTTCGGAACCAATCCATAGGGTCTGGAAGATCTACTCATATGAAGGCTCTAAGTTGCGATTAGGCTTCAGCACTCTCTACAAAAGTCATAGGAAATTGAGTTAGCTTTCATGTGGAAGTGGTTTGAAGTAAATCCCATGGTGCAATCAAAAGTTATGAACGTTTTACCGAAGGCATGTAAATCTGACAGGAAGCTGAAACTGTTGTAGACTTAATCAGATCGATCCATCCTAGGTCGGATCGATCGATCCAATTCAAGCAAACTTGCGGTGAGAATCAAGATCGACCAGAGCACACCAGATCGATCGATCTGCCCTCAGCCGCCCATACCCCACAAAAAATTGACATTCACTCAAATCCGATTTTTCTTTTTAACATTCATTCTCAGCCATTGTTTAAAAAATATTAGGCTGATATTAGCTTTAAAAATCTCTCTCTAAACTCAGAGAAAAACTCTCTCAAGTTCATGATTTTAATTTCAAGATCTAGCCACATCTAGTGAAGCTTTCTTAAATTTTCTTCTACCTTTGTGTTTATTATGTTTATGTTTATATTTTCTACGGTTTATTTTTGTGATATGAATATGTGTGAGTAGTTGTATCTTGGATTGTTGGTTTGGTAGATTTAGGGTGGTATGATGGTTGTTTGTGATGTTCAATGGTTGATTCTTGTTTATGTTCAAGTATATAATGATCTTAATGCTAGAAATGAACTTGGAAAAGAGTTTTCTAGATGTTGATTGTTTCACACCCGGAAGGTGTTGTGATTTTAATCTGAACTTTCTATGCTTGCATTCTGTATCTTAACCAATGGAAATTGAGTTATAAGATGGAATTGATGACAATTATGAGTTTGTGTTCATTGTTTACAAATCATTTGGTTGCAATTGGGAGATTAGCTTAATTGAATGATTTGTAAAAGGTCTAGTATCATGGGAGTGGACTAGTCTAGTTAAGTGACTCATGTCATAGGATTAACATTGATTGTTGATTGAATTTATCATTTGTCATATCATCATTCACCCTTGTCAAAATGCCTTACCAACGATCCATGTTTTAAATTGTCTAAATTCGAAACAGATTTTCTTGTTTATTTTGCTTCTTTTACACTTCGAGCTAAATTTCGATTGTTGTTCTTGATTCTAGTAGATGTTTATCTTGGGTTTCTTTTTAATTAAGTCCCTTGCTCTGTTTTAGTTAATAATTTCGTGACTTCAAAAGCCAAAAACAAAACATCATTTTAATTTAGCTTGAGTAGCTTCTTGCATTCTTAGTGTGTTATTCTTGTCTTTACCGTGGATCGATCCCTAAGTACACAACGTACGAAAGGGTTATTTGATTGCCCGAGGCCTTGAAAACCTCCTTATCAAATTGGCGCCGTTGCCGGGGAAGCAATGCAATAGCCATTAGGATTTGGATTCTACCGAGTCTAAATTTTAATTTTCGAAAGATCTAACCTCGTTCTGAATTTTTTCTCTTTCTTGTAGGTGCATGAACCTGAGAAGCCAAGGATATCAAAACCTGGTGGAGTTAGTGCCTGAGATAGAACGCCTAGAGCGAGCCAATACTCGAGCTAGAAGAGAAAGGGAGAGACTAGCAAGAACAGTTGGGATAAACATGGGTGATAACGTTGATGACAACCCAGTTTTACAAGAAGAAGTTCAAGGAGCGGTGATTCCTATTAATCCACCGCTTCATGCTGCTAGAAGAGAGAGAGTGATAGGGGCATACGATGCACCGCAAGCACATGGAAACCGTAGTGGTATTCATGCACCGGTAGTTGAAAACAACAACTTCGAAATTAAGATGAGCATCATCAATATGGTTCAAGGAAACAAATTTCACGGGCTGCCCGTTGAAGACCCTCTTGACCATTTTGATAACTTCAATGATATATGCGACTTGACGAAGATAAACGGCATCTTGGAGGATGCGTTTAAGCTGAGATTATTCCCTTTTTCTCTTGGATATAAGGCGAAACAATGGGAGAAGAGTCTGCCTCCTAGATCGATTACTACTTGGGCGGAATGCAAGAAGAAATTTCTTGAGAAATTCTTCTCATCAACATCAAGAACAGCTCGGCTCAGAAATGATATATCAAGCTTTGCTCAAAGGAAAAATGAAAGTTTTGGCGAAGCTTGGGAACGGTTCAAGAGTTACACTAACAATTGCCCTCACCACGGATTTTCCGAAGAATCGTTGTTGAGTACATTGTATAGAGGGATTGTTCCAAGGATAAGAACGCTGTTGGACACCGCTAGTAATGGAAACTTTTTGGGGAAAAATGTTGAAGAAGGGTTCCAACTTGTGGAGAACCTAGCGCAAAGCGATGGAAATTACGGAGAAGACTATGATAGAGCTCCTAGAGGGAGCGGAGATAGAGAAGACCAAAGGAGTAAGGAGATCAAAACCTTACATGAGAAGATGGATAAGGTCCTGCAAGCTACAGGAAGATCCATAAACTATGTTGGACAATTTGATAGAGGACAAAAAACAAAATAAACAAAGATAAAAATAAAAAATAAAAAATGATAGTTTTATAATTATACAAAAAATAGATTTGATAAACAAAAGATAGTTTGCTGGAATTGCAAACGACCATGGCATAAGTCCACCGATTGTAAAATGAAAAGAAAGATTAACGAAATCTTTCAAGATCGACCCGATATTCAAGAAAAATTAGCCAAACTATTACTTACTTCAGAGTCTGAAACCTCAGAAGAAAGCAATAGTGATAATTCGATAAATGAAGTAGAAATCTTAAGCGATTCTTCATCAGAATCCCCATAATTATCAGATAATCTATGCAATTACAAAATTATCAACGTAATTACAAGAGATAGTGATAAACAATTCCTAATAGATATTATAGACAAAATAGACGATCAAGAATTAAAAAAACAATATCTACTAAAACTAAAAGATATAGTATCTCAAGAAAATAGATTTATTACTCAAGAATCTTTTAGTTTACGCAAAATATACGAAAATACCCTACACAAAGTTTATTTAAACAAGTTACAACAGGCGAGTTACAAAATGAAATTAAACAACTAAAATCACAAGTCAAAGAATTACAAGTAATAGTTAATCAACAAGAATTAAAACAATTACAATTAGATGCTAAACTAACATTGATAGAAAGAAATAATCAACCATCAACTAGTAATCTAAAATTAAAAGAAAAAGAGATTGAAACCGATAGTCAAAATGATGAAGACTATATTCAAATAATCAATAAAATTAACTATCAAAAATGGTATATGAGACGACCGCACCCGAATTTTTTTTTTCTTATTTTTAAAATTAATTAATATTCCCATAAGTAATAATTACTTCCCCAATCAATTAAAATTTAACTACTCATGAATAATAATTAATCAACTCCAACAATTCCTTCATAATAGAAAAACACTTAAAACAAACAAACGAGTTTAGATCATCCCCTCTTCTTCGCCTTGATCCCACGATCACACATTTTCTTGTTCTGCATCAAATAAAAGAGATGCATAAGTATTTCAACAAATACCTAGTGAGGCAATCCTCCCATCTACAAGCTATACACACAAACGATTTAAAATATTTAATATAGTTAAACACAAAAATACCGAAACAAATCAACCATCTCAAGAAATACTCGATCTAGATCCACCCGAGATCATACACGGCCTATTTCATGAAAACCACATCAAACAATTAAACCGCTTAGATAAGCTTATGGTCATGCACTCACCTTTAGCCACGCACAGAAATTTCCAAAACTTCCCGGGTTGAAAAGACCCTCAAATTCCCAACCGCGTGCCTAACAATAAACAAATAAGAAACTTAAGACACAAGTTTGACTCTTTTTGAAACTAAAATCGATCGACCTTGGTTCAGATCGATAGATCCAAACTTGGCGAGCACTTTCCAGATCGATCGATCCTGTCCAGATCGATCGTTCCTGACCAGATCGATCGATCTTGGTCCGGATCGATCGATCCCTCTTTGCGAGGACTCTCCAGATCGACCAACCAAGGCTAGATCGATCGATCCTGACCAGATCGATCGATCCACCACCAGATCGATCAACACGATCACACCTCCAACCCTCACGCGTCTCACCGCGACAACGCCAATTACACCGATGACACCGCCAAGGTTCCTTGCGGCCTGCTCACCAATCATGATCACCACAACGGCGCCGTCAACAACATCACACAGCTAGACCAACAGCCCACTGTCACGGAGTCACCCTTAAGCACCCTCCGCAACCAACACCGTCCATGTCGTCACGTCTAACCGAACCTCACCACCAGATGAACCAACGATTTTGGAACATCTCCCGACAGCACAAAACCATCACACCAACATAAAACAACTAAGAGGGAAAGAACGTTACCCTAACTACCGGTGATGCCACAAGATGCGAGAGAGCTTCGCAGCTTCACCGTCACGGCAACCTCCGTTTCCTTCACCTCTTGCCTCTCACGCCCACACAGCCACCAAACTCACTCCTCTCTTGCTCTCCACGCCCACAACACAGCCACCAAGCTTACTCTTCTCTTGCTCTCCACGCCACACACAGCTCACCTTCGCTCCTTTGTCTCCAACCAATTCAGCTCTCTAAATCCACCGATCAAAACCCCTCCCCTCACACTTCCTCTCTCACCAAAAGCTAACCACTCAACTCTCTCTTTTTCTTTCTGCATATGAAGGTGTCGGCAAGAAGAAGGAATGTGGTGAGTGGAGATAGTGGGGAGGTAGCCTTTAATGGAGAAGATGGCTGCTTTGTAGGAAAATAGGTGCAGAGGTGGGTGACTCTAAAAAGAAAATGGAGAAGTGGAGGGAGTAGGCTGCTTTGTAGGGAGGAAGTGGAGAGGTTGGTGCTGATCTGATTTAATCAGATTAGTTTTTATTTAGGGTCTGGTCCTTGAACTCCCAGAAGTTCACAAACTGACCCGAAACTTCCCAAATCGATTCCGAACACCCCTACGAGAAAAATGCGGTGTAACTTTTAAGTTACTCCCAAAATTCCCGGAAATATTTTCCAGAGATTCTACGTATAAATCCCGGATATGATTCCAAAATTCCATTTTTCGGAACACGGGCGTTAGAATTCTCCCCCACTAACATAGATTCGTCCTCGAATCTAACGCCTCAGTCCATCCGCAATGAACTCAACCACACATATCATAACACAGTGATCACACTTGACCATTCTGGTTACCCAATCAGTCACGAGATCAAACACTATTGACCTCTGAGATCTACATTCATTCACTAGCTTAAGACTCCGGTCATAAATCATTGCTCACAACTCAAACTCATACCTCTACACTCTAAGACACCAAGTCCTTCGAGTTCTAGGTATCAATACCACTCCGCTCTCAGGCCACAAAGTCCTTATGAGCTCTCGGTATCAAATTCATGCCACTCCACCCTGGGCACTATAACCTTACGAGTTCTCGGTAATCACGTACCACTCCACTTTGGGCTATACACCTTACGAGTTCTCGGCATCGCACTCATACCACTCCACTCTGGGCAGTACGACCTTACGAGTTCTCGATATCACATACCACTCCACCCTGGGCTATATACCTTACGAGTTCTGGGTATCACACTCATACCACTCCACTCTGGGCAGTATAAACTTACGGGTTCTCGGTATCACATACCACTCCACTCTGGGCTATATACCTTACGAGTTCTGGGTATCACACTCATACCACTCCACTCTGGGCAGTATAACCTTACGGGTTCTCGGTATCACATACCACTCCACCCTGAGCTATATACCTTTCGAGTTTTGGGTATCAGAGGAACTATCCATCCTCCCTAGAGTTGTACAAGACCAAACCGTCCTTTAAGCAACCATGACCCACAATACGTCTATAAGCACTCCCGACAGAATGACCTCCCGTGATCCGCATACGACCTTGCAAGATAATACCGGCATCACACACATTCCAAACCTGGAATATCATCTTTTCCATAACCACTACTCAGGTTATCTCACAACATACACCGTCACTCAGGGTACCCACATAATCTTTTCCCGATTATAACTCAAGTTTTTAAATCCCCATAAAAACTCTTTTCAGAACCTCATGTTTACTTAAAAACACATGGCAACACTGGCCATCAACAATAAGAACTATCCGTCTTATTACACTCATCATGCATTATCGTTTACAACACTAAAACGAATACATAATGTTCAACAATAATAACTCGATACTGGGAACCATTGATGAAAGCTCAAGTCTTTGATTGCTTCTCGAACCACTTCTTGAACCTTGCTTTCATCGTCGCCTCTGGTTCCCAAGTCTCCTCCTCAACCCCGTCACAATCCCACAAGACCTTTATCATCGGAACTTTCTTCCTACGATCCTGCTTGACTCTCTTCTCGAGGATCCTTACTGGTCTTGCCTCTAAGGTCATATTAAGCTGAAGATCTGACGGAATCTTAGCTATAACCTCATCATCCTTATGCAAGCACTTCTTCAGCATTCACACATGGAAAACCTTGTGAAACGCTCGCATAACCTCGGGTAACTCCAACCGATACGCAACCGGTTCAACCCGCTCAACAATCCTGAACGGTCCCATATACCTCGGACTCAACTTAGTCTCTGTAATGGACCTATTAGGACCCCGCAACATAGCCATCTTGAGATACACACTATCTCCCACCTCAAACTCGAGGTCTTTCCTCCTCTTATCGGCATAACTCTTTTGCCGATCCTGCGCTTCTTTCAAGTTCAGCTTCAAAACCCGGATCTTCTCCGTAGTTTCCTGAACAAAATCTGCACCAAACATGCTCCTCTCCCCCACTTGGGTCCAGCATAATGGTGTACGACATGGCCTCCCATACAGCGCCTCATATGGAGCCATCCCGATACTCGCCTGGTAGCTATTATTATAGGCAAACTCTACCAAGTTCAGGTGGTCCACCCAATGACCTCCCCAGTCCAGCACACAAAATCCTCAGCAAATCCTCGAGAGTCTGGATGGTCCTCTCTGACTGTCCATCTGTCTGAGGGTGATAGGCCGTACTCATGTGTACCTTAGTGCCCATCTCAGCCTGAAAAGCCTTCCAAAACACCGAAGTGAACTTGGAATCACGGTCCGAGACTATACTCACAGGTACCCCATGAAGCCTCACAATCTCATTGACATACTTCTTAGCCAACACCGCAGCTCTATCGGTCTTCTTAATGGCTAGAAAATGTGCCGACGTGGTTAAACGATCAACAATGACCCAAATAGCATCCTTGGTCCGAGAGGCTGGCAAGCCGACCACGAGATCCATCGTAATCATATCCCATTTCCACTCCGGAATGGGTAAACTCCACAACAACCCGCTCGGAACCTGATGCTCAGCCTTCACTAACTGGCCCACATCGCAAGCCGCAATCCAGTTAGCCACACCCTTCTTCATCCCAACCCAATGATAATACCTTTTTAAGTCTCGGTACATCTTGGTCGCCCCTGGATGAATAGAAAACATACTCGCATGGGCCTCACTCAGGATCTCTCGTCTCAGATCGTCATCCTTGGGTACACATACCCGCCCATGTACCAGAATAGTCCCATTCGCAGAGACCTGATATTCTGATCCTACATCACCAGAAGCCTTAATCAGACCTTCATCTTTTTCCTGAGCTATTCGAACCCTACTCAAATGATCTTCATGATTCACTACCTCCAAGCCTAACGGTTCCTGAGATGTAGCACACAACCTCAACGTGCTAACCTCGCTCACCAAGGACTCTATGTCCCGCTCACTAGCTGAAGCTAACCGCTTGCGACTCAACGCATCCGCAACCAAATTTGCCTTTCCGGGATGGTAGGCTATCTCAAGATCATAATCTGCCACTAACTCCATCCAACGCCTCTGCCTCAAATTCAATTCTGGCTGCGTAAAGATGTACTTCAGGCTTTTATGATCTATAAACACCTGTACCTTCCCGCCATAAAGATAAGATCTCCAAATCTTCAAGGCAAAAACCACTGCAGCCATCTCAAGGTCATGGGTAGGATAGTTTCTCTCGTGCTTCCTCAACTGACGGGAAGCATAAGCAATAACCTTACCTTGTTGCATCTACACGCAACCAAGACCCAATCTCGAAGCGTCCGTGTACACCACAAAAGGCTCGCTCGGCTCTGGTAAAGCCAGAACTGGTGTACTCGTCAACATGGACTTCAAGTTCGTAAAACTCTCCTCACACTCTGGAGACCACACAAACGGAACATCTTTTCCTGTCAGCTTTGTCATGGACCGAGCCATACTCGCGAACCCATTGACAAATCTCCGATAATAGCCCGCTAGACCAAGAAAACTCCTGATCTCAGTGGCATTCCTCGGCCTAGGCCACTCTCTGATAGCCTTAATCTTTTCTGGGTCAACTGAAACCCCCTTCTCGGAGACAATATGACCCAAGAATCCAATCTCTCGCTGCCAGAAACTGCACTTGCTCAACTTAGCGGACAGCTTCTGTTCCCGCAACTTCTCCAGAGCATTCCTTAAATGGACCTCATGCTCCTTGGGACTCTTCGAATACACCAATATATCATCTATAAAAATGATCACGGACTCATCTAGATACTCTTGGAACACTCCGTTCATCAATCTCATGAACGATGCTGGTGCATTCGTCAACCCAAATGGCATCACCACAAACTCATAGTGCCCATATCTTGTCCTGAAAGCCGTCTTCTGGATATCCACCTCATCAATAGGAATCTGATGGTAACCTGACGCCAAGTCAATCTTGGAGAACCAAGTAGCCCCTCTCAACTGATCCAATAGCTCATCGATCCGCAGAAGAGGATACCGATTCTTCACTGTGACTCGGTTAAGCCCCTGGTAATCGATACACAACTGGAAACTCCCATCTTTTTTCTTCACAAACAGCACCGGCGCTCCCCACGGTGAACTGCTCAGACGGATAAAACCCTTACCCAACAACTCTTCCAGCTGCTTCTTCAGCTCTGCCATCTCTGCTGGAGCCATCCTGTACGGAGCCTTGGATATCGGCCTTGTGCCTGGTTCCAGCTCAATCGTGAAAGGATCAGACCGAGACGGTGGTAACCCTTGCAACGACTGAAAAACATCCTCGAACTCCCGAACAATAGGAATATCCCGAACCGCAACCTCTCAAACAGTCTCTGAGGTAATAATAGTCGCCAGATAAGCTTCACTACCTCGCTCGATCATTTTCTCAGCTTGCATAGCCGAGATCACGAGACTTCCGAGTGTAGGTCTCACTCCTTGATAGACCAACCTCCCTTTTTCTTTTTCGAACACAACACGTCCTTTGTGGCAATCCAGATGTGCTCTGAACTTTCCCAGCCAATCCATACCCAAGATAACATCATACAGTTCCACAGAACAGATGATCAAATCCGCTGGCATAGACTCCTCGGCCACCTGAACATGCACATTCTTAACCCGACCATGACTGCTCAACAACTTTCCCCCATCGACCTTAACAAACCCCAAGTGCTCATCCAGGTTGCCCTGGATGTCGCACTTCTCCGCCAATTCTGGAGTAACAAAACAATGCGATGCTCCAGAATCAAACAAAACGTGAGAGTCAATCCCACCCACGATTAAGGTTCCTGCGCAACCCTCATATGCTAAGAACCCTAACCTATCCTCACAAGGCAATAATTTTAAAAAACAAGAATTTAACTCAAGTAAGTCTAAAATTTACCAGTGACTGGTTGGGAGCTCGGCTCTTCCGACTCCACCATGGTGTATACCTGATAACACCATATTTTGCATGTTTTTAAGGCATATTTTCATAGGCTTTCATTCCCACTTTGTATAGTTTTGAGAGTTTTCCATGCATTTGAGTCTCATTTTGTTTTAACTTGAATTTTAGAGGCCTAGGTTGTATATATAGGTTTTTGCATATGTTTTGAGTCAGTTTAGGTAAATGAAGACTTGGAGACTTGGAGTTTGGATGAGGGATCATTTGGAAGAAAATAAAAGAAATGATGTTTCGGAACCAATCCATAGGGTCTAGAAGATCTACTCATATGAAGGCTCTAAGTTGCGATTAGGCTTCAGCACTCTCTACAAACGTCATAGTAAATTGAGTTAGCTTTCATGTGGAAGTGGTTTGAAGTAAATACCATGGTGCAATCAAAAGTTATGAACGTTTTACCGAAGGCATGTAAATCTGACAGGAAGCTGAAACTGTTGTAGACTTAATTAGATCGATCGATCCAAGGTCGGATCGATTGATCCAATTCAAGCAAACTTGCGGTGAGAATCAAGATCGACCAGAGCACACCAGATCAATCGATCTGACCTTGGATCGATCGATCTGCCCTCAGCGGCCCATACCCCACAAAAAATTGACATTCACTCAAATCCGATTTTTCTTTTTAACTTTCATTCTCAGCCATTGTTTAAAAAATCTTAGGCTGATATTAGCTTTAAAAACCTCTCTCTAAACTCAGAGAAAAACTCTCTCAAGTTCATGATTTTAATTTCAAGATCTAGCCACATCTAGTGAAGCTTTCTTAAATTTTCTTCTACTTTTGTGTTTATTATGTTTGTGTTTATATTTTCTACGGTTTATTTTTGTGATATGAATATGTGTGAGTAGTTCTATCTTGGATTGTTGGTTTGGTAGATTTAGGGTGGTATGATGGTTGTTTGTGATGTTCAATGGTTGATTCTTGTTTATGTTCAAGTATATAATGATCTTAATGCTAGAAATGAACTTGGAAAAGAGTTTTCTAGATGTTGATTGTTTCACACCCGGAAGGTGTTGTGATTTTAATCTGAACTTTCTATGCTTGCATTCTATATCTTAACCAATGGAAATTGAGTTCTAAGATGGAATTGATGACAATTAAGAGTTTGTGTTCATTGTTTACAAATCATTTGGTTGCAATTGGGAGATTAGCTTAATTGAATGATTTGTAAAAGGTCTAGTATCATGGGAGTGGACTAGTCTAGTTAAGTGACTCATGTCATAGCATTAACATTGATTGTTCATTGAATTTATCATTTGTCATATCATCATTCACCCTTGTCAAAATGCCTTACCAACGATCCATGTTTTAAATTGTCTAAATTCGAAACAGATTTTCTTGTTTATTTTGCTTCTTTTACACTTCGAGCTAAATTTCGATTGTTGTTCTTGATTCTAGTAGATGTTTATCTTGGGTTTCTTTTTAATTAAGTCCCTTGCTCTGTTTTAGTTAATAATTTCGTGACTTCAAAAGCCAAAAACAAAACATCATTTTCGTTTAGCTTGAGTAGCTTCTTGCATTCTTAGTGTGTTATTCTTGTCTTCTCCGTGGATCGACCCCTAAGTACACAACGTACGAAAGGGTTATTTGATTGCCCGAGGCCTTGAAAACCTCCTTATCAAATTGGCGCTGTTTTGAATTTAGACAATTTAAAACATGGATCGTTGGTAAGGCATTTTGACAAGGGTGAATGATGATATGACAAATGATAAATTCAATGAACAATCAATGTTAATCCTATGACATGAGTCACTTAACTAGACTAGTCCACTCCCATGATACTAGACCTTTTACAAATCATTCAATTAAGCTAATCTCCCAATTGCAACCAAATGATTTTTAAACAATGAACACAAACTCATAATTGTCATCAATTCCATCTTAGAACTCAATTTCCATTGGTTAAGATATAGAATGCTTGCATAGAAAGTTCAGATTAAAATCACAACACCTTCCGGGTGTGAAACAATCAACATATAGAAAACTCTTTTCCAAGTTCATTTCTAGCATTAAGATCATTATATACTTGAACATAAACAAGAATCAACCATTGAACATCACAAACAACCATCATACCACCCTAAATCTACCAAACCAACAATCCAAGATAGAACTACTCACACATATTCATATCACAAAAATAAACCGTAGAAAATATAAACATAAACATAATAAACACAAAAGTAGAAGAAAATTTAAGAAAGCTTCACTAGATGTGGCTAGATCTTGAAATTAAAATCATGAACTTGAGAGAGTTTTTCTCTGAGTTTAGAGAGAGGTTTTTAAAGCTAATATCAGCCTAAGATTTTTTAAACAATGGCTGAGAATGAAAGTTAAAAAGAAAAATCGGATTTGAGTGAATGTTAATTTTTTGTGGGGTATGGGCGGCTGAGGGCAGATCGATCGATCCAAGGTCAGATCGATCGATCTGGTGTGCTCTGGTCGATCTTGATTCTCACCGCAAGTTTGCTTGAATTGGATCGATCGATCCGACCTAGGATCGATCGATCTGATTAAGTCTATAGCAGTTTCAGCTTCCTGTCAGATTTACATGCCTTCGGTAAAACGTTCATAACTTTTGATTGCACCATGGGATTTACTTCAAACCACTTCCACATGAAAGCTAACTCAATTTCCTATGACTTTTGTAGAGAGTGCTGAAGCCTATTCGCAACTTAGAGCCTTCATATGAGTAGATCTTCCAGACCCTATGGATTGGTTCCGAAACATCATTTCTTTTATTTTCTTCCAAATGATCCCTCATCCAAACTCCAAGTCTCCAAGTCTTCCATTTGCCTAAACTGACTCAAAAATATGCAAAAACCTATATATACAACCTAGGCCTCTAAAATTCAAGTTAAAACAAAATGAGACTCAAATGCATGGAAAACTCTCAAAACTATACAAAGTGGGAATGAAAACCTATGAAAATATGCCTTAAAAACATGCAAAATATGGTGTTATCAACTCCCCCGGACTTGTCTTTTGCTTGTCCGCAAGCAAACAAGAGAAGACAAACCGAAAGAGAGGTTTGAAAGCGGGGACTCAAAACCAAAAGTTTACAAGTTGCAAAAACAAACAATTAATTCACTCTAACTCATTCAAGGCTTATCGCAACTCCTAATCGTTTCTCTTAACAACAATGCCTTATGCTTACAAGTTCTCTTTTCAACCAACCCTCACATTCATTTACTCTTTCTCAAGGTGTGATCTCACAAATGGGCAAGTGATTAAATCCAATCGGTTTGGGAGAAAAGGTTTTTAGCACAAGTAAATATGAGTGCAAGGAGGCTTATTTTCTTTTTAAGTGACTCACTCTCAAGAAAATGGAATGCTATATGTTATGCAAAAGCAAAGAAGACTAGAAACAATTTATGCATACAAAGTTTAACTCACATTGTTCTACCCTCCTAGCAAAGCTTTTTACTCGAATGGTGATTTCATTTCTTGTTCTTATTACTCTTTTGAAGCACATTAAACCTCCAAATTTCTTTTGGCTAAATCGAACTTCCTTTTCTTTTTCCAAAACATCAAACTTCTAGAGAACATTTTTATTTTTACTTGACCCTAAACTTATTGTTCTATCTCTTTTTCAAACATGGAGATTATTTTTCTTCTCCTTTCCTAGGGTCTTTCTTTTAAGTACTTCTCTAGAATTTGCTTAACCAAGGGTTCCTTGACTCTCATTTTCAATCTCAATTTTTTTTTTATTTCTTGATCATAATTCCCAAACCAACTTCCATTTTCCCATTGATCCTCATCCTAATGCTAGCCCTTTTCTTTGAACAACTTAGACTAGCTAAAAATGAAAGCTAACCTTTTTCGTTCCCGATACTTACAAGATTTTACACACAATAGCATTATCAAGAAAAAGGCCTCACTCAATCAAACAACGAGTGGTGAAAAACAAAATGGGTAAGGTGAAAGGTAGGGAACTATTCTAAATATGAGGATGGCCACTCGGGTTATTAGAGAGTGGCAAAAGTGGATAAGATAAACCGAGTGTTTTCTTTGAACCATGGTTCTGTATCACAAGCCCATAGGCGAGAAGATTAAATTCATTTAAGTCCGATATTAAAGGGGTTGATTTTAAATTAAACAAGCAATTAGAAGACAGTGAGTTAAGAGTAGAGATATCAAAGCAAGAGTGTACAAGTTTCAAAAACTTGTTCAAGCAAAACTTTTAGTGGTTTCTATCATTGTCTCCTATGCATTATGCAATCCTATATGCGTTTAGACTCAATCCTAAATAACAAAATTCAATGATGCAAAACTATATGATTTTCGTTTTTTCATTTTTTTTTTTTTTTTTCCGAAAATTGATCATTTTTTTTTGTTTTTCTATGCAATATATGTGAATGCGTGAGACTCAAAAGAACGAAAATAAGACAAAATACACAATGTTAAATAACAATGACCTCTCCCCTGGACTTAAATCACACCGTCTCGGTGTGAGATGAATCCATAGAGAAAATGAAAATGCAAACAAAAATAACAAAATATGTACAAAAGGTGAAATGTGAAACCTTGGAGTGGATTGGATGGATTAATTGCCCTTAGTTTGCCCAATCGGAAATCGCTTTGACTACTCACCAACGTCCTAGATAATCAAAACACACAAAAACAAAAATCAAATCACACTCAAATAAACAAATAAACACATTATACAAGGGATAGATTTGGGGGAGTCCCCAATGGCTCGTTTAACGTCGCTAAGCTTGACGTAGTATCGTTTTAGGCGGTTGTCGGATCCAAAAGAGGAACCATGGTTCCTTCTTCGATGCTTTCATCGGCTAGGTATGGTTTAAGACGTTGTCCGTTCACAGCAAAATCCCCCCGGACTTGTTGTAGAGGACTACCGCACCATAAGGTCTCACTTCTTTGATTTTGAATGGTCCCGACCATCTCGATTTAAGTTTCCCGGGAAACAGTTTCGGCCGGGAATTGAACAACAACACTTTGTCGTTAACCTTGAAATCTCTCGAGATGATCTTCTTATCGTGAATCTCCTTAGTTCTCTCCTTGTAGATCTTCGAGTTTTCATACGCCTCAAGACGGAATTCGTCTAGCTCGTTTATTTGCACTAACCGCTTCTCGGATGCCGTTTTGATATCAAAGTTAAGAAGCTTGATTGCCCGCATGGCTTTGTATTCGAGTTCAACCGGCAAATGACATGACTTTCCATAGAGGAGGTTAAACGGTGTTGTACCTATTGGCGTTTTGAAAGCTGTTCGGTAAGCCCATAGTGCATCATCCAATTTCTTTGACCAATCCTTCTTGTTGTTCCAACTGTCTTTTCCAATAGCTTTGATTTCCCGGTTGGAGATTTCAACTTGGCCACTCGTTTGTGGGTGATATGGTGTTGCCACTTTGTGTTTTACCCCATTCTTCCTTATGAGATTCTCAAAAACCTTGTTTATGAAATGAGATCCACCATCGCTTATGACTACTCTTGGAATACCAAAGCGCGGGAAGATAATGCTCTTGAACATTTTCAAAACTACACTAGCATCGTTGGTTGGACTCGCTATTGCTTTAACCCATTTCGAGAAGTAGTCCACTGCTACCAAGATGTAGTTGTTGCCATAACATGAGGGGAATGGCCCCATGAAGTCTATACCCCAAACATAAAAAATCTCCACTTCGAATATCGGATTATGTGGCATTTCACTTCGCTTGCTTATATTTCCCTTTCGTTGGCAAGAGTCACACTTAGAAATAAATTGGTAAGTGTCCTTAAACATCGTAGGCCACCAAAATCCCGCTTGTAACACTTTAGTAACTGTCTTAAACGTAGCAAAATGCCCTCCATAAGCTGAACCGTGTCAATGCATCAAGATTCCTGCAACTTCTTCTTCGGGGACACATTTTCTACAAAGTTTGTCCTTGCAAAACGTGTACAAGTAGGGTTCATCCCAGTAGAACCGACGAACGTCCTTGAAGAATTTCTTCTTGGCATACCCTTGTAGGTTTGGTGGTTCTTTTTCGCAAGCTAAGTAGTTTACAAAGTCAGCATACCACGGTAAACTTACGTCCATGGACTCAATCGCTAGAAGTTCCATCAGCATGGAATTCGCCTTGGCTAAACTTTGTACGATGTTTACTTGTTCTTCGGGCAAGGAATCATCAATCGGTATTTGCTCCTCGATCTTCATCCTTGATAGATGATCAGCTACACCATTCTCTATTCCCTTCTTGTCTTTCTTCTGTCCTAACACGGCTCCAACCGCGAAGTCGCTCGCATCACACATTATCTCAAAAGGCAACTCCCAGTCTGGTGGTTGAACTATAGGCGCACTAATCAACGCTCCCTTTTGTTTTGTGAACGCTTCTTGACATGCTTCATCGAAGACAAACTCCGTGTCTTTGCATAGGAGGCTTGTTAGAGGCCGTGCTATCTTTGAAAAGTCTTGAATGAACCTTCGGTAAAACCTAGCATGACCCAAGAAACTCCTTATGTCTCTCACTGTTCGTAGAGGTTCCAACTTCATCATAACCTCTATCTTCGCCTTATCCACTTCAATCCCGTTTTCGGAGATCTTATGCCCAAGCACAATCCCTTCCTTGACCATGAAGTGACACTTTTCCCAATTCAGGACCAGGTTCATGTCTTCGCATCTCTTCAGTACCCTGCATAGATTCAACAAACAAGAACCAAACGAAGAACCATACACAGAAAAATCATCCATAAATACTTCCATTGTATCCTCAATTAAATCCGAAAAAATGGACATTATACACAGCTGAAAAGTAGCAGGTGCATTACACAAACCAAATGGCATTCTTCGATAAGCAAATATGCCATAAGGACAAGTGAATGTCGTTTTCTCTTGGTCATCTGGGTGAATTGGTATTTGGAAAAATCCAGAATAACCGTCAAGGAAGCAATAATATGAACGATCTTCGTCCATCTCAAGCACCACAAAGTCTGTTGGAATTATGCAATTTCCAACCTTAAGGGGTAAGTCTTCTAGTATCCCAATCGGATGACGAATCGATCTATCCGCTAACACCAATGAGATTCTTGTTCGTTTGAAGTTTGTCAATCCCAATTTCTTGGAGACCGTCAACGGCATTAGACTAACGCTTGCGCCAAGATCAACCAAACACTTGTTAAAGTGGAGAGATCCTATTGTACAAGGGACTGTGAAACTCCGGGGATCCATGAGTTTCTTCGGCAAGTTGTTTTGAATTATGGCGCTGCACTCATGAGTGATCATTACCATGGCATCTTCGATTTGTCTCCTTTCAGTAAGCACGTCCTTGAGGAGTTTGTTGTATACCGGACACTCCATAATAAGATCAATGAATGGAATGGTGACTTGAACCGTACCCATTATCTTCTTGAACTTTTCGAACTGCTTGTCCAAAATCTGTTTCTTAAACCTCCCGGGAAATGGAAGTTTCGGTTCGTATGCCCATGGCTCAAAATCATCATCCTTTTTAGTAATGTCCCTTGACTTTACTTTTTCCTTTCTTCCTCCCTTGACAGCTTCAGATTCGTTGGGAACAAATTCCGGTTCAACAGTTTTTATTTTTCTTCCCGAATGGATTTGTGAATCAATTTCAGATCGATCTCGGATTTTCTCCGCAAAGTTTTCTTCTTCTTGATCTTCGTGGGCATTCTCATTCTTTTGCTGCTTGTCACTGACCTCCACCACGACCTGGTCTATTGTTGGTAGTTCTTTTCCGCTTCTCAAAGTTATTGCCAAGCAAAATTCCTTAGGATTAGCTATGGCTTTGCCCGGTAAAGTTCCTTTTGGACCTTGAGATGAGGAAGCAACTTGAGCAATTTGGTTATCCAGCCCCTTGACGTGAGTGCTTAGATTCTCGAACTTGGCGTTTAGATCGTTGTACGCTCCATCCACCTTATTGTTAATCTCAAGCATCCTTTTGTTCGTTTCGATTGAGCTATTAGTTTGCCCAACCAATATTTGTTGAAGCATACTCTTAATGTCTTTTATCTCTTGATCTTGAGATTGAGATGCATTTGCTTGCCCTGTAGGTTTGTACGCTTGTTGATTGTTGGGAACAAAAGGTGCCTTGCTTTGAAAACCCCCTTGATTATTTTGAAATCCACCTTGGTTGTTTTGAAGCTGTGAGTTCGGTACAAATCTTTGTTGTGTGAAGTTATGTCCTTGGGAGTTTGATTGTATGAAAGGTCTTGGTTGATAGCCTTGGCCTTGTTGCTGGAAGTTTGGGTTGTAGCTCTTGTTGTACCCTCCTTGATAGTTTCCTTGATTTCCAACGAAATTCAATTCTTCTTGCATTTCAAGATTTTCTCCAAACCCAATTTCCTTACAAGCTTGTCCTCTATCAAATTGTCCAACATAGTTTATGGATCTTTCTGTAGCTTGCAGGACCTTATCCATCTTCTCATGTAAGGTTTTGATCTCCTTACTCCTTTGGTCTTCTCTATCTCCGCTCCCTCTAGGAGCTCTATCATAGTCTTCTCCGTAATTTCTATCGCTTTGCGCTAAGTTCTCCACAAGTTGGAACCCTTCTTCAACATTTTTCCCCAAAAAGTTTCCATTACTAGCGGTGTCCAACATCGTTCTTATCCTTGGAACAATCCCTCTATACAATGTACTCAACAACGATTCTTCAGAAAATCCGTGGTGCGGGCATTTGTTAGTGTAACTATTGAACCGTTCCCAAGCTTCGCCAAAACTTTCATTGTTCCTTTGAGCAAAGCTTGATATATCGTTTCTGAGTCGAGCTGTTCTTGATGTTGAGAAGAATTTCTCAAGAAATTTCTTCTTGCATTCCGCCCAAGTAGTAATCGATCTAGGAGGCAGACTCTTCTCCCATTGTTTCGCCTTATCCCCAAGAGAAAAAGAGAATAATCTCAGCTTAAACGCATCCTCCGAGATGCCGTTTATCTTCGTCAAGTCTCATATATCATTGAAGTTATCAAGATGGTCAAGAGGGTCTTCAACGGGCAGCCCGTGAAATTTGTTTCCTTGAACCATATTGATGATGCTCATCTTGATTTCAAAGTTGTTGTTTTCAACTGCCGGTGCATGAATACCACTACGGTTTCCATGTGCTTGCGGTGCATCGTATGCCCCTATCACTCTCTCACTTCTAGCAGCATGAAGCGGTGGATTAATAGGAATCCCCGCTCCTTGAACTTCTTCTTGTAAAACTGGGTTGTTATCAACGTTATCACCCATGTTTATCCCAACTGTTCTTGCAAGTCTCTCCCTTTCTCTTCTAGCTCGAGTATTGGCTCGCTCTAGGTGTTCTATCTCAGGCACTAACACCACCAGGTTTTTATGTCCTTGGTTTCTCAGGTTCATGCACCAACAAGAAAGAGAAAAAATTCAGAACGAGGTTAGATCTTTCGAAAATTAAAATTTAGACTCGATAGAATCCAAATACCGAGGCCTTGGAAACTTTCTTATCAAATTGGCGTCGTTGCCGGGGAAACAATGCAATAGCCATTAGGATTTGGATTCTACCGAGTCTAAATTTTAATTTTCGAAAGATCTAACCTCGTTCTGATTTTTTCTCTTTCTTGTAGGTGCATGAACCTGAGAAGCCAAGGACATCAAAACCTGGTGGAGTTAGTGCCTGAGATAGAACGCCTAGAGAGAGCCAATACTCGAGCTAGAAGAGAAAGGGAGAGACTTGCAAGAACAGTTGGGATAAACATGGGTGATAACGTTGATAACAACCCAGTTTTACAAGAAGAAGTTCAAGGAGCGGGGATTCCTATTAATCCACCGCTTCATGCTGCTAGAAGAGAGAGAGTGACAGGGGCATACGATGCACCACAAGCACATGGAAACCATAGTGGTATTCATGCACCGGCAGTTGAAAACAAAAACTTCGAAATCAAGATGAGCATCATCAATATGGTTCAAGGAAACAAATTTCACGGGCTGCCCGTTGGAGACCCTCTTGACCATCTTGATAACTTCAATGATATATGCGACTTGACGAAGATAAACGGCATCTCGGAGGATGCGTTTAAGCTGAGATTATTCTCTTTTTCTCTTGGGGATAAGGCGAAACAATGGGAGAAGAGTCTGCCTCCTAGATCGATTACTACTTGGGCGGAATGCAAGAAGAAATTTCTTGAGAAATTCTTCTCAACATCAAGAACAGCTCGGCTCAGAAACGATATATCAAGCTTTGCTCAAAGGAACAATGAAAGTTTTGGCGAAGCTTGGGAACGGTTCTAGAGTTACACTAACAAATGCCCTCACCACGGATTTTCCGAAGAATCGTTGTTGAGTACATTGTATAGAGGGATTGTTCCAAGGATAAGAACGCTGTTGGATACCGCTAGTAATGGAAACTTTTTGGAGAAAAATGTTGAAGAAGGGTTCCAACTTGTGGAGAACCTAGCGCAAAGCGATGGAAATTAGGGAGAAGACTATGATAGAGCTCCTAGAGGGAGCGGAGATAGAGAAGACCAAAGGAGTAAGGAGATCAAAACCTTACATGAGAAGATGGATAAGGTCCTGCAAGCTACAGAAATATCCATAAACTATGTTGGACAATTTGATAGAGGACAAGCTTTTAAGGAAATTGGGTTTGGAGAAAATCTTGAAATGCACGAAGAATTGAATTTCGTTGGAAATCAAGGAAACTATCAAGAAGGGTACAACAAGAGCTAAAACCCAAACTTCCAGCAACAAGGTCAAGGCTATCAACCAAGACCTTTCATACAATCAAACTCCCAAGGACAGAACTTCACACAACAAAGATTTGTACCGAACTCACGGCTTCAAAACAACCAAGGTGGATTTCAAAATAATCAAGGGGGTTTTCAGAGCAAGGCACCTTTTGTTCCCAACAATCAACAAGCGTACAAACCTACAGGGCAAGCAATTGCATCTCAATCTCAAGATCAAGAGATAAAAGACATTAAGAGTATGCTTCAACAAATATTGGTTGGGCAAACTAATAGCTCAATCAAAACGAACAAAAGGATGCTTGAGATTAACAATAAGGTGGATGGAGCGTACAACGATCTAAACGCCAAGTTCGAGAATCTAAGCACTCTCGTCAAGGGGCTGGATAACCAAATTGCTCAAGTTGCTTCCTCATATCAAGGTCCAAAAGGAACTTTACCGGACAAAGCCATAGCTAATCCTAAGGAATTTTGCTTGGCAATAACTTTGAGAAGCGGAAAAGAACTACCAACAAGAGACCAGGTCGTGGTGGAGGTCAGTGACAAGCAGCAAAAGAATGAGAATGCCCACGAAGATCAAGAAGAAGAAAACTTTGCGATCCGAAATTGATTCGCAAATCCATTCGGGAAGAAAAATAAAAACTGTGGAACCGGAATTTGTTCCCAACGAATCTGAAGCTGTCAAGGGAGGAGGAAAGGAAAAAGTAAAGTCAAGGGACATTACTGAAAAGGATGATGATTTGTAGCCACGGGCATACGAACCGAAACTTCCATTTCCCGGGAGGTTTAAGAAACAGATTTTGGACAAGCAGTTCGAAAAGTTCAAGAAGATAATGGATACGGTTCAAGTCACCATTCCATTCATTGATCTTATTATGGAGTGTCCGGTATACAACAAACTCCTCAAGGACGTGCTTACTAAAAGGAGACAAATCGAAGATGCCATGGTGATGATCACTCATGAGTGCAGCGCCATAATTCAAAACAACTTGCCGAAGAAACTCATGGATCCCGGGAGTTTCACACTCCCTTGTACTATAGGATCTCTCCACTTTAACAAGTGTTTGGTTGATCTTGGGGCAAGCGTTAGTCTAATGCCGTTGACGGTCTCCAAGAAATTGGGTTTGACAAACTTCAAACGAACAAGAATCTCATTGGTGTTAGCGGATAGATCGATTCGTCATCTGATTGGGATACTAGAAGACTTACCCCTCAAGGTTGGAAATTGCATAATTCCAACAGACTTTGTGGTGCTTGAGATGGACGAAGAGCCAACGGATCCTATCATCCTAGGAAGACCGTTTTTAGCAACCGCCGGAGCTATAATAGACGTTAAAAAGGGTGTGATTGATCTTCACTTGGGAGGTATTTCTTTGAACTTTGATATACTTGACATGATGAGGAAACCAACCATAGAAGGAAAGGTTTTCTATATAGAAACCTTAGAGGAAATGGTTGATGAATACTTAGAAGAGCTGAACATGGAAGATTCTCTTGAAGTAGCCATCACGAAGTCGAGTTTTGAGAGTGGAACCGTGAAGAAAGAGGCAATTGCCTACAAAGAATTCCTCGATTCACAATTGCCGTGGGGAAAAGAAACGTGCTTCTTGGAGATTGAAGAACGCACGGGAGAAGATATAAAAGAAGACACTAGCAATGGTAAGTCTAGTGTGGAGGATGATTGGAGCGAACTCAAAGCTCCAAGGGTGGAACTCAAGACACTTCCAAATGGGCTAAGGTACGAGTTTCTAGGACCTAATTCCACATATCCTGTCATAATAAATGATGCATTGAACCAAGAAGAAACCTTAATGATCTTGCATGAACTGAAAAAGTATAGGAGAGCCATTGGTTATTCATTGAATGATATTAAAGGGATTTCACCATCTTTATGCATGCATAGAATTCATTTGGAAGATGAAAATAAATCATCAATTGAGCATCAACGGAGATTGAATCCGAACTTGAAAGAAGTAGTCAAGAAAGAAATTTTAAAACTACTAGAAGCGGGTGTGATCTATCCTATCTCCGATAGTACTTGGATCTCACCGGTCCATGTAGTACCCAAAAAAGGAGAATTACCATGATTAAAAACGAAAATGATGAACTAATTCCAACTAGAACCATTACCGGGCATAGAGTGTGCATTGATTATAGAAAACTAAATTCATCCACTAGTAAGGATCACTTTCCTTTGCCATTCATTGATCAAATGCTAGAAAGGCTAGCTAATCGTTCATATTATTGCTTCCTTGACGGTTATTCTGGGTTTTTCCAAATACCAATTCACCCAAATGACCAAGAGAAAACGACATTCACTTGTCCTTATGGCACATTTGCTTATCGAGGAATGCCATTTGGTTTGTGTAATGCACCTGCTACTTTTCAGCGGTGTATAATGTCCTTTTTTTTGGATTTAATTGAGGATACAATGGAAGTATTTATGGATGATTTTTCTGTGTATGGTTCTTCATTTGGTTCTTGTTTGTTGAATCTATGCAGGGTACTAAAGAGATGCGAAGACACGAACCTGGTCCTGAATTGGGAAAAGTGTCACTTCATGGTCAAGGAAGGGATTGTGCTTGGGCATAAGATCTCCGAAAACGGGATTGAAGTGGATAAGGCGAAGATTGAGGTTATGATGAAGTTGGAACCTCCACGAACAGTGAGAGACATAAGGAGTTTCTTGGGTCATGCTGGGTTTTACCGAAGGTTCATTCAAGACTTTTCAAAGATAGCAAGGCCTCTAACAAGACTCCTATGCAAAGACACGGAGTTTGTCTTCGATGAAGCATGTCAAGAAGCGTTCACAAAACTGAAGGGAGCGTTGATTAGTGCGCCTATAGTTCAACCACCAGACTGGGAGTTGCCTTTTGAGATAATGTGTGATGCGAGCGACTTCGCTGTTGGAGCCGTGTTAGGACAGAAGAAAGACAAGAAGATGCATGTGATCTACTACGCTAGTAGAACACTTGATGATGCACAAACAAGATACACAACCACAGAGAAAGAACTTTTGGCAATCATCTACTCGTTCGAGAAATTTCGATCATACTTGGTGGGTTCTAAGGTGATAGTGCACACGGAGCATGCAGCGCTAAGGCACTTATTGGCGAAAAAAGATGCAAAGCCAAGGTTGTTAAGATGGATCCTACAGTTGCAAGAGTTTGATTTAGAGATAAGAGACAAGAAGGGAATAGAGAATGGTGTAGCTGATCATCTATCAAGGATAAAAATCGAAGAGCAAATACCGATTGATGATTCCTTGCCCGAAGAACAAGTAAACATCGTACAAAGTTCAGCCAAGGCGAATTCCATGCTGATGGAACTTCAGCGATTGAGTCCATGGACGTAAGTTTACCGTGGTATGCTGACTTTGTAAACTACTTACCTTGCGAAAAAGAACCACCAAACCTACAAGGGTATGCCAAGAAGAAATTCTTCAAGGACGTTCGTCGGTTCTACTGGGATGAACCCTACTTGTACACGTTTTGCAAGGACAAACTTTATAGAAAATGTGTCCCCAAAGAAGAAGTTGCAGGAATCTTGATACATTGTCACGGTTCAGCTTATGGAGGGCATTTTGCTATGTTTAAGACGGTTACTAAAGTGTTACAAGCGGGATTTTGGTGGACTACAATGTTTAAGGACACTTACCAATTTATTTCTAAGTGTGACTCTTGCCAACGAAAGGGAAATATAAGCAAGCGAAGTGAAATGCCACAAAGTCCGATATTCGAAGTGGAGATTTTTGATGTTTGGGGTATAGACTTCATGGGGCCATTCCCCTCATCTTATGGCAACAACTACATCTTGGTAGCAGTGGACTACGTCTCGAAATGGGTTGAAGCAATAGTGAGTCCAACCAACGATGCTAGTGTAGTTTTGAAAATGTTCAAGAGAATTATCTTCCCGCGCTTTGGTATTCCAAGAGTAGTCATAAGCGATGGGGGATCTCATTTCATAAACAAGGTTTTTGAGAATCTCCTAAGGAAGAATGGGGTAAAACACAAAGTGGCAACACCATATCACTCACAAACGAGTGGCCAAGTTGAAATCTCCAACCGGGAAATCAAAGCTATATTGGAAAAGACAGTTGGAACAACAAGGAAGGATTGGTCAAAGAAATTGGATGATGCACTATGGGCTTACCGAACAGCTTTCAAAACGCCAATAGGTACAACACCGTTCAACCTCCTCTATGGAAAGTCATGTCATTTACCGGTTGAACTCGAATACAAAGCCATGTGGGCAATCAAGCTTCTTAACTTTGATATCAAAACGGCATCCGAGAAGCGGTTAGGGCAAATAAACGAGCTAGATGAATTCCGTCTTGAGGCATATGAAAACTCGAAGATCTACTAGGAGAGAACTAAGGAGATTCACGATAAGAAGATCATCTCGAGAGATTTCAAGGTTAACGACAAAGTGTTGTTGTTCAATTCCCGGCTGAAACTGTTTCCCGGGAAACTTAAATCGAGATGGTCGGGACCATTCAAAATCAAAGAAGTGAGACCTTATGGTGCGGTAGTCCTCTACAACAAGTCCGGGGGGGATTTTGCTGTGAACGGACAACGTCTTAAACCATACCTAGCCGATGAAAGCATCAAAGAAGGAACCATGGTTCCTCTTTTGGATCCGACAACCGCCTAAAACGATACTACGTCAAGCTTAGCGATGTTAAACGAGCCATTGGGGACTCCCCCAAATCTATCCCTTGTATAATATGTTTATTTGTTTGTTTGAGTGTGATTTGATTTTTGTTTTTGTGTGTTTTGATTATCTAGGACGTTGGTGAGTAGTCAAAGCGATTTCCGATTGGGCAAACTAAGGGCAATTAATCCATCCAATCCACTCTAAGGTTTCACATTTCACCTTTTGTACATATTTTGTTATTTTTGTTTGCATTTTTATTCTCTCTTTGGATTCATCTCACACCGAGACGGTGTGATTTAAGTCCGGGGGAGAGGTCATTGTTATTTAACATTGTGTATTTTGTCTTATTTTCGTTCTTTTGAGTCTCACGCATTCACATATATTGCATAGAAAAACCAAAAAAAAAATGATCAATTTTCGGAAAAAAAAAAAAAAAAAAAAATGAAAAAACGAAAATCATATAGTTTTGCATCATTGAATTTTCTATTTAGGATTGAGTCTAAAAGCATATAGGATTGCAAAATGCATAGGAGACAATGATAGAAACCACTAAAAGTTTTGCTTGAACAAATTTTTGAAACTTGTACACTCTTGCTTTGATCTCTCTACTCTTAACTCATTGTCTTCTAATTGCTTGTTTAATTTAAAATCAACCCCTTTAATATCGAACTTAAATGAATTTAATCTTCTCGCCTATGGGCTTGTGATACAGAACCATGGTTCAAAGAAAACACTCGGGTTATCTTATCCACTTTTGCCACTCTCTAATAACCCGAGTGGCCATCCTCATATTTAGAATGGTTCCCTACCTTTCACCTTACCCATTTTGTTTTTTACCACTCGTTGTTTGATTGAGTGAGGCCTTTTTCTTGATATTGCTATTGTGTGTAAAATCTTGTAAGCTAAGTATCGGGAACGACAAAGGTTAGCTTTCATTTTTAGCTAGTCTAAGTTGTTCAAAGAAAAGGGCTAGCATTAGGATGAGGATCAATGGGAAAATGGTAGTTGG
Organism: Barbarea vulgaris; assembly: GCA_963667165.1. Classification (NCBI taxonomy): domain Eukaryota; kingdom Viridiplantae; phylum Streptophyta; class Magnoliopsida; order Brassicales; family Brassicaceae; genus Barbarea; species Barbarea vulgaris. The sequence goes on along the minus strand of OY763893.1, from coordinate 17,356,228 downwards.
TTTGGGAATTATGATCAAGAAATAAATAAATAAAAATTGAGATGGGAAATGAGAGTCAAGAACCCTTGGTTAAGCAAATTGTAGAGAAGATCTTAAAAGAAAGACCCTAGGAAAGGAGAAGAAAAATAATCTTCATGTTTGAAAAAGAGATAGAACAATAAGTTTAGGGTCAAGTAAAAATATAAATGTTCTCTAGAAGTTTGATGTTTTGGAAAAAGAAAAGGAAGTTCGATTTAGCCAAAAGAAATTTGGAGGTTTAATGTGCTTCAAAGAAGTAATAAGAACAAGAAATGAAATCACCATTCGAGTAAAAAGCTTTGCTAGGAGGGTAGAACAATGTGAGTTAAACTTTGTATGCATAAATTGTTTCTAGTCTTCCTTGCTTTTGCATAACATATAGCATTCCATTTTCTTGAGAGTGAGTCACTTAAAAAGAAAATAAACCTCCTTGCACTCATATTTACTTGTGCTAAAAACCTTTTCTTCCAAACCGATTGGATTTGATCACTTGCCCATTTGTGAGATCACACCTTTAGAAAGAGTAAATGAATGTGAAGGTTGGTTGCAGAGAGAACTTGTAAGCATAAGGCATTGTTGTTAAGAGAAACGATTAGGAGTTGCGATAAGCCTTGAATGAGTTAGAGTGAATTAATTGTTTGTTTTTGCAACTTGTAAACTTTTGGTTTTGAGTCCCTGCTTTCAAACCTCTCTTTCGGTTTGTCTTCTCTTGTTTGCTTGCGGACAAGCAAAAGGCAAGTCCGGGGGAGTTGATAACACCATATTTTGCATGTTTTTAAGGCATATTTTCATAATTTTTCATTCCCACTTTGTATAGTTTTGAGAGTTTTCCATGCATTTGAGTCTCATTTTGTTTTAACTTGAATTTTAGAGGCCTAGGTTGTATATATAGGTTTTTGCATATGTTTTGAGTCAGTTTAGGTAAATGGAAGACTTGGAGACTTGGAGTTTGGATGAGGGATCATTTGGAAGAAAATAAAAGAAATGATGTTTCGGAACCAATCCATAGGGTCTGGAAGATCTACCCATATGAAGGCTCTAAGTTGCGATTAGGCTTCAGAACTCTCTACAAAAGTCATAGTAAATTGAGTTAGCTTTCATGTGGAAGTGGTTTGAAGTAAATCCCATGGTGCAATCAAAAGTTATGAACGTTTTACCGAAGGCATGTAAATCTGACAGGAAGCTGAAACTGATGTAGACTTCATCAGATCGATCGATCCAAGGTCGGATCGATCGATCCAATTCAAGCAAACTTGCGGAGAGAATCAAGATCAACCAGAGCACATCAGATCGATCGATCTGACCTCAGCCGCCCATACCCCACAAACAATTTGACATTCACTCAAATCCGATTTTTCTTTTTAACTTTCATTCTCAGCCATTGTTTAGAAAACTTTTTAGGCTGATATTAGCTTTAAAAACCTCTCTCTAAACTCAGAGAAAAACTCTCTCAAGTTCATGATTTTAATTTCAAGATCTAGCCACATCTAGTGAAGCTTTCTTAAATTTTCTTCTACTTTTGTGTTTATTATGTTTATGTTTATATTTTCTACGGTTTATTTTTGTGATATGAATATGTGTGAGTAGTTCTATCTTGGATTGTTGGTTTGGTAGATTTAGGGTGCTTTGATGGTTGTTTGTGATGTTCAATGGTTGATTCTTGTTTATGTTCAAGTATATAACGATCTTAATGCTAGAAATGAACTTGGAAAAGAGATTTCTAGATGTTGATTGTTTCACACCCGGAAGGTGTTGTGATTTTAATCTGAACTTTCTATGCTTGCATTCTGTATCTTAACCAATGGAAATTGAGTTCTAAGATGGAATTGATGACAATTATGAGTTTGTGTTCATTATTTACAAATCATTTGGTTGCAATTGGGAGATTAGCTTAATTGAATGATTTGTAAAAGGTCTAGTATCATGGGAGTGGACTAGTCTAGTTAAGTGACTCATGTCATAGGATTAACATTGATTGTTCATTGAATTTATCATTTGTCATATCATCATTCACCCTTGTCATAATGCCTTACCAACGATCCATGTTTTAAATTGTCTAAAAAAAACAGATTTTCTTGTTTATTTTGCTTCTTTTACACTTCGAGCTAAATTTCGATTGTTGTTCTTGATTCTAGTAGATGTGTATCTTGGGTTTCTTTTTAATTAAGTCTGTTGCTCTGTTTTAGTTAATAATTTCGTGACTTCAGAAGCCAAAAACAAAACATCATTTTCGTTTAGCTTGAGTAGCTTCTTGCATTCTTAGTGTGTTATTCTTCTCTTCTCCGTGGATCGATCCCTAAGTACACAACGTACGAAAGGGTTATTTGATTGCCCGAGGCCTTGAAAACCTTCTTATCAGAATCTCGTGCCAATCCTCTGCAACTGCTCCATCATCTTAAGGTATGATGGGCGCTCTTCTGCAACCGCAACCCTTGGTTGCACCTCAACTACCGGTGGTACAACTGGAGCCTGCACTGGTACCATTTCCGGTAACCGCTCCAACAGCAAGGCCAAGAAATTCGCAATAGGATCCTCTTGGGGCGGAGCTACACCTGCTGCCACACCCGCAGCACCCGCTGGACCTCCAGCAACACCGGCACCAACACCGGCCACACCCTCCATCCCAACCTGATCCTCATGCGAGTTCCCGACCCGCTCAAACGTAACACTCTGTGTCACACTCTCCTCAATCACCGGAGTCCTCGCGTTCCTCCGACCGCGACCCCTACCCCCACAGATACCATGACCACGACCTCTACCTCTTTTAGCCATCTTAGCCCAAAAGTTGACTCCTCGATCAAACCTTACAACCACAGAAGCCGGCTCAACAACATACTCGAACTTCCACGGTTTAGATTAACCGATCAAAGATTAAATCCATATTTAATAACCCAAAATTAAACCATGGTTAATCTCCTAATCCAACCAACTCATGGTCCCGATTTAATTTAATATCAATAATTCCTCAATTAAATTATTTTAATCCGGTTCACTGATTAAACCGACCCAAACCGGACACCACAACTTAAACCACATAAAAAAAAATATAATGTGATTAAAATTTCGGCCCCGAAAGACAAATTCCACTGAGCCATTTAACTAATCACAACAAACAATTAAGTAACACAAACAACTAACAGAAAACCAAAACAACTTACCGTGAAATCTCATTAAAGGCTCGAAGAGGATGATCTAGAACTCCATGCCCAAACAATTGACTAACCCACATAATCAATTCAATAACAGTTTACTCAGGCTTCACACAGCACCAAAAATTAAATCAAATCCAATTTAATTTTTTCTAAACCATCCTAGAACCGTAATCGCTCTGATACCAAACTGAGACGACCGCACCCGAATTTTTTTTTTTTTCAATTAATTAATATTCCCATAAGTATTAATTACTTCCCCAATCAATTAAAATTCAACTACTCATGAATAATAATTAATCAACTCCAACAATTCCTTCATAATAGAAAAACACTTAAAACAAACAAACGAGTTTAGATCATCCCCTCTTCTTCGCCTTGATCCCACGGTCACACATTTTGTTTTTCTGCATCAAATAAAAGAGATGCATAAGTATTTCAACAAATACTTAGTGAGGCAATCCTCCCATCTACAAGCTATACACACAAACGATTTAAAATATTTAATATAGTTAAACACGAAATTACCGAAACAAATCAAACATCTCAAGAAATACTCGATCTAGATCCACCCGAGATCATACACGGCTTATTTCATGAAAACCACATCAAACAATTAAACCGCTTAGATAAGCTTATGGTCATGCATTCACCTTTAGCCACGCACAGAAATTCCCAAAACTTCCCGGGTTGAAAAGACCCTCAAATTCCCAACCGTGTGCCTAACAATAAACAAATAAGAAACTTAAGACACAAGTTTGACTCTTTTTGAAACTCAGATCGATCGACCTTGGTTCAGATAGATCGATCCAAACTTGGCGAGCACTTTCCAGATCGATCGATCCCTCTTTGCGAGGACTCTCCAGATCGACCAACCAAGGCTAGATCGATCGATACTGACCAGATCGATCGATCCACCACCAGATCGATCAACACGATCACACCTCCAACCCTCACGCGTCTCACTGCGACAACGCCAACTACACTAACGACACCGCCGAGGTCGCTTGCGACCTGCTCACCAATCATGATCACCACAACGGCGCCGTCAACAACATCTCATAGCTAGACCAACAGCCCACCGTCACGGAGTCACCCTTAAGCACCCTCCGCAACCAACACCGTCCATGTCGTAGCGTCTAACCGAACCTCACCACCAGATGAACCAACGATTTTGGAACATCTCCCGACAGCACAAAACCATCACACCAACATAAAACAACTAAGAGGGAAAGAACGTTACCCTAACTACCGATGATGCCACAAGATGCGAGAGAGCTTCGCAGCTTCACCGTCATGGCAACCTCCGTTTCCTTCACCTCTTGCCTCTCACGCCCACACAGCCACCAAACTCACTCCTCTCTTTCTCTCCACGGCCACAACACAGCCACCAAGCTTACTCTTCTCTTGCTCTCCACGCCACACACAGCTCACCTTCTCTTCTTTGTCTCTAACCAATTCAGCTCTCTAAATCCACTGATCAAAACTCCTCCCCTCACACTTCCTCTCTCACCAAAAGATAACCACTCAACTCTCTCTTTTTCTTTCTGCAGATGGAGGTGTCGGCAAGAAGAAGGAATGTGGTGAGTGGAGATAGTGGGGAGGTAGCCTTTAATGGAGAAGGAGGCCGCTTTGTAGGAAAATAGGTGCAGAGGTGGGTGACTCTAAAAAGAAAATGGAGAAGTCGAGGGAGTAGGCTGCTTTGTAGGGAGGAAGTGGAGAGGTTGGTGCTGATCTGATTTAATCAGATTAGTTTTTATTTAGGGTCTGGTCCTTGAACTCCCAAAAGTTCACAAACTGACCCCAAACTTCCCAAATCGATTCCGAACACCCCTACGAGAAAAATGCGGTGTAACTTTTAAGTTACTCCAAAAATTCCCTGAAATATTTTCCAGAGATTCTACGCATAAATCCCGGATATGGTTCTAAAATTCCATTTTTCGGAACACGGGCGTTACAGTATACAAAAATTAAGCTACACATAGGATATGACTTCCAAATAGAAATCATTGCTCTTATGGATTCTGGAGCAGATTATAACTGCATCCGAGAAGGTTTAATACCAACCAAATATTATGAAAAAACTACCGAACGCCTAAGTGGCGCAAACGGCAGTAGCTTAAATGTTATATATAAATTACCATGTGGTAAAATATGCAGCAATGGTTACTGTTTCAAAAATCAATATATCCTAGTAAAAGATTTATCTCAAGAAGTAATTCTAGGAACTCCGTTCTTTACTCAAATCTATCCATTTAACGTAAATCAATTAGGAATTAGTACAAAAATAATGGGAACAGAACTATTATTTAAATTTTTATCACCAATAAAAATGAAAGAAGTACTATTATTACAACAAAGCACAATACACAAAACAATAAATCTTACAAAAGGAAAACAAAATCATATCCAATCCCTACAAGAAGAAATAACTTATAAGAACATAGAAGAACAACTTAAATCACCATATATCATAGACAAGATAAAAACAATCGAAAACAATTTATTAAATCAAGTATGTTCAGATATTCCAAACGCATTTTGGGAAAGAAAACAACATACTGTTGATCTTCCCTATATAAAAGATTTTAACGAAAAAATTATTCCTACAAAAGCTAGACCTATTCAAATGAATAGCGTACAGTAAGAACATTGTAAGCAAGAAATCAATGATCTATTAAAAAAGAAACTTATAAGACCGTCCAAATCCCCTTGGAGTTGTTCGGCCTTTTATGTTAATAATCAAGCAGAAAAAGAACGTGGAGTACCACGATTAGTAATCAATTATAAACCACTAAATGATGTATTACAATGGATAAGATATCCGATACCCAATAAAAGAGACTTATTAAAAAGATTATACGATGCAAAAATATATTCAAAATTCGATATGAAGAGCGGTTTTTGGTAAATACAAATTGCCGAAAAAGATAAATATAAAACCGTATTTACTGTACCATTTGGACATTACGAATGGAACGTAATGCCTTTTGGCCTTAAAAACGCACCTTCCGAATTCCAACATATAATGAATTACATATTCAACAATTATTCCAAATTCACTATAGTATATATAGATGATGTATTGGTTTACTCAAACTTTATTGACCAACACATAAATCATCTAAACATGTTCTTAAATATAGTCAAAAAACACGGATTAGTTTTATCCGCCAAAAAAATTTCTTTATTTCAAACGAAAATACGATTTTTAGGACACAACATTTATCAAGGAACGATCACACCTATCTCAAGATCTATTAAATTTGCGGAAAAATTCCCTAACGAATTAAGGGAAAAAACGCAATTACAAAGATTTTTAGGATGTCTGAACTATGTATCAGATTTCCTTCTAAGACAGACTATTCAACCACTATTTCAAAGATTACAAAAAAATCCTAAACCATGGACCAGAATTCATACTGACCTGGTCAAGCAAGTCAAGGCAAAAGTTAAAACTTTACCTTGTCTAACCTTACCAAACCCGAACGCTTATATGATAGTAGAAACCGACGCATCCGATTTAGGATTCGGAGGTATTCTTAAACAACAAATACCCGAATCTAAGCAAGAGTCTCTAGTAAGATTCCATTCTGGTATCTGGCTAGGACCACAAACAAAATACTCAACAGTTAAAAAAGAAGTTCTTTCTATAGTCAATTGTATTTCAAAATTCCAAGATGATTTAATCAACAAACGATTTTTATTAAGAGTCGATTGTAAATCGGCAAAAGAATTATTACAAAAAGATGTAAAAAACTTAGTTTCAAAACAAATCTTTGCCAGATGGCAAGCCATACTGTCTGCATTCGATTTTGATATTCAATATATTAAAGGAGAAAACAATTCCTTGCCAGATTTTCTAACAAGAGAATATTTGCAGGGAAAAAGCCAAGACGTACCATTAAATATTCAAAATGACGGATCGTAAGAGCAAGAAACCGATGACGGCATCGGACTATATCAAGAACCAACCACATATGCAAGGCAAACCATTATCCATTCAAAACAACTTCTCAGCCTTAGCTGAGTATCCACCCCTCACATATTCAAAAGCCGTGAATCCCGAAAAAGGCCAGCCATCTACCCAACAAACACCTACTCAAAAGGCCCAATACTTTGTTAAACAAAATAAACAACACCTAATGACCATAAACATTACCAAACCCGTAACCCTTAAAGAGTTACAAAACTATACCTCTTCAGTCTTTTACCTTTCACTTTATCCAACAGACAACGTAATCAAAAACCGTACTTTCTACGAGTACATTCTAGTAGACTCTAAGTCTGCTGAAATAGTACACTACCCAGACAAAAATAACCCAAACCTTATTTCATACTCAACTTGTAAAATATTACGAGTAGCCCCTATCAAAGATCTTGGTTTCCGCAACCGTCATACGCTAAAACCCTTCTATACCCCAGGCTTCCATACAGATGGATATACATACACAGATTACAAAAAAAGCCTTTTTCAAGACCATTTACTTACGTTCGTATGACCACTCCTGGTTCATCTCCTTTGACCATCAATGCCCTAAGCAAATACCAGGCTGGTTTTATGAATGGTGGCACTGGTTTAGCCCCGTTGACTAAATCTATCCAACAGAAATACTCAAGACTTCAAGACCTTTCTACCTCAAACACATTCCTCAACAACCAATTATTCCACTAAACCAAATCCAATTTCATATCGACATGGGTATCCCATGGATATGTTGTTGGCATTTCCACCTAACCAACCTTCTCCCAAATATGCCATTTTCCCTTGTTCGAGAATTCCGCATCAAGTGGTGGGATAAGTACAACCTTGACCGTTGCTCCTTATCCAGTATTCAAAAATTCTTCCAGACCAACAAAGAACTTACCCAACTAGTCAAAACGGTATCTAAATCCATACATCTACTCACCCAAAGCCAAATTACCCAACCAAAACCCTCGCCTACTCCATCTAAACAACAACCTCAACAAGCACCTAAACCCGCAAGCCCTACGGCTTCGACTAGCTCAAAAAAAATCAAGTAAATCAAGAGCTAGCAAGCTTAAGCAAATCCTCGCCAACGCTATTGAGCAACTCGACAGCTCTGATGATGAGGATACAGCCAACACTAACAAAAACGACGGCCTACAGGACGACAACCTAATTGGCGGTCAAGATCCTTACGAAGATCTCGATGACTTTGATATCATGGACTGCATGTAATCAAAGTCACTACGCAAAAAAAAAAAAAAAAAAAAAAAAAAAAAAAAAAAAAAAAACCACTAATAATGTATATAACTCTTCGCTTAATTTATCCTAACCTTCATCAGCGATACTGTTACAGCTGGTGGTCCAGGCAGCAAGTCCATGGTGAGGCAGTAAGACCGTTGGCAAGCCTCTGTTGTATCAAAGAAGATTGTTGTGATAAAGAAAGCACAACTTTTACTTGTACATTCTAGTAGACTCAGTATATTATTATTATATGTATTATTATACTTTACTTCCTGTACTCAAATAATATACGGAGTATATACTCTGTATAAAGAAGAATTAAGACAAGAAGACATACACAACCCGCGAATGACGCAAGCATGATGTAAGCAATGACGTAAGCAATGACGTAAGCAATGACGTCAAGAAGTGTAGGCACCATTCGATGATCGAAACGTATCAAAGCGCACTCAAGAAGTGTCGGCAACAACAGATGAACGACACGTAGCAGCGCACTAACTCTCCACTTCTCCTATAAATACCAAGCCATAGCAAGCAAGGAAGGACACACTCGAGCAATTCTAAGATTTCACTCTGCCTTCTCTCTAAAAGTCTTTCTCTCTCTAAAATTGTAAAACTTTCAAGTTCTTAAGTTTTAAAAGCTTTTGTATCAAATATTTGTCGAGCCTTTCGCTCAAATTTTATAATAATAGCTCGAAAATAGTTTGATACAAAAGTTTTTAAAACTTAAGAACTTGAAAGTTTTACAATTTTAGAGAGACAAAGAGTTTTAGAGAGAAGGCAGAGCGAAATCTTAGAATTGCTCGAGTGTGTCCTTCCTTACTTGCTATGGCTTGGTATTTATAGGAGAAGTGGAGAGTTAGTGCGCTGCTACGTTTCGTTCATCTGTTGTTGCCGACACTTCTTGAGTGCGCTTTGATACGTGTCGATCACCGAACGGTGCCGACACTTCTTGACGTCATTGCTTACGTCATTGCTTACGTCATTGCTTACATCATGCTTGCGTCATTCGCGGGTTGTGTATGTCTTCTTGTCTTGATTCTTCTTTATACAGAGTATATACTCCGTATATTATTTTAGTACAGGAAGTAAAATATAATAATACATATAATAATAATATACTGAGTCTACTAGAATGTACAAGTAAAAGTTGTGCTTTCTTTATCACAACAATCTTCTTTGATACAACAGAGGCTTGCTAACGGTCTTACTGCCTCACCGAGGACTTGCTGCCTGGAACACCAGCTGTAACAGTATCGCCGATGAAGGTTATGATAAACTAAGCGAAGAGTTATATACATTATTATTGGGTTTTTTTTTTTTTTTTTGCGTAGTGACTTTGATTACATGGAGTCCATGATATCAAAGTCGTCGAGATCTTCGTAAAGATCTTGACCGCCAATTAGGTCGTCGTCCTGTAGGCCGTCGTTTTTGTTAGTGTTGGCTGTATCCTCATCATCGGAGCTGTCGAGTTGCTCAATAGCGTTGGCGAGGATTTGCTTAAGCTTGCTAGCTTTTGATTTACTTGAAATTTTTTAGCTAGTCGAAGCCGTAGGGCTTGCGGGTTTAAGTGCTTGTTGAGGTTGTTGTTGTTTAGATAGAGTAGGCGAGGGTTTTGGTTGGGTAATTTGGCTTGAGGTGAGTAGAGGTATGGATTTAGATACCGTTTTGACTACTTGGGTAAGTTCTTTGTTGGTCTGGAAGAATTTTTGAATACTGGATAAGGAGCAATGGTCAAGGTTGTACTTATCCCACCACTTGACGCGCAATTCGCGAACAAGGGAAAATGGCATATTTGGGAGAAGGTTGGTTAGGTGGAAATGCCAACAACATATCCATGGGATACCCATGTCGATATGAAATTGGATTTGGTTTAGTGGAATAATTGGTTGTTGAGGAATGTGTTTGAGGTAGAAAGGTCTTGAAGTCTTGAGTATTTCTGTTGGATAGATTTAGTCAACGGGGCTAAACCAATGCCACCATTCATAAAACCAGCCTGGTATTTGCTTAGGGCATTGATGGTCAAAGGAAATGAACCAGGAGTGGTCATACGAACGTAAGTAAAAGGTCTTGAAAAAGGCTTCTTTGTAATCTTTGTATGTATATCCATATACATGGAAGTCTGGGGTATAGAAGGGTTTTAGCGTATGATGGTTGAAGAAACCAAGATCTTTGAGAGGGGCTACTCGTAATATTTTACAAGTTGAGTATGAAATAAGGTTTGGGTTATTTTTGTCTGGGTAGTGTACTATTTCAGCAGATTTAGAGTCTACTAGAATGTACTCGTAGAAAGTACGGTTTTTGATTACGTTGTCTGTTGGATAAAGTGAGTCTTCGTAAAAGACTGAAGAGGTATAGTTTTGTAACTCTTTAAGGGTTACGGGTTTGGTAATGTTTGTGGTCATTAGGTGTTGTTTATTTTGTTTAACAAAGTATTGGGCCTTTTGAGTAGGTGTTTGTTGGGTAGATGGCTGGCCTTTTTCGGGATTCACGGCCTTTGAATATGTGAGGGGTGGATACTCAGCTAAGGCTAAGAAGTTGTTTTGAATGGATAATGGTTTGCCTTGCATATGTGGTTGGTTCTTGATATAGTCCGATGCCGTCATCGGTTTCTTGCTCTTACGATCCGTCATTTTGAATATTTGTTGGAACGTCTTGGCCTTTTCCCTGCAAATATTCTCCTGTTAGAAAATCTGGCAAAGAATTGTTTTCTTCTTTAATATATTGAATATTAAAATCGAATGCAGACAGTATGGCTTGCCATCTGGCAAAGATTTGTTTTGAAACTAAGTTTTTTACATCTTTTTATAATATTTCTTTTGCCGATTTACAATCGACTCTTAATAAAAATTGTTTGTTGATTAAATCATCTTGGAATTTTGAAATACAATTGACTATAGAAATAACTTCTTTTTTAACTGTTGAGTATTTTGTTTGTGGTCCTAGCCAGATACCAGAATGGAATCTTACTAGAGACTCTTGCTTAGATTCGGGTATTTGTTGTTTAAGAATACCTCCGTATCCTAAATCGAATGCGTCGGTTTCTACTATCATATAAGCGTTCGGGTTTGGTAAGGTTAGACAAGGTAAAGTTTTAACTTTTGCCTTGACTTGCTTGACCAGGTCAGTATGAATATTGGTCCATGGTTTAGGATTTTTTTTTAATCTTTGAAATAGTGGTTGAATAGTCTGTCTTAGATTTGGAAGGAAATCTGATACATAGTTCAGACATCCTAAAAATCTTTGTAATTGCGTTTTTTCCCTTAATTCGTTAGGGAATTTTTCCGCAAATTCAATAGATCTTGAGATAGGTGTGATCATTTCTTGATAAATGTTGTGTCCTAAAAATCGTATTTTCATTTGAAATAAAGACATTTTTTTGCGGATAAAACTAATCCGTGTTTTTTGACTATATTTAAGAACGTGTTTAGATGATTTATGTGTTGGTCAATAGAGTTTGAGTAAACCAATACACCATCTATATATACTATAGTGAATTTGGAATAATTGTTGAATATGTCATTCATTATATGTTGGAATTCGGAAGGTGCGTTTTTAAGGTCAAAAGGCATTACGTTCCATTCGTAATGTCCAAATGGTACAGTAAATGCGGTTTTAAATTTATCTTTTTCGGCAATTTGTATTTGCCAAAAACCGCTCTTCATATCGAATTTTGAATATATTTTTGCATCGTATAATCTTTTTAATAAGTCTCTTTTACTGGGTATCGGATATCTTATCCATTGTAATACATCATTTAGTGGTTTATAATTGATTACTAATCGTGGTACTCCACGTTCTTTTTCTGCTTGATTATTAACATAAAAGGCCGAACAACTCCAAGGGAATTTGGACGGTCTTATAAATTTCTTTTTTAATAGATCATTGATTTCTTGCTTACAATGTTCTAACTGTACGCTATTCATTTGAATAGGTCTAGCTTTTGTTGGAATAATTTTTTCGTTAAAATCTTTTATATAGGGAAGATCAACAGTATGTTGTTTTCTTTCCCAAAATGCGTTTGGAATATCTGAACATATTTGATTTAATAAATTGTTTTCGATTGTTTTTATCTTGTCTATGATATATGGTGATTTAAATTGTTCTTCTATTTTCTTATAAGTTATTTCTTCTTGTAGAGATTGGATATGATTTTGTTTTCCTTTTATAAGATTTATTGTTTTGTGTATTGTGCTTTGTTGTAATAATAGTACTTCTTTCATTTTTATTGGTGATAAAAATTTGAATAATAGTTATGTTCCCATTATTTTTGTACTAATTCCTAATTGATTTACGTTAAATGGATAGATTTGAGTAAAGAACGGAGTTCCTAGAATTACTTCATGAGATAAATCTTTTACTAGGATAAATTGATTTTTGAAACAGTAACCATTGTTGCATATTTTACCACATGGTAATTTATATTTAACATTTAAGCTACTGCCGTTTGCGCCACTTAGGCGTTCGGTAGTTTTTTCATAATATTTGGTTGGTATTAAACTTTCTCGGATGCAGTTATAATCTGCTCCAGAATCCATAAGAGCAATGATTTCTATTTGGAAGTCATATCCTATGTGTAGCTTAATTTTTGTATACTGTAACGCCCGTGTTCCGAAAAATAGAATTTTGGAATCATATCCGGGATTTATGCGTACAATCTCTGAAAAATATTTCTGGGTATTTTTGGAGTAACTTAAAAGTTACACCGCATTTTTCTCGTAGGGGTGTTCGGAATCGATTTGGGAAGTTTGGGGTCAGTTTGTGAACTTTTGGGAGTTCAAGGACCAGACCCTAAATAAAAACTAATCTGATTAAATCAGATCAGTACCAACCTCTCCACTTCCTCCCTACAAAGCAGCCTACTCCCTCCACTTCTCCATTTTCTTTTTAGAGTCACCCACCTCTGCACCTATTTTCCTACAAAGCAGCCACCTTCTCCATTAAAGGTGTAACGCCCGTGTCCCGAAAAATTAATTAATTTAATTCTTTCGGAATTCTTTCGAGTTTATGAACCATAAAAATCTCAAGAAATTGATTATGGGGTTGAAATAATCAATTTAGATTGGTTCCGGGGGTGTCATAAATCGTTTTAAGAGTTTTAGGACCGACTGGAAAAGCTGTAAAAGTTGGAGGACTTTGTTGCAATTTTAGGAAACTAGGTTGACTTTTTATTCTTCTTCTTCCCTGATCGTGAGTTCAGTGGTGAGAAGCATGAGCTGGAACTGAGAGTAAGAAAGAGAAGAGAAAGGAGAAGAAGAAGGAGGAGGAGAAAGAAGAGAAGAAGCTAGAGAAACATCAGAGTTTGGTGCTTATTTGGAGGCACGATCGGCCTAACTATCGAGCTCGGTTTGAGCTGAAATTTTGTAGGCAAGTTCATCAATCTCTTGTATAGTTATTAACCAAATTTCGTCGATTTTAGTTGAGTATTTTGGGAGATATGATTTTTCTCCCAAAACCGCTCAATCAGAGCCATGTCCGACGAGTTCTAGGAGAAAAGAGGAACGGATGATCAAATCAAACCGCAAACCGCTCAATCTGAACTTTTAAGGAGAGATACAAGACATCTGTATCTAGGCATAGCCGCAAACCGATTTCAATTAGGGATTATGGTCAGAAAGTTATGGCCGTTCTCCTGAGGCGGAGTTTTGCAAATCGGAGTTCACCGCCGTCCATTTTTAACGGCAGTTTCCCGGTGAACAGTAGGGATCTAGGAGACGATCTAAATATCACTGGAAAGCCCCGGATGTCAAATTTCCAGAACCACCGGCCGATTTGGATTCCGATGAACACTTTGGCCGGAATCGGAGTTTAAGTACTCGCGGCGGTGGTGGTGGAAGTGATGTGGTGGTGGTGAAAGTGATGTGGTGGTGGTGGCTGAGTGGAGATGGTGGTGGGCGGCCACGTGTTGCTGAGTAGAGAAAAGTTGATGAATAATTGTTGGTTTAGTAATAATTAAAGTTTTAATTAACTTTGATTATTGTATTATTTTTCTAGGTCGTGTTCGGGATTTTAGGAGTAATTCATCTCGCGTGGTGTCGGGAAAATTCCGTGCGTGATTCAGGTGAGTGCGTGACCATTGAGCTTGTTTGAAGTTTTGTAGTTGTATAAGTTGGATTTGTGTTAGATCCATGTTTTGCCGTAGGATCTGGGGATCGATCGATCCTGACAGGATCGATCGATCCACCTCAAAAAGAATGTTTTGCCAGTTGTTTGGGGAATCGATCGATCCATGTGGGGATCGATCGATCCTGAACTTTGAATAATTGTGAATTTCGTGGGGATCGATCGATCCGATCAGATCGATCGATCCAGTTGTGGTTTGATGTTGTTTTATTTTTTTTTTGTTTTTGTTTTTGTTTGATGAGTATGTTGATTGGATGTTGTGTGGTTCTACTTACTTGGGTATATTTTACCATGGGTATATAGCTCGTAGATGGGAAGATCGCCTCACTAAGTATTTTTGATAATACTTACGCATCTCTCCGTATTAATGCAGGTAAAATTAAAGTGTGATCGTGGAATCAAGGCGTTGAGGAGGAGGAGGATGATTAGGACTCATGTTGTCGTGTAGTACTTTAGGTTGAATAATCGAGTCCTATGTGAAATGCTTAAATTGGAATGTGTTTAATATAATAGTAATTAACGTTACCGCTGTACATTAAACTGATAATTAATATGTCCATACATATTAATTATCCAACAGCGGTAATGTTAATTACTATTATATTAAACACATTACAATTTAAGCATTTCACATAGGACTCGATTATTCAACCTAAAGTACTACACGACAACACGAGTCATAATCATCCTCCTCCTCCTCAACGCCTTGATTCCACGATCACACTTTAACTTTACCTGCATCAATACGGGGAGATGCGTAAGTATTATCAAAAATACTTAGTGAGGCGATCCTCCCATCTACGAGCTATATACCCATGGTAAAATATACCCCAGTAAGTAGAACCACACAACATCCAATCAACATACTCATCAAACAAAAACAAAAAAAAAATAAAATAAAACAACATCAAACCACAACTGGATCGATCGATCTGATCGGATCGATCGATCCCCACGAAATTCACAATTATTCAAAGTTCAGGATCGATCGATCCCCACATGGATCGATCGATTCCCCAAACAACTGGCAAAACATTCTTTTTGAGGTGGATCGATCGATCCTGTCAGGATCGATCGATCCCCAGATCCTACGGCAAAACATGGATCTAACACAAATCCAACTTATACAACTACAAAACTTCAAACAAGCTCAATGGTCACGCACTCACCTGAATCACGCACGGAATTTTCCCGACACCACGCGAGATGAATTACTCCTAAAATCCCGAACACGACCTAGAAAAATAATACAATAATCAAAGTTAATTAAAACTTTAATTATTACTAAACCAACAATTATTCATCAACTTTTCTCTACTCAGCAACACGTGGCCGCCCACCACCATCTCCACTCAGCCACCACCACCACATCACTTTCACCACCACCACATCACTTCCACCACCACCGCCGCGAGTACTTAAACTCCGATTCCGGCCAAAGTGTTCATCGGAATCCAAATCGGCCGGTGGTTCTGGAAATTTGACATCCGGGGCTTTCCAGTGATATTTAGATCGTCTCCTAGATCCCTACTGTTCACCGGGAAACTGCCGTTAAAAATGGACGGCGGTGAACTCCGATTTGCAAAACTCCGCCTCAGGAGAACGGCCATAACTTTCTGACCATAATCCCTAATTGAAATCGGTTTGCGGCTATGCCTAGATACAGATGTCTTGTATCTCTCCTTAAAAGTTCAGATTGAGCGGTTTGCGGTTTGATTTGATCATCCGTTCCTCTTTTCTCCTAGAACTCGTCGGACATGGCTCTGATTGAGCGGTTTTGGGAGAAAAATCATATCTCCCAAAATACTCAACTAAAATCGACGAAATTTGGTTAATAACTATACAAGAGATTGATGAACTTGCCTACAAAATTTCAGCTCAAACCGAGCTCGATAGTTAGGCCGATCGTGCCTCCAAATAAGCACCAAACTCTGATGTTTCTCTAGCTTCTTCTCTTCTTTCTCCTCCTCCTTCTTCTTCTCCTTTCTCTTCTCTTTCTTACTCTCAGTTCCAGCTCATGCTTCTCACCACTGAACTCACGATCAGGGAAGAAGAAGAATAAAAAGTCAACCTAGTTTCCCAAAATTGCAACAAAGTCCTCCAACTTTTACAGCTTTTCCATTCGGCCCTAAAACTCTTAAAACGATTTATGACACCCCCGGAACCAATCTAAATTGATAATTTCAACTCCATAATCAATTTCTTGAGATTTTTATGGTTCATAAACTCGAAAAAATTCCGAAATAATTCTGAAACAAAGTCCTCCCTACAAAGCAGCCTACTCCCTCCACTTCTCCATTTTCTTTTTAGAGTCACCCACCTCTGCACCTATTTTCCTACAAAGCAGCCACCTTCTCCATTAAAGGCTACCTCCCCACTATCTCCACTCACCACATTCCTTCTTCTTGCCGACACCTCCATCTGCAGAAAGAAAAAGAGAGAGTTGAGTGGTTAGCTTTTGGTGAGAGAGGAACTGTGAGGGGAGGGGTTTTGATCGGTGGATTTAGAGAGCTGAATTGGTTGGAGACAAAGAAGAGAAGGTGAGCTGTGTGTGGCGTGGAGAGCAAGAGAAGAGTAAGCTTGGTGGCTGTGTTGTGGGCGTGGAGAGCAAGAGAGAAGTGAGTTTGGTGGCTGTGTGGGCGTGAGAGGCAAGAGGTGAAGGAAACGGAGGTTGCCGTGACAGTGAAGCTGCGAAGCTCTCTCGCATCTTGTGGCATCACCGGTAGTTAGGGTAACGTTCTTTCCCTCTTAGTTGTTTTATGTTGGTGTGATGGTTTTGTGCTGTCGGGAGATGTTCCAAAATCGTTGGTTCATCTGGTGGTGAGGTTCGGTTAGACGTGACGACATGGACGGTGTTGGTTGCGGAGGGTGCTTAAGGGTGACTCCGTGACGGTGGGCTGTTGGTCTAGCTGTGAGATGTTGTTGACGGCGCCGTTGTGGTGATCATGATTGGTGAGCAGGTCGAAAGGGACCTCGGCGGTGTCGTCGGTGTAGTTGGCGTTGTCGCGGTGAGACGCGTGAGGGTTGGAGGTGTGATCGTGTTGATCGATCTGGTGGTGGATCGATCGATCTGGTCAGGATAGATCGATCTAGCCTTGGTTGGTCGATCTGGAGAGTCCTCGCAAAGAGGGATCGATCGATCCGGACCAAGATCGATCGATCTGGTCAGGAACGATCGATCTGGACAGGATCGATCGATCTGGAAAGTGCTCGCCAAGTTTGGATCGATCAATGTGA
The DNA here is from genome assembly GCA_963667165.1 of Barbarea vulgaris. Taxonomy (NCBI): domain Eukaryota; kingdom Viridiplantae; phylum Streptophyta; class Magnoliopsida; order Brassicales; family Brassicaceae; genus Barbarea; species Barbarea vulgaris. Next base: position 17,338,489 of record OY763893.1, on the reverse strand, counting down.
ACCAAGATCGATCGATCTGAACCAAGATCGATCGATCTGAGTTTCAAAAAGAGTCAAACTTGTGTCTTAAGTATATACTCTGTATAAAGAAGAATCAAGACAAGAAGACATACACAACCCGCGAATGACGCAAGCATGACGTAAGCAATGACGTAAGCAATGACGTCAAGAACTGTCGGCACCGTTCGATGATCGACACGTATCAAAGCGCACTCAGGAAGTGTCGGCAACAACAGATGAACGACACGTAGCAGTGCACTAACTCTCCACTTCTCCTATAAATACCAAGCCATAGCAAGCAAGGAAGGACATACTCGAGCAATTCTAAGATTTTGCTCTGCTTTCTCTCTAAAACTCTTTCTCTCTCTAAAATTGTAAAACTTTCAAGTTCTTAAGTTTTAAAAACTTTTGTATCAAACTTTATCTCTGACCGTGACCGTTGATGCTGGAAAGATTGGACTCAACATCTTCTGCAGGCAATGTGACCGTTTTGACAGCGGGTGAGAGGTTCTCAGGCTTCTCTGGTTCTGCAACTATGTGAAGAGTGTTCTTAGTGTCCAATGTCTGCCCCCATGGCTGATCTGTTAACTGACAAGCATAAGGTGAATGATTTGTTGAGGAAGAAGACATCGAGGGACCTGACCAACTCCATGAAGCAGATGAGACTACAAGGGAGGACGCATCTACCAGAACCGGAGCAAATGTGCCTATCCCCAGAGTATATGGTGAAAAATCTGGCAAAGGTAGGTTTTTGTTTAGGTATAGGACCACTTGTTCCATTGTAGGTCGTGATTCTGGCACGATATTTGAACAGAGCAAACCGAGTTTCATGACCATCTCAACTTCCTCGGGTATGAATTCACCTCCCAATCTCGGGTCAGTAGCATCAAGCAAAGAATCCTTTTTCCAGCACTCACAAACCCCATTTGATCATATGCCGTTTCTCAGCTTGCAACTGCGGTTCCACTGGTCTCCTCCCACAGGTTACTTCAAGCATGAAAACACCAAATGCGTAAACATCAGTTCCTGTGGAAGCTCCCATTGTGATTAGCTCCGGCGCCATGTACCCAACAGTTCCCACGGCTGCTGTTGTAGCTGCAATGCCTCCGTGCTCATGAAATCTGGCCACGCCAAAATCCCCTAACCTTCCATTTAACTCAGCGTCTAACATAATGTTGGAAGCATTGACATCTCGGTGCAGAACAACTTGGTCAGCACATGTATGCAGGTACCAGAGAGCAGAGGCTATACCCTTAACAACCACAAGTCTTTGTGGCCAAGAGAGAACCGGTTTCTGGTCATCAAACAAATGCTCGTCGAGACTACCATTGGGCATGTACTCTGAGACAAGAAGAAGTTCACGTTTTCTTCTGCAATACCCAAAAAGTGGTACAAGATTCCTGTGCTTCAGACATCTCATGCTCACGACTTCAGCCACAAATTGCTTCACACCTTCATCACCATTATAGGACACTCTCTTTACTGCTATTTCTCTGCCTTGTGGGAGATTTCCTCTATAAACTTCTCCAAAACCACCTTTTCCGAGAAATTCATCTTTGCTGAACCCCTTTGTTGCTTTGTACAATGACCTGTAAGTGAAGCGATGTGCATCAAACTCTTTTTCCCATGTTTCAGATACTTCTGAATACTTGCTTCTTCTGCGGAAATAAAGTCCTGCAAGAACAGCCAACACCACAATAGCCAGACAAACGGGCAGGACAATAATCAGCAGAGATCGATTCTTATGTGGGGCTTTAGGAGGAGGAACGTTAGGATCAGGAACTTTAGGATGAGGAACTTGAGGAAGTTTTGCGATGTCAAGTCGCTGAAGTGATCCTCTGTTTGTGCTAAAACTCCACCAAAGTATATAGTGATCACTGATCTTTGACCCTGTTGATGCAGAGAACCCAACGAACAATCTTGGTATATTTGGAAATATTTCTGACAGGTTGATGGGTTGTGACAAAAGTGGCCGACTCGGCTTTTCGACTTTAAGAGGAGCAATAGAAACATTGAGCAAAGTGCCATCATAATCCACCCAGACCTGTATAGGCTCTCCGCTCAAGAGGTTTATGCTTTCGTTATTCCCTTTCATGTCGGAATAGTAAGATGCAGAAGCTATTCCTACAGATATAGGACTCTTCACATCAATCCCCACATGATTGTGGTCGATATCTTTGAAATCAGGGTTCCAAATAGTGTCAAGCTCAACGGCAAGCACTTGAGCCGAGGAAGATCCACTTGTTGATGCATTGAAAATACCCAAGTATCTAGTTGTTTCTGCGTGTGTGAAATCCATAGAAGGAGATACTACAAAGACAATACCATGGCCACCTTCAAAACCTGGCTTAGGCACCAAAGCACACACGAAATGTGTTGAGAAGGAGGAACTTAACTCAATCGGTTTCTTGTAAAAAGCATGACCCATTTCATATTCTGAAGTGTTCGTCAGCTGCAATAATCCACTGGGAAGTACTATCGCAGATTTATCAAGATAAAGATTTTCTTGGTCGAGGAAGTTTTCATAGACAAACCTTGTCTCTTGCTGAGTTGATAGAGAAATCAGAGAAGAAATAATAAGCATCTGAAGTAACCAACGAGCCATTGCAGATGATGAATCACAGATTCTGGATCTGATGTGCATATCTTCTCTCAACTCAAAACGGTGCATCTCATAACCTCGCAAGCTGAAGATAAAATGAACAAAAAAGGATGTGAGCTTCTGTTTTAGTGATCCAAGCCTATCAAACCCTCTAATATTGTTTGTTTAACCAAGGGAATCACCTTTTTTTTAACTTTACAAACTGTACTTCACTAACACGATAGCATTAAAATAAATTAAGAGAATTAATAATAAAAGGTTCACGTGAATTTCAAAATATTCCATTTGAGACTATTTTAACTAATATGATCTCAACCTCAATCCAAATAGACAACGCAACTGCTCTGTGGGGGTACCCTGAAACAATAATAACGCGTGTTACAGTCGTTTTATAAATAAATTAACATGTGTATAGCACTAGGACTTTCATTGGATTTTTCTTCTACTTGAAGACATGTTATAAGGGTTGAAAAAAAATGAAGATATCTTATAAGGTAGCCGACAAAAGTATATTATTAAAAACACATATTTTAAACATGGCATTTCAGAAGCAGGATAAAAAATTCATCTTTTGTAATGATATCAGCAGGCAGCACAATTATGACTCACGAGCCAGGCCAAAAGGAAGAAGCCGAGGAAAGCCTGGCTTATTCATAACAACTACAAATATTCTTTTAATGATGAATATGACAATTGATAGAATATATAGTTAGGTCCTACCTTGTTAACCTAACCCTTTAGGATTTCCAAATTCAGCTCTACAGGTGCAGGAGATTACATCCTCACATGAACAACAAATCAAATTACTAAGCTAAGACTGGATAGAAGAAAATAGACAATCATTAAAACATAACACTCTCTTCTACTACTCAGAATTTGCAAATGACAGCATAGATTGCATAGATCATCTTATTTCATTTTTTGGTTATGTCACAGTAGTAGGCAGTAGCCACACCAATAGCAGTACAAGATTAGATTGAAACCGCTACTAATAAAGTTAGTTACTAGCTACCTATGGTATCTTGGTGAAAATCTATTAGTGTAAAGTGAAATCAGATAAGAGATTGGTGGTCAAATACCTGCACCTAGTGTAGCTTTGAACATTTTCTGGATAACTGCCAATAAGTAAATTTGTTTGATTAATTTTGCATATAAACTTTAAGAATAAATTGTTTAATATTACTTACACTATAATATATATTATATTTGTAATTTGACTGTGTTTTGTTAATTTTATTTGAAATAGTATAGTTGTTGTTTAATATTATTTACTAATATTTAGACAATTTATAATCACAAACTTTTAATTGTTAGATGTTTTAATTTATTTTTAAACACATTTATTGAGAAATTCAAAACATGTAGCGCGGGTAGATGTTTTAATTTATTTTTGATTAGAAAAATAAAAAGATTAGTTTATATATATATATATATATATTTTTGTAAAATATGTTGTTGGTTTAAAGTATTTAGAGCTAACTATAGAGTTAATGTCAAATATGATTCTGGTATTCATTTTAATATTGTATTTATTTTTAGTTGTGTAAGTAGTTATAATAATGTTATTTATTTAGAGTATATAGTAGTGGAGATATATAAAGAACTAGGTGACGGATCCGCACTTTGTGTGGGGTTTACATTCTATAGATAAATTTGTTTGATTAATTTTGCATAAAAAATTTAAGATGAAATTGTTTAATATTACTTACACTATAATATATATTATATTTGTAATTTGACTGTGTTTTGTTAATTTTATTTGAAATAGTATAGTTGTTGTTTAATATTATTTACTAATATTTAGACAATTTATAATCACAAAGTTTTAATTGTTAACAATATTAGACACATTTATTGAGAAATCCAAAACATGTAGCACGGGTAGATGTTTTAATTTATTTTTGATTAGAAAAATAAAGAGATTAGTTTATATATATATATTTTTTTGTAAAATATGTTGTTGGTTTAAAGTATTTAGAACTAACTATAGAGTTAATGTCAAATATGATTCTGGTATTCATTTTAATATTGTATTTATTTTTAGTTGTGTAAGTAGTTATAATAATGTTATTTATTTAGAGTATATAGTAGTGGAGATATATAAAGAACTAGGTGACGGATCCGCACTTTGCGTGGGGTTTACATTCTATAGATAAATTTGTTTGATTAATTTTGCATAAAAAATTTAAGATGAAATTGTTTAATATTACTTACACTATAATATATATTATATTTGTAATTTGACTGTGTTTTGTTAATTTTATTTGAAATAGTATTGTTGTTGTTTAATATTATTTACTAATATTTAGACAATTTATAATCACAAACTTTTAATTGTTAACAATATTAGACACATTTATTTAGAAATCCAAAACACTCCAATAGAAGAAAACCTAGAGCTCTACTTCAATTATCAATTCGTACTTGAAATCGTAAAGCACTTAACCTGCAACAAAATTATGAAACAATAAGCATTTTAAAACAATAACTAAAAATTATAAAACCTGACATGAGTAAATAATATGTGGTTTCACTGTTACATGTCATGCAGCTCAGTAACTTCGCCCAGATTAGGATTAAACATTATATTTGATGCATTTTCTGGACAGTGAATATTTGGTATGGCTAAAAAGAAGATGATATCAACATTTTTTAAAATAACACAAGACAAATAAACTATCACAAAACTATTGTGTAGTAATAGAACCAAACCTTCAGAATATTTATAAACACCCAACCACCTCAAAGCAACAACCAATATTGAACCACAAGATTCTTCGATCTTATAAGACATTTTAACAGCAATGTAACCCCATGTCATACACCGTATAGTCTCTCCACTGTATTACAAACCCGTCAATTAGAATTTAAAGAAAATAGGTGTTAGACTCACTGTTTATCTTGCAACACAAAAGCCAAACGTTTCCAGAATTATTTGGGCGATCATAATCAGGCAATTCCAAAGGTCCATATGAACAAATCTCCCCCAAATAAATCTTCATTTATTTAGTTAAAGCATTATTTCGGAAGATGTTATATAATATGGTAACTAATATACCATAATACCAATATGTACCAATCAAATAATAGGGACAAAAAGTTGGACGAATAATATCGAAAAAATTCCTGAAAATTATAAAAAGAGATTTGGACAATCACGAATATGAATGGCATCTGTAAACATTAGTCTGAACCTATGATGTGTTACTCGATGACACCTTATGTTTTTTAAAAAAACATAAAATATGATCTCCTTCCACACACCTTCACGAACGTTAGCTATGAAGGATGTGATCAATGGTTCCTCGATGGTGACTTGAATCTTGGACCCCTAATTAATCGAAACTCTAATTAGCATCAACATATAACATTAAAAAGTGGTAAAAGAAAATACTATAGCAAATATAAAATACTCACCCACACATCGCATAGTATTAGTTTCATTGTTTTCCCAAAACGGTTATGGTCTTTATAAATTCGCAAAATCTTAACGCGAATCATCTTGGACATTTTTGTTAAACGGATTCGAGAAACCAACCCTGACATGCGTATCAAAAGACAACACTATCAAAGGAACTCCACATTCAGCAATGAAGCTTTTGTACCATCCTTTCCAAGAAATTGGATTTCAGGGTATGTTTGATTTTACACAAAATGACAACTAAAGCATAAGAAAATTCATCTCTCTTGGCTATTTTGTATCTCGGAAGACCTCGCTTTTCTGATCTTTGAAACGGTATAGAAGGCCAAAGGTCAAAAATGAAGCCTAGAAATTCATGTTTATAAGGCCACTCAAACATATACTTTTCTAGTGTTGAGCCTTCCTGTTTTGGCATCCCAAATTTACTCATCATTCCTTGAAATTTTCATGTAAAGCATATATAAGTAAGGTTTGACTTATCATCACAATTTAGAGATAGTTGTGATTTTTTGGTGTTTATATCTTGATGGTTTATTGAATGAATATAACATAGTATAACAACATAAGCTATGTAGAGTTATAAATATGTTGTGTCCACACATGAGGAGGTACAAAGAGTTATGGAGAGTTGCTAACGGTTTGTGGTTCTAGATAGTTGTTGCACAAGCATTAGCCCCACAAAAATCTGTACATTGTCACAAACTTTAGAGAGTAAGTATCTTACAACAACATGCTAAGAAATTTACAACACCAATTAACATTTTTGCGGCAAAATAACTAATAATTACAGATAGAGCATACCTTCTCTGAAACAAAAACAAATATTCCTCGAACATGTTTTGATGCTATTTACGCAATATACACATGGGTTTGATTGTCATAGAGTCTTAGAGTTAGTAAAAATGGAAAAAAACTCATTATATATTAAGAAATGAAAGAAAAGTAACAGTTTGACAAAAAAAAAAAAAAAAAAAAAAAAAAAAAAAAAAAAATGCCAATTATGTAGAAACTAACTGCAAATTATGTAGACAGTCTTCTAGCTAGCATCAAGTCACATTGAATCCTTTGCAAAAATGCCAAATGCTATTGAAAGAAAACCAGAGATGCGTAAAACTTGAGCAAACCACATTGTCTCATTTTACTTACCAGCATGTTAAAACTTAAAAAATACAATAACAAACTCACAATTTATATTGTTCAATAAGTTAGGCGGTATAGTACATTATTTGCCTCTAAACCCTCATAATTTAAAAAAATTTCTACAATAGATATCACATGTACAATATCCTTTTTTGTTACAGTACAATATTCTAATTAGTAGGTGTACTTTATAAATTACTAGATAAGGACCCCGTCCGATGGACGGGTTTTCTAAACTCTAAAAGTAAATTAAAGTTAGGTAAAACCAATAAATTCAATATTTTTTGTTAATGCAATATTTAAAATTTTGTTTGGAAAAGAAGTAGAAAGCATATTTCCTTAGAGAAAATAGTAATTTACATAAATTTATTTTTTTACGTGAATAAACTAATTTAACATTTCATACTACAATTGTATTATTAACATATTAAACATTTATACATCATCAAATAGCTGTTGGGTCCATATTTTTCTTTTCTTTTTTTCAATTATTGTGTGAAATAGGTCTTGAAACTGACTCAAATTCATTTTCTCCTATCTTTCGTGTACGCGAAACTGACTCAAACTCAGATGGAACCGAACCAAACCGGACATATATGTAGCTCACAAAAAAAAGAATTATCTTCAAATCCGATGCCGGTGAAGCTATTCTCTCGCTAATATATAGCGGGTTTAATATCTATTTTATTATGTGATTATGATAGTTATTTTTTAGTTCAAATAATAAAAAATGTGTGATTAAAAAATTATTAGAGCTTAAATAATATAAAAAATCTAAATTTGAAAAAAAAGTTTAAATTTTATTGAGATAATAAAATTTTATCTATATTAGAAAAAAAGAAAATAAGAAGTTATCTATTTTATTATTTAAATTTTTTGCTTGTTTTCCTTATTTTTAAGAAAAACTAAAAACAACATAATTTTTAACACTTGTCAAAATCTCATCGAACGAGCAACATTTTCATGATCTTATTAATTATAATTTTGACACGTATCGATCTCTCATGAATGCAACCCAGTTTTATACAATAAGATACAATCAAGGATTGCTCTATTGAATTTGGTGAACCAATGAGACTCATATGTCTACAAAAAATATACATGGAAGTGTTTATAATCGACCTCATCTAAGTAGGTCTCACCTTAGATATATAAAAAAAATTATTTTTTAAAAATATGCAACACTACCTTCATTTCTAATTGATTCTATTTCTATGAATTTTTTTTTTCTTTTCAAAAAGATGTTATTTCTCTATTTCTCATGCATATTTAACTTCATATTTCTTATTATGCCCCTTATTTAATTACTCTATTATTTATCAAAAATAATTAGTTAATGAACACAAGGTAAAAATTGTCATTTCAACAATTTTTAATATTTCTGCAAATTCTAGAAATATAATCAATTAGGAATGGAGGAGTATTATTAGTTAGTTACTAGATAAATACCCGCGTTACGCCGCCGCAATTTTCTTTTAACTTTTTTTTTGTTTATATTTACATTTAGTAAATTGTTTTTATGGGCAATTGAGAATTTTTTTCCTTGGATCAAAGATTCAAATTTTTCTAAGCGAATTTTTGAAATCAAGTAATGTATCGGTAAAACAAAATAAAAATGTTGTTTTTTTATTATTTAAAGTAAGTTTTTTTGGTAAAATCAAAATGTTATGACCTATTCAAAAAATCTAAAGATGATTTCTTTAACAATATAAAAAATATCAAATTATTCTATGTTTGAGGCAATAATAAATTAAATTAACTCGTTAAATTAGTTTTTTTTAGTGATAACACAATGATGAGATTTATAATAATAAAAATTATAATAATGAATATAGAAAGAAAACAAATAAATCTGGTGAATATCTCACCATGAGATCATATAAATATACACAATTGAACATATACTAAAAGAAAATAAACAAATTTTATGAATAGTTATATTGTGTTGCTCTTTTATATTGCATTGAATTTCTTGAACCATCAAATGAATTTTAGGAACATTTATATGGTTCATCTGAAGATTGTAGACTTGAAACTTAAAACAAGATAGATCAAAATACATTTTTAAGTGGAAAAGAAGATAAGTGGGACACTTTAATTTTATGATCTTGATAAGAAGCTTTCAACAATAGAAGGTGCAATTAGATTTTTTTTCTGCAGTTGATTTTTTAATTGTTGCATCAGCTTCAAACTATGAGCTATATGTTTAGTAGAGATGTGAGTGAAAATCACATCGTGCTTTTCAAATCCGTAAAGATTAAAAAACTTGATGTTCTTTCAGGATAAAGAGACAATAAATCTGAAATAAAGAAATATGAATCTAAGATAAAGAAAAGTGACGTCAACTTGGATTGATTACAATTGTACTTTTATATTTATGTTTATGAGAATCTTAGAAATATTAGAAAAAGTGCAAGAAAGTGGGAGAGGGTGAGAGACGAATTTGAGTATAACGTGAATTGGATTTTTAAAGAAAGTTAAAAAGAGGTTTAAAAAATCTTGAAATATTTTCAAACTTACAAAGATCATATAATCAAATTGTGGTGTGTAAAAAAAAATTTAGGATTAGTTGGTTATTTGTTTTTTTCCGACTTTTTTATTGCTTAAATTTTTTGTTCAAACGACATGTAGAAAAATATAAAATCTGATAATTTTTACGTTTATTTTTGTTAATTTTTATTAAAATTTTAAAATATTAAACAAATTTCAAGTGGTTATTTTTATTGGTCAATTAGCTTGTATTTTATAAAATAAAGAATTCAGTATGATGTGTATAATTAAATGTGATGTGTTTAATTAAAATAATTTGATTGGATATTCAATTTTTTTTTTATTAATTGACATGTCATTACTATAAAACTTAAAAAATCTGATGTGTCAATATTTGGAGAGACACTTGTGTTATTATAGTGTTGATTTGTTTTGAATGTGTTATAGTTTTAAAACATTAACTTTCGTATGATCACTATTTTTCATTGGTCACATATGTAGAATTTGAAAATATATTTGTTTTTTAATTTTTTTTTAAATACATGTGTTTCACGCAATGTACCAAAGTTATATAACATTTTGTCATCTCGTAACTAAGCTAAAGTTTTTAAAAAATTTAATTTTTTTTAATGTGTTATATATGGAATTATCTCTTTATGAGAATCGATTTTTAGTGGTGCACATTTCCGTGAGTTAGTGACCATTTTTGTCGGTATGTTGGTCATCAGAGTATTTCTCGGGGTTAGATTGATAAAGTACTACTAAATATAGTTAGTGAATTGCTGCCAAAATTTTATTCTAAGATACAATTGGTTGGAGAATTCCCAATGTAAAAGTTAGAACAAAATCATAAAACTCCAAACGCAAACAAAACACACACAACTTTTCTATTATAGAGACTAAGTGAACTACTCCCACGCTAAGTGCGGATTAGCTTAATATATTTGATTCTGCTAATTTGATTTAAAAAAAAAAATCATTATACTTTTTTCATGATGGCCTATGAAAACTAAACTGAGCAGTACCAATTGCAACTATTTCAATGCTTTGTAAATAATTGATCTTTGTAGTATCCGATCAGTTAAACCAAATTGTCATAATCGAAGTGATCTTGTATGATCAAATCGATGATATAGCAGGACAAAGAAATATATACTAACAAAAAGGTGCTATTTGGGAATGAGGAAGGTTGAATTATTCCACTTTGTGGACACCAATTCTTCAGTCAATGAATTCTTCTCCAAATATAACTATATCTATTTAAAGGTGTTCTACAAATGTTACTAAAATGTACTCAATTGTATAGATTTTAAGTTTTCAGAAGATTTGATATAAGTTCATACTTTATGTGAATATAATCTTTTAAATATATATATCTACTTTTTAGCAACTTCCATTGAGTAAATGTTTTATCAGAAAAAATTAAACGTGTGCTTATTAAAAAAATTAATAAATACACAATATTTTCCAAACTTATGTTTTTTTTTCTCTCGGATACGTTCATTTGAAGGAAATAGGAATACCTCTCTAACTGACCATCTTCAATAGTCAAAAGATAACATGAAGCAAATCTAGAAAGACAAATCGGTGGAACAATCCAACTTCCTCGCTTTCTCTGTACTCCTACAGAGTCCCAAATCCAATAGAGATGCCTCTTGTTCTGCTAATCATCTTTCTTGAAAATACACATGATCCTGTCCCTTTTTACGTCCACCAGCTCGTTTTATTACTCCTCTCACGACTCTTGTCTGGATGGAAACAGACTGATGTGTATCAAGGCCATCAATATTTCGTGAGAGTACTTTGCATAGCATAAGCTTAAGTTGAATATGTTGCCAACAAAGAGTATTTTGCATTAAAAAAAAAACTAAAGCTAAAAGTAAGAAATTGGTATCATCAGTGGTATTTTCCGGAAAAACACCAATGCTGTTAAATTAAGCATTCTTTGTTTTTTTTTTTTTTTTTTTTTGGGCAACACCCATAAACTAACAATTAAGCTCAATAACAGAGTTGTTTGAAAAAAACGAATAAGCACTCCTGAGTTAATTAATCTATAGCGTAAGACTCAAGATAGCAAGGTTTTCTATTAAATTTTCAGACCTTTAAGTAGTGGATGCAAAAATTTTATTGTTCCAAATGATGTGTGTGGTTGAGGGAAAGAGCTGCATTAACCTGAAAAACCATATAATTAATGAGTTATTGTTGTTCACCCTTTGACAATTTTATGTACTAAAGCATTCCATATCGAAAGCAAATCAAACTATATGTATTCAACTTTTTTTACACCTATATATACATGACGTCGTAGTATAGATGCAACTTACCTCTCAAGAAGTAATACCATGATTATGTCTATGGATCTTAGCTAATTAGAAGCTACAATTAAAAGGTCAAATTTAGTGATCCTAAAAAAGGTTTTGTTGTAACATATTTGTTTGTTGGTTTTGAGCTAATGATTTTACGTGCCTGAAGTGAAGGGCAATATCAAATCAATTCAAATTCAAGTTACCTGGTGATAAAAACTTAGTTATTGTTGGGGATGGGTTTAGCACAACCCATTAACTGACAAGCCCAAAGATTTAGCAGGCCTAGGGATTCACCGAAGGCCCAATTACCGAACAGGCCAGTACCGAAAGTATGTAAACGGGCTAAGGCCTAAGACGTGAGCCTGAGTTGGATGCGCCGGTTTAAGGCCGAAACACAAGCTGAAGCAGTCAGCGCAACGAAGTCCGGAGTTCGAGGCAAGTATCGAGGGACAGTTGAGACCAGCGAGATACGCGGAGGTTAGGTACAGAGATCGCGGGATTCGGCAATGCAAGCTCTATAAAAGGGATCGAAGACCTATCAACAAGCACATTCCACACGCGACCTAGACTTAGAGATAAAACACTGTTTATATTGCTTTCTCTGTAATTCGCTGTCTACAGCTCGATTTGTAACATTTTTCCACTTAATATAATCCACTTCGTTTATACTAGATTTATGAGTTCGTTGCTTCATAAGAGTATCTAACCCTCAATCATCCCTTACCTTATACAAAATCCTAAAGTGCGCGATTCGTTGCTCACATTTTGGCGCCGTCTGTGGGGATAAGTTCATAGATATCTCTAACACCAGAGCCGACCTCTTCTCTCTTGAGAAAACGAAATGGATCCAATCCAAACGCAAAATGACAGATCGAGCCCACGGGCACAGATCTCAGTTACATCGGAAATTCCGAGTGGTGATGCCCTAGCTAGCTCGAGCGCTGTCGGGACAACTTCAACCGTTGTCACCGTGTAAAGCTCGGAGATAGCCGGAACCATCCCGACTGCTGTAGCACAACTGACTCATCTGGAGTCCGCTGCAGCGGATAACGGTGTTGAACGCCCAAGTGCAACGCCAGACTCTGGGTCGCAGAACCCTACTTCCAAAACAATGAACAACGCTGTGATTCATACTGATAACTGCGAGGCTGACAACCCGTCTAGGTCTCTGACTCACACGCAAAGCACGAACCCCGTCCCCGTGGGAAGAACCCCATTAGCCGGAGTTCGAATTAACGAGACTCGGAGCAATCTGAGATCTCCACCAGGCGAGCGGAACTTCGCGAGCCCAACGAATCCTGGTAGTAGGCCCACCGAAGATCTCTTACAGATGCGTCAAACGCTCGCATCGCTGTTAGATCGGACTCACCAGCAAGATGTCGCGAACCGCGCTCTGACCCTACGGTTAGAGCAGCAGGAAAGGGACTTAGACTCTCGTCTCGCCGGGGTTGCAAGGTCGAACAACCACGTAACCCCGAATAACGTGCCTGACAATGCAAGGAGGGTGAGCACAAACGTTAGCCCACCTCTGAGAACTCGACTCGATTTCTCGCCAGTCGGCGCACTTGGCGTCTCTGGGCAGTACGTAACTCCCACTAACGTATGAGCTTTTCCAGTGTTTGTTCACCCATCGAACTTAACACCGCAACCTAACTACGCGAGCTCATCAAGAGCCCAGCCTGGAAATGTCACTTTGAGGCCTCCGCCTCCGCCGATCATGCCTCCAGGTTGCGACTCAGTTCGAGCCCCTTGGCCTGGCGCTCTGATAAATTCAACGCCGAACGTCCATACTTTTGTTCAAGCCCCATTTCGGGTGGAGCAAGCGCAACCAGGATGCAGCAACTATGCGTCAGCTTACCGACATGACGGAATGGTAGATCCGTCTACAGTCAGCGACTTCCAGACATTTCAGAACTGGATGGTGCAGACTACAGCGAACGTAGCGCACATACGTTCTAAAGTCCATCAGGCTACAAGCTCTGCTCCCGACATTGATCGTGTGATCGAGGAGACAAGACGAACTCCGTTCACGAACAGAATAGCTTATGCCCGATTACGTGACGCTGGGAAGAACAGATTTTCCGAGTATGCTGGAAACTCTGACCCAAGAGCTCACCTCAGAGCTTTCAGGCTCGCGATAACTCGAGCTTACCTAACTGAGGAGGAGAGCGAACCAGGTTTCTGTCGCTACTTCGCCGAAAATTTGGTAGGACCAGCCCTAGAATGGTTCGCCAGTCTCGAAGGAAATTCTATAGACAGCTTCGACCAACTAGCTGCAGCATTCCTGAAACAATACTCGGTGTTCATTGAGAAAAGGACATCCGAGTCCGACCTCTGGAACCTGTCTCAGGGTCCAGAAGAACCACAACGATCATACATCTCGAGGTTCAAGGAGGTCAAAGCTAAGATCGCCAATCTAAATGATGAGGTCCCCTTATCCGCTCTAAGAAACGGACTCTGGTACACATCCGAGTTTCGTAAGGAGCTCACGGTAAGACAACCCGAATCTCTTGATGATGCGCTACACCGTTCCAACTACTTTTCGCAAGTAGAGGAAGAGTTAGCAGCCTACTCGGAGAAAATAAAGGGAAACAGAGCTCAAAGCAGTTCGCAAATCCCGAAAAAACAAAATAAAAAGGACCATCAAGGTCAGGGACAACACTCGTTTGGAATAAACAAATCCACTCAAGGGAAAAGTCCGGACTACGACCCAAGCAAGTTCTGCAAGGTCCATCAAATGAACGGACATTCTACCGAAGAGTGTCGCAAAAGGAAACGCCAGCTGGCCGAAAAGCGTAAGGCCGAAAAAGCTGAGCATATAGACCTCGAAAAAGACGACGATAACGTCCAAACGGGGAAAGACCAAACGAAAAAAGTATCCCAGAAACGGGAATGCACTCCTGAAGAAGGGAGAGAATCGCCACCTCCCGCCCCAAAACAATGAATAAACTTAATCCTAGCTGGATTAAGCTTATGTGGGGGGACAAATGGGTCAGTAACGACTCCCCCTCCAGCACCTAGAAAAACATCGAACCGAATTCTCCCGAGACTCTGTTCTGACTCCGATATAGTCCAACCAGGAAAAAGGATCAACTTTATCCAAGGAGGATCAAAGTTCTGTCAGAATTCAGTGAATTCGATCAAAGCTTACCAGCGAAAAGCCGAGTCGCTTAAAAAGTCACGCCCCCCATTTCAGGGCCTCGACCATGAAATCACTTTCTGGGAAAGCGAGACCTCGAACTTGGATAAACCGCATGATGACGCGCTTGTCATCCGACTAGATATAGGAGGATTCGAAATGTCACGAGTCATGATCGACACAGGCAGCTCCGTAGACCTTCTATTCTACCACGCATTCAAGCAAATGGGACTCAAAGAGTCCGAATTAACCAGTGAGCTAACGCCTCTTACAGGTTTTGCCGGGGATACGACCATGTCAATGGGAACAATCACACTCCCGGTCGTAGCTCGAGGGGTTTGCAAAATGATAGACTTTTTAGTAGTCGATCGACCCGCACCGTTTAACGCCATACTTGGCCGACCATGGCTACACACCATGAAAGCAGTTCCCTCCACCTAGCATTAGTGTTTAAAATTTCCATCAGGTAGAGGGACCGCCATAATATACGGAAGCCAGCACGCTTCGCGAGGTTGCTATAAAGACGGATTTGATCAATTAATGAAAAACGACGAGCTCGAGCTTCGGGACATTAAACGAAATAATGATCCTTGCTTGCGAGAGCCTCATCGTAATTCTGTCATCCAAGTTTGCATCGATGAAGAGCACCCGGAAAGGTATGTGGGCATAGGTGCCTAACTCGACCCGGCAATTAAACGTGACCTCGTATCTTTCCTCAAAGAAAACGTAGGCACTTTCGCTTGGTCAGCAGAAGACATCAAGGGAATCGATATCAGAGTCACTTCCCACGAACCGAACGTCGATCCAACCTTCAGACCAGTTAAACAGAAACGGCGCAAGCTCGGTCACGACCGAGCTCAAGCTGTACAAGACGAGGTTGACAAACTACTAAAGATCGGGTCAATCAGAGAGGTCAAGTACCCTGACTGGCTCGCAAACCCGGTAGTTGTCAAAAAGAAAAATGGGAAGTGGCGAGTCTGTATCGATTTTACAGATCTAAACAAAGCATGTCCAAAAGACAGCTTCCCACTCCCGCACATCGACCGCTTGGTAGAAGCCACAGCAGGTCACCAACTCCTGTCTTTCATGGATGCCTTCTCTGGCTACAACCAGATACTCATGCACCCTGAAGACCAAGAAAAAACTTCGTTTATAACGGAGCGCGGAACATACTGCTACCGAGTAATGCCTTTCGGGCTGAAAAATGCAGGAGCTACTTACCAACGGCTAGTAAATCAAATGTTCACCGACAAAATCGGGAGAAACATGGAGGTATATATCGATGACATGCTCGTCAAGTCATCCAAAGAGACCGACCATGTTCCGCAACTCAAAGAGTGTTTTAAGATTCTTAACGAGTTCGGGATGAAACTTAATCCCACGAAATGCACTTTCGGAGTTCCGTCAGGAGAATTCCTGGTTACCTCGTAACCGAGAGAGGCATAGAGGCTAACCCCAAGAAAATTGCCACCTTCCTCGAAATGCCGTCACCTCGCACCACTCGCGAGGTGCAACGACTAACTGGGAGAATAGCAGCATTAAATCGTTTTATCTCACGATCTACTGACAAGTGTCTCCCTTTCTACCAACTTCTCAAAGGAAATAAAAAATTTGAGTGGAATGACAGGTGTGAGGAAGCTTTCCAACAGTTGAAAACTTACCTCACCGAACCTCCTATTCTAGCCAAGCCGGTCGAGGGAGAAACTTTGTATCTTTACATAGCAGTCTCTTCCACTGCCGTAAGTGGTGTCCTAGTCCGCGAGGAACTAGGGGACCAGAAACCTATCTACTACGTAAGCAAAAGCTTGGTAGAAGCCGAAACACGGTACCCCGCAACTGAGAAACTAGCTCTAGCTGTCGTAATGTCAGCTCGAAAACTGAGACCATACTTCCAGTCTCAATTAATAGCGGTGATGACCTTACAACCACTTCGCACCATTTTGCACAGCCCAAGTCAGTCCGGACGCCTTGCGAAATGGGCAATTGAACTAAGTGAGTACGATATCGAGTATCGCACTCGAACTTGCGCCAAGTCACAAGTCTTGGCAGAATTTGTCATCGAACTTTCAAACGAAGACAATAACGACCTGGCCTCGACCTGTAAATGGTTACTCCACGTGGATGGAGCCTCCTCGAGACATGGAGCAGGAGTCGGAATACAACTCACCTCTCCATCTGGCGAAGTAATAGAGTAATCTTTCCGACTCGCTTTTAACGCTTCAAACAATGAGGCCGAATACGAAGCACTCATCGCTGGTCTCAAGCTCGCACTTGGAATCGGGGTCTGAGAGCTCAGCGCGTTCAGCGATTCTCAGCTCATAACGAACCAATTCCGCGGGGAGTATGAAGCTAGAGATGTGCGAATGGACGCCTACGTAAAAATAGTTCGTCAGCTTGCTGAACAGTTCAAAGTTTTCGAGCTAACCCGAATACCTAGAGGATAAAACACCTCTGCTGACGCACTAGCCGCGTTAGCATCCACCTCGAGCCCCGCTGTCAAGAGGGTTATACCTATTGAGAGCATCGATAAACCAAGCATAGACTTAGAAGCTCCATCACCTGCGGTCAATGTGGTCACGACAAATACAGGGACTGATCCCATAGGATTCGGAACCTCGAGCCACGGGTCCAGGGAAAACCCCGACCAGGGCCCAAACGACACCGAGCCCGAAGAGAAACCCGACTGGAGAATCCTGATCCTCCAGTACATCGAGCACAGTACCTTGCCAGCCGATCGATGGGAAGCTCGAAGGCTCAAAGTCAAGAGCTCGCAATACACTGTAATCGAGGGCAACCTGTACAAACGAAGCATTTCGGGACCTTACCTGAGGTGCACCTACGGTCAAGAAACCCTTAACCTTGTAACCGAAGTCCACGAAGGCCTCTGTGGGAGTCACTCCGGAGGTCAGGCCCTCGCCATAAGAATAAAGAGGCAAGGTTACTTCTGGCCAACTATGCTAGCGGACTGCGAAGCATATTCGGCAAGGTGCGATAAATGTCGGCGGCACGCCCCGATTATCCACCAACCAGCTGAGGAACTATCCTCTATCTCGTCCCCGTATCCGTTCATGAGATGGTCTATGGACATCATAGGTCCCTTGGAAGAATCCGGGACCAGGAAATTCCGCTTCTTACTAGTTATTACCGACTACTTCACAAAGTGGATTGAAGCTCGACCTTTCCAAACTATTTCCGGAAACCAAGTTAAGGATTTCATTTGGCAAGAGATTGTCTGCCGACATGGCCTGCCCTATGAGATCGTAACAGATAATGAAACCAACCTCACGTCCAAAAAAGTCAGAGATTTTTGTGACACTTGGAAAATTAAACTAACGACGTCCACTCCTCGCTACCCGCAGGGGAACGGACAGGCTGAAGCCTCGAACAAAACTATCCTTAACAACCTCAAGAAACGCCATGATTCTAACAAGGCGTTGTGGTCCGAAGAGCTTCAGGGCGTACTCTGGGCTTGCCGTACGACACCTCGAAAGGCCACCAATGAGACTCCCTTCTCTCTGGCTTACGGGATCGAGGCAGTAGTGCCCGCAGAAGTTTCTGTCCCCAGCCTTCGTAGAACTCATAATCACGAAAATGAGCAAGTCAATAACGAAATGCTCGTAGACAATCTCGATCTTGTTGATGAGCGCAGAGATCAAGCGTTCATTCGCATCCAAAACTACCAGCAAGCAACAGCTCGTTTTTACAACTCCAAACTCCGACCCTGGAAGTTCAACGTAGGCGAGCTCGTGCTGAGAAAAGTCTTCGAAAACACTAGGGAGAAAGACGCCGGCAAACTAGGGGCCAAATGGGAAGGACCCTATCGGCTTACAGACGTAGTCCGCACCGGCGTCTACAAACTCGAAAAAGTCAAAAACGGCATACCCGAACTTCGACCATGGAATATCATGAACCTAAAGAAGTATTACCATTAGGGTACTCAAACAATCGAACTACGTTAAGGCTTGATCCCCTAACGGGGTACGTAGGCAGCTCGATCCCACGAGTCCAGCCACCATCATTCGTTACCACCTATTCCAGGTCCCGAGCATGAAGGATCACAACCGCGTTCCCTCAAATATATCACCTCGAAGTTCTAGCTTTACCTCGAAGCTTACAACTTCACTATGAACATGTGCTCCTTTTTAGCATCACCTTGTACATTTTTCTACTTCTTTTCATGGTAATGAAATTACACAAGCTCCACAGCTTCTGCATACCGTGCAATCAAAGCCACCCATTTGGGTGCAAAATAAATAAAACCATACGCGGTCCTTACAACTCTAGCACTCAACCTCGACGGGGGTACGAGCTTGCGCCATGGTTTTATCAAACAAACTAACGTTGCACAAGGACCCGCGAAATCTCAGACAAACTCATCACCAGTTTTCGCCATCTCGTGCGCTAAAAGTAGACTTAGCGGTCTCGACAACTAGTCATTCTAAGTTAAATAACTAAATTTAACTTCACCACTTCGATGTTTAAAGTCGCGAGCTCAAACATAGCAAACAACTTAGCGTCCTCATAAGGCAATTCTCTTAAGGGAAAGCTAATGCTATCCGAGGGCATGTAGCATGACCTCGAGACAGATGAATTTTTCAGGCGAAAAGTCCCAACTCGACCAGAATGCGATACCTCGAGCTAGCAAGTCGTAGAACAAACTTTTCTAAAAAAAAGAGGGGGTCCAAGACTCGTAAACTTCATTAAAATTCAAAAGCCAAAAACGGCTAAAAGCAACCTGAGTTCGAACGGATTAAAGCCCCCCGTCAGGGCACCAACAGAATTCAAGTCTTAAAAACAAAACGGATTGAAACCCCCCGTTAGGGCACCAAGTCTAAGAAATACGAAAAATAAAATCAAGGGCCTCCGCCCTCGGTGTTTCCGTCAGCCGGAGTTGGAGATTTGTTACTTCCAAATTCGTTAACACCTCGAGGCACTCCACTGTGAGCATCGACCTCCATGGGAGCTGCTGAATCATCTGAGAGTTGGGGAAGGGCAAGCTTACCGAGCGAGAAGTCGGACGTCTCCACTTCAGCATGCTCAGCTTCAAGCTCTTTCTGTAGCTTGTCGAGCCTCGCTTTCTCCGCCATCAGGTCTTTCCCACTGGCAATTTCGTCTATCAGAGCAAGGTTAGACTCCACCTCGTTGAGATTAGCCTCGTAGGTGCTCTCGACCTTCTTCTTCTCCCATTTCACCTTGATGTTGGAAAGAATGGCAGTAAAAGCCGAATAGACCTCTTTCTTGGCTGCGTGGCTAGCACGGCGCATTTCCCCTTCGCGGACTAAGCTCAGGAGCTTGTTTTTGTTACTCAGATCCTTAATCGTCACTTTAAGGCTCGCAATCTGCTCCTGATCAACCGTCTGCTCGTCATACTGATTCACCAACTGCGACTTCGCTACGTCGAGCTTATGAGTCAAATCGGTCTCGGTGGATTCCAGTCTACTAACCCAGAGCTCGAGGCGCTTCGTCTCTTCAGCTCGAGCACGATAATCTTGCTCACGGGAACGAGAAGTCTTGAGCTCGACAGTAAGTTCGTTCACGACCTTCTTCACCTCCTCGAGCTCCTCAGGCCGAGGACAGGAACGATCTCTTTGCTCGTAAAGAGCTACCAGCTTATTCACAGCAGAAACAGCCTGTACAATAGACCTGCTTAGCATCATCTTTAAAAACAAAAAACTAGGAAAGCAGAGTTCAGGTCCTCACCAAACCATGGGCAACCATGGCGTCGGTATAAGCCTCACGCTCTTTGAGATTGCGTACAGCAGGAATCTGGCAACTAGATGACTTAAGATGACGGAACAAGTTTGCCATCCCAGAACGATCTTCGATGGCAAGTGAGTCCTTGGTATGAGAGTGCTTCCAGTGAAAGGGCCAGCTCGAGTTCGATCCGTTCCCAGAGAGCGATTGCTGCCTGGCATCATCAGAGAACGCAGGAGCTCGGGGGTCATCTCCGGTTTCAGCCCTAGCGGGCCGAAAACCATCACCTCTCTCAATCATCATGACGCCCCCATCAACACTCGGAGCGCGACCAACTCTAGCTCGTTTGGGAGAGTGAACAGTCGAATCATTTGACCTCGAACTCAACAACTGCACCTCAGGTCGCAGTGTCGCCTGGCTTGCACCAGCTGGAATTCTGCCCTGATTTACTTCCTCACTCGTAGTAGCAGGGGGAGGTTGGCTTGACAAAGCACCACGAGCAGCATCGAGGGCAGCCGATAATTCACCAGCACGCACTGAACGCCCCGAAGCTGAAGCACCAGCTCGTTGAGCATGAAGGGGAAGACGGCGAGTCATTCTTTTCCTCACTAATGGGTTGACAGTCAAACTGCTGGATTCGTCAGCTAACTTGGGAGCACGGATCCGGGACGAAGCGCGAGTCGGAACAGCTGCGGTAGTAACTAAAACGAACCATTTCAGTTAGACATAAGCAAATTCGCATCAACAAGAAACACACAAGACCTCGGCTTTACCAGGATTTAAGGCGGTGGTCTCAGGAGCTAGCGGAGCAGGCCCTCGCGGTTGGGAAGCTCGGTTTATTCTCTCTCGAGTGAACGAAGACCAATGGATATTCCCTTTCGTCCGCAGAACGTGAGCCAGATGAATCAAAGGGTCCGTAGCCGATACTCTGTCTGGAGTAACTGCACAAAAAAAAACCATTAAATTGGTTAGCTTCAGTATGCGATAACCGAAAAAAACTCGCAAGCAATTCTAGGTCGTGACTCAGACCAACAACATTCGACCACCGAGTCGGGATGCGGCTGAAATCGAAATCCCCAACTGACGCTTCGTCAATCCGGAAGAAGAAGAACCTCTCCCTCCAATGATCGTCACGAGGGAGGTGCTCGACAACCTTCCGTCGAGTACGCGGAGACATGTAAAAAGTCCCTTCGAAGCGCGAGTTGTACTTAATCGACACTAGTTGCAACATCTCTCTAACGCCGAATACAACTCGCTCCTCGTGAGCCCGGACCCGCAAGATGGTAAAGCTCCTAACGAAATTAGGGCACATCTGCGGAAAAGCCATCCTCACCTCGGCCAAGAGGGATAACAGTAGCCTCGGGATCGGGAACGATAAGCCGCAGCGTTCAAAAAATGTTGTGTAAGCACAACAAAAGCCAGCTGGAACGGATTCCGGAGACTGCAGGGCGGTCAGAAGTATCATCGACACTCCCGCCGGAATACCGCAGCTCATTCGGAGGCTGTTCAAGTCCTCATCCGTCACTATGGAAGGGGGATGGGGGCCGAACATCTCTTCTTGGTGATTTGGGTTCATGATAGCGAACCAGAAAAGAGAAATGGCTGAAACAGACTAATTTCTTTCTCTCAATCGATGGCAAGTTAAATCGAAATCAAAGAAAAGATGAAAGGAGAAGTTGGGGGAAAGTTACCTTAGTGGCGAGTCGTGGTTATGGCTTTAATTGCGAAGTGCGGAGGTTACTTTATAGCTCGTAATTAACCTCGATAGGGATGAATCCCGATTCTCTCTCTTCTCTTTAGATCCTAACCGCCCGATCAAGATTCCGAGTTCGCCACGTGTCGCAGCAAATCTTCCTCCTCGAGAAGTTGCAGCGCAGTAAATATATTTCAACCGTCCATGTGCGAAGACATTTCAGCCACGTGTCAGCTTACTCGAGGACATGCAGCGAAATCCCAGCTTGACCGTTAGATCTTCATCTCCAGCCGTCCGTTTCAAAAGAAATAATAATTACGGCTCAACTTCCAAGTAGGTAAAATCTTTCGCAAAATCTAAAGCGTTAGGACGGCTCACGTCAGCCGTAGATACGCGGAGCGAATCTCGAAAAAACACGAGAATAAATGTTTGGACTTATGATCAGCTCCCGCATATTCCACCCATCGAGCTCGAGCTCGAGCTCGACGGGCTGGGGGCAATTGTTGGGGATGGGTTTAGCACAACCCATTAACTGACAAGCCCAAAGATTTAGCAGGCCTAGGGATTCACCGAAGGCCCAATTACCGAACAGGCCAGTACCGAAAGTATGTAAATGGGCTAAGGCCTAAGACGTGAGCCCGAGTTGGATGCGCCGGTTTAAGGCCGAAAGACAAGCTGAAGCAGTCAGCGCAACGAAGTCCGGAGTTCGAGGCAAGTATCGAGGGACAGTTGAGACCAGCGAGATACGCGGAGGTTAGGTACAGAGATCGCGGGAGTCGGAAATTCAAGCTCTATAAAAGGGATCGAAGACCTATCAACAAGCACATTCCACATGCGACCTAGACTTAGAGCTAAAACACTGTTCACATTGCTTTCTCTGTAATTCGCTGTCTCCAGCTCGATTTGTAACATTTTTCCACTTAATATAATCCACTTCGTTTATACTAGATTTATGAGTTCGTTGCTTCATAAGAGTATCTAACCCTCAGTCATCCCTTACCTTATACAAAATCCTAAAGTGTGCGATTCGTTGCTCACAGTTATGGATGGTTATGTCCTTGATTCTCTTAGACAACCATCGAAAATATTCATAGCTTAGCATCAATTATAACAACGCAGTCCAAAATAATACTTATTGCTTTACGATGATAGTAATATAGGGGAAATTTAAAGTTTATATAAGAGATTATAAACACATTAATGGCAGTATATCTTAAACCCAGAAACAGATCATGAGAGGGTGCTTAGCAGTAAAGTCGACCAAACGAAGAAAAATAACAACAAAGATACAAAAAAGTTTAGAAGGATTTGATTTTCAACTAATTACCTGTTCATAGGTGTGGGCAACGAATTACGCACTTTAGGAATTTGTATAAGGTAAGAGATGATTGAGGGTTATATACTCTTATGAAGCAACGAACTAATGAATCTTGCATAAACGAAGTGGATTATATTAAGTGGAAAGGGTCACAAATCGAGCTGGAGGCAGCGAATTACAGAGAAAGTAAAGTGAACAGTGTTTTTGCTCTAAGTCTAGGTCGCGTGTCGAATGTCCCTTGAAGAAAGGTCTTCAGTTCCTTTTATAGAGCTTTAATGCTAACTCCCGCGATCTCAGCAACTAACTCTACGTATCTTCGTTGCACTGACTACTTCAGCTTGTTTTCGGCCTTTAGTCGGCGCATCTAACTCGCGCTCATGTATTAGGGCCTTTTGCTTGCATACTTTTGACACTGGCCCGTTTGATAAATGGGCCTTCTGCAGACTTTCAGGCCTGCTAAATCTTTGGGCTTGTCAGGTAATGGGTTGTGCTAAACCCATCCCCAACAATTGCCCCCCAGCCCGTCGAGCTTGAACTTAAGCTCGATGGGTGGAATATTCGGGAACTGATAAGCCCAAGCATTTATCCCTGCGTTTTTCTCGAGATTCGCTCCGCATATCTACGGCTGACGTGAACCGTCTTAACGACTTAGATTTGCGATCTTACCTACTTGGAACTTGAACCGTAATCATTGTTTCTTTTGAAACGGATGGCTGGAGATGAAAATCTAACGGACATGCTGAGATCCCGTTGCATGTCCTCGAGCAAGTTGACGCGTGGCTGAAGTGTCTTCGCACCTGGACGGTTGAGGTCTATTTACTGCCCTACAATTTTCCAAGGAGGGAGATTCACTGCGACACGTGGCGAGCTCGGAATCTTGATTGAACGGTTAGGATCTAGGGGGAAGAGAGAGAATCGAGATTCATCTCTATCGAAATTAATTACGAGCTATAAAGTAACCTCCACACTCGCAATTAAAACCATAACCGCGACTCACCACTAAGGTAACTCCTCTTTCAACCTCTTCTTTTGCCTTTGTATTGATTTCAATTAATTTGCTCTTGATTGAGAGAAAGAAATTAGTCTGTTCCCCCTCTGCTATTCTCTTTTTCGGTTCGTCACCCTAAACTCGAGTCAGCAAGAGGAAATGTTTGGCCCCCATCCCCCTTCTATAGTGACGGAGGAGGACCTAAACAGCCTCCGAGTGAGCTGCGGTATTCCAGCGGGAGTGTCGATGATACTTCCGATCGCCCTGCAGTCTCCGGAAACCGTTCCGGCTGGTTATTGTTGTGCCTATACAATGTTTTTCGACCGCTGCGGGCTATTGTTCCTGATCCCGAGGCAGCTATTGTCCCTCTTGGCCGAAGTGAGGATGGCTTCTCCGCAGATGTGCCCTAATTTTGTTAGGAGTTTCATCATTTTGCAGGTCCGAGCTCATGAGGAGCGAGTTATATTCGGTGTAAGAGAGATGCTGCAACTCGTGTCGATTAAGTACAACTCGCGCTTCGAGGGGACATTTTACATGTCTCAGTGTACTCGACGAAAGGTTGTCGAGCACCTCCCTCGCGACGATCACTGGAGGGAGAGGTTCTTCTTCTTCCGGATTGACGAAGCGTCAGTTGGGGATTTCGATTTCAGCCGCATCCCGACTCAGTGGTCGAATGTTGTTGGTCTGAGTCATGACTTAGAGTTGTTTGCAAGTTTTTTTTAGTTCTATCGCACTGGTGCTAACCAGTTTGATGATTTTTTGTTTTATGCAGTTACTCCAAACAGAGTTCCGGCTATGGACCCTTTGATTCATCTGGCTCACGTTCTATGGACAAACGGGAATATCCACTGGTCTTCGTTCACTCACGAGAGAATACACCAAGCTTCGCAACTGCTAGGGCCTGCTCCGCTAGATCATGAGACCGTCGTCTTAAACCCTGGTAAACCGAGGTCTTGTGTGCTTTTTGCTTACACGAGTTTACACTCGTTTAATTGAAATGGTACGTTTTGTAGTTACTATTGCAGCTGCTCCGACTCGTGCTTCATCCCAGATCGGTGCTCCAAAGTTGGCTGACGAATCAAGCAGTTTGACTGTCAACCCATTAGTGAGAACAAGAATGACTCGCCGTCTTCCCCTTCGTGCTCAATGAGCTGGTGCTTCAGCTTCGGGGCGTTCAGTGCGTGCCGGTGAATTGTCGGCTGCCCTCGATGCTGCTCGTGGTGCTTTGTCGAGCCAACCACCTCCTCCTACAATGAGTGAGGAAGTCAATCATGGCAGAGTTCCAGCTGGGGTCAACCAGGTGGAGGTGACACAGCGACCTGAGGTGCAGGTGTTGAGTTCGAGGTCGAATTACTCGACTGTTCGTTCTCCCAAACGAGCTATAGTTGGTCGTGCTCCGAGTGCTGATGGGAGCATCATGATGATTGAGAGAGGTGAAGGCTCTCGACCTGCTGGGGCCAAAATTGGTGATGATCCCCGAGCCCCAGCGAGCTCCGATGAAGCCAGGCAGCACTCGCTCTCCGGGAATGGATCGAGCTCGAGCCGCCCCTTTCACTGGAAGCATACTCACACCAGGGACTCGCCTGCCATCGAGGATCGTTCTGGGATGGAAAACTTGGTTCTTCATCTTAAGTCGTCTGGTTGCGAAATTCCTGCTGTAAGAAATCTCAAAGAGCGTGAGGCGTATACTGATGCCATGGTCGCACATGGTCTGGTGAGTACCTGAACTCTGCTTTTTGGTCTTTGAATTTTTTGCTTTCAAAGGCAATGCTAAGCACGTCTATTGTACAGGCTGTTGCTGCTGTGAACAAAATGGTGGCTCTCTACGAACAAAGAGATCGTTCCGGTCCGAGGCCTGAGGAGCTCGAGGAGGTGAAGAAGGTCGTGAACGAACTTACGCATCACTTGCTTAAAGGCAAAATCCAAGTCACATCCTTATGGTTTATATATGCCTTTGCCTATTCCTAACCTACCTTGGGTAGAAATCTCTATGGACTTTGTTTTAGGTTTACCAAAGGAAACAACAAGGATTCTATCTTTGTAGTTGTTGACAGGTTCTCCAAGATGGCTCATTTCATCCCATGCAACAAGACAAACGACGCCACTCAAATGGCCGACCTCTTCTTTAAGGAAGTAGTACGTTTACATGGAGTGCCCAGAACCATCGTTTCAGATCGTGACACCAAGTTTCTGAGCCATTTCTGGAAGACCTTGTGGAGGAAGTTGGAAACTAAGCTCCTCTTCTCGACTACTTGTGATCCCCAGACCGACGGTCAAACGGAGGTAGTAAACCGTACACTCTCAACCCTACTGAGAGCAATGGTTGGTAAGAATTTAAGAAATTGGGTGTCTTGCTTGCCTTATATTGAATTTTTGTATAATCATGCTAGGCATTCAGCTACTAGGCAATCACCCTTTGAAATTGTTTATGGTTTCAATCCTTTAACTTCATTAGATCTCTCACCGCTTCCCCCAAGCTATCTAATATAGTACTGCAGGTGAAACAAAAGCGGATTTTGTGAAGAAACTTCACCAACGGGTCAAAGAAATCTAGAGAAAAAGACGGAGAGGTACAAGCATTACGCTGACAAAGGACGGAAAGAGATCACCTTTGAACCTGGAGAATGGGTATGGTTACACATGAGGCATGAGAGATTTCCCAACCAGAGGAAGTCCAAGCTAGCGCCTCGAGGAGATGGACCATTTCGGGTGTTAGAAAGAATCAACGACAATGCATACACGCTGGAATTGCCGGCTGAGTTAGACATTTCCCAAACTTTCAATGTCTCTGATTTAGCTCCTTTTAGTGCAGCTGAACAAATTCTGAGGTCAGAACCTTCTCAAGAGGGAGGGAATGATGAGGACATAGAGAACAATACCATTGAAGCTGAAGAGGAAGTGAGCATACCCCTCATGAGGCAAACACCAAGAACGAGGTCAGGTACAAAGAGCTTACGAGAAGAGTTTAACAAGTCATTGGAAAGCTTACTCACCCTCATTGAGCATGAAGAACTGAAAGGAAATCTGCTGACTAAAGAAATCACGAAAGAGACTCTTATAGCGCCTCAAGGAGAATCAAGCCTCACCAAGCTCCAAGACTATGAGGAAGATCATGATAATGATTGCGTAGGGCTTAAGAGACACCATGGACTTTACATCTACAACAAACAACATGACAACATCTGCTTGCAACCCAAGAAACAAGATATCATTTTCTTACCAGTTTTACAAGGCTGCACCAGAGCTTCTTTGTTTGTCATTTCGGCCAAGGAGGGCTCAGAGACTCCACACGACTAGGAGAGGTCCCAAAGGATCAAACCTGCCAGATACATGGAACCATCCCAGGAGTTTGATGATTCAATTAATCAAAAGGAAGAAGTAAACTATGTTGGAGCTCAAGGATACTACCAGAACCGAGGTTACGGTAATAACTTTTAACAACAATTTTAGAAATACTTCTAATCTTTCTTACAGGAACCAGAATGTGGAGAATCCCCATGACCAAAACTATCTGCCGCAAGCCAAGCCATACCAAGCCAACAACTTTGGTAGCAATAGCTAGCAATTTCTAGCTGAGAGTTCCTTTCAACAACAACAAGGTGCCTTTCCAAGCAACAGTCCAGGCGCCTAGTTCTCAAATCAATAGACTCGAGGCAATGATGCCACAACTACTTGCATCACACCAAAAGGAATCTAGGGATACCCAGGTGAAGATTGACAATGTCTATCGTGAGTTGAATGGTAAATTCGAGAGTCTCTCATCCCATGTCAAGAAACTAGACATTCAAGTCGCTCAAACCGCGAACGCCACAGGTAGGCAAACCGGTGTGCTTCCTGGGAAGTCTAAGGAAAACCCGAAGGCTTACTGCAATACCATCTCCACCGTGCCGGCTTCCACTAGCTGTGAAGCCAGAGCATATGTACCTCTCTTTGACTCCAATGAGGATGTGATCCGCATGACCAGCATCGTTGAAGAGAATAAGCCAAGACCTTATCCTCTAAGGAGACTACCAAAAGTAGAAGACTCGGGGCGTTTTGTTTGCTCCTGCTCCATAACAGGCATTAAATTCTCTAACTCTCTTTGTGATTCTGGTGCTAATGTTAATGTTATGTCAAGGAATGTTGCAGAGAAGTTCTGGTTGCGAGTTGTATCCCCATCCAACCTAAGTTTAGTGTTCGGAGATTCGTCTCAGAAAACCCTGGATGGACTATTTCATGACCTACAACTAGTCGTTAGGGACTGTATAGTCCCCACGGACTTTCACATCCTCATCATGGACGGAAGGACCGAGAGACCTTTGATTTTGGGAAGACCGTTTCTCGCTATAGTTGGTGCTATCATCGATCATAACAACAAGCGGACAGGCTTCTTATCCAACACTATCCGTGACCACCTCTCAAGGTTCTAGCTCCTCTAGCAGCGAGTCCCTGCACCCCGGAATTGGCAAAACCAAGATGGGAACCCGAGAAACTCGTAGGAAGGCTAAGAAGCTACCTTCCAAACTGCCCGAGCAGCCTTAAATCTCGAAGATCAAGATCATAGTTCCTCCCGAACTAAGCAAGGGAAGTAAGGAACAGATCCAAGAGATGATAAGGCATACCAAGGAAGTCCTCCTTACAGCAAGAGGACAACTTGTTATTGAAGCCAGAGCCAACTATGAAGACATCAAAGGAGCCAAAGGACTAATGATTCCCGAGGCTGCTTCTTCTTGCGAGGCCTAAACCGGCCACCTCCGTCGAGCCAACGACGTTAAACAAGCGCGCTTAGTGGGAGGCAAACCACTTGTAAGTATTTTTTTCTTTTTTAGTTTTAGGTTTAGTTTTACTTTGTTTTTGTTTTTGCATTTCAGGTTTTATAAAAAGAGGAAAAGAAAATAGAAAAGAACAAAAAAATAAAAAAAAAAAAGACGAAAAGTAGAGGGTGGGAAGTTTGTTTTGGAGGCAAGCACATCATATAGTCTAATGCAGAAGGCGACATAATGGCCGTTACAAGTGACCAATGCCAAGAGTCCCCACCGAGCCGAGAAGAGCAAGCCTGGTCACGAGGCCCGTGACCGGTGTCGCCAAGAAGGACAGGACCGGTCACGACCATTGTGACTGGTACCTAGCTTGACCTTGTTATAAGGCTTGGGTGCCAGGCCTCTCAACCCGAGGACCTCCGGGGGTGCTGAGCCGCATCTTGCGCCGCGTCATCCCTTGTCCTGTGCTGCATCCGGCCCCATGCCCTTTCGCGTCCTGTACCGCGACCTGCGCCGCGTCCTCTGCTGTCCTATACTGCGTCCTACCATGTCCTATGCCACGTCCGGCCCCGCATCCTATCATGTCATGTACCGATTTCCGAGTGCCTAGAGCCGTGTGCTGAATGCTGAACTGCCGAGAGCCGCGTACCGACAGCCGAATTGCCAAGAGCCGGATGCCGAAACTGCAAAACTGCCGAACGCCGAACTGCCGAATACCTGACATGCCGAGAGCCGCATCCGAAAGGCCGAACGCCAAACGCCGACTAACTAGGAGCTGCCGAACTGCCAAGACTGGTCAAGCTAGTGACTAGGTGACAACAAGGAGGTGCGAAGAAATTGGAAGAGGATGGAAGTCGAGCCAGCCTAGACGAGTGGGGCGAAGAAGGCCACGACCGGTCACGAGCCCTTTGACCGGTGGAGCACTCCTAGGCCGAGAATCCAAGCGACTCAATGCCGAGCCTCCAAGGTGGTTTCTGTTCGATGACACGACCTGTGAGCAACAAGGGATAGTTGTTCCCGTTGTCTACACGTTAGCTCATCGTACCGGACAAAGCGGTGCCCGACAAAAAACCCTCTGTAAGTTTTCTTTTGGAAATACCAAAACCTCGTGGGTCCCACAGGTATGTTTCTTCCCAAACTAAAGCCTTCCTTTAAGTTATAAACACTTTTTGGATTTTAAAATAGGACTCTAAAGATTCAAAAGAACTTTCATCATCTCTCCCACTCTCTTGAGAGATTGAACACTTAGAATCCATATTTTTCAAATTTGGGCCTTTATTAAATTAATTAGTGGATAATAACCACTATCATAGGGAGAATCCAAATCTCTATTTCTCTTTGCACTTAAAAGAAGGTATTTCTAAATTCTCTGGATTAATTAGTATTGGTTAGTGAAATTAGGTAGGGAACTTATAGATATGCTTCTAGGGATGTAACCTATCGATTTTGATGATAGTTGATGGAATTTGATTTTTGCTATGCTAAAATTTTGTGACCTAATTGGACACGAAAATTAATGATGCAAATATCTAAGGATTGATTAAATTAGCTCTATTGATCATATGAATGAGGAATTAGGTTGATTTTTCACATGAATAGGCGTTGAATCTAGTTTTGATGTCAATTTTTTGTTAGAATCACCTTGAATCCGGAAATTGAAATTTATTTTTTGATTTCTTGATTCTAAACTTTGGGAACCATATATCTTGTTATAGTAATTCATTGTTGATCACTGGTAATTATTCATATGCTATGGATTGTCGGTTGTTTCTTAATGAGCCAAATTGCTCACTTGGACCAACTTCTTGTTTGATGTTAGGTACATTGCCAATGGATCCTCAACGCATACGGCGAGACACGCTTCGCATTGGTTGCAACGATGTGGAGCAGCGCACAAACTGGATCCATGACAAGACAGCTCAAAACAGGTTTCATAAAAACCTTAATAGGGGGTTGAACAAATTGGACAATAAATTCTAGATTTGTACTGGATGTAAAAATGGAGAGCCCACGCCTCTTGATGTCTGTCTAAGGACATGCTCGTCTTACTTCACATAAGAGGCGAACCGCACATCGAGCCAACAACGTTAAACAAGCGTGCTTATTGGGAGGCAACCCACTTCTAAGTGTTTGATGTATTGTACTTTTGATTGCTTTTTGATTTGTTTTTAGTATTTGTTTCGTGTCTTTTGTTAGTTTTCGAGTCTTTTCTATTTTGTTTTTAGTCTTTTACAGGTTCTATGGAGTTAAGCCGGAATAAGACGGTTTCGGGATTGTTCGGGCTAAGATGAAGCCTAGAAACTACAGAAAGGACAGGGATCGATCGATCCTACCCTTGGAACGATCGATCCAAACAACACCAAGAACACAGCCAAGGATCGGTCGATCTCATGGGCAGATCGACCGATCCATGCTCCACGGACATTATGTCCGGACACGAAGGATCGATCGATCCCTCATGCAGATCGATCGATCCATGCCCAGCCGCCATGAAGATATTATGTCCGGGAATTGGGGATCGATCGATCCGACTTGTGGATTGATCGATCCGACTTGTGGATCGACCGATCCTCCCAGCCGCACACACACTTTTACACCTATGTCTATAAATATCCCACCTAAACCTACTAAAACCCATCAGTTTTTCTTTCTACGCCTAAAACACTATTCTAGACACATTTTCTTGGATTTCTAAGCTCCTCCTTTCTATCAAACATTTGGAGATGTTTTGTTGTATCATTTGTTGTTTATTTCAATCCTATTATGCTTTCTATGGTTTACTTTGTTGTTTCATTGATTATGTGTGAGTAATTTTATAGTTAGGTTTTAGGGTTCTTGAAGGAAATTGATGGCTTGATGAATTGATAGAGATTTGGGGTTTCTAATCCATAGGTTCTTTGATTCATGTGTTCTTAATGCTAAATTAAGAGTAGCTACCTTAGTCTTGATTTTAGGTTGTTCTATAAGCACTAATCATGTTATAGAGAACTTGAACCTTATGAATTGAGCTTTGTATCTCTAGCCTGCGAGAGTTGATGCTAGATCATCATTGTGAACTTAGTGAACTTGTGTGTTAATGCTAATTTGGTTAGGAGAAATCAAACGAGAGTTTAGTTTTCGAGTAGTCAAGTTTAGGGGTTAAGGCCACGAGAGTGGGTTAATCCACCTTGCGTTCATGTTCTAGAACGGTGCTGAGGGTGTTAAATCCCATGCTCAAAATTATTCGTTAAGCCATTGACAACCTGAAATGCCCTAAGGCCTAATGCCTTTTAAATCGTATAAATCAATCGTTTTATGTTTATTGCATTTTGTTTACAAGTTTGAAAGAAAACAATCAAACCCATCCCGCTATAGCTAATTACAAGTCTCGTAAATCATTAGTGTACCATTGGTTCTTGTGGATCGATGTCGTTATATACTACCTTGCGGTTAAGTGTATCGAGTAAATACTCGAGCAAT
Organism: Barbarea vulgaris; assembly: GCA_963667165.1. Taxonomy (NCBI): domain Eukaryota; kingdom Viridiplantae; phylum Streptophyta; class Magnoliopsida; order Brassicales; family Brassicaceae; genus Barbarea; species Barbarea vulgaris. The sequence goes on along the minus strand of OY763893.1, from coordinate 17,305,500 downwards.
CAAGTTGGCGCCGTTGCCGGGGACCAATAGCGTTACCTAAAGATTTAGGATCAGTTATTAGTCTATTGCATTTTATTTACAGTTACTGATTTCCTTTTTCTCTTTGATGTTTTAAAGGTATATGACCCGAAGCGAAGGTTCATCACACCTAGTTGAATATCACGAAGAAGTAGGAAAGTTCGAAAAGACAATTAGAAGAAAGAAGAGGCTAGCTAAGCCTTTAGAAGCTCAAATGGCTCATGAACAAGGAGGTAATGTGTTACCACCTGGAGGTTTACCACACGATGGAGACAATGGTGGAGAGTTACAAGACCCTCCAGTTGGAGTTGCTGCACATCAACCACCAAACTATCAAAGGCCTGCTCCTGCTCGTAGGACCTTAAGGGAACATGATGCTCCCAATGCTCAAATGTATCGAGGAGGTGTCCAACATCCTCCAATCAACAGAACTGATTTTGAGATCAAGTCGGGATTGCTGAATCTCGTGAAACAAAACCAGTTCCATGGACTTCCTTCTGAAAATCCAGTTACTCATCTTGATAATTTCGAGGATGTGTGTGGAACAACCAGGATGAATGGAGTACCAGACGATGCTTTTAAGAGTCGTTTGTTCTTGTTTTCGCTAGCTGATAAAGCGAAACGTTGGTTCAAATCATTAGAAAGAGACTCCATCAGTTCATGGGATGATTACAAAGCTGCATTCTTGGGACAATATTTTACTTAAGCAAGGACCACGCTTCAAAGGAACAAGATTTCGAGTTTTCAACAAGCTGATACCGAGTCATTCCAAGAAGCTTATGAAAGATTCAAGGACTACAAAAGAGAGTGTCCACATCACGGGTTCACTCTTGAATCACTCATCAACACCTTCTATAGAGGAATTGACCAGAACTACAAGATGGCTTTGGACACAACAAGCAATGGAGACTTCATGACAAAAACAGAACCGGAAGCTCTAATCTTGATTGAAAATCTTGCTGGTAGCAACATCAACCATTGTGTTGATTATGATAGGACCTTGAGGAGCATTGGAGGAGGAGAATCAAAACAGATTTCTGAGCTGGCTGCGAAGGTGGAACAACTTCTAAGACGTGAACAAAGAGCAGTCAACCATTGTGATGATTCTGGAGAAGAGCAAGGTTACCAAGAGCAATCTGGGGACTGTTTTGAGGATGTACAAGCTGAGCTGAATTATGTGAATGGTTATCAAAACCAAGGGTTCAACCAAAACTATAGGAATCATCCTAATCTCTCATACCGAAGCACCAATGTTGAAAACCCCCAAGACCAAAAATATCCAGCACAAGTGAGACCACAATATCAAGCAAAAACGTTTGTGCCAAACCAAGGAGGCTACAACAAGCCTTATGAAAACAGAGTTCAAAACCAAGGAGGCTACAACAAGCCTTTTGAAAACAGAGTTCAGAAACAAGGAGGTTTTCAACAAGGGGATTTCAGCAAATACCTCAGTTCAACAACTTTCAGAGAGGTTATCAAGCACCAGCTCAAGCTCCTGTGAGCTATGCACCAGCTGGATCATCCAATGACAGCGAAATGAAAACGATGCTTAAGCAACTGCTCGATGGCCAGAACAAGAACGCCTTTGACATCAACTCAAGAGTGGAAAACATGTACAGCGAACTCCAAGGTAAGTTTGAAAATCTTTCATCACATGTTAAAACACTTGAGAATCAGGTAGCACAAGCCGCTTCTACTTCTACAAGACCTATGGGAGTTCTTCCTGGAAAACCACAACCGAACCCGAAAGACTACAACAGTGGTAAAGAATTTGTCAATGCCATTACATTGAGGAGTGGGAAACAGGTAGAACCAATCTTGAAGAAAGGAAAAGAAGTTGAGGTTCTCGATGACTCAGAGAAAGTCATTGAGAATGAGAATGATTCAGAGGTTCTCAATGCACCACAAGGTGAGGAAGTTGCAGATAAGAAAATCGCTGATCTTGAGGACGAAACTGAAGATCTCGTGCCTCCACCGTACATACCCAAGTTGCCATTTCCAGGTCGCTTAAGGAAGATTCAAAGAGAGAAGGAGTATGCTAAATTTGATGAAGTGATGAAACAACTTCAAATCAAGCTCCCTTTTCTTGAGTTAGTTCAAAATATTCGTATCTACAGAAAATATCTCAAGGATATTTTGACTAACAGGAAAACTCTTGAAGAAGGAGCTGTCTTGATCACACACGAGTGCAGCGCCATTTGCAAAACACAATACCAAAGAAGAAAGAAGATCCAGGTAGTTTTGTTTTGCCTTGTAAAATTGGTGACTCATTATTTGATAGATGTTTGTGTGATCTAGGTGCAAGTGTGAGCTTGATGCCGCTTTCAGTTGCAAAGCGGTTAGGGATCACAAATTTCAAGCCAACAAGTATCTCTCTAGTGCTCGCAGACCGTTCTGTGCGGTTGCCCATTGGAATTGCTGAGAATGTTTACGTGAGAGTCGGGACATTTTATATCCCCACTGACTTCATTGTTCTTAGCCTGGATGAGGAGCAAAAAGACCCGCTTATTCTTGGTAGACCTTTCTTGTCACACCTCTGGTGCATTAATAGATGTCAAGAGAAGCTTGATCAAGCTACAAGTAGGAGACCTTGTCCAAGAATTTGACATGGAGAGAGTGTTGTCTAAACCAACTATTGAAGGTCAAGCATTTTGGGTTGACATCATGGATGAGCTAGCTGATGAGCTCTTAGAAGAAATGAATATTCAAGATCCACTTCAAATCGCCTTGACAAAGGAAGAGGATCAACATGGATACATTGAGGAAGCAACAACGGATTTCGCTAGAATTCTAGACGAGCCGGTTGAACTGAGTAAAGTTGTTGCATTCGCCTTGCTAGACAAAGATGAAGTAGAAAAGGAGGAGAATGAACCTACCTCAGAAGACTGTGGAGATTGGAGTGAACTAAAAGCTCCAAAGGTGGAACTCAAGCCGCTTCCCTCAGGACTCAGGTATGCGTTTCTTGGTCCTCATTCTACTTACCCCGTTATAATCAATGCTGAACTAAACAATGTAGAGAGTGTCTTACTGCTGTGTGAGCTAAGGAAGTACAGAAAAGCTATAGGCTATTCCCTTGATGACATGAAAGGTATATCTCCTAACCTTTGCATGCATAGGATTTATCTCGAAGATGAATCAATGATGTCTATAGAACATCAGAGACGGTTAAACCCGAACCTCAGAGATGTTGTTAAGACTGAGATCATCAAACTCCTAGATGCAGGAGTAATCTATCCAATCTCGGATAGTACTTGGGTAAGTCCTGTCCATGTGGTACCTAAAAAGGGTGGTGTCACTGTGATTAGAAATGATAGGAATGAATTGATTCCGACAAGAACTGTGACAGGGAACCGCATGTGGATTGATTACAGAAAGCTTAACTCTGCAACAAGTAAAGATCATTTTCCACTTCCATTTATCGATCAAATGTTAGAGAGACTAGCAAACCACCAATATTACTGTTTTCTTGATGGGTACTCAGGATTTTTTCAGATTCCGATACATCCCGATGATCAAGAGAAAACCACTTTTACATGTCCTTACGGTACCTTCGAATATCGAAGAATGCCATTTGGATTGTGTAACGCACCAGCAACATTTCAGCATTGTATGATGTCAATTTTTTCTGAAATGATTGAGGATTATATGGAAGTCTTTATGGATGACTTCTCTGTGCATGGCACATCTTTTGCTGTTTGTTTGTCTAATCTGTGCAGGGTACTCCAATGCTGCGAGGACAAACTTTTGGTCCTGAATTGGGAGAAGTGTCACTACATGGTGCGAGATGGAATCGTTCTCGGTCATAGGATCTCAGAAAAGGGCATTGAAGTGGATAGAGCGAAAATCGATGTGATGATGAACATGCCACCTCCAAATTCTGTGAAGGGAATAAGGAGCTTTCTAGGACATGCTGGGTTCTACAGGAGGTTCATAAAGGATTTTTCAAAGATCGCAAGGCCATTAACTCAGCTATTGTGCAAAGATCAAAAGTTTGAGTTTGGTGAAGACTGCCTCAAGGCATTTATAAAAATCAAGGGATCTCTTGTGAGCGCTCCCATTGTGCAACCACCTGATTGGGAGCTACCTTTCGAGGTAATGTGCGATGCAAGTGACTATGCTGTAGGTGCAGTTCTAGGGCAAAGGAAAGACAAGAAGATGCACGCCATCTTATATGCCAGCCGCACTCTTGATGCCGCACAATGCAACTATGCAACAACCGAGAAAGAACTCCTAGCGATTGTCTTCGCTTTTGAGAAGTTTAGATCCTATCTCGTTGGGTCCAAAGTTGTAGTCCACACTGATCATGCAGTGTTGAGATACCTTTTCACAAAGAAAGATGCCAAGCCGAGGCTTTTAAGATGGATACTTCTACTCCAGGAGTTCGACTTGGAAATCAAAGATAAGAAGGGAATCGAAAATGGAGTCGCAGATAACTTATCTCGACTAAAAGTAGAAGAGGATGTCCCAATGAGAGATGCTTTTCCAGGAGAAGAGCTTGCGCTACTAGAAGATAACTATGTCTATGAGGTTGAGCAATCTAACAACAGAAATGGGGCTGAGCTCATGACCATGCACACCATCGAGGGAAATTTACCATGGTATTCTGACTTTGCTAACTACTTATCTTGTGATGTTTCACCACCTGATTTTGTAGGATATGCCAAGAAAAAGTTTCTCAAAGATGTCCAACACTACTATTGGGATGAACCATTTCTTTACAAGAGGTGTAAAGACGGGATTTTCAGAAGATGCATTCCCGAAAGTGAGGTACATGGTATTCTCTATCATTGTCATGCTTCTGATTATGCAGGACACTTCGCTTCCTTTAAAACAGCAACGAAGATTTTACAAGCTGGCTTTTGGTGGCCAACAATATTCCGTGATGCACACGAGTTTGTAGCGAAGTGTGACGCTTGCCAAAGAAAAGATAACATAAGCAAGTGGAATGAAATGCCACAACATTTCATTCTCGAGGTTGAGGTGTTCGATGTATGGGGCATCGACTTCATGTGACCTTTCCCATCGTCCTATGGAAACGAGTACATCTTAGTCGCAGTCGACTATGTCTCTAAATGGGTGGAAGCACTTGCCAGCCCAACAAATGACGGGAAAGTTGTTCTGAAGATGTTTAAATCTATCATCTTTCCTCGATTTGGAGTCCCACGGGTAGTGATCAGTGACGGTGGAAAGCATTTCATCAATAAGATCTTTGCGAGTCTGTTGGCAAAGCATGGAGTAAAACATAAAGTGGCAGCACCATATCACCCTCAGACCAGTGGCCAAGTCGAAATCTCAAACAGGGAGATCAAAGGAATCTTGGAGAAAACAGTAGGAAAATCGAGAAAGGATTGGGCGACAAAGCTTGATGATGCTCTTTGGGCATACAGAACCGCCTTCAAAACTCCCATTGGAACCACACCATTTAACCTCGTCTACGGTAAGTCCTGTCACCTACCTGTCGAACTAGAGTACAAGGCGTTGTGGGCGACGAAGCTGATGAACTTCGACATAAAGACCGCATCAGAGAAACGTCTAATTCAGTTAAACGAGTTAGATGAACTCAGGTTAAATGCTTATGAAAGCTCAAGGATCTATAAAGAGCGAACTAAAGCTCTTCATGACAAAAGGATAATCCTCAAGAAGCTTTCAGAGAACGATAAGGTACTTCTCTACAACTCTCGCCTTAAAAGTTTTCCAGGAAAACTAAAGTCGAGATGGACCGGGCCATACACCATCAAGGAAGTAAAACCGCATGGTGCAGTGGTTCTCTGGGACAAAAAGGGAGAACTATTTATTGTAAATGGTCAGAGAATCAAACCGTACCTTGCAGATTCCATAATGAACGAGAAAACAAAGATCCTTCTCGAGGATCCTCCAAACCAAGTTTAGAACTCCATGACGGTCAAGCTAATGACTTTAAATAAGCGCTTTGTGGGAGGCAACCCACCATGTATCTTGTAAATATTACTAAGCTTTTCATTTCCTATTTTGATTTTAAGTTTTATACATATTGCTTCAATCCACTCTCTGTGAGTGAAGGGATCGATCGATCCCATACTGTTTCGATCGATCTAGTGCTTAAACATTTGAATTTTGGTATTACAGAACGGGATCGATCGATCCAGAGGTTGGATCGATCGATCCAAGTAAAACGGCAAAAATTCACCAAGTGTCCGGAGGTGTGGGATCGGTCGATCCGGCCAAACGATCGACCGATCCACAACCAAACGACCAAACAACGTGGATCGATCAATCCTAACACACGATCGATCGATCCCTTAAGCACGGCAAAACCCGGAACAAGACGGATCGATCGATCCGGCTGACGGATCGATCGATCCCAGGTATGACGAAACTGAGAAATCACTTAAACAAACCGAAAAACATAAAAACTCAATCATAAAACCAAGAGATCGATCGATTTGCAAGAAAAATCGACCAAAATACTTCTCTCTTGCGATTTTGAAGAACACAAAGAACAAAAACTTCTTTCAATCATAACTTTGTCAAATCTTAACGGTTTTTAGTGATTCTTGGTGCTAATCCACTCAATTTTTCCTCCTCTTTCTGATTCTGGTAACCATTTTAACTCTCTGCAAAGGTATGGCTTCGAATCTCCCAATCCCCAATTCGAAATTTTAGGGTTCTAATGATGAATTTGCTCCAAGTCATTATTGTTTGAGTTTTAGGATGTTTAATGATGGAAAAATGCTAGATTCTTGTCTAGGATGATATGGGAAACTCAATTTGCATTAGATATGGCTAGATTGGAGTGAAATTTTTTATTGTATTTTTCACTATTCATCAAATCCGAAAATGAACCAAATTGAATGTTAATGCATAAAAGTCATGTTATTTTGCTTTGATTGGCTTTAATAATTTGATTATGTTGTTAATTGGTTCATTATTCAAAATGAAATGGTTTCGATATTGGATTGTTATATCATTAAAAAGCCATAGATTACATATCGTTGTATGATAAATTGAAAAAATGGCTTAAAGAATTGTTTTTCGATTCTTACAGGATATGGATCAAGCCGGGAGCTCCCGCAATGCAGGAAAGAGGCGCAGGACGACCCGTAACCAGAATCCTCTATTCAGACCAGTCACGGGAAAATGGGATGCTCACGACACCAAATTCTTGGCAGATATGAGATCAGTCAAGCTTATGCCCACTCGAATGGGATATGACATTACTTTGGCGGACCTTGGTTTACAAGAGGATGCGGCGTCACTCTTTGAGAATATAGGGTTTGGAATGCTTTGGAAGCTCAACGAGCCGTTATATCCAAGATTGGTGAGGGAGCTTCTTGCAACTTGTCGGCTTACCTACAAAAACCCGGACGCACCGATAGCGAGCGAGGGTACTTTCAGTTTCTTCCTCAACAAGAAGCACTACAGATACACTCTTCAGAAAATTTGTGATATCTACGGATTCGAGAAAGGAGAGGATGTCTCGTTCCCAAAGATTGACAGACAACTTGCAAATGATTTCTGGGGTTTGATTGCTCATGGTGATTATGTTTCGCGCAAAGCCAAGATTCCAGCGATAAGGAATCCGGTTTTGAGAATTGCTGTGAAGATCATCAGCAACACCTTTTTCTTTAAAAAGGGATCAGGATTAGTTAGAGATGATGAGTTATGGATGCTGTTTATTGGCGTGAAGCATCTCCTACCAGAGTACGCGGAGAGTCCTGGACCTACCGTCAACTATGCCGCTGTGTTGTGCGATATGCTTCAGAAGATCAAGGGAAAACCTCCAAAGGAATGTTGTGTGGGCAACATCCTCACCCCAATCTTCCAACACACGAAGATTGATCTCAGGAGGGAAGAAGTTGAGGACAGATACGGGAGAGTCGACAATAGACATCTAGTCAACTGCCATGTACTCAACAACAGCGATGTGTATATGTATTGGGATCGCAACGGGACGACCTGTTTCTGCAGTCTACCCAACGGAGGTATCACTTCACTTCTATCTCAGGAAAATTTGGAGTTTTTGCTAGGTCCGGAGCACTTGATACCATACCCTTCTGGCAACACACGGACACTCTCTCGTCGCCATTGTACATCAACACAAGCAGCACCACAACCAAGCGATAGCGATGACGAGATGCAAGAGGCTGAGGTTGACATCGAAGAAGAAGCAGACGAGCCTCAGCCGCAGCAGCTGCTGCCTCACGGCCCAAACCGGTACCGCCTACCGCCCAGCCCTCCTGCAGATGACACAGCCCAGCAACTTCAGTGGATCATCAAATCGCAGAAAAAGAACAACTCCATGATAAGGAAAATGTGGAGGGCGATCCAGAAGATCAAACCTTGTTCTTGTGCTTCAGGTTCACCGACACAAGATGCCGAAAGCGCTGAAGCTGAGGATAATGAGGATAATGAGGAAGTTGAGGAAGGTGAGAATAATGAGGATAATGAGGATAATGAGGAAGCTGAGGATGCTGATGACTCTGAGGGCACAGAGTCCGACTCTATCACCAAAGCACATGAGAAGAGGACCAAGGCAGCTCAAGACCGAGCTGAAGCTTCTCATTCACCGGTGGAGCATTCCTCAGCACAGTATAGCGACATCCGCTTACCCAGAAGCAGGAGGAACATAGGCAGGAGAGAGAGCTCCAGCGATAGCTCTACCCGCGACCACTGAGCTTGTGGTTATTTCTATCCCTTGTCTTATATCATTTTGTTTTTAAGACGTTTGGTTTTATTTCTTTATGTATGGCATTCTTCTTTTAATTTTGTTATTACACCGAGAAGGTGAAAAGCAAGTTCGGGAGAGGATGCCATTTATCTACTAATGACGTTTGTGTTTGTTTCTTTTATTTTGGTGTGTATTATTTTTATTAAAACTTTGTTGGAATTTGGTATGTTTTATTTTTATTAAAACTTTGTTGGAATTTTAAATGTTTTATTGAGTCAAAATAGTTATGAGAATTTGTTATCTTTTGGAATTGCAACATGTTTAAGATCATTTTGTCTTAAAACTGCTTAGCCTTGTTTGAGGATAACTTGGAAGCGCACAAAAATCCATAACTTGATCATTTTAAGAAAATCCCTATCATTTGAGCTTAATCATATATATATGAACTTAATATGGACTTAATATATCTCACTTAGGGGATTGATAATCATGTAATGGAATTACATTTGGAGTTTTCTTTACATTGTTTATATCAACCTTTGTTAACTCCAAATGGCTAGACTTATTTTTAGTCTAGTACCACACCCCTTACCATTTCCATCTTTCAAACCACATGCATCTGTTTATAGCCATTGTCAAGTGCATTCATGTGCAAAAACTATGGAGTATACGGACCGACATAGCTTTCCTTTCGCTAGGATTGTGGTAGTAGTTCGTTTGCATACCGTCATTGGACGAGATTGACTATTGTGGTTTAGTAGATGTATTTATGAGTATGACGAGCATTCATTGTCAAGATTTCTTTTGATGCAGCTTTTATAGGACTCCTCATTCCCGCTCCCCCATCTAAAAAAAAAAAAAAAAAAAAAAAAAAAAAAAAAACGAGATGGGAAAGGAGTGAAAAGAGAAAAGGAGTGAGTCTGAGATCATTAATGTGTTTCATTAGCATCTAAAAAAAATCTTTATATTCATACTTGGGGTTTTGAGTTGGTTAGGAGGATTCGAGCGAAAGGAGAGCTATGTACTTCCTAGTTGGTCTTTGTCTCACTGTGATTTTGCATAATGATTTGCATTCGTTTGCTTTGCTGGAGAACCCAAAACACTTGAGCCACCAAATATCAACCTTCATACCTAGACCATAATGTGTTAGATATTCCCTTTGTGAGAGTACACGCATTTCTTAATAAATGTTAAATGTTAAGTTCTACATGATCTTGGGATTTCATACATTTGCTACGGTTATGGCGAAGTACAATGTAGTACGGTTTGATATGAACTTGGTGAAAGTGGTTGCGAGCATTTGGTTGAAGGCATGATCCTATAGATTTTATGAATTCTCATGTTTTTCAAACCTTTTCTCTTGGTTTAGATTTTGTTTTGTTTTCCTTGAGGACAAGCAAAAGTCTAAGCTGGGGGGGAGTTGATGTATTGTACTTTTGATTGCTTTTTGATTTGTTTTTAGTATTTGTTTCGTGTCTTTTGTTAGTTTTCGAGTCTTTTCTATTTTGTTTTGAGTCTTTTACAGGTTCTATGGAGTTAAGCCGGAATAAGACGGTTTCGGGATTGTTCGGGCTAAGATGAAGCCTAGAAGCTACGGAAAGGACAGGGATCGATCGATCCTACCCTTGGATTGATCGATCCAAACAACACCAAGAACACAGCCAAGGATCGGTCGATCTCATGGGCAGATCGACCGATCCATGCTCCACGGACATTATGTCCGGACACGAAGGATCGATCGAGCCCACATGCAGATCGATCGATCCATGCCCAGCCGCCATGAAGATATTATGTCCGGGAATTGGGGATCGATCGATCCGACTTGTGGATCGACCGATCCTCCCAGCCGCACACACACTTTTACACCTATGTCTATAAATATCCCACCTAAACCTACTAAAACCCATCAGTTTTTCTTTCTACGCCTAAAACACTATTCTAGACACATTTTATTGGATTTCTAAGCTCCTCCTTTCTATCAAACATTTGGAGAAGTTTTGTTGTATCATTTGTTATTTATTTCAATCCTATTATGCTTTCTATGGTTTACTTTGTTGTTTCATTGATTATGTGTGAGTAATTTTATAGTTAGGTTTTAGGGTTCTTGAAGGAAATTGATGGCTTGATGAATTGATAGAGATTTGGGGTTTCTAATCCATAGGTTCTTTGATTCATGTGTTCTTAATGCTAGATTAAGAGTAGCTACCTTAGTCTTGATTTTAGGTTATTCTATAAGCACTAATAATGTTATAGAGAACTTGAATTTTATGAATTGAGCTTTGTATCTCTAGCCTGCGAGAGTTGATGCTAGATCATCATTGTGAACTTAGTGAACTTATGTGTTAATGATAATTTGGTTAGGAGAAATCAAACGAGAGTTTAGTTTTCGAGTAGTCAAGTTTAGGGGTTAAGGCCACGAGAGTGGGTTAATCCACCTTGCGTTCATGTTCTAGAACGGTGCTGAGGGTGTTAAATCCCATGCTCAAAATTATTCATTAAGCCATTGACAACCTGAAATGCCCTAAGGCCTAATGCCTTTTAAATCGTATAAATCAATCGTTTTATGTTTATTGCATTTTGTTTACAAGTTTGAAAGAAAACAATCAAACCCATCCCGCTATAGCTAATTACAAGTCTCGTAAATCATTAGTGCACCATTGGTTCTTGTGGATCGATCTCGTTATATACTACCTTGCGGTTAAGTGTATCGAGTATTCTTTTTCATTTTTAACTTTTAGTTTTAGCTTTACTTTGCTTTGTTGATATTGTTTTTGTTTTTGTTTTTGCATTTCAGGTTTTATAAAAAAAAATAAGAAAAGAAAATAGAAAAGAAGAAAACAAAAAAGAACAAAAAGATGGAAAGGAGAGGATGTGAAGTTCGTTTTGGTAGCAAACACATTATATTGTCCAATGCAGAAGGCGATAGATGGATCGCAATTGTGACCACTGCCGAGAGTCCCCACCGAGCCGAGCCAAATGTCCGGACCAGGTCACTGTGTGCGTGACCGGTCGAGAGAACAAGAGCCTGACCGGTCATAACCCCTCATGACTGGTGACATGAATAATAGACAGACCGATAACAGCCCCTCGTGACCGGTCGCATGAAGGAGGACAGGACCGGTCACGACCACTTGTGACCGGTGACGAGAGTTACCTTACACTAAGATTTTAACGAGACCTCCGAGCCGCTTCCTTACCACGTCCTTGTCGCGTCCTTGCCGCGTCCTGCGCCGTGACCTACCGTTCTGGCCGCGTCCTTACCGCGTCCTTACCACATCCCTGACCGCGTCCTGGCCACATCCTGCAGCGTCCGGCCTCGCGTCCAAAAGGCCGAGAGCCGAGAGCCGACCGAGCATCCTACCGAGAGAGTCCGCGTCCGATCCAAGTGCCCGAGTACCACATCCGAGCATGCCAAATGCCGAGCACCCGATAGCCGAGTACCGCGTCCGAGCATGCTGAATGCCGAGCACCCGATAGCTGAGTACCGCGCCTGAGTATGCTGAATGTCGAGCACCCGATAACTGAGTACCGCGTCTGAGAATGCCGAGCACCCGATAGCCGAATACCCCTTCCGAGCATGCCGAATGCCGAGCACCCGATAGCCGAATACCACGTCCGAGCATGCCGAGTGCCGAGAGGCATGCCGAGTGCCGAGAGACATGCCGAGTACCTAGGGCCGAATTCCGAGAAATGTCGAACCGCCAAGATCGGTCAAGCCAATTACAAGGTAACGACGAGGAAACATGAAGAATGATGAGAGGATCGAAGACCACATCAAAGGAACGAGACAAACCATCTGTGTGACCAAACAACCACAGAACGGTCACAAGACCAATAGCCGCTCTAGTACCTTCACCCATCCCACTAGTTCGTTCCGATGCCGCGTCTAGATGTCTGATCATGCAATTCCAACCACCCGATCACCACGACCAAGATCTCCACCGTGGCCGCAAGGACAACATCGAGACATCACCACCTCCATTACACCATCACTCACCACCACCATTCTAGTATTTCTTTTATCATATAGTTTCTTAAGATTATTGATGGTTTTTAGGTTTTTGTCTCAGGAAGGATGCAAGTAGAGATTCACAACCAGAACTCGATGAACTAAGCCGAGTTCACTCGATGTCAAGCAACAAAGGATCACCGGTTAGTCACCACACCATTACCATCATCGACATATAAGACAAAAATTGAATTCTCGATTGAGTCTAAGGTAGATAACTCGATTCCATCAAGGTTGTTGGACCCGGGCTTCGCCCCTATTTGGGCCCTGCTTGGGTCCACTAAGAAATAGATGCGATCTGCTTCATTAACGGGCCAGAACGAGTGGAGGCCTCAAAGAATGGAGATCAGCCCGAATGGAGATCAGCAGGATGCACGCCACAAGTCAGCGAATGCCAAGTCAAAGGGATCGAGCAGTTAGAGTAGAATCCGGAAGCTGTTCCCAGAATCTTGGAGAGCACAATATCAGGAGGAGGTTAGAGCAGAGGAGTTATAAAAGGGAGGCGAAGTCAATCACCAAGGGGATCATCTTCTTCATCCGGAATTCACATAGAACTATAGAATTATTACTACGACCTCTCGCCGAGAGCTCCCACATTGTATTTCTCATTCAATCTCCTTTTGTAAACTCCGATTAAATCTCAATAAAATCCCTTTTGATTCATTCAGCTATTAAGAATACTTCGTCTCTTAGAGAATCTAGCCCTTAGTTCTTTTCCTTAAACCATAACTTCCTATTGCGAGTTTTAGCGCTCACAATTTGGCGTCGTCTGTGGGGAAAGGTTTATAGAACATCTCTATCTCCAGAGCAGTTTTCTTTCTCCTTGAGAAAATCGAAATGGATCCAGTTAGATCGGAAAATCTGACCATTAGCCCTAGGGCAGAAGCCCGCAACGAATCAGGGCAATCGTTTACGGCAACAGCTGCTAACCCGAATTCCGGAAGGACGATAACTGTTTTGACAGTCCTTCCGCGACCAACCGACGCCGGAACTACAACCGCGCCGGCGGCTCCGCTAACTGAAAACGGACCATCGATAAGAGGGACGGTGACAACCAATCCCGTACCCACTAACGTCGAGGTTTCATCAGTGTCGACTTCTCGATCTGATACAACCAGAACTATTTATGAATCAGGCCCTCGGCCTGCTTCTATCACGTCAAACGGGAACCTGCTTGGTGAAAGCGGAGTCCCTGCTGCCGCTAATCCTAGCGGAACGACAGTAACCAATTTGGTACCATGACTGGTAGCAGCTAGGTTCTCTACGACACCAGCTGTCGCCGCCTCGAGTCCTAACTCCGGTTTAATACCTCCAGCTACGTCCTCCCGGAACCCGCCAGCGGCCGCTGGGTCCCTGCGCCAGAATCCTCCTTTGGGAGGAAGAGCCACGGTTTGGATTCGGGAAGAAGCACAAAACGCTTCACAATCTACCATTCAACCTGAAACCGCCAGGCCGTCTACAAACGAGCTGGCAGAAATTCGCGGGATGCTCGCATCCCTCATAGAGAAAGCCCACCTCCAAGAAAGTTCAAACTGAGCTCTCGCTCAGCGTGTTGAACAGCAGGAGAGGGATCTCATCTATCGTATTAACAAATCCGCTAGGCAGGACCGTCCGTCGACCTCCACCAGGCCCCCTACTTTCATTGGAGGCACGAGGTCGAACTCCAGTCCGCCACCGCGGACTAATCTCACTTTCTCGCCGATCGACACTTCGACTTCGGCAGGACAGTTCGTCACACCGACATACGTCAGAACGCTACCAGTCTTCTCTTCGACCATAGCAACAGCACCGATGCTCAAAAACCGAACATCGGTAGTAAACGGGATGTCGTCTGTAACAAGACTACCATCTCCTCCCCCTTTAACAACCGGCCACGATTCCGGCTGGATATCTCATAATCAGAATCCTGGTTCAAGTGGTCCCAGTACAATCTACCGGAACCCGTCAGCTGGAACTGAATTTCCACAGGACAGTCGTCACCCCTCTAATGCTCCTGCTGCTGTTTCGGCGCATGGAACGGAAGAGCGATATCAACCTCCAGTTCGCGCAGTTATGCCGCAACCGGATACCACTCGCGCGGTCGACTTCGAGTCCTTTCGAGACTATACATCTCGAAACGGCGCCAACTTGCGTCAGATGCGGTCCGAGATACATACTGCTGTCAGTGTCGCACCTGACATCGATCGAGTAATCGAGGAGATGAGGCGCACTCCTTTTACCAACAGGATCGCATCAGCTCGTCTTCGCGACCTCTCGAAACTAAGGTTTCCAGAATATAGCGGGGGAACAGATCCCCGAGCCCACCTAAGATTGTTCGGCTTTGCAATAGCCCGAGCACATCTCGTCGACGAAGAAATTGAGCCAGGGTACTATCGTACTTTTGCTGAGCATCTCGTCGGTCCCGCTCTAGAATGGTTCGCCAACCTAGAAGGGAACTCCATCGATAACTTTAACCAGCTCGCGATTGCTTTCCTAAAACAATACAGAGTATTCATGGAAACTAAAGTTAACAAGGCTGATCTCTGGAAACTGTCCCAGGGACCTAATGATTCACTAAGACAGTACATAACTCAGTTTAAGGAAATTAAGTCTCAGATCGCTAATCTTAAGGATGTAGTAGCCATATCGGCTCTGCAAAACGGTTTGAGACTAGGTTCCAGATTCCATGAGGAAATGACGGTGCGACAGCCCACGTCAATCGATGACGCGCTGCACCGATCAAAATACTTCATTCAAATTGAAGAAGAGCTGGAAGCCGCAAGTGCAAAAGAAAAAGCAGCACAAGCAGCTACCCAGAACCCGAGGAGACCTCCTAGAAAGGATCCTCAGAGTCAAGGACAGCATTCCTTCGGAATACAAAGTTCTGGCCAAAACAAAAACCCAAAATACGACCCTAAAAAGTACTGCAAAACTCATAAGAAAAAGGGTCACTCCACCGAGGAGTGCCGTAAACTCGGGAAGCTCCTAGCCGAAAGGTTGGAAGCAGAACAAAACCCAGCTCAGCTCGTCGAGCAGAACAAAAATGATGACTCGACCAAATGCGAGGCAACGGGTAATAACGATAAAAGAGACAGAGTCTCAGAGGAGGGCGACGTGTCTCCCCCTCTCGCAACCAAAAAACGCGTTGTATGCATATTTAACGGCATGAATGCATGCGGGGGTACCGAGGAATCAGTAACTACACCTCCTCCGACATCCAAGAAAGCACCTCTCTCCTTACTAAGGGGCTGGTGTCCAAACTCCAATGTTTTTCAACCCACCAAAAGGGTAGATTTCATATTTGGAGGGTCCAAGTTTTGCACCAATTCCGTTAATTCAATCAAAGCCTACCAACGTAGAGCCGAAACGAACAACAGGATATGGGCACAGCCTGACGGACCAGATAATTCAATAACCTTTTGGGAGGGTGAAACTCAAAACCTCGATAAACCGCACGATGACGCTCTCGTCATCAGACTCGACGTCGCAGGTTGCGAGCTCTCCCGCATCATGATCTATACTGGGAGCTCAGTGGATGTACTTTTCTACAGCGCTTTTAAACACCTCTCACCGGTTTTGCAGGAGAAACTACTTTCTCCCTCGGCACAATCAGACTCCTGGTGGAAGCCCGAGGAGTCCGAAAAAAAACAGAATTTGTCGTCGTCGACCGACCTCCACCATTCAATGCCATCCTTGGCAGACCCTGGTTGCACAGTATGAAAGCGGTACCTAGCACTTATCATCAGTGTTTAAAGTTTCCCTCTGCGAGAGGAACCGAAACAGTCTACGGGAGCTAATCGGCCTCCCGTAGATGCTACAAGAACAGCCATGTTCAGGCTAGATCTTCCTCCAAATAGCAATTAATGCTAAACGAGGAACTCGTAGAGTGGGATATCAAAAGGCCGAACGACCCTTGTGTCCAAATGAGCCCCCGCAAAGAACTGGTAGTCCAAGTCTGCATAGATGACAAGCACCCAGAAAAATGCGTTGGCATAGGCGCAGACCTGGATCCTATAATTCGCACCGAATTGGTAACGTTCCTCAAGGGCAATGCTCACACATTCGCCTGGGATACCAAAGATATGAAAGGGATAGACTTAGAAGTCACATCCCACGAACTCAATGTTGATCCCGCATACAAGCCCGTCAAGCAAAAATGCCG
The DNA here is from genome assembly GCA_963667165.1 of Barbarea vulgaris. NCBI lineage: Eukaryota > Viridiplantae > Streptophyta > Magnoliopsida > Brassicales > Brassicaceae > Barbarea > Barbarea vulgaris. Next base: position 17,288,685 of record OY763893.1, on the reverse strand, counting down.
CAAACTCGGGCACGAACGCGCCAAGGCAGTACGAGACAAAGTCGATAGACTCTTGAAAGTCGGATCGATTCGCGAAGTAAAATACCCCGATTGGTTAGCCAATCCGGTGGTAATTAAAAAGAAAAATGGGAAGTGGAGAGTCTGTATAGACTTTACAGACTTAAACAAAGCATGTCCAAAAGATAGCTACCCCCTCCCGCACATCGATAGACTGGTTGAGGCAACAGCCGGACACCAGCTCTTATCCTTCATGGATGCCTTCTCTGGGTACAATCAAATTCGTATGAACCCAGAGGACCAAGAAAAAACCGCCTTTATAACAGAGCAAGGAACATCCTGCTATAAAGTAATGACCTTCGGCCTGAAAAACGCCGGGGCAACATATCAGCGTCTGGTAAACAAAATGTTCGCCAGGCTGCTGGGCAGAACAATGGAAGTATACATTGACGATATGCTGGTCAAGTCGGCAAGACAAGAAGACCACGTAGCCCAACTCAGGGAATGTTTCACGATCCTAAATAGATTCGGGATGAAACTAAACCCGGCCAAATGCTCTTTCGGAGTCCCGTCAGGAGAATTCGTCGGATACCTGGTAACCGAAAGAGGCATAGAAGCAATCCAAAACAAATAGCTACATTCCTCGATATGCCGTCACCCCGCACCACGAGAGGTTCAAAGGCTGACCGGGAAAATAGCAGGTTTGAATCGATTTATCTCTCGATCAACCGATAAATGTCTCCCCTTTTACAAACTCTTAAAGGGGAACAAAAAGTTCGAATGCAACGAGAAGTGTGAACAAGCCTTCCAGGAACTCAAAGAGTACCTCACGAAACCTCCTGTACTAGCAAAACCAGTAGAAGGAGAACAGTTGTTCTTATACATCGCGGTCTCAGCCGCTGCTGTAAGCGGAGTGCTAGTACGAGAGGAGCTCAACGAGCAAAAACCTATTTACTATGTCAGCTAGACTTTGCTAGACGCGGAAACAAGGTATCCCACCACCGAAAGACTAGCTCTCGCAGTAGTGATGTCCGCCCAAAAGCTTAGACCGTATTTTCAGTCACATACAATTGTGGTAATGACCTCCCAACCAATTCGCACTATCTTGCATAATCCCAGTACATCTGGTCGACTAGCAAAATAGGCCATTGAGTTAAGCGAATACGATATCGAATATCGTACACGAACTTGCGCCAAAGCTCAGGTACTTGCTGACTTCGTTATCGAACTGTCACCAGAATACCTCGATGGCGATACACATTCCCGAAAGTGGTCCATCCATGTTGACGGAGCATCGTCCAGGCAGGGATCCGGAATTAGAATTCAGCTAACCTCCCCCTCTGGAGAGGTTATTGAACGATCATTCCGACTCAATTTCAAAGCCTCGAATAACGGGTCAGAATACGAGGCCTTAATCGCAGGTCTCCGGCTAGCCCTCGGCCTTGGGGCACGAGAGCTCAGTGCGTTCAGCGACTCCCAACTCGTTACGAACCAATTTCTTGGGGAGTACGAAGCAAGAGATGAACGCATGGAAGCCTACCTCAAAATATTCCAAGAGCTAGCCGGGCAATTCGAAAGTTTCGAGCTAACATGAGTCCCACGCGGAGAGAACACCTCCGCGGACGCTTTAGCCGTCCTCGCCTCGACTTCCAGTCCGACCGTTAAAAGAATCATACCAGTCAAAGGAATCAAAGAGCGGAGTATTAAAGTAGCACCTAAGACTGCTACGATAAGCGAGATCTCGGTCTAAGAAAAAGAACAACCTCCCGGAGCCCAATCGGAGCCTCCGGAAGACCGACCCATCCCAATCGAGGACGAGGAGTCTCCGACCAAAACCTCGGAACCCACCATACCGGGGCAAGTCCCTGACGTTACGGAAACAGAGTCAGGAGCCCCGGACGAACTTAATTGGAGAATTCCATTCATCGAGTACATAAACAACGGCACAATGCCACCCGGTAAATGGGAGGCACATAAGCTAAAAGCGAAAAGTGTCAGATATTGTGTCATTTGAGGCCTGCTGTACAAAAGAAGCATCGGCGGCCCGTACTTACTTTGCACTTTCGGTCAGCAGATCCGCAATCTAATGACTGCATGAGGGTCACTGCGGAAGTCATTCTGCGGGACGAACTCTCGCGAGACAAATAAAGAATCAAGGCTACTACTGGCCGACAATGCTCGCGGACTGCGAAGCCTACTCGGCAAAATGTGAGAAATGCCAGAGGCACGCTCCCGTCATTAATCAACCCGCTCATGAACTATCGTCGGTATCAGCTCCGTACCCATTCATGAAGTGGTCCATGGACGTGATTGGTCCCTTCGAAAAGTCAGCTCGAAAAAACTACGTTACCTTTTGGTCCTAACTGATTATTTCAGTAAATGGATCAAAGCAGAGCCATTAGTCACAGTCAACGAGACGGATCTCATCTGGCGAGACATCATTTGTCGGCACGGACTCCCGCACGAGATCGTGACCGACAACGGCGCGAACTTGACTTCCAAGAAATTTCGGGAGTTCCTCGAAACATGGAACATTAAGCTGACAACCTCAACGCCCCGATACCCTCAAGGCAGGCTGAGGCAGCAAACAAAACACTGCTTAACAACATCAAGAAACGACTAAGCTCAACCAAAAGCTTATGGGAGGATGAGATCCAGGGCGTACTCTGGGCCGTCAGAACTACTCCCCGAAAGGCCACAGGAGAAACACCTTCTCTCTGGCCTACGGAATCGAGGCCGTCGTTCCCGCGGAAGTTTCTATTCTAGGACTCCGACGGACTCTATGTCCCGAGAATGAACAACTTAACAATGAAATGCTCGCAGACAACCTCGACTTCATAGACGAACGTCGGGATCAGGCGATGATACGAATCCAAAATTACCAGCAATCCACCGCACGTTTTTACAACTCCAAGCTCCGTCCTCGGAAGTTCAGCGTTGGCGAACTGGTCTTACGAAAAGTGTTCGAAAACACGAGAGAGTTAAACGCTGGAAAGTTGGGCACCAGATGGGAAGGTCCCTATCGGGTCATCGAAATAATCCGACCTGGCGTTTACAAACTCGAAAAATACGCAAACGGGGTACCAGAACTAAGGCCATGGAATGTCATGAACTTAAAAAAGTATTATTACTAGAGGTATCACAAACAATCGAACTACGTTAAGGCTTGATCCCTCTACAGGGTACGTAGGCAGCTCAATCCCATCAGTGCAGCCACCTCTCGAAAACGTCTTCATCTCATTTCAGCAAGGGTCGGCAACCACGAACAAGCGAAACTTGGACGCCCAACCGGGTCCAATAACCTTCGTTACGTTGTTCTATTTGTCAAAAATATGTATCTCCCCTTTATTAATTCAAAAGTTTTTTATTAATTTTTTCGTGTACAAGCACACAACTATAAAACAATCACAATCACAATGATATACGTATTTGCAAGCGTGACCTCGACGGGGGTTCACAAGCCAAACACTTTACAGTCTCTAAAACGACTCAAACTTACCAAAAATCCTAACCACAGACTAATTTGTACTCACAAAAAATAGTTTTCCACTAGGTCGTCTCAACGACCTCCCGCTCGATGTCGTTAACCGACCTTCCGGATGAACTCCCGAGAGTTCATTCTCTCGCATCAAACAAATTAAACGACAAAATAACAGTCTGAATAGCAACATCGACGACGTACAGCCTCAAAAAAAATAGGCTCCTGGACAAAGTCCCGAAAGCATGCTCGTACCAATCAAAAACTACTCGCGAAAGTACTCGTGTCTTTAAAAATTCCTTACTCAGAAACAAGGAAAACGAGATCGTCTTAATAAAGACAGAAGTCCTAAGTCGGATTAAAGAACCCTCTCGGGCAAACAAAAGAAACAATCAAAAGCAAAGTTTGAAAAGGATTAAAACCCTCCCGGGCAACCAAAAGCAAAAGTCTAAAAATGGATTAAAGCCCTCCCGGGCAAACCAAGTTCAAACTAAAAGCAAAGTAAAAGGAGAGAAGGTCATGGTGCTTCGGCACCACCGGCTTCATCCTCGGCAGCTTCGTTGGACCCAAACCCGTTTAGTCCTCTCGGAACTCCACTCTGCACGTCGACGTCCATAGGCGCTGAATCAGTTGACACTTGCGGCAGGTCGAGCTTCGAGGTGGAAAAGTCCGAAGTCACCGAGGCCTTGTACACTTCCTCGATCTCGGGACGAAGAGCTTCCAGCTTCTCCCTTTCCTTTAAAGCATCCTCGCCACCCTCGGTGATGTCCTTCAGGAGCAAGAGGTTGGAGTCAAGCTCTCGGATATCCGCTTCGTTGTTCGACTCGAGTTTCTTCTTTTCGAACTTTGTCTTGATCATCTCAAAAACCTTCCCATAGGCAGCAGCAAGATCGCGACGTCCGTCATGAACCGAACGACAAATCAACTCATCGGAGGTGGCTTTCAGCCGCTCATTCTCCTCCGAAAGCTTAGACATCGGAGGTGGCTTTCAGCCTCGGCCAGCCTCTCCAAAGCATGATGCTTACGGATCCATTCAAGTCTCTCGTCCTCAAGAAGATCTATGTGTGAAGAGAGCTGGGGGATCTCGTTTGCAATGCGAGACTCCAAAGTCGCCACCAAAGACCGAGAGGACTGAAGGGCCGCCAAGAGGTCCTCAAAGCCTTTCCGAGCCTCCTCCAATTCGCCTCGCTTAGGCACATCAAAAAGACGCTGCTCGTAGCTGGCCACAAGGCGGTTCGACGCCGCTGCCATCTGAAAAGCACAAAGAATCGATCACCAAAAGGAATTATCAAAAGAAAGACTCGCAAAAAAGGGGGGGGATGGATTTTACCTTACCAACCGCCACCACGAAGTCAACATACGTCTCCCACTCGGATAGGTTCCGAACAGCTGGGATCTGACAGCCTGCTGCCTTGAAGTGACAAACGATCATCGCCATGCCCAAACGGTCCTCAATAACTGGAAAATCACGGTTGTGGTTAAACCTCCAGTGGTGACGCCCCAACGATGAGCCATTTCCCGATTGAGACCCAGACCTCGTCTCATTCTCCCAGCCTTGCGAGCGCGCTCCCATAGCTTCTTCCTGTTGCTGACTAACAGGAGCTCGAGCCGACCTCCCGTCAGAGAACTGGGGCGCGTCGAGCTCATCGACCATAGGGGCATCCTCGGGAGCATTCTCTCCTTCTGTCCTTGGCCTCTTGGACCCAGAACCAAAACGGTTAGAGATGACGGCCATAACCTCACCACGAGTTTCGGAAGAGAGCGCCGCAGCCTGCGGCACAATGGCCGAAGAGCCGGTGGCAGCTGGTGGCTGAGACGGTGGCACACCCTGTTGAAGAAGAGATGACAGAGCACGGGTCAGATCCCCAGAGCGAACTCTTTGGTTGTTTCCAGGAGCGGATCGGCGTTCACGTAGAGTTGGTCGGCGAGACATGCTAGCAACCGATTCGGTACTTTCAGAGGGTCTGGAATCTGCAGGAAGATAAACAGATTTCATTTTAACAAAACCCTTCTAATAAAGAAACGCTGAAACGAAAACTTGTACAAAACTTCCTTACCGGGATGAGTCCAACCAGGAGGTGGGATTCCAGAAATGGGCTGCGTTGACGCCGAGAGGAAGATGCACGAGGAGCCAGCTGACGACGAATAGGTTGTTGCCTTTGGGGTGAAGGCTGATGAGGATGTCAAACCTCTCGTCTCGGATAAAGAACTCTTCGGATTCTCTCGTAGTCGAACTGATCCCAAGAGGTATTGGCTGATTGCAGTAGGAGAGCTATCTGTCGCAAAAGCGGAGCAAAAACGACCCGGTCCGGTGTAACTGCAAAACAAAACAAGCTTAATTTCAGAATCAATTGAGTAAGCTAACAATAAAGCAGCAACCGGAAAGTGAAATCAAGAGTCGAGACAAGGTCTCGATTTTTCTATTCTGACCGGCGAAGCCTCGCCAGACAGTCGGCAGCCTCCCAAAGTCAAAATCACCGATTGACGCCGGTCCGACTCGGAAAAAGAAGTATTTCTCCTGCCAGAAATTGTCACGCGCAGGAGGGTCATAGATGATACGTCGGCCGGTGCGAGGCATCACGTAGAAAGTACCCATATTGACAGCGGTGGAGTTATGCTTGAACAAGTACATCGCCGTCACGAGCTCCGGCGTCACGGTAATGCCAGTTTCCCTGGCTCTTACCAGGAGACCGATCATATGCCGGATAAAACCCGGACCCATCTGCGGGAAAGCGATGTCCAGTTGAGCAAGCGTGTCGAGGATCTCCCGCGGGATAGGGAACATAAGTCCGCAGTCCTCAAATAGAGTAGTGTAGGAGCAGCAAAGCCCTTCCGAAACTCGCTCTGGAGAGTTTGGCGCGCATGCCTCGATGAGTTCAACGTCGTCGGGGATACCTGCGCGACGCCGGAATTCCGCAAAATCCTCTTGAGTGGATCCGCGAGTGCCGGTAAGGACCGAATAACTCTTCAGCCATAACGCGGTAGCTAGGGCAAAGGAAAAGGGGGTTTCTTTCTCCTTTCTCTGTTTCTCTGTGTCTGATTTCGGGGTTAAGAAAATAAAAAAATAATAACAAAAAAGTCCTACGAAAGAAGAAGAGGGGCGAGGGTTTTTACCTTTTTGGAGAACACGCAGCAGTTATTGTCTCGTGTTAGGAAAACGTGGGGATTTATAGCCCATAATTATCACTACGTCGAAAACTCCGCACTCTCTCTCTTACTTTTAATATGGACCGCTCATCAACCTTCAAGACGCGACACGTGTACGGCATGGAAGAACCATAATCCTGCGTGAAATCCCAACAGTCCTGGTGCATGCATCAGGTTGAGATTTGGCGTCATCTCGAAGATCAAATCCGTATTTACGAGATTTAATTGTTCAACGAATCTGAGCTAAATCCTCGGGACCAGAAGTTCAATTATACTCTCTCGAGTTCGCGCCCATCACTCAAGAGAGTGGGGGGCTATTGTTGGACCCGGGCTTCGTCCCTATTTGGGCCCTGCTTCGGTCCACTAAGAAATAGATGCGATCTACTTCATTAACGGGCCAGAACGAGTGGAGGCCTTAAAGAACGGAGATCAGCCCGTGCGGAGTCCGGCAGGATGCACGCCACAAGTCAGCGAATGCCAAGTCAAAGGGATCGAGCAGTTAGAGTAGAATCCGGAGGCTGTTCCCAGAATCTTGGAGAGCACAATATCAAGAGGAGGTTGGAGCAGAGGAGTTATAAAAGGGAGGCGAAGTCAATCGCCAAGGGGATCATCTTCTTCATCCAGAATTCACTTAGAACTATAGAATTATTACTACGACCTCTCGCCGAGAGCTCCCACATTGTATGTCTCATTCAATCTCCTCTTGTAAACTCCGATTAAATCTCAATAAAATCCCTTTTTATTCATTCAGCTATTAAGAATACTTCGTCTCTTAGAGAATCTAGCCCTTAGTTCTTTTCCCTAAACCATAACTTCCTATTGCGAGTTTTAGCGCTCACAAAGGTGACATTGTTATTAAACTCTAAATCCTTTTCATTCAATTTTTCATCCTCATCTCTTTCTTTTTCTCACCGAGGACGGTGTGATTTAATTCTGGGGGGGATGTTCCATCTTATACTAATGCTACTCTCTATTTTGTTGACTTGAGACCTTTTTCCATATTTTTACATCAATTTCCTTAATGTTATTATCGAGTCAAAAATTTTCGTTTTTATTGAGTCAAAACTAGTAGGGAATCATGATCCTATCTAACGGATGATCTTATTTGGATTAACACTCTTATGACTCTTGATTATGCTTGACTACATAATCGATTTGGAAAGACTATGAGCTAAGTCAACATTCCGAAAGTCTCTTTCTACTGGATAATAGGAGGATCCAACGTTGTCTCTAACCCTTATTATGACCTAACCTGACTTTTAAATTTCTCACATGGGGGTGGATGTACATCGGACGAGACCTTTTCGAGCCATATAAGACACTGCACTACTTCACAAACTATGATTCCCCTCTCTCTTCTCTTCAGTACTCTAAAAAAAAAAGAGAGAAGAAAAGTAGAAAAGAAAAGGAAAAAAAAGAAAAGAAAGAAAAGCGGATATAAGTTGATGCGGCCGAGGGATTTGGTGCGTAAACCCGTGCATCTTTCAGAACCTCGCAGAGACTTGTATCCACAAAAACAAAAGAAAAAGGACAAGGGCGGATAGGACCGAGGGATATAGTGCGTAAACCCGTGCATCTTTCAAAACCTCGTGGAAGCCTAAGTCCAAAGAAAAAAGAGCAGGGGATCGATAGAAAAAATAAAATGATACCCTAAAAAAGTAGGGAAAAATTGATCCCTTGGAAACGAGAAAAGAGAGAGGAAAGGAACCATACGAAGAATGTCTTGGCTTGGATTGGATCAACATGTCCTTTTGCTGAATCCCCTAGGTAAGACTACCTTTATTTTCTGCTTAATCTATGTAAAGGAGGTTCTGAGGTCAAGGCGATGAGGAGTGCAAAGATGAAATTCCTACAGCTAAGTGAGTTCCCTTGATTTTCGAAGCCTCTTTTCCATGACTTGGCTTTCTTGTTTGCTTAAGAACAAGCAAAGTTTAAGTCTGGGGGAGTTGATAACATCGTATTTTTACCTATTATAGCTATTATTTTCTTATGTTTTTGAGAAGAGATTGGTGTTATACCTTGGCAAAAGAGCCATTTATCACTCATTTCAGGTTTAAGAAGGTTTTGAAGGTTTTTAGGCAAAATAGACCAACGAATGAGGAAAAGACAGCTTCAGACCACCAAATGTATTACACCTTTTGAGAGACTTCCCGATACTCAAATCTGGAGTTCTTGGTGTCTTCGGAAAGACAGAAGTGTCAAGATTCACCTCAGACAAGAATTAATGCAATCCCTTTAGCTGTTAGGAAGATATGATCCGATGAGTGAAGCCCTGTCACTACCGGTAACGCAGGGTCGTGACCGGTCTCAACTTTCTTGGCGCGACCGGTCTCAAGGGCTCATGACCAGTCTAAAGTTAGGTGTCCCCAAGTTTCCTTAAACAGGTTTCCTCGGCCCAATGAAACCCTAGACCGACTCCAAAGCCTATAAATACACTCTTAACCTAATTTTAAAGGGTGTGACTTCAAGGGCGACTTCATAGAGACTCAAAGGACTTCATGAGCCTCCACAAGAGAACTCCATAAACCCTAAGGAAGAGCAGCCGCCTCACCCCTCTCTCTCTTATTCATTCTTTGTTCTTAAGGAAAAGTCTTTGCATCTTGTTAACCCTTTTACAGAAGTAATCTTTGAACCTTATTCTTGTATCTATTCAGTTTATGCTTATGAATTGTTTAAACCTTGCTTTGATGATTCCTTTAAGTATGTTTGAGTATTTTACTTGTTGGGTTTAAAGGGGACATCAAAGGGGGGTGATGGATCTATAGGTTTAGGTGGCGAGATCTGAGCCTTTTGTGATCGATTATACTGCTCTTTCAATCTTAGTTTGCTTATAATGCATGTTGTTAGCATCATGAACTAGCTCTGATCATAGGTAGTTAGGTTTTGCTAATCGCTTGCCTAAGTGCTAGAACCTAGCTTGGATAAATGTTGTGTTATAGGAAGCACATTCCACTTACCTATAGGACTTCATGGACTAGACTCGAACTCGTTAATAATGCTTTGATCTATTCGTCCTTGCCTGCGTGAGTTGAGTAACAGAGTATAAGGATTTTATATGATTATCTCTAAGAGATTAGGTTAATCGTTCGTTAGTGTTTCGTAAGTCCGAGATTTGAAAGTAAACATGCATTGTCTTAGGTTTCACTTGAATAGATAGATCTCTGAACCTCATGGGATCCCTTGAATGCCCAACGCTTGTCTTTATTGTTTTACATCCGTTTTTATTGCTTTTATTACTTGTTACCGTGACACACAATCAACCAAACCCTATATTGAGTTCTAACTATACTTTGGTCTATAATGTTTGCAATACATCTTCTCTCCTTGTGGAATTCGATCCTTAAATACTACATACGTTTGTTGTGCACTTGCAGTACTTTTGTGGTCTTTGAGGTAAAAGACTGAAGCGAAATATCACACGCATCATAGAGAAAGAGTACCAAAAAGCTATATGGTTGTTCTGTCATGGTATTGTAAAAGGAGTCTAGAAGGTCTGTGGCATTGAGATAAGAGATGAGACCACGCGATGACGGACCTGTAGACTATTTTTGTGAAATTGTGGGTTGAATCGGGAAAGATGTGAATGCCTACGGTGAATAACATGGTGGTTTAGATCTTTTCAGATAAGAATTTCTAGTGACTTACTAAGGTGAATGTGAGTGTGGTGTTCTTATGATGAAATGAGTTTCTGTGTTTTCAAACTTCTTTCTCTTGTCTAGTTTTTGCTTTGCTTGAGGGCAAGCAAAAGCTAAGTCTGGGAGAGTTAATATATCATGTTTTTTACTGGTTTTAAGCCATGATATAAGAGGGGTGTATTGGACTGAGTATTTGGTGAGATTTGAGTTAAAATGATAAATCATGTGTTATTAAAACATGAATTTTAAAATATCTTTTAAATTCCAGTGTTATTGGATTAATGATTTTAAATCTACAATGAAATCCACTGTTATTGAAAACGTTATTAGGATTTGATTAAAAAGTTTCAGCTGAGATTTGAGGGGAATTCTTAGTTAAAAATACAAAGACTCAATTCTTATTGTTTTAGCTGAGAGTTCAGAGAATTTAATAACAAAATTCTTAATTCACCAAAATTTAACTAAATCCTCTCAGAATTCATTAAAACTCAAATCTCCCTAAATATTCAGTCCAATACATCCCCCTAAGTATATAATCGAATATTTATTGTGTTTTTCGAGTTGTTATCAAGTCTTTTGCAGGTTTACATGTGTTGGAGATCTTTTGGACGATTATGGAGCAATTGTAGCTATGAAAACGAAATGGAGTTTTTGATGACCGTTGGTGTCGGTCGACCGCACTAAAAGACGAAATTTCTGCACAATTACAGATTTGCCCCAGAAGTTTCTCAGATTTGCAATTAAGCCCAAACGTGTTTTAGACTATAAATACGATTTTTAGGCATTGTTTAGACCTATGCTTGATTTTACAGTTCATTATTCAAAGCCACATTTTGAGAGTTTTCATAGAGAAGATTTCCACTCTTTACTTTTTTTTTTGTTTATTTTATGCTTTCTATTCTATTCATGATGTTTGTTTCATTCACCATATCTGAGTAGTTTGCTTGTTAGGTTTAGGAATTTTCAAGGGTTTATGATAAATTGTTATGTTGTTAGATTTGTTAGGATTGAATCAATAGAGTTCTTCATCTAGATTGTGATTATTGCTTATTCTAGCTTCGCGACCTAGAATTTGATCTTAAGTTGATTAGTTGACACGAAAGTGTAATTGATTGTTTGAACTATCTTAGATGAGCAAAATAACTATTCGCAAAGAAATGTGTTTTAGGTATTTTGTGAACAATCAAACCTGATCATTAAGGCTTGTCTGAATTGAAGAATTTAGCAAAGAAATTTGGAATTTTAGATTTAGACATAGATAATTTCCGCAGCGAAAGCTGGTTTATTTTATCATCGTGTTTCGAGTTCTTGAACAGTTCTTATTAATAATCTTGACAGTTTATTTCCAATGCAATTTTGAATTACCTGAGAATATTTCCTTAAGACTAACTCTTTTCCCAATCGTTTTACAACCTGATTTAATTTTTTTGATATTTTTAATTACTTCTTATTTGACTTAGGTTGATTCGAAACGAAAAGATCTGTTGCGAAGCCTGTAAGTTCTTGTGAATTCGATCCCTAAGTACTGCAGTGATCTCTTAATTTGAGAGAATATCTCTAAGGGTCAATTTGAGCATATCAGTTATCGCCATCATTTAACGCTCAAACCGCTAATGGAAGCTTAGCGTCGTTAAATGACATAGTGAAAGTTCATGCTTTAAATGTCCACAATTTGAAAGTTCATGGTTTTTTTGACATTTTTTCCGATATCAAATTTAAGCATATTAATTATTGAAATATACCCAATCGCGAACTGGTCAAAAAATATATCTTTAAAAATGGAACAATACACCCACATATTGTGCGGATTCTTTCCTAGCGAGTTTAATTTTTTGAAAACTAGAATTATATCAAGCTAGATAAGGACCCGCATATATACGGGTTTATAGAAAATATTTTAAACCCGTAAAATAAAAATTAATAGTAAAAGATAGAGAAAAAATAAAATCATTTTTTTAAATATATAACATAAGATTGGTTTTCAATAATCTTCGATATTTTTAATTTGGTTTTTAACTAAATGATATAATATGCATATGTATATCTAATGTTTCCTTCTCCTATATGTATTGAATTATTATTTGTATTGTTTAATTACTTTTATTTCGTAGATTTTATATTAATTTCGATAAGTTATTTTTCATATTCATATTATAATTAGATTTTGAGTTTGTTTGGTGCAAAATTAATAGAGTACAAATTTGTTTATATTGAAAATACAATTATAATATTTACGATTTGATTGTGTGTTACTATCTTCCTTTTATTAAGAATTTTGAAAAATTAGAAAAAATCATTAAAAGATACACCAAAATTTTCTCAACATATGACTATGCATCCAAGCTATTTTAATGTGTTGAACAATATTGAATAACTACTTTTTCATCAAGTAATAGTAAATTTATCCGTATGAGCTCATTATTTTTTTGAAATTTCTGAATTTTGAATTTCGAAGAAGACACACCATAACATGAATATGACGATAAACACATTTGCAATCTAATTGATCCAATGTCAAATAACTTTTGATGTTAGCCATCATAAATCAATAAAAATATCGTATTAGAAAACTTTGTGAGATATAGTTTTTTTTTGTTTTTGTTTTGTTTTGGTAAAAGTTGTGATGGGGGTAAATTTGATTTTATAGTGAGAAAAAAACAGTCTATCACATTTTTGTTTTCTAATATTAAAAGGTATTGTGCCTTTTTTCTTAAATTGTGTTAATAAATGAGAAAACTATGTATCTTTACATCTTTTGATTAGGGAAAAATTAATTATAAAAACAACCGTCTATAAGATTTATTTTTTTCTAATAGTAAAAGGTATTTAACTTTTTTTTTTTGCTTTTTTAAATTATGTTAATAAATAGAAGAAGATAATTATCTTTATCGCTTATAATTAGGAAAAAGTAAATTATCGCTTAGTGTTTTTTTTTTTATTTTTTTCCTAATTAAAATTTGTAGATATTAACAAATTAATGATTTTCTTAAATTATTTAATTTTTATTATATTAATAATTTTGATATGTATCAAGATCTGAGGTTATAACTGACACGTGTCATGATCTCGTTAATTATAATTTTGACACGTGTCGAGCTCTCGTGAATGCAATCCAGGTTTATATAATAAGATATATTTTATGATTTTTAATATAATTATATTAAGTTTGTGATATTGTAGTTTTAATGATTTTATTTAAAAACACTAAAAATCAATTGCATTTCATGTAATCTTCTATTACACTATTAAAAAGAGGTGATTTATAAGTGTTTCCAAACATATCTCTTAAAAATAAATTTAAAGCAGAATTACTATAAGTTGTAACCAAACACATTTATTTCCTTATCTAATATTGGAAATAAATGTGTAAATAAATAGTTACTATAAGTCGTAACTAAACACATTTATTTCCTTAGCATTATTTATATTATGTAATTATAAATAATCAATCCAAACAAGTAATTATATAAACATGATCGCTTACAGGACGCAAAACTACTAATAGAAATGGGACATGACATGTTTCTGTCGAAGAATAAGATAAATGTTGGATAACTAATTTAAAATATAGACTAAAAAATATAATATATTTATTAGAACTACTTATTTATAATAATTAAATTTTACTTATTCAAATATATTTTTAATACAAATCGACTAAAATAATCAACCAAAAGGGATAATTATATAACATGGATTGATTATAGCATGAGAAGTTTTTCATGGGTATAAGACATAACGAATTTGTGTGTACGTGTATATATCTTCAATATTAGAATTAGAACTACCGACAAAAGATTTAAATGAGTATATACGTCAAACAACCATCAACACTAACATATTTTAATTTAGTGAGGTTGAAATTACATTTAACTTAGACAGTCACCGTCAGCTACATCTGGAAAATTAGTAACACAAAATCACGAGAACATAATGTTTTTAAAAAATAAGTATATATGCCAGACCCAAATCAAAAGTAATAAAATTTCTCTCATAAAAAAATTTATGCTTTTTAAAATGAGTATACGTCAAACAAACAAGAGCACTAACACTATATAATTTAATGAAGTTGAAATTACATTTAACTATAAGAAAAATAATTATAAAACTAAACGGACCAATTCTAAAAATCTATTAATTTTCTTGAAAATTGAATATAAAATATTAAATTGTAAAATATAAACATTTGCTAAAACGATTAGGAAAACTTTGATTAACGGTTTACTGCGGGTTCGACTCATCACGAGAAGAAAATATTTATACAAAATTACACAAAAATATAATTATTAATAAACACTAAAAAAACAAAAAAGAACTACAATTATATATATATATATATATATATATATATACAATACAAACATTTTATTATTATTTTTTTATTTTTTAATATTTTAAAAATTTTCAGTATATAGAGATACAATTGAAAATAAAATTACATGAAAATAAAACAATTGACTCGTGGTGTACCGCGAGTTCGACACTATAAAAGAGTACCTCTTAGTGCTATAGCTAAAACTTAAAAGACAATCACACAACTCAAGAATTTTTTTTTGGTTGTTTTTAAATTTTTTTAATTTACATTACAGTGATATACAATAGAAGAGTGAAGTTCATGGGTAAAAAAATATAAAACTTTGTATTTCTTGTGTAATTTTAACTTAATATTTTTTATTGTTTATAAATATTTTTATATCTTGTTTTTTTAGAACATGAAATTAGTTTATACGTAAAAATTATAAGTTAATATCCGTATCCGTGGATCAATATTTTATATTTAATAAACAGTAAAAAAACAAAAGAAAACTATAAATTTATATTAAAACATTGTGGATTCAAATCTAATATTTTATAAAATAAAGGTTTTTCTAGTATTTTATAAAATAAAGGTTTTTCTAGTATTTTATAAAATAAAGGTTACTTTCAATGTAAATCAACGTTATACTTTATACAGTAGGACGAACTAATCCCAGGATCTTGCGGTGCGATACCTTCCAAAACGCACCGTCTCGCTCTCTTCATAACCCACAAAAAAAAATTCTCTATTCGTTTCAAAATTTCCCAAAAACCTGATAACCCTCAAATTTAACAACCTTCACTTTCCTCAATTCAATGTCTTGGCTCTTCAAATCTCACACTGATGATAACGAACCTTCCTCTCCCGCCGCCGCCACCACCACAACCCCTAAAGGTGTCAAAGACGATCTATCTTCCTTACTCCGTGGCGTTGCCGCTTTCCTCGCACCACCTCCTTCTCCACCATCTGCTCCCATTGAACGCCGAGATTCACCAACTCAGCTTGCACTTGTCGGGATCCGTAACGATCTAGCCGAGATTCGTGTAAACTTCACCAATTTCGCATCGAATTTGCTTCAGTTTCCTAGTAATCTCTACGAAAAAGATAAATATATTATTAGTACAAGGAGAAGAAGATCTGATGAGTTTAATCAAGTTCCTGGGATTTCTGATGAAGTTGTTGATTTCGCCATTAAAATCGCTACCAGACCTGGTTGCTGGATTGATTTCCCATTGTCACTCAATACTGGTAAATAAAATACCCTAAAATTTTGACTTATCTGTGTATTCGATTCATCAAAATTGATTTTTTTTTTTTTTTTTTTTTTTTTTTGTTTTTTTTTTGTGTTTCTGTATTGCTATACTTTTTTTCAGTAGATATAGGAATCATTAGAATTTGATTATTCATGCTCTGCATTGACATAATTGACTTTTTCAGTGGATTGTTACAAAAAGTTCTTTTTTTATGCAGCGGCGTCTGTGCTTTAGTGGGATCTATAAGGATTATGATTTAGGCTTGACTTGTCCATGAGTCTGATAGGCACTAGAGTAGAATAAATGTGGAAGAGAAAAAACAAATGATGTATTGTTGCTTCAGTGTTTCATTCTTGGCGTTTTTTTGGGAAAAGATTGATTGTTGTTTCTACAGTTTGATTTTTTGTAGCCTTCTCTGTTCCTTAGGGGATTACGACTAGGCTTGAGCAGTCCATGAGTCTGATAGGCACTAGAATAGTCTCAACATGATTTGTTACATTTACCTCCAGTATTTATGCTTTAGTATTTCATTCTTGACCTTTTTGGAAAAAAATTGATTGTTTCCATAGTTGATTTGTTGTAGCCGTCTTTGTTATTTAGTGGGATCTATAGGGATTAAGACTAGGCTTGACCAGTTCTTGAGTCTGATAGGCAGTAGAATAGTATATATATGGAAGAGGAAAAACAAATTTAGGGGACTCAACATTACATAAGTTCTTTTTATGCTTCTGTATTTTCACTCTTGACCTTTTTGGGAAAAATTTGGTTGTTTCTATAGTTGATTTGTTGTAACCGTCTTTGTTATTTAGAGGGATCTATAGGGATTAAGACTAGGCTTGACCAGTCCACCAGTGTGATAGACACTAGAGTTGTATAAATATGGAAGAGGAAAAACATATTAAGGGTTGTTATGGAGCAACTGGTTAGTGGGAGCTTTTAGAATCAATAAAAGAGAATGTCTACAACAGATTTCTAGGGTTTTGTTTTTGTGTTGTTGATTGTAACCAATAATTCAGGATCAATAATGGAGGCATTTTATATATTTTCTTCACGCCTAGATCTTTAACATCTCAATTTGTATGTTAGAATCATAAAAACTAAAGAATTTATTTTTATCTTGTGTTTCTGTAATGCTTGCAAGTATACTACTAGTCATGATATATTACAATTGCTAATTCTGAATTTACTTGTTTAAAACCTGATTTGTCAATATCCATGCTCTGTGTTGACATAGTTGACTTCTTGCAGTGGCTAAACATGATTGTGCTTTAGTCGTTCGCTCTTGATGTGTGTTTATTCTAGTAAAAGGTTGTTTGTGTCTACTGTGTGTTGGTTCTTTTGAGAGATCTCTAGGTATTGAAGACTAGGCTTGACTGATTCAGCAGTCTCCTCTGGGTATATATTTCTCCAAGCCCGGATCATTACAATCTAAAGCTTCCTATTACTATTTATAGATCACATTTCTACATGCCATTTTAAATCTTTGTTTTTTATTTGCAAAAGCATGTCTTCGGTCGTTTAAACCCATTTTGGTTAGCTTGGCAATATTTTTAACCACTTACTGGGTATAACGTTGTTGCTTTATAAATATTTTCCCTATTAATCTTTGTTGATCCAAACAACAGTGAGGAAAATTTGATTTTGTGAACTATGCTGAAGTTGTTTTATCCAACTTTTCATGTCGATGTTGCAGAATTTGAACTGTCTGATGCTCAAAGGGCACATGCATCAGCCATTGAAAATCTGGTTCCTGGCCTTGTAGCTGTGAAGAATGATGTCAGCAGTTACATGGGTGATGAACACTTCTGGCTGATTTATTTCATTTTGCTGATGCCAAGACTGAATGGTCATGATTTTGAGCTCTTAGCAACCTGCAAGGTAGCACTTATTTACTCAACATGCATCCTGCTTAAATGTCAGTATCTGATCCAATATATTAATTTTTAAACACCTGAAGATGAAAAACTAGGCTACGGTATTATGACTCCTTCAACCGATTGCATTAAGAACAAGTAGGCTATAAATGTATAATGTTTTAATGTCTGGTTTTAACGTTGTGTGCTTCTTTCTTTTAAATTTGCTCAACATTTTTCCCAAGTTACTATGTTACCCATATCTGAAACTTCGATTACTATATTGAGTGGCACAGGTATTTGAAACAAGGGATCAACTTTTACTAAAGTTGCAAAAGAAGGAGGAAGGTTCAAGCAGGAGCTCTGTTGGTCGCGAAAGTCCCGGAGAAAGTAGCAGTAGGGAAACAGAAACTGTGGAGAGAGTCGTCGATAAGATAGAGACTCTGAATATAAGTGATGAATCATCTGAAGAAAGACAAAGGAGTTTCAGAGATGTTGAGGAAATTTCCTTCAGCGATTTAGATGTAGACGATCTCTTGGAGAAGCCATATTCAAACAAGGGTACACTGAAAAGACCAGCTTCAAACGCAAGCGGTTCTAGCTGGGTTCAGCTCGGCAAGAGTCAAGGTGGACACAGCAAAGATTCGGAAGGTGATTCCAGTGATTGGCTTCCGATCGGCGATTCTGATTGACGTTTTCTAAGGTATTAAAATTGGATATTTTACTGTAAATTGAAGTGTTAGGAAATGACTTTTGAAGGAAACCATGAACATTTTTATTAATAAATATCTGCTTGTGTATTAGTTAAAGAAGACCGAACTTACCGGACAGAATCGACCATAAATTAATAACTAGGAGAGGCACCCGCGCCTCGCGCGGGTATACATTATATTAGTAATTTTGCTTATTAATATTGTTTAAATTATTTGTCACATAATTGTTTACAAAATATTTGAAAAATATATTTGTTTCTAAAAAAAATATTTATCATATTCAAATAGCTATAATAAAAAAATCTATTAATTGTTAATAATTATAGATTCGTTATATTTCAAATTTTAAAAACAACAAAAAGTAAAATATTACATGATAAAATAATTGTTAAGAATTTAAATAACCACTTATAAATTAAAATTCATAAGCATGTTCTTGAAACACACTCAACATTCATTCTATAGAAAAAAACCTAGAGCAACCACTCCAATCATCAAACAAATACCAATCAATATTTTTACGACAAAACATTCAAACTCCAAAATAACTTATAATAACAGATGGATCATACCTTCTCGGAAACAAATACAAATATTCCTCAAACATTTTTTGGTGTTATTTACCCAATATTTTGGTCTCATTGACACTATCAACTTGTTCCATGATCTCTAGCTTCTTGGTTTCTAAACCAAAGTTTTTTCAACGGATTCTGGAAGTTCTTGAAATCCACTTTGTGATTCATTCTCTGCAGCAATTAGAAATGGAGCATACTCTTTGCCATTGATGCCATTGTTAGTCCTTGGTGTTCATAACTATCTTTTTCATAATTATTGATGAACTTATGCCATTGTTAGTCCTTGATGTTCATAACTATCTTTTTCATAATTATTGATGAACTTTCCAGACATATGTGCCCCAGAACTAATAGAAGAAGACATACAAAAGCTTCTTTCTTTAGCTTACAATTGAAATTCTTGCTTCCAAATTGAACGTTCAACAAGTCTTCTTATTCTTCTTCCACACGGCATGTTCTAACCACACTTAGTTCGTTCTGTGTTACCCAGAAGATTATTCAAACCAGCAAATATTTTGTTTATATATGCTTTACTTTTTTTAACTTCAGCTTCTTCGAAGTAGGTAACTGAAGTTGAGTTCGTTAATCTGAATAACACGAAAGAAGGTATTGGAAATTACTAATCTGAACACTATCCATTCAACCAAAAGAGAACCCCGAAGTAAATGGCAGTTCCTTAAACCTCACGGATAATATAAGAAAAAATGATAAACCCTGATTTTGATAAGATCCAAAATTAATCTAAAGAAATAGAGAAGGAATAGAGGAAGAGTGAGATGAGAAGAGAACTTAGAGAGAAAGAAATGTGGAAATCAATCCATTACTTGTTTGATCGTCAAAAGATAATGGTTCACTACAATGACTATTCTCTTAAATACTAATTCACTTGAAACCCTAATAATAATAAGATATAAGATGACCCTCTTAATGCTTTAGAGGCTTAGGCCAACTCAGCTGCTGACTCCTCTTCCACGTCGATACTAGCCACTAGCTTTCACCTTCACTTCAACCCACTCGATTCTATCAATACCGCCTCCTGAAAGACTCACCTTGTCCTCAAGGTGAAATCCTGTAGCTTGATGAGGAGGATCATGACTACTTAGCTCGCCCTTTCCTTCTAATTTACTCTCTTCAATTCCCACAATGAAAACCCCACCAGTAAACTCTAAGGCCTGCTGGACCGTAAGGTTAGCTTCTGTACCTTGTAGGCGTCTTCCGGTTTGGTGTCTGTTTTCCCAAGGTGGAACATTCCAATGACAGTTCCTAGAATTCGACTCCCAACTTACAGCTTTACTGAACTCATTGTCATCGTCACATTTTGTAATCCATCTAGCTTCTTCTCCATTTTTCAGCCACCAACGACAATGGTTCTTAGTAGTTTCAGCATGTTTACTCATCTTAGTTGCTACAGCATTACTGGTCCCTTGATACCCCTTTTCTCTAACCGCCCCACAACTTAAGATTGCCTTACTCTCCACCCAAAAGCCATCCTTTTGTACATCCTTAACATTCTTCTTCCATTTTTCCTCTAACAATCTGTCTATTACCTTACTCTCCCTTTGAAGACTCACATTGTCCTCAATGTGATAACCTAGCTCCGTGTCACTTGGCCCCTTGTATTTTCCCTGATTACCAATTGTTACCCAAGTGTTACCCTGATAGAAAGACATTGTTTTTTCTTCCCAATCAACACTCGTCTCTCCTAGTTTGGCTAGCCAATTGTAACCCAAGATTAACTCAGCATCAGTTCGACTCATGTCCAGTACCAAGTAGTCTTCTATGATCTCTACCTCTTGAACCAACAAACTGATCTTATAACAACTACCCTTGCTCTGCATTTGTTGTCCCGGTACCATAGACACTAGAATTGGATTTGAAGCAAGTATTGGCAGCTTGATACTATCAGCTAGCTTTTCTGAAATAAAATTATTTGTCGCTCCCGAATCAATAAGCACCACTACATTATACCCCATAATCGATCCCATAACCTTCAGCCTTTTATCCTCCTTGTTGCCTATCATATTCCTTGTCACCACGATCAGACTACGCAACTCTTCTTGTGCCCTTTGGTGTCTCACCACGGTTTCCCTTTGCGAATTTGACAGCTCACTCATCCGCACAGCACTGGTTACACCGTTACCATGTGAGAACTCATTTCCTTCATCAAGCCATTGCGCTAAATCCATCATATGTATAATCCCGTCTGGTTTTAGTTGCCTAATTGAAGATTGCAAGTGAGGCTTTAAGCCTTGCAGAAACACATCCTCTAAATATTTTCCCGGTAAACTAATCGAACTGAGACTAAGAGCTTCAAACCTTTTTCTGTATTCTGCCACAGTTCCCTCTTGATGAATTTCCAGAAATCTTGATTGGCTTGTCGTCAACCTTGCAGATTCTTCCTTTGTTTCTTGTTGAATCATCCACTTAAACTCCTTCCAATTGGTAGGAGAACTATTATTCCAAAGGCTCTTAATCCATAGGCCTGTGCCACCAACCAATTGAGAATATACTATGTCCAATCTCTCATTCTCGGGCACATTATTCTCGATGAAGTAAGCTTCAAACTGATATAACCACGTTCTCAATTCCTCATCTGAGCATCGGTCCAACTTAGCTTCTGTCTGTTCATTTTCTGTTTGATTTGGTGGCCAATGAAATTCACCTTCAGTAGACACACACACCCTTTGGCCTGTCCTAACACATCCGCTTCCATTCACAAGATTCACTCTCTGATTTTTTGCGATAGCCATTCCCTTATCAATAAAATGTGGTCTCCTCTCAGCTCCCATTCTTGTTTGTGACATTGGAAGCTGAATGTTGGCATTAGGATCTCTTCGATTAACACCCTCTGAACTATGCTCGCGATAGCTCCACTCATTATCCTCCACAAGAACATCATTATTTCCCAGCAATTTCACTTCTCTAGTAAACTGGGTCCTAGAATTCGGATCTCTTCTCAGCCTTATAATGATCCTATCATCGTAGATACTTCGATTTGAGGACTTCCATGGACTAAACTCACCACCAAAAGAACCATTTCGTACTGACTTACCTAAATTACCACTGTATAACGAGAAGTCTTTGACATAGAAGATTTGGTCACGTTCTCTTGCCTTCCTTCGCTTTCTTACTGTTTTGAAGGTTTTGCGCTTCACCCTCAATCTTCTTTCTCTCAGATTTGTCCTTGTTGTTGAGTTTTCTGGTGAAAAAGCTTCAAGAGATGTATTGCCCACCAGGTGTTCGACAGAATTCCTCAAGTGGGTTTCTGAGTTTTCCACTCGTTTAAGTGGCACAAATCCTTCTGCTTGATGTTGCTGGAACGCAGGAGTTGTTGTTGCCACGATAGCCAAAGGAGTTTCTGGGTTCTTCATCACTACAGGAGCAGATCTCGTGGCTTGAGTTTGCTGAACCGTCGGCGTTCGAGAACTCACCAGCTTGTCACGGAAAAACTGCATCATTTCTTCATGGTGTTCCATGATGAGCTGATTCGAATCTGTGAGTTGCTTAATGGAAGATCTGAGCTCCTCGGCGAGCTGATTGATTTTTGCGTCCAGATCTGTGACGGTGGGCAGACTAACAGGTTGAGCAGCTTGAGTCTGTTGAGGAGGCATATCACTCTCAATGAAAGCACCAATTGATAAGATCCAAAATTAATCTAAAGAAATAGAGAAGGAATAGAGGAAGAGTGAGATGAGAAGAGAACTTAGAGAGAAAGAAATGTGGAAATCAATCCATTACTTGTTTGATCGTCAAAAGATAATGGTTCACTACAATGACTATTCTCTTAAATACTAATTCACTTGAAACCCTAATAATAATAAGATATAAGATGACCCTCTTAATGCTTTAGAGGCTTAGGCCAACTCAGCTGCT
The DNA here is from genome assembly GCA_963667165.1 of Barbarea vulgaris. Lineage (NCBI taxonomy): Eukaryota > Viridiplantae > Streptophyta > Magnoliopsida > Brassicales > Brassicaceae > Barbarea > Barbarea vulgaris. Next base: position 17,265,864 of record OY763893.1, on the reverse strand, counting down.
GACTCCTCTTCCACGTCGATACTAGCCACTAGCTTTCACCTTCACTTCAACCCACTCGATTCTATCAGATTTCAACTATAAACCCGACAAAGCTGAAGGCGGAACAAAACCATCACAGAACTGACCGAGTGACCAAGCCGACAGTTGAAACAAAATTAAGAAAAAGCAAACCTGGTTGAAACAAAATTAAGAAAAAGCAAACCTGGAATACATTTGAATCTAAGACGAAACACACAAAAACCAAAAAGAAAATCATGAAACATTAGAATTTCTTCAATAAACAAAAATTTATTGAGATTCAGGAAACATTCATAAAGCTACAAAAAATAATCAAAAGAAACAAAAGAAATCAAAATCACATATATCCATACACGTAACAGAGAAATAATTAGAAGTGAGTAAGAGAGCTTCAATATATACAGAGAGAAACATAGATGGAAATTTGTATTAGTGATAAAGCATTCCAATCATTAACAAAGAAAGAAACCGTACGTATATTTTTTTACATTGTTCTAGAAGGACCGTATGCGGTCACGTAAAAAAACCCTAGATCCATGAACTCCTTATTTCCAGACCCTACAATATCAGAAAGATTATGATAAATTAACTATAGTTAAGCAAAAGAAAAACAAAAATCTTAACGAAAGTACATGCTAACAGAGACCAAATCATAAGATAGCAAATATAAGAATCTATTCGACAATAAGCATCAATATTAAAACCCAAACGCCCAGCTTTATGAGATCTGACAAAATGGATCTAGTGACCGGCGGGACCCAGTGGCTATGTTCTCACTCATATCTAAGAAAGACGTTATTATCGCAAGATCTTTGTTGTCTCTCTGATGTCTTTTTGTTCTAGGTTCCCAACAGAATATCATTTCCCTCTCGCATCTTCACTCGCCTAAAAATTTCATCATTCTTGGCTCCTGACGTTTTTCAACAACATCCTCTAGCTTAACTCTTCCCTCATCATCTCTCGATTTTATTCCTGTCTCGCGCTATATACATGAAAATATTTTGGTTTCGCGGCTTATTTTCTTTTTGGTCATCAAGATTAGTCTATGGGACTTGACTCCGCATAAACAACTCTCTCTTAGTCGATTTTCGCCTCTTTTTTTTTAACTTATTCCCTTTGTGAGGGAAAAATTATGACTTCTTTTCCTTTGTGAGAGATCATTTACACACTTTTTCTTCTCTATGGAGAAAATAGTTCCTTCAATTTTCATGTACAATAGAGATGTTGTTTATTCGTTATGTAAACCGAGAATCTTATGCATTTTCTAACCATTTTGTTATCTTGTACTAATTATACGTAACTTATGTTGACAAATTATACAAAAATTTAGTCAAAATTTGATTTAACACTTAACCAATTAGAATAGTAAATTAGGTTGGATTATTAAAAAAAAAAAATCAAATTTTGTTCCTTCAAATAATTAGAAGCGTGTAAAAAAGTTATTGTGAATTAAGTAATCTAAAATCTAAATCTGAAACAAAAAGTTTAAATATTATTGAAGTAATATGATTTAACATATTTTAGAAAAAAATAAATTAAAAAATATATATATTTTATTATTTAATTTGTTTTGTCGGTTATCCTTTTTGATTAAGGGAAAAAAGACAATTTTATTTTTACCAGAATCTTATCAATCAAACGACACGTGTTGTGGTCTAATAATAAAAAAGCGTGTTAAATTTTATTATTGGAACTTAAATAATATAAAAAAAAAAACTAAAAATTTAAATATGAGAAAAAAAAATTTAAATTTTATTAAATTATAAGTTTAATGTTTAAAGTCTAAATATCTATTTTTTTATTTAATTTTATTACGTTAGTTTTGATTTAAATATATGTTTTAATATGATGTGGACATCAATATAAGACTCAGGGACAAGCTGCTCAAAATACAATCAAAGATATTCATGGAGTCAAAAATGAACAAATGGAATCTTCATCAAACTGACTTCAAAAGGGATGATTTTAAGAGAAATATTACAACCAAGAGCATTTGAAGGAGACATGAATTATGCAATGTGTGTATTTGATTTACTCTTTAGACTCACGAGTTTTCTTTTGTTGTTTTGCAAGATTTTCTTTTATTTTGAGTCCTTAAAAGTCCCAGCATTTGTATTATAGAGTCTAGAGAGTATGTCGTTCTTATTCTTTCCTTTTTTGTATAATTTTGGCCAAGAGAAGCCACCAGCTGCTGAGCTATTAATAAAGGTTCTTCTCAGCTTGTAACACTCATATTTTTATTAATATAATACCTAGTTTTCTTGTTAAAGAAATCTCAGCCGGCGCCCCCTTTCTTCTTTGCGTTGAGAAACGATTGAAGTCAGAGTGCAAACCTCTCTTCTTCCTGTGTGTGATGCATTTGAAGCTGAGTGTTAAGACTTATCACAAAGCTTCTCATCTTCTGTGTGGCGTCTCTTGATCCCCCTTGTTAAATTCGTTTATCTTCCTTCCACTTGAGTCCATAGAGAGTGTCGTACGATCAGCTATAGATTCACCATCCATCACCCCTTGTAAGAACAAGCCCTCCCTTGTTCCTACATCATAATATGTGATCCTGATAATTATTTTTAAATTTTATTAAATTTTAAAGTTTAATGTTTAAAGTCTAAATATCTATTTTCTTATTTAATTTTTCTCCGTTGGTTTTAATGTAAATATCTGTTTTATTAGGTGACCCTCATAATCATTCTTTTAGTTTAAATAATTAGAAAACTGTGATAAAAAAATTATTAGAACTTAAATAATAAAAAAATCTAAAATTCTAAATTTAAAAAGGAAAGTTCATATTTTATTGATATAATAAAACTTAACATATATTATAAAATAGAAAGTAAAAACTTTATCTGTTTTATTATTTAATTATTTCCCTAGGTTTACTTTTCTAGTAAGGAAAAAAATCAATATAATTTTTTTTACACGTATCAAAATCTCATCGATAAAGCACACATGTCATGATCTCGCTAATTATAATTTTGACAAGTGTTGAACTCTTGTGAATGCAACCGAGCTTTATATAATAAGATGGATCATACTTTCTAGATAAAAACCGGCATATATGCAGGTTCAGAGGAAATATTTTATAACCTGTAAAATAAAAACTAATTGCAAAAAATGAGAAAAAAATCTATCTCTATAAAATATAAAATAAAATTTATTTTCATTAACACATATTAGAAAATAGAACGTAAAAACTATATATTAATATGATTTATTTATTTTTCGTTAGTTTTCTTTTTTATTTAAAGAAAACAAAAAACAACACAATTCTTTACATGTGTCATAATCTAATCGCTCAACTAACACGTGTCATGGTCTCGTTAATTATAATTTAGCGTACATATTATCTAAACACTTCTCTATTTTTTATATTACTTTGTAGCTTTTATTCAAATCTTGCATAACAAAATTGCTAATTTCAATAATATTCCCTTAACATAACTTATTTCCAAATTTTTTGAGAAGAGAATTATGTACAGTTCTTTGAATTGTATTGTCCTATGTTTAAAATGACTGAAATAGTAGTTAGGCGTATATTAAGATAAATATTAATTGTAATGCAGTTTTAAAAGAATGATACATGAAAAAGAAAAAAAGTCTAACCTTTTCATCAAGTAATAGTAAATTTATTCCTATGTGCTCATTATCTTTTGAAGTTTCTGAATTCCGACTTTCGAAGAAGGCGGTGTACCATAACATGAATATGACGATAAAAACGTTTGCGATCTAATTGATCTAATGTCAAATAACGTTTGGTGTTAGCCATCATAAATCAATGAAAACTTCTTATTAGAAAAACTTTTTCTGATAGACTTTTTTCTTGTTGGTTTAAGTTGTGATGAAAGAGAATGGGGTGAAGTTTATTTTATAGTAAAAATTAACCATCTATTAAACTTTTATTTCCTAATAGTGTAACTTGCGTAATTGTTTTCTTAAACTACGTTAATGAATAGAAAAATATATTTAACTTAATAGCTTATAATTAGAAAAATTTAATTATAAAAACATTTTATTTCGCTAATAGTAAAACTTATTTGAATTTTTTTCTTTCTTAAATTATATGTTAATAAATGGAAGAATTTAGAATCTTTATTGGTTATATTTATGAATATTTTTATTTTTCCAAATTAAAATTTGTATATATATATATATTAAAATTAATGATTTCTTTAAATTATTTAGTTTAATTATTATATTAACATTTTTGACACATATCAAGATCTGAAGTTATAGCAACACGTATTACGATCTCGTTAATTATAAATTGGACACGTGTCGAGCTCTTGTAAGTTCAATCCATGTTCATAACAAAATTTTCTTCTCATATTTAGATTTTTAGTTTTTTTTTTTTAATATTATTTAAGTCCGAGTAATTAAAGTTTAACACACTTTTAATTATTAGATCATGACATTTGTCGATTGATTGATTGATAAAACTTAACATATATTATAAAAATAGAAAGTAAAAGGTTATCTGTTTTATTATTTAATTTTTCGCTAAAATTAATATAATTTTTGTTGCACTTGTCAAAATCTCATCGATTAAGTACACATGTCACAACCTCGTTAATTATAATTTTGACACGTGTCGAGTGTTAGAATAGTTTTAGACTTGCGGAAGAGAGTATGTAAGATTCATAACTAAGAATATGAGAGAGAGAGTTGAGAGAGAATGATAGAATGAACTTGTGTGTTTATTACTTGCAACCATAAGGCTCTTTATATAGAGTTTACAAAGAGACAATAAGTGATGGGTTAAAAAGAGAATAAAACACAAAGGGATGGGAAAGATGCTTTTTGTTGTTGGCATGAGTTAGAATGGTATGGGTGCATCATGGGTATGAGTGTAGCATGGGTACACCATGGGTTAACTAATAATTTAATACTCCCCCTCAAACTTAGCCGAAGTGTTGGAGTGGAGGCTAAGTTTGACTAACCCGTGAGTACCACCTCATTAAAAACCTTATCAAAGAAAACCCTATGGGACAAAACCTTGATAAGGGAAAAAGAGTGTGGTCTTCACGAATTTAGAGGAGTTGACTCAAGGGCGAGTGAGGTCCACTAGCCCAAGCTTGCTGTGGATGTAGTTGCAAACTTTGAGACTAGCTGCCTTTGTGAAGATATCCGCCAACTGATCTTCACTTCTTGTAAAGCATGGTAGCGTCACTCCTTCTTCAATCTTCTCTCGAACCTTGTGACAATCTACCTCGATGTGCTTGGTCCTTTCATGGAAAACCGAATTGGTGGCAATGTGAATTGCTGCTTGATTGTCACAATGCATGGTAATGGGACTTGAAGACTCTATGCCAAGATCCTTTAAAAGCGCTTTTAACCATACTAGCTCATTTGTTAGCTTTCTCATGGCTCGGTACTCGGATTCGGCGCTTGAACAAGAGACAACCTTTTGCTTCTTGGACTTCCATGTCACTAAGTTCCCTCCAATGAACGTGCAATACCCAGTTGTTGACTTCCTATCACATGTATCTCCAGCATAATCTGCATCACAATATCCAACAATTTCCGTGTTTCCATTCTTTCCCATCCATATGCCTTGACCCGGTGATCCTTTGATGTATCTCAAGATCCTTTCAACCATATTCCAATGATACACCGTAGGCTCTTTCATGTGTTGACTTACCTGATTCACAGAAAAACACAAGTCAGGTCTTGTAATGGTTAAGTATATGAGCTTACCAACGAGCCGACGGTATTGGTCTGGATTAGCGAACGGTTTGTTAAGAGGATTATCATCTCCTTTCTCCCCCTTTCGCTTGACCTTGTAGCCATCCTTAAGAGGTGTCTTTGCTGGTTTGGATTCTATCTTTCCTGTCTCATTCAACAAATCAAGTGCATACTTCCGTTGTGATAGAAATAAACCGTCCGGAGATCGACATATCTCTATCCCTAGGAAGTACTTTAGTTCACCTAAATCTTTAATATCAAACACTGATTTTAGAAAAGATTTGGTCTCTTGAATACCTACTTGATCACTACCTGAAATGATCAAGTCGTCGACATACACCAAGATAACAATGATTCCTTGGGAGCCATGGAGTGTGAACAATGTGTGGTCAGCTTCTGATTTTCTGAAGCCACGTGCGGTTAATGTGAAGCTTAGCTTGTGATACCACGCCCTTGGAGATTGCTTAAGACCATAGATTGCCTTCCTAAGCCTTAGAACCTTTCCGGGAGTGATAGAATCTTCAAGTCCAGGTGGGGGCTTCATATAAACTTCTTCCTTAAGCTCGCCTTGTAGGAATGCGTTTCTTACATCCATTTGCCATAGATCCCATGAGAGATTAGTAGCCAAGGAGAGTATCACTCTAACTGTATGAAGCTTAGCAACTGGTGCAAATGTATCCTTGTAGTCTTCTCCATACGTTTGAGTGAACCCTCTTGCTACCAAACGAGCTTTGTATCTTTCAATCTCCCCATTGCTCAAATACTTGATTGTGAAGACCCATTTGGAGCTTACCGCCCGCTTCCCGGATGGAAGATCAGCCTCATCCCACGTATGATTTCTATCCATAGCTATTATCTCATCATCTACAGCATTCAACCACTCTTTACTTTCCTTGGCTTCTTCATATGTTTGAGGGATATGATCCTGATCAATCTTTCCAAGGAACGCTTGATGGTCAGATGGCAAAAGGGCAAGGGAACAAACTGCTTGAATTGGATGAGCAACCGCTTGATTGTTGTAATAGACCCGTGTATTCTTCCACTGACTTGGAAATCGTTGTCTTGTGCTACGCCTAAGTTGGGGAGTTAAAGCTTCTTCGTTACTCAGATCATGCCTTTGAATTTCCGGTTCCTCATGCCTTTGAATTTCTGGTTCCTCATGCCTTTGAATTTCCGGTTCCTCATGCCTTTGAATTTCCGGTTCCTCATGTTGAATTTGACTTAGAAGATCTTCCTTCTGATGGTTTGTATCCGGTTGAGTAGTTTCAGCTTCCCCCTGATCATTACTTTCTTTACCTCTGTAATCCTCAGATCTAGGGCCTTCATTTGGTGGTTGATCAACCATAGGAGCTGGTAGATTGACTCTCGGTACCAGATTATCGAGATGACTCAACAAGTATTGTAAGCTTGTAGCCCGGTCTGTTGTGGAGTCAGCCAAATCTTTCACAATATCCCAACTCTTCTTGTCAAAATAGCTTTGGTTCTCCATGAATTTGACATCCCTTGAAACTAAAGTACGGTTGTTTGATGGTCAGATGGCAAAAGGGCAAGGGAACAAACTGCTTGAATTGGATGAGCAACCGCTTGATTGTTGTAATAGACCCGTGTATTCTTCCACTGACTTGGAAATCGTTGTCTTGTGCTACGCCTAAGTTGGGGAGTTAAAGCTTCTTCGTTACTCAGATCATGCCTTTGAATTTCCGGTTCCTCATGCCTTTGAATTTCTGGTTCCTCATGCCTTTGAATTTCCGGTTCCTCATGCCTTTGAATTTCCGGTTCCTCATGTTGAATTTGACTTAGAAGATCTTCCTTCTGATGGTTTGTATCCGGTTGAGTAGTTTCAGCTTCCCCCTGATCATTACTTTCTTTACCTCTGTAATCCTCAGATCTAGGGCCTTCATTTGGTGGTTGATCAACCATAGGAGCTGGTAGATTGACTCTCGGTACCAGATTATCGAGATGACTCAACAAGTATTGTAAGCTTGTAGCCCGGTCTGTTGTGGAGTCAGCCAAATCTTTCACAATATCCCAACTCTTCTTGTCAAAATAGCTTTGGTTCTCCATGAATTTGACATCCCTTGAAACTAAAGTACGGTTGTTTGATGGATCATAGCACTTGTACCCCTTTTGGGTTGTTGAATATCCAAGAAATACATATCTAGTGCTTTTTGCATCTAGTTTGTTTCTTTGCTCACCTGGCACTAAGACAAAACACAAACAACCAAACACACGTAAGTGTTCAATGGATGGTTTAGTTTTGTTGAGTACCTCAAATGGCGATGAGTCTTTCAAGACTTTTGTTGGGATTCGGTTGATTAGATAACATGCTGTCATGACCGCATCACCCCAAAATCTCCTTGGCATACTTGTATGGAACATCATAGATCTTGCAACCTCCATAAGGTGTCTATTCTTCCTTTCAGCTACGCCATTTTGTTGCGGAGTGTATGGACAACTTGTTTGATGTAGTATGTGCTAAGTGATTTTTGAATATGTGACTCGTGTATTCTCCTCCATTATCCGATCGTAATACCTTGATTTTAGCATTAAACTGATTAGTTACGTATGTATGAAAGTTGATAAAAGCCTCAAATACTTTATCTTTAGACGGTAACAATGTGATCCAAGTATATTTAGATTTTTCATCAATGAATGTCACAAAGTATTTATTGTTATCTCTAGATAAGCAAGGTGAGGTCCAAACGTCTGAATGAATTAAATCAAAGCATTTTTCATAAGTGGTAAATGAGTTTGTAAACACGGTTCTACAATGTTTTCCGAGAATACACGACTCACAACTTGAATTATCAAATGACATATTTGGCAATATAAGTTTTAAGGCCCGAGAGTGGGGATGGCCTAATCTAGCATGCCACATTACATTTGAACTAAAAGCATAACATGAATTAAAAGATGATAAAGTAGGGCTACTGGGAGAATTCTCAAGAACATATAAGTCTCCTTTTGCGTTTCATTCTCCAAGAACTTTTCCGGTCTTAATATCCTGAAAATGAAAGCTATTAGGTCCAAATATTGCATAAGCGTCAAGATCACTAGTTGCCCTTTTTACCGAGACAAGATTAGAAGTAAATGATGGCATAAAGAAAGCTTGAGAGTTCTTATCAAATAGTTTCAAATCGCCTACACCTTTAATTGGTATTCTATCACCATTTGCAATGACAACATTACCATTAGCCGGTTTAATGTTACTAATCATTTTAGAATTGCTGAATCAATAACAAGTGAGTTATTAAGTTTAGAGGCGAGTAATGTGATACCAGAATCCTTTAGTGTGACGATCGATTTGATGAGTGCCTCCAAATCAGATTTTCTAACCACATCATTGGAGTAGGATACCATCGCTAGCTCTTCTATTTTCTTTGAAGATTCAGCTGGAACTTGTTTTGAAGATCCGACGTGATAAGGTGATACCACGGTTTGAGTTTGTCCACTTGGAGCTTCACAAGAAATGTTGGCTTGATACCTTGGCTTGGATTCTCTCGGTTTCCAATCTTTAGGCTTGAGATGAGGATGGAGTATCCAACATTCATCTTTGACGTGTCCAGTCCTTTTGCAATGGTCACAAATCTTTCTTGTAGACCCTTCACGCTTGTAAACCACTTTATTTGCCATGATGAGTTCTCCTTTTCCACCTAAGAGACCGAATGATCCTTGTTCTTTTTGAACTTGAGAACAAACATCATCCAAGCTGGGAAGCTGGTCAGCCCTTAAAAGATGCTTGATAAGATCATTGTACATTGGACTTAAGGTGAGGAGAAGTCCGAACACCTTATCTTGCTCACGCCTTTCTTCAATGATCTTGAAATCCTTAGTGCTTGGCCTCAACATATCAAGTTCAGCCCAAAGTGATCTAAACTTTCCAAAGTGTTTGGTGAACTCAAGATCCTCTTGGTTTAAGTTGTTGATTGCCTTCTTCACTTCAAAGACTCGGGTTAGATTGGAAACGTTCCCGTAAACGTTTTTGAGTGTGTCCCACAACTCCTTTGCAGTCTCACAATAGGAGTATGCTTCTAGGATCGACGCATCTAGGGCATTTTGAAGAAGACCCAAGATAGTTTGATCCTCCTGAAACCATTTGGAGTCATCATCCGCCTTGGTATCTTCTTTTCCTTTGTTTTCTGCTTCTTGAATGGGTTCTATGTGGCTCCACCAGCCACGGCCACACAGAGCAGTTTTAGTGGTTCTAGACCACAACAAGTAGTTCCCTCCTTTGAGAGTGACTGGAATTATCACCATTTTTGATTTTTCCATGGTGAGAGAGACAGTTCAAGAAATACACAAATCTAGTCTTTCACAACTCAATAATCAATGATTTTGAGGACTTAGTCTCAGAGTGAAAAATCTTAGACAAATGTATTGCATGAGAGAGAAAGTTCGAAAAATACACAAATCTAGTCTTTCACAACTCAAGAATCAACTGATTTTGAGGACTTAGTCTCAGAGTGAAAAGACTTAGATAGATGTATTGTAAGAACAAAGTTTTTAAGCGAATAAAAATAAAAGTGTATTTATTTTTGAGAATGATTTTGCGGAAGCTTAAAAGAGAGAAAAGAAAAAAATATCAAAATTTTGAGATTTTGAGAATAAGAGACTCAAGAACAAGATTCAATTAAGAACCCGCTCTGATACCATGTTAGAATAGTTTTAGACTTGCGGAAGAGAGTATGTAAGATTCATAACTAAGAATATGAGAGAGAGAGTTGAGAGAGAATGATAGAATGAACTTGTGTGTTTATTACTTGCAACCATAAGGCTCTTTATATAGAGTTTACAAAGAGACAATAAGTGATGGGTTAAAAAGAGAATAAAACACAAAGGGATGGGAAAGATGCTTCTTGTTGTTGGCATGAGTTAGAATGGTATGGGTGCATCATGGGTATGAGTGTAGCATGGGTACACCATGGGTTAACTAATAATTTAATATCGAGCTCTTGTGAGTGCAATCTAACTTTATATAATAAGATATATTTATAGCAGCTGAAGAAATGATTTACATATTTACTTAATATTATTTCACTTTCTGGTTTGCCAAGTCATAGTCTTAGGAGACAGTTCACATTATCTTTACAATTTTCTATGATTATCAACAAGAGTCGAGGTCAATTGTTTAAGAATGTTAGAATTTTTTGTTGAAAGACATGATTAGTTCTATGTTACTCTATCTAGGGTGATTTCTAAGAAAGGTTTTTTAAATAATTATTGTTGACAAAAAAAAGTAAGGTTATGAAGTACACAATAAATGTAGTGTTCAAATAAGTTTTCCAGAACTTGGGGAATTAGAAGTTCTTTCCAAATCTGAATCACTTTTAAGGTAATTCAATGTACATTGTGTGTGTTTACAATATTTTATCTTACTCAATACAGATTATTTTATTGTCTTCATATGTTGTTTTTGTATAGGATTCCAAACATCTTGGATGCAGATAAACAATGATTAAAAAAGAATGTTGTAACATCGAATAATTTCCCTCTAGATAAGTTACCCTTTTAAAGTTAATTTATGAAGTTTCATACTTTAATTTTATGACACATTTAAAATAAGTTACAGATACGAATTTTTCGAGATCATATTGTTAGGAAATTTGACATCAAAAAACCTAATCTATACAACGGAATCTAATCTATGCAACTTGCTTCCAAATTTTAACCATAAACAGCAATTAAAACTTATAAATTATGAAAAAATGTTGAATATAACATTTTTATTTGATGACTTCTTCCACTAACATCTCTCCTTACAGAAGCTAATAAAAATGCTTCCTTCTTTTGATGAAAAACCTGTCAAACCAAAATATTAATTTGCTGATTAAAAAAAGAAAAAATTACATGAATCCAGCAGACCATAAATTGAATATCATAATCTGTAAAAGTACTTTGCTAATTCAACTGTTTCGATTTAAAAACGGAATTGCTTTCAAAACACAAACAACTTAGCATATTCAAATCAATTATATAAAAATAAATTTATTACAATGAAAACTTATCTATAATTTGTAGCTGAGCTGATTGAAGATTGCTCTGTAATATTATGTTAAAGTTATCGGTCTATTTACATGCAAATCAAATCAAGAACAACATCAACAACGAACAAAACTTCTGATGAATGATCTTTCGTAGTTAATTTAGATTATCGGTTTTGATGTTCATTGTCGTTGTTGTAAGATTAAGATTATGTTGGTAAGAAGATGGAGTTGAACAGTTTCACCTCTTCAATCTTAAAACTTAAACTGATAATCTCTATTTTTTTCTCTCCTCTTAATTTTTTTATTTAATATTTTTTTCCACTCTTTTTCTGATTTAATTGAAGTGTAATGTATTGAGTTTTGACAAACCCTTATGTTCTTATTATAATTGGTGTAATCCATTAGATGTTTTAGTTGTAAGAAACTGATTTAGTAATGTTGTTGTTTCATATTGAAATAGTTTTCCAATTTTTAAAAAGTAAATAATAATCAGATTTTTTTTTTAAAATACTTTATTGCTCCAATGTTCACGCTCTGAATCAAAAGTTAAATAAAAAATCTACTCGCGCTACATATTAGTATTTAAATATAAAAAATGTATTAAAATTATTTTTAAAAATGTGGAATTGCACAAAAAAATGAATCAATTACTATTTCAGTTTTAGTTTGGCACCAAAATTTTTACCAATAACTGAACTGAACGAAACTGAAATTCGAATTTGGTAAATTTTGTGGCAAATTAGTCCTTAAACTGACGTAGTTCCGAACCAAACCGACGGAAGATTCCAATTGCCCAATCTTATTTAGAGTAGAATAGATGAATGTGGTCCTATATCGCCTTTACATATAGCTTCAGACATTATAATATGTGTTGATTTAATGTTCACAAATCACAACCTCAGAAAACAAAATGTCTATCTATCCACAGGAAGAAAGAAACAGTGGATCATAACACATTTTAAGATGTAAGAGATGAAACGAGTGGCCAGTGGGCCATGGATGTGGAGGAAGAATCTAAGCCATTAAATAAAAATGTAGCACCTCAGATGTCATTAGGATACATCGCAGCTGACAAAAGTCACCAATTAATGAGTCATCCATCTGTCATTTGGAATTTACGGCAGGCTGACCATTAATTGACCACTGGCTCTTAGTCGATCGTCCTTAGTTAGTGTTGTTGCACACTAATACACGTTTACACCATTTGTATCTGTACCGAGGAAATGGGTATCTATAGCTTATGAGTTGGGTAAAAATGTATCACAATTCTATTATATACGGATAGGATTGCATTTGGCAAGAAGGCCGGTATGGAATGTTACTTAACTCATTAACAAACAAGTGCGAAACAGACTATATTTCATCCGACTACCAGGAGATAAAAATCTCGAAAAAGGAATGGAGACTCGATTTGCGACAAGATAAGAAGAATTCAAACAGCGTTTCTCAATTTTTATTTTTCAAATGATATTTAAAAACTCAAAAAATGTAGCACTTAGTTGTAAAAAAAAATTTCGACTTGAATAAATTTAACGTCAATTCAATTTTTTTTTTTAAATCTATTTGCTTTTTTCTATTCTTTTTTTCTTTTTTTCATCTGAATAATTCAATTCATTGAAAAGGGTATTACAAACATCCATGAGTTTTATCAGAGGATGTGAGAAGGTGAATGGGATGATAAGAATACATCCACATACATAATGGATGAGAGATTACATCCAATCAGGAAACAATAACAAAGGAAATTGGTTTCTCATTTTCAAAGAAGCTTCGGAGCAACGAAGGATGACCATATGTCACATACGATGGTAATCATCAGTCCGAAAAAGCATTTTGAACAATGAGAAAAGCCTCTCTATTCGCTATGTATCCACATTATCAAAGAATCAATATCTGTTTTAAATAATTCATATATATATATATATATATATATATATATATATATATATATATATATTAGAGAGAATTATTAGAATAACTCATAAAAAGAAGTTAATAATAAGAATGACTCATATTTCTGCCAAATTATATATAAATTAATGCCAATGATATATTAATCTGTGTTCAATGGTGCGTATTCATACGAAAGTTTATGACTGCACTCGTAAATCAAATAAGTCAATTCTGATTCTTGTGTTCAAGAAAACGGTGAAAAATGAAGTTTGAAGAAAGTAAAAAGAAGACGATGGTCCACGCACACATGTCCTTTTTCTTTTATGACACTAAATAACAAATACCACAAAATAACAAAAGAGTATCCCAAATTTCACATGTCAGTCTTGCTGTCTTAATTTCTTTTGTTTTTTTCACATAATCAATTTAGAACCAAATTTACATAAACATTATACAAAGTCACCTAAATATAACTAAGTTAAAGAGCTAGTATATATATACATAAAACTATATAACAACAAAGGAGAATTTACACTATGCTTTCTAAAAAGAGTTTTACTCGCTATGATATTATTCAATCTGATGTGATCATCAGATTCACACACATCCAAGAGGAATAAAAGAACCTTAAGATTCAATCGGGGATGTTAAATATCAAACTTAGTTCATTTTAAGCCCGCTTATAAGTTCATGAATCGCCAAAGAAGTGACTTAATTTTCTGGTACAAAAGAGTGACAAAAATGGAGTTCAAGAGTTATTTTAAGAGCATTATTATTAGGGGGTTCTAAGTGAACTTTTTACTAAAAAAAAAAAAATATATATTAAAAAAGTATGAAAGATAAATGAGAACCGATTCTCATTAAAGAATTTTTGAGAGATCCTCTAGATACTCATTTGACACATGTATTAATGTGATTGGTTGTATTTATTTATTTATTTAAAGTTTAAATAAATATTGAAATTATGTGAAAATGTTTTAAATAATATATATGAGAGACTCTAATGGGTTCTATGCATTGTTCAAGAAAGCGCTAGGCTCTAAACGGGCGGTGACCCTACCCCTAGTGCCTAGAACGCCTAGTCGGGGCCTAGACGATTATAGGCGGTTTAAGCAATTTTAAAATAAATATATATATATATATATATATATATAAACATATATATTAATAAAATATGATATAACATAATGAAATTATATAATAGAATAATTTAAAAATTCTAAAAGAAATAAGAAATTAAAACTGAATTTAAATTTCAACGTTTTTTCTTTTGAAAATAATGAGTTATTATTTTTTATATTAAAAACACTAATAATTCTATTTATTTAACCTGAAGCAAGTGATAATTGGCTCTTTTGCCAAGGTGTAACACCAAACTCTTCTCAAAAGCATAAGAAAACAATAACTATAATAAGTAAAAATACGGTATTATCAACTCCCCCAGACTTAAACCTTTGCTTGTCCTCAAGCAAACAAGATGGCAACGTCATGGAAAAGAGGTTTTGAAAATCACGGGAACTCACTTATCTGTACGAATCTCGTCTTCGCGCTCCTCATCGCCTTGAACTTAGAACCTACTTTACGTACTTGTCCCATGAGAACCTTCAACATCTTTTACTCTTAGTCCATGGTCCAAAAGAATTTTCGAAATCACCATTGTCATCTCTTTACATAGATTAAGTAGAAAGTAAAAGTGGTCTTACCTAAGAGACATCAGCCAAAGGACATGTTGATCCAATCCAAGCCAAGACATTCTTCGTATGGTTCCTTTCCTCTCCCTTTTCTCGCTTCCAGGGGATCAATTTTTCCCTAATTTTCTAGGGTATCATTTTTTTTTTATCGATACCTTGCTCCTTTTCTTTAGACTTAGGCTTCCGCGAGGTTCTGAAAGATGCACGGGGTTACGCACTAAATCCCTCGGTCACATCTGCCCTTGTCCTTTTTGTTTTTCTTTTTACGGATATAAGTCTCCGCGAGGCTCCAAAGGATGCACGAGTTTACGCACCAAATCCCTCGGTCACATCAACTCATATCCGTTTTTCTTTCTTTTCTTTTTCTTTTCTTTTCTTTTCGTCTTCTCTTTTTTTTTAGAGTCCTGAAGGGAAGAGAGAGGAGAATCATACTTTGTGAAGTAGTGCAGTGTCTTGTGTGGCTCGAAGAGGTCTCTTCCGATGTATATCCAACCCCTAAGTGAGAAATTGAAAATCAGGTTGGGTTATAATAAGGGTTAGAGACAATGTTGGATCATCCTATTATCCCGTAGAAAGAGACTTTCAGAATGTTGACTCAGCTCATAGTCTTTCCAAATCGGTTATGTAGTCAAGCATAATCAAGTGTCATAAAAGTGTTAATCCAAATAAGATCATCAATTAGATAGGATCATGATTTCCTACTTGTTTTGACTCAATAAAAACAAAAATAAACAAAATTTGACTCGATAAAAACATGAAAAAATCGATGTAAAAATGTGGAAAAAGGTCTTAATTCAACAAAATAGAAAGTAGCATTAGTATGTGATGGAACATCCCCCCCCATACTTAAATCACACCGTCCTCTGTGGGAAAAAGAACGATATAAGGATGAAAAATCAAATAGAAAGGATTTAGAGTTTAAGAACAATGTCACCTTAATGGAATTGAGATATCTCCTTTAGCTCAATCGAAAACTCGATTTTTGCCTTATAGGTTGATGGTGGTAATGATGTGGTGACTAACCGTTGATAATTTTGTTGCTTGACATCGAATGAACTCATCTTAGTTTATCGAATTCTTTGTTATTAATCTCTACTTGTGTCCTTACTGAGACAAAAACCTAAAAACCATCAATAGTCTTAAGAAACAAAGTAGTAAAACATACCTAAGATAGAATGGTGGTGGTGGGTGGTGGTGGGTGATGGTGAAATGGAGAAGGTGATGTCTCGTTGATGTCCTTGTGGCCACGGCTGAGATCTTGGTCGTGGTGATTGGATGGTTAGAACTGCATGGTCGGACATCTAGACGCGGCATTCAAGTGGACTAGTTGGATGGATAAATGTGTTAGAGCGGCCATAGGAGTTGTGATCGTTCTGTGAATGCTTGGCCGCACTGGTCACATGTGGTATGGCCGGTTTGGTTGCTTGTGGCGCCACCGGTCACTAGAGGTTCGGCCGGTGGTGGTTTGTCTCGCTCCTTTGTCGTGGTCTTTGCTCCTCTCATCGTTCTTCATGTTTCCTCATTGTTACCTAGTCATTAGATCGGCCGGTCTTGGCGGTTCGTCATCTCTCGGTACTCGGCACTCGGCATTCAACATTCGGCATGTGGCTCTCGGCATGTCTGGTATGGGACACGGATGCGGCACTGGGAACAGGTTGTTTGGGATTCGGCATACGGTACGGGACACGGCACATGACACTCGGCATTCGGCATCCGATACGGGATGCGGCAAAGGAGGCTCAGCATTCGGCATTCGGTACGGGACGCGGACGCGGCATTCGGCACGTAACGCGGCACATGACACGGCTTGGCTCGGCACTCTCGGGGATCCTTGGAACGGGAAGCTTGGCGCTCAATTCTTTGGCAAAGCCTTAGAACGAGATTAAGCTACGCACCGGTCATAATGGTCATGACCGGTCCTGTCCTCCTTGGCGCCACGGTCACGGGCCTCGTGACCGGTCTCATTCTTCTTGGTGCCACCGGTCACGGGTGTTGTGACCGGTCTGGCCCATCTTCACGCCACCGGTCACGGGTGTTGTGACCGGTCTGGCTCCTCTTATCTCGACCGGTCACACGCCTCTTGACTGGTCTGGACTCTCGATTCGGCTCGGTGGGGACTCTTGGCATTGGTCACTCATTACGGCCAATCCGTCGCCTTCTGCATAAGACTATATGATATGCTTCCCACCAAAATAAATCTCGCATCCTTCTCCTTTTCTTTTTTTTGTTCTTTTTTGTTTTCTTCTTGTCTATTTTGTTTTCTTCTTTTTATAAAACCTGAAATGCAAAAACGAAAACAAAGATGACAATAGTAAAGTAAAACTAAAATCTAAACTAAAAATGAAAAAGAAAAACTCACAAGTGGGTTACCTCTCACTAAGCGCGCTTGTTTAACGCCATTGGCTCGACGGTTGTGCCCTTTTAGGCGGATAGGGACGAGTCACTTGTCCTTAGACAAACAACCTGGAACTCGAATGCTTGATCTTCACTTCTCGTAAAGTTTCACGGTTGCGCACGAGATAGCAGATCCTCAAATCGCTTGTTCAAACTCATCATCTTGTCGCATAGCTCATCACACCTTTCCAATGAATTAGGTGAGACCTCTCTGTCCAGGCTATGAATAGGTATCTGGCCTTTACAAGTTTCTTCTCGATACCTAGACGCAATACCCAAAGGTGGGTCCTCATCCTTGATCTTCCATTCGAAACTTGTAATGCGGCTTCCATGTCCCCAAACGCTTCCTTCAATCGTATAAATCCTTTTTTGGATTGTCTTTGTGTTTTGGTTTTGGTTTTGGTTTTCTGAGCACTTCTTCATCTAGTTCTCAAGCCTCTCTTCTTGACTTCTCAGCCTGGAACGAGCATTAGTATAATCTTGAAAGATCTGATGTGAAAGACGTACCGCAAGGTGTCCTAGACGTTACTCTAGTGCTTAGATCTGCAAACAAACAATCTATCCCCGGCAACGGCGCCAAAAAGCATGATGCGTGTGATATTTTGCTTCAGTCTTTTACCTCAAAAACCCCACCCACGACTACTGCAAGTGCACAACAAACGTATGTAGTACTTAAGGATCGAATCCCACAGAGAGATAAGATGTATTGCAAACCTTATAGACCAAAGTATAGCTAGAACTCAATATAAGATTTGGGGGTTTGTCTGTCACGGTAACTAGTAATGAAAGCAAGTAAAAGCGGTTGTAAAACAGTAAAGAGAAACGTTGGGCTATCCAGGGATCGCAGGGGGTTCTAACATCTATCTATTCAAGTGAAACCTAAGACAATGCATGTTTATTTCCAAGTCTCGGACATACGAAACACTAATGAACGATTAACCTAATACCTTAGAGATAACTATCTAAAATCCTTATAATCGGCTACTCAACTCACGCAGGCAATGACGCATAGATCAAAGCATTATTAACGAGTTTGATTCTAGTCCATGAAGCCCTATAGGTACTCTCTCAAATTATGAGGTCACGGTAGTATGTAGGGATCGAATCCACAAGGACTCTTGGGCTTCACAATAGACGGATTTGTTTCGAACTCATCTAAGTAGTAAATGTTTATTGATGGACAATTGCAAAAAATAATTAAAGAGGATGTAATCAATGGGAGAAAAGTGTTAGGTCTAGGAAACTTCTCAGGAAATCAATCAAAACAGATAAAACAACTAGTCAAGATCTAATTAAGAACCGTTCTAGAACTTAAATCACTAATATATAGCTAACCAATTGTCGTTGCGAAAACTATCTATGAATTAAACCTAAGAAACCAACTGTCG
This sequence comes from Barbarea vulgaris, assembly GCA_963667165.1. Classification (NCBI taxonomy): domain Eukaryota; kingdom Viridiplantae; phylum Streptophyta; class Magnoliopsida; order Brassicales; family Brassicaceae; genus Barbarea; species Barbarea vulgaris. The sequence continues at coordinate 17,246,817 of OY763893.1, read as the reverse complement.
TTGCGAATCCTAAAGTCTAAACAAGCTTTAAGTGCAAGTTCGATATGTTCACAAATTATCTAATCCAACTGTCGTTGCAATTATCTAATATGCTCACTAGGATTTGTTCAGATCACAAATTACACTATCGTGTCAATTTAACAACCGAACATCATACTTCTACGTGATCAAGCTAGAATAAGCATTAAATTCAATCCTAGATGAAGAACTAACAAGTTTGAATCTTAACCAGTGTTAAACCTAACAGATCATGAAATCCTTTATGAGAATCCCTAAACCTAACTAGGGATCTAATCAGACATATCAATCAAAAACAAAGACATGAATAAAATAGATATCATATAAAACTGATTCAAAGAAAGAATAGAAAACAGGAGCTCAAGATCTTCTCTCAATGGAGTACATGTAGCAAGAACAGCCCCAAGCACTTAACTCTCCCAAAACTTAGCAAAAGTCAAGATAGAATACAACTTAACCTAAAAAGCTAATAAGTAGACTAAAACACGAGCTGGGTCTCTTTTGTAAACTTCTGGTTGAAAATCTTCAGAACTTGATAAATTCCGCATGAGCGCCTGACGACGGGTGTCGAGCGACACCAGTGGTGGTGTTGATCGACACCATTGACCACTGAAAGAAACGACTTCGTCTTCTCAGCTACAAATGCTCCATAGGCTCCATAATCGTCCAAAAAGTCCCCAACACATGCAAAGCTGTAAAAGACTCGATAAAGACTTGAAAGACACTGTTAAGACTCGATTATATACTTATATCATGGTTGAAAACCGATAAAAACCATGATATATCAATTCCCCCAGACTTAGCTTTTGCTTGCCCTCAAGCAAAACAGAAACTAAACAAGAGAAATAAGTTTTAAAACACAAAAACTCATTTCGTCATAAGAGCACCACACTCACATTCACCTTAGTAAGCAACTAGAAATTCTTACCTGAAAGGATCTAGACCAACATGTACTTTACCATAGACATTCACAGCTTTCGCGATTCAACCCACAATTTCACAGCATAGTCCACAATACCTTCATCGCCGGGTCTCATCTCTGATATCGATGCCAAGGACCTTCTAGACTCTTTCACGTACAATACCATGACGAAGAAAACCATATAGCTTTCGGTACTCTTTCTCTCCCCTAAACTTATTCTTTTCTCATCATCTTTTTTTTTTACTTTCTTTTCTTTTTCTTTTTCTTTTCTTTTTTTTAAACTCAAAGGTGTAGTGAATAATGGGGTCATGGGAAATTTTCCTATCCCTCACTTCCACCTTTGCCTGATCATCTCAATCTCAAGTAAAATAATGGGGTCACAGGAAATTTTCCTACTCCTTTACTCAAGAGAGAATTATTTCATCTTTTCTGCTTTTTTTCTTTTCCTTGGGATAAGGGAGAGGAGTACCACTTTGAATTTTCACAGAGGTTGTCTTGTCCGGTATGAACGATGAGTCAAGCCCAAAAACACCTGTCACATAGATGAGGTAAAAAGAACAGACATAAATTGGCTCGCATGCTAGTGGATTTCTGCTGGAAATATGGACGTCTCAAGTCCGCTATTAAGCCTTTGATTTTTCTATTAGTCTCAGATGCCAATCCAGCTCGAATCAAATGGCACTTAAGTTCCCGCAAATGAGGTGGTTTTCTCGAAAAATCATAGTTTCATGGACTGGTTTTGACTCAATAAAACAGATTGGACTGACTCGACAAACTCAAAAGAAAACAAAAGACGGTGTTAGTAATTTGATATGCTCTCTCAAATTAAGAGGTCACGGTAGTATGTAGGGATCGAATCCACAATGACTCTTGTGCTTCACAATAGACGGATTCGTTTCGAATTCAGCTAAGCAGAAAATGTTTATTGGAAGACAATTGCAGACAATAAATAAAGAGGATGTAATCAATGGGAGAAAAGCGTCAGGTCTAGGGAACTTCTTAGGAAATCAATCAAAGCAGATAAAACAACTGGTCAAGATCTAATTAACAACCGTTCTTTGGGATGAACCGTACCTGTACATGCACTGTTTTGAGTGTATTTACAGGAGATGTATTGCTGAAACTGAAGTGAAAGATGTGTTATTCCATTTCCATGGATCCGAGTACGCAGGACAATTTGCTACTTTCAAAACAATGTCTAAGGTTCTCCAGGCAGGATTTTAGTGGCTCACCATGTTCAAAGATGCTCATGCGTTCGTTTCTCAGTGTGATGCTTGTCAGCACAGGGGAAAGATCAGCGAACGACATGAGATGCCATAGAACTTCATCCTGGAAGTCGAAGTGTTCGATTGTTGGGGCATTGATTTCATGGGGCCGTTTCCCTCGTCTTATGGGAATCGATACATTTTTGTTGCCGTAGACTAGTGTCTAAATGGGTTGAAGCTATTGCCAGCTTGACTAATGATGCCTCAGTGGTTCTTAAGCTGTTTAAGACCATAATTTTTCCTCGATTTGGAGTACCTAGGATTGTGATAAGCGATGGTGGTTCTCATTTTATCAACAAGGTCTTTGAGAAGTTATTGAGAAAACATGGCGTACATCATCGAGTGGCTACTCGTTATCACCCTCAGACAAGTGGACAGGTTGAGGTTTCTAACAGGCGGTTAAAGGAGATTTTAGAAAAAACTGTTAGCAATACTAGGAAAGATTGGTCTGCAATGTGTGATGATGCGCTCTAGGCGTACATAACTGCTTTCAAAACACCCCTGGGAACAACGACATTTCATTTGCTTTATGGGAAAGCATGTCACCTTCCAGTTGAACTAGAACACAAGGCAGCATGGGCAGTCTGGCGTATGAATTTTGATCTCAAGCTAGCTGCCGAGCGGAGACTGATTCAGTTGAACCAATTGGACGAAATCAGGTACCATGCTTACGAGAACTATAAGTTGTACAAGGAACGAAGAAAAGCTTTTCATGACAAGAAGATCATCTCCAGAACTTTCGAACCCAATGACCAGGTACTTCTATTTAACTCTCGTTTGCAATTGTTTCCTGGAAAATTGCGCTCTCGTTGGTCAGGTCCTTTCATTGTCAAGAAAGTCCGACCACATGGAGCTGTTATTTTAACGAGTTCTGAAGGGCAACAATTCACTGTGAATGGCCAAAGGATGAAACATTATTGGGCAAAAGCAAAGATTCCAGACAGACACAATGTACGTCTGGATGACGGACATGTCGCCTAAACCCACCGCCAAGTCAAGCAAATGACTTAAAACAAGCGCTTAGTGGGAGGCGGGAGACAACCTACTTGTAAGTTGTATATATTTTATCTTTTTGGTCTTGTATATCATTTCAGCTTAAGAAAATAAAAAATAAAAAATAATTTTTTTTTTTTTTTTTTTTTTTGCCGAATGGGTGTTGACACCACTAATGGTGTCGCTCGACACCGACGGACCCGACACCAACCCGATAAAACCTAGCCACGCCTTCTTCTTTTTCTTCATTTCCCCCCCTCACCCGAAAAAACGAAACTCTCCCCCCAAATCTCTAATTTCTTCAACCCTTGATAGTTTCTTGTGATTTTTGGCACTAAATTGGTTGGATTTTCCTCATCTATCCTTTTAAAGTGTCAATTTTTCAGATCTGTTGCATTGGGAGACTTGATATGTCTGGTTTTTCATCGATTCTAACCTTAGAATTCATAGGTGTTTTGGTAGTTTTTGAGTCATTTTCAGGATGCATTGCGACGGATAGGAGTGATTTTTGATTACCAAGTGCAAACTAGCCATAAGGACCAAAGATGAGCAAAATTTGGAGGTTTGACGCCTTAGCGGCGCGCAACACGATCACCTCGTTCCTACACGACTAGATCGGACGATCTACCATGGATCGGACGATCCATCATCACACAGATCGGACGATCTCAGTCAGATCGGACGATCCAGTATCACTGAGATCGGACGATCTCAGGCAGATCGGACGATCTGCAGAGGCGACACCTGAACCACCTTTTCCTTGATTTCGGGATTTCTGTAATGCTTTAAGTAGTGCGATTTCTGAGGTTGGCTGGGCGTCCATTAACCTAATTTTCTCTGCAGCCACCTCTTGTAAGCCCTTGGAGGCAGTTCTCTCATTTTGTGTGAATCTTTAGAGAAGATTTCTAAACTCTATCTCTGTTTTCTGATTCATTTTGTACTTTTATTTCATAACTATGATAATGTGTTCTTGCTATTTGAATCCCTCTGTTTTCTTTGCTATTATGTCTGAGTAGTCTATTTGTTGAACCTTGGATTCACAAGGGGGTTTCATGATACTTTGAACTGGGCATAGATAGGGGTTTATCTTATAGATTTCTTCATCTATTGTTGATCTTAAAGCTGAAACTTGAGTAGCTAGCTAGTTTCAGAGCCTAGGTTGTTTAACTCACCAAAAGTGCTTGTTAGAGAACCTGATTTAGGCTATAGATGAGTGGTATGTCCTTAGCCAACGAAAGCTGATGTTAAGGCATCCCATGAACCGATCAAACCTTCTTGTTAATGCTTATTTAGAAGTTTAAGTTCAAACGACAGTTTAGACACTTATCTTGCTAGATAATGTAATTGATGCTACGAAAGTGGATTAGTTATTCATTTATGTTTGAGTTCGAGAATGGTTTTTAACCATCCCCTGAATAATTGGCTAGTTCAAGATACTTGATCCCCCGATAAGAATCCTTGGTTTAACATCTCTTTTAATCGTTATTTACATCCTTTTGAATTGCTATCTTTGACGCATTTTCACAACAACAATCATACTTTGTCTTAGCTTAATTTCAATCATTCAGAATCGTAGTGTAACACTTGGTCTCTGTGGATTCGATTCCTAGATTACTACAACATTTGCTGTGCACTTGCAGTAGTTGAATAGGGTTAAAACATTGTGTATCAAGTTTTTGGCGCCGTTGCCGGGGATAGGTTGCGTTACCTTCGAATCCGAATTTTCAATTAAGTCTAAGATATTTTACTAATTTCGTTTTTCTCTTATCTTTTTGTTGCGTTTCAGGTGCATGCAAAGGAGAAGTAACCGAACTGAACCTCTAGTGCAGTGCACCAATACTCAACTGAGAAACATTGAGCGTACGAACCGCGCTACCAAAGCTAGAAGAAGATCATTAGCTATGGAAGACCCTCCAGTAGACGAACAGCAAAACTTACAAGCGCAGCAAGCTGCGATGCTGGAACAGATGCAGCAGATGCAGAGGCAGATGGAGCAGATGAGAGTACAGCACGCACAACAACTCGCCCAGCGAGCCATTGGAGACAATGACACGCCTCACGCGTTCTATCAAAACCGCGCAGCCATTTGTCCTCCAGAGCCTCAACGTCAAGATTTTGAGATCAAACCTCAAATGATTGCTTTGGTGAAACAGCATCTCTTCCATGGGTTACCAGCTGAAAACCCAATGGACCATGTGGAGAACTTCGAAGAAATATGCAGCACTACTAAATCTAATGGAGTTCCCGCCGACTATCTCAAGTGCAAACTTTTCCGTCACTCCCTAGCAGATAAAGCAAATAGGTGGCTCAAATCTTTGCAACCGGGTTCCCTCACCACTTGGACTCAAGTTCGAGCGAGCTTCTTGGATAACTTCTACACCAAATCCAAGACTGCAGCATTGAAAAACAAGATCACTACTTTTACCCAGCAAAGTGGAGAACCATTTGGTGAAGCATGGGAGAGACTAAAGGAGTACCGTAGAGAATGCCCTCACCACGGGTATTCGGATGAACAAATCCTTAACATCTTTTATGATGGAGTCTCATGGGATTACAAAACCGCACTCAATTCAGCCAGCAATGGAGACTTCATGACTCAGAGCATTGATGGAGCCTACAAGTTGATTGATAATATGGCCGCAAGTTCCAACAGCCGTAGCATGGAGTATGACCGTTCTAAGAGGGTAGACAGTGTAGCTACACCATCAGTTGAGGAGCTAGCAGCACAAGTGACTCGCTATATGCAGACAAATCAGAAGAAGGTTCATTTTGTCGAAAACGATGTGGATGCAATACACTATAGCGTGGATTCTGGGGTTCCAATTGAGGAGTTTCAAGAAGTTAACTATGTTGGTGGCCAAGGTTTTGCCCAAAACAGGGGTTTTAATCCCAACTATAGGAGCAATCCGAATCTCTCCTATAGAAGTACCAATGTTGCAAACCCTGAAGATCAAGTCTATCCACAGCAACAGCAATCCAGGGTTCCACATTTTCAAAGCCAAGCATTCGGGAACAATCAAACCGTTGGTGGGAATCCTCAAACTTTCGTTGGACAATCAAGCTCGTCCAATCCACCTTATAGGAAACCTTTCTCTCAAGGTCCACAACAGGCACAGTTCAATCCGAATCAGGGAAACTTTCAGCAAAGACCTTTTGGCTCTAACTTTCAAGCAACACCTCCATTCAAGCAGAGCAACCCCGATGATGAATTGAAGGCTATGATGCAACAAATGCTGGCCAACCAGCAAAAGGGCTCTAACGAATTGAACACAAAGATGGACAACATGTATTCAGAGCTCAACGGGAAGTTCGAGGCTGTCTCGACACACTTGAAGCTGCTGGATACTCAGGTGACTCAAACCGCTGAAGCAGTTAAGAGGCAACAAGGTACACTCCCAGCCAAAGGGGAACAAAATCCTAGGAAGGACAAGGACATTGCAAACGTATACGCCGTTTCTTCAGAAGATGTGGATGTAATTACCACCAGAAGCGGAAAGACAATCGACCCCACGACAAGCAGAAGTAAACAGAAGAATGCTGGAAATGATCCTTCTAAAGAACCGAGCAGATCGTCCGATCTAGGTGAGGATCGGACGATCCCTACGTTACCAGATCGTCCGATCCTCCCTGGAACGACCGATCTGGAAAACTCAAGATCGGACGATCCAAGGGCAGATCGTCCGATCCCAAATCCTGAACAGTCCCGAACCTATAAGCCCCGAGTCCCATATCCAGTTCCGCTTAAGAAATCACAAAAAGATTTAGAGGAGGCTAAATGCAAGGAAATGCTGAGTGACTTGACAGTGAAACTCCAACTTGTAGATGCTATTCACATGGTTCCGGCACTCAGACGGTACATGAAGACCTTGGTGACTACCAAGATGACCGAGCAGGAGGATTACGTCAAAGTCACAAAGAACTGCAGTGCCCTGTTCCAAAACAGAGTCATCGATAAGCTCGGAGATCCAGGACGTTTCGTTCTAAACGTGAAGCTGGGACATATCACTTTTCCCCACTCCTTATGCGATCTCGGCTCAAGCGTCAACCTGATGCCATACTCCGTGGCAAAAAGTCTTGGGTATACTCAGTTCAAACCGACCAAAATTTCGCTTGTTTTCGCTGACCGTTCTGTCAAACTTCCTGTAGGTATTTTGGAAGACCTACTTGTCAACATCGATGATGTCCTCGTACCTGCAGATTTCGTTGTCCTCGAATTAGACAAAGAACCAAAGGATCCCCTCATCTTAGGGAGACCGTTTCTATGCACAGCTGGAGCGATGATAGACGTTCGTCATGGACGAATAGATCTCCACCTGGGAGATATAACAATGAAGTTCGAAATGAATAGGCTGCTGAAGAAACCAATGCTCGAAGGACAGACCTTTGAAATCAACGAATCCAAGGAAATCACCGAAGAAGTAGTTGATAAGATCTTATCTGAAGATCAGTTAGAGATAGCTTTGACAAAAGCTCAAGGGGAACAAGGTTTTCTGAGCGATGAGGCTCATGAGTACACAAAGCTACTGCAGTCGGGTTACGCTTATGATAGACTTGTCGCTTACTTGGACTTGGAAACAGATGCAGCAAATCCGTCAATCCTTTCTTCCAGCACGCCGGACAACAACCCATGGAGCGAGCTGAAAGCTCCGAAGGTTGAACTTAAAACCCTCCCAGCTGGGTTACGGTACGCTTTTCTTGGACCAAATTCCACTTATCCTGTGATCATTAATGCATCTTTGAACAATGCTGAAACTGCGTTACTGCTTTGTGAACTTAGGAAATACCGAAAAGCGTTAGGATATTCTTTAGAGGATATTCCTGGGATTTCACAAGATTTATGCATGCACAAGATACATCTAGAAGATGAATCTATGACTTCTATCGAACATCAGAGGAGGTTAAACCCGAATCTAAAAGATGTCGTTAAGAAAGAGATAATGAAACTTCTAGATGCAGGAATTATTTACGCTATCTCTGATAGCACTTGGGTGAGCCCTGTACATGTAGTCCCTAAGAAAGGTGGGGTAACAGTCATTAAAAACGACAAAAACGAACTAATCCCCACTAGAACTGTTACGGGCCATAGAATGTGCATTGATTACAGAAAATTGAATGCAGCAACTAGGAAAGACCATTTTCCTTTGCCTTTTATTGATCAAATGCTAGAAAGATTGGCTAACCATGCTTATTACTGCTTCTTAGATGGTTATTCAGGTTTCTTTCAGATTCCTATCCACCCGGATGACCAAGAGAAGACCACGTTCACATGCCCTTATGGAACGTTTGCTTACAGAAGGATGCCATTCGGTTTGTGCAACGCCCCAGCAACGTTTCAACGTTGCATGATGTCTATCTTCACGGACCTTATTGAAGACATCATGGAGGTTTTTATGGACGACTTCTCTGTTTATGGCTCATCCTTTTCTACTTGTTTGTCCAATTTGTGCAGGGTCCTTCAAAGATGTGAAGAGAAACACTTGGTGCTAAATTGGGAAAAGTGTCATTTCATGGTTCAAGACGGTATAGTACTTGGGCACAAGATTTCGGAAAAAGGAATAGAGGTCGATAAGGCTAAGATAGAAGTCATGTCAAATCTGCAGCCACCCAACTCAGTGAAAGGTGTGCGAAGCTTTCTAGGACATGTTGGGTTCTATAGACGCTTCATAAAAGACTTCTCCAAGATTGCTAGACCGCTCACTCAGCTCTTATGCAAGGATTCAAAGTTTGACTTCGACAACTCTTGTTTAGAAGCTTTCCATACCATCAAGGAAGCTCTTGTGAGTGCACCAATCGTACAACCACCGGACTGGGGACTACCGTTCGAGATAATGACCGATGCTAGTGATTATGCAGTAGGAGCTATTCTGGGACAGAGGAAGGAGAAGAAGCTTCATGTCATCTACTATGCTAGTAGAACCCTTGATGATGCCCAATGCAAGTACGCGACAACTGAGAAAGAACTTCTGGCTATTGTGTTCGCTTTTGAAAAGTTCAAGTCCTATCTTGTGGGGTCTAAGGTTATTGTACACACCGATCATGCCGCTTTGAAGTACCTCCTTACTAAGAAAGACGCCAAGCCAAGACTGTTGCGTTGGATACTATTACTGCAGGAGTATGATCTTGAGATCAAAGACAAGAGAGGAATTGAAAACGGTGCCGCTGATCATTTGTCCAGATTACGTATCGAAGAAGAGGTTCCATTGGATGGAAGTCTCCCGGTGGAGAACGTCTATGCCATCGCCATTGGGACCGCATATGATAGCACCTCCTCCCTTCCGGAGATACCTTGGTTTGGTGAGTTTGCAAACTTCTTGGCAGCAGAGAAGGAACCTGAGAATTTTTTTGGATACAGAAAGAAGAAGTTCCTGCGAGAGGTTAGACGTTACTTCTGGGACGAACCGTATTTGTACAAGCAGTGCTCGGATGGTGTTTTCAGGCGATGTGTTTCAGAGGAAGAAGTACCCGGGATTCTCTTTCATTGCCATGGCTCCACCTATGCTGGACACTTTGCTACATTCAAGACAGTGTCCAAAGCTCTACAGGCTGGTTTCTGGTGGCCGACAATGTTTAAAGATGCCAATGCTTTTGTTTCCAAGTGCGATTCTTGTCAACGGCAAGGAAATATAAGCAAGAGGAATGAGATGCCTCAGAATTTTATCCTTGAGGTTGAAGTATTTGACGTATGGGGAATTGACTTCATGGGTCCTTTTCCATCTTCCTCTGGAAACGAATACATCCTTGTCGCCGTCGATTATGTCTCCAAGTGGGTTGAAGCGCTGGCTAGCCCGACTAATGATGCCAAGGTTGTCATAAAGATGTTCAAATCAGTGATCTTTCCAAGGTTTGGTGTACCAAGAATTGTGATTAGCGACGGTGGATCTCACTTCATCAACAAACTCTTCGCGGGGCTGTTGAAGAAGCATGGAGTCAAGCACAAGGTCGCCACTCCCTATCATCCGCAGACGAGTGGACAGGTGGAGATATCAAACAGAGAGATCAAGAACATTCTACAGAAGACGGTGAACACAACGAGAAAGGACTGGTCTCTGAAGCTTGATGACGCTCTTTGGGCGTATAGGACCGCATACAAGACACCGCTGGGCACTACTCCGTTTCATCTTGTCTATGGGAAATCGTGTCATCTTCCAGTAGAGCTTGAATACAAAGCCGCTTGGGCGGTAAAGTTGCTTAACTTCGACATCAAACCGGCTTCTGAAAGACGGTTAACTCAATTAAACGAGCTGGATGAGATTCGAAACATGGCTTATGAGAATTCACGCATTTACAAGGAACGAACTAAAGCCTACCATGACAAGAAGATAATTCCTCGGGACTTCGCTGCAAATGACCAGGTACTACTTTTCAATTCCCGTTTAAAACTTTTTCCAGGAAAGTTAAGGTCTCGATGGTCCGGACCTTTCACCATCAAAGAGGTGAGACCATATGGAGCTGTAGTGTTGCTGGACTCTACAGGAGGCGAATTTGTGGTTAATGGTCAACGTCTGAAGCCATACCTCGCAAACAACGTCATCACTGAAGGAGACAACATCCGTCTCAGTGATCCTCCTCACGCCTGAACGGCGAATACGTCGAGCTAATGACGTTAAACAAGCGCTTGGTGGGAGGCAACCCACCGGTAAGTGTGGATAACCTCTATTTCGTTTTCTTTGTATTTACGTGTTGTTATGTTTTCTAGTTCCGTTATGCTTTTTCTTGTGTTTCGTTTGTTTCCCTTTTGTTTCCCTTTGTTTCCGTTTGTTTTCTACTCTTGGTGTTTTTCTCGTGTTGATTTCCAGGTGCCAAGATCGTCCGATCCACGCATGGATCGGACGATCCACCATCATCCAGATCGGACGATCCACTTGAGGATCGGACGATCCTCTAAAGTCCAGATCGGACGATCCAGTATCAGATCGTCCGATCCGTTCCCAGGTATGTCTCAGAAATCGCGATTTTTGGTTTAATACCGGTTAACTTGATTTGAACCAAACCAAAAACGCTTGAAACACTCCTCAAAACTCATTTTCGGATCAAACATTCATAACTTCATCTCCCCCAAATCGATTTCGAACCTTCAAGCTCCCAAGAACAAAAATTTTCTCCAAACCCTAACTTCTCCAATTCTGGTCCGTTTTCATCGATTCAAAGCCCCAAATTCATCAAAATCTTAAGCTTAACTCATTTCTATCATCTATTGCATCAATCGAACAAGGTATGGCCCTCAATCTCCCTCTTTTGAATCCGAAAATTTGAGAAATAGGGTGGTTTCGCGAAATTGCTGGGTTATCGTTGATTTATGAATCCTTGTTTCGATTAGGCTAGGTTTTGATGAATATTTGGGATTACATTGCTCATTTGGTTGAGAGTTAGGGTTAAAGATCAAATTTAGGAGAAATTGACCAAATAGGAGTGATATGAATGCATTGTGTTGAATAATGAAGATTATGGCACTGCTAATTCTTTGCAAATAAAAAAAAAAACCGCGGCCAATTGTGTCATGATATATGAGAAATTGATTGTGGTGTTTGATTTTTCTCAAATTTCAGGAATGGTTCAAACACGAGGAGGCAGTTCAACAAGGCCCCGCCGTAGCACTCAAGAAAAAGGCAAAGGCGTTGCCCAAAACCAAGACGCAACCCCCGCGGGCGTCCGAGCTCCTTGGCCTCGACCACCCAACACTCCATTCACCGAGCGAGGGCTCTTGGATCCCTCTGCCATCAACCGAAATCAGATACGCGCCCAAATGCGTTCTGCGAATTACATTTCTGGCGATTCATGGGACCGATATCATAGCACCTTCTACAATGGATGGTTGAGAATCAAGAAGATTCAACCTACCAACTTTTTGTGCGGACAGACATTTGCGAAGATGGGTATTCTGGAAATAGCGCAGCACATGTTCCAGCGAGCGGGTTTAGGGCGACTACCGCACTTCACAAAGCCTCTATATCCGGACTTGGTGCGCCAACTTTATGCTTCAGCGGAAGTCACCTACAAAGACATAGCGCATCCAACGGCTTCTGAAGCCGTATTCAGCTACTTTGCAAATGGGGTACGTTACACGATTTCTATCCCCGAGTTTTGCAGGCTGTATGGTTTTGATGCCTCCCGCGACGGCTGCACCTTCCCGACTAGTCAAGATTATGATGAGTACCACAAGTTGTGGTATTTGATTGCTGCTGGGGAGTGTAACACGAGAGAGAACCGCCTCACGGCTATTCGGAACCCGGTACTGCGCATTGTGGCTAAGATTATGGGTCACACTTTGTTTGCAAAATCAGAAGCCGGTTGCCTCTCATTCGACGAGATGGTTCTGCTGACCTACTGCCTCCCGCCATCAGCACGTCCCGAATACTTTGAGCCGCCACCAGTTCTCACAGTCAACCGGGGACTAATATTCGCCGAAAAATTGGTAGAGAAGAAGTACCGAGGTATTGGGAGTAAGAGCACCGTAGAAGACCAAGTAGAGCTACAAGGCAGTCTCCTTACTCCGCTATTTGAGTATCATGGCATCGACCTCAGCACGGCCGAGTGCGACGATCGTATCTCCTTATACGACGAGAGCTATTTCAGGCGAGTCAGATACCTCAAACCCGGCTTCATTCACTGTTACCATGATCGAGATGGCGTAGAGCGCTTCTTCCAGCTTCCCAACTTAGAGCTCACCAAACCCAACACTCGTTCCAATGTGGAGTTCCTCCCACCGCCGGAACTCCAGTGCGACTACACCGCCCCCAGGAAGCGCCAGAGATCTCATCGTACCACCACCGACACCGAGACAGCTGCACCTCGTGCTTCCTCCTCTGCCAGACCTCCTCGGTCCCGACCAAGCGGATCTGCCACCACTACAGATGAGTATGTCCTTCCTCCCTTTCCTCCTGAACTTGAGCTTATGCCACTTCCCGCAGATCCTACCCCTGAGGAGGATAGAGTCTTCCTCCGGGACACAGCGAGGAAGAACCACACCATGCTACAGCGGATGTGGCAGGCTTGGTCACGGGTGAAGGTGCCGTGTTTCAGAGAACCACAGACTACAGATAGAGACGAGGACAACACCGGACTGCCTTCTGCAGCAGCTGACGCAGATGATGAGACCCAGGATGGACACCACTTCACGGATCACGAAGACCACGGCGTTGCTGGACGCCAACCTCAAGATGATGAAGATGATGACGATGATGATGATGACACTCCTCCCTCATTCGACAATTGGGGTTAGGGTTCTCCGTTTTTCGGTAGCTTTGCATCTCTTTTTCTTTTCCGTTATCATTGTATTATACCTCTATCTTTTATTATTCTCTATTGTCTTTTATCTCTTGGATTTATTTTCTTCACCGAGACGGCGAAGTTTAAGTCTGGGGGATTGTCTTAGTTATCTAACGTTTTTCTTTTCCTTCTTATTTTATTTTCTTCGTTTTTAGCCATTTTCACGTTCTTATCGAGTCAAAACTTTTGTATTGTATGATATTTTGCATGTTGGTTTCTTTCTTGACCAGACTCTCTACAGTGATTCATCTCAGCACACACATATTGGAAACACCATCGGTGGATCATCGTAACCAGAAGCCCCTATCCCCGGGAAATCTGGTTGATTTTTGATTCTACTTTCTAACTTTGTTTGCTTTCTTATCTTAGGGGTTTCATTTCGCACTAAGGATCACATTATCCGAGGTTTCAACCATCTCGTTTAACCACCCTTTTTCGGAACCTCGGATAACTAAGCTTACTTTCAGCTTAGCACCAAACCCTCGCCTCATCTTCTTTTCAAAACCTCCAACCATATCTCTTTCATTCCAACTCATGCATTCGGGCGCAAAATCTACGGAGTATGGAGACCGGTATGACTTCCATGTCCTAAGGATATTTGGTAAAACTTCAGTCCTCTCTGTAAATTTTGTTTTGGGAATTTATTGATAAGAAAAAGTATTGTTTTCAGTATATTTTGCTGTTAAAAAAAAAAAAAAAAAAAAAAAAAAAAAAAAAAAAAAAAAAAAAAAAAAAAAAAACCAAAGAGAGGGGGGAAAGGATTCCGAAAAGGGAGTCAATTATAGGCTTATGTTATTATCATTGGAAAAAGTTTTAGATGTATTTTCTTTTAGTTTTTACGGAGATGGGCAGAAGTTCGCTAGAGATTCCGAAGTTCGTGGAGTTGTGCACCAACATTTGGTCTCAGTCTCACTGCGATTTTGTGCCACGATTTGCATACATCTTTTCACCTACACCGAAACACTAAACCACCATCAAATCTATCCTTCACCCTTAACCCCTTATGCGAATTGTTTCTTCTTTGTAAGTTTGCTTACTTTGTGAACAGAGTTGATGATGGAGATGCCGGAGATTCCCTTGGATTCCAGGAGCTAGAGTACGGTGCTTTGCTATGCCTATGGTAAAGTACATGGATACCCGCTGGATGTTTGACCTGTTTTGAGTGCTGCAGGATTTGAAATTCGACTTGGCTTTTCTTTTAAAGAAAAATGTTTTATACCCTGATTTTCAAAAACCTCTTCTCCGTCTTGATTTCTTTTGATTGCCTTTACTTGAGGACAAGCAAAGATTCAAGTCTGGGGGAGTTGATATGTCTGGTTTTTCATCGATTCTAACCTTAGAATTCATAGGTGTTTTGGTAGTTTTTGAGTCATTTTCAGGATGCATTGCGACGGATAGGAGTGATTTTTGATTACCAAGTGCAAACTAGCCATAAGGACCAAAGATGAGCAAAATTTGGAGGTTTGACGCCTTAGCGGCGCGCAACACGATCACCTCGTTCCTACACGACTAGATCGGACGATCTACCATGGATCGGACGATCCATCATCACACAGATCGGACGATCTCAGTCAGATCGGACGATCCAGTATCACTGAGATCGGACGATCTCAGGCAGATCGGACGATCTGCAGAGGCGACACCTGAACCACCTTTTCCTTGATTTCGGGATTTCTGTAATGCTTTAAGTAGTGCGATTTCTGAGGTTGGCTGGGCGTCCATTAACCTAATTTTCTCTGCAGCCACCTCTTGTAAGCCCTTGGAGGCAGTTCTCTCATTTTGTGTGAATCTTTAGAGAAGATTTCTAAACTCTATCTCTGTTTTCTGATTCATTTTGTACTTTTATTTCATAACTATGATAATGAGTTCTTGCTATTTGAATCCCTCTGTTTTCTTTGCTATTATGTCTGAGTAGTCTATTTGTTGAACCTTGGATTCACAAGGGGGTTTCATGATACTTTGAACTGGGCATAGATAGGGGTTTATCTTATAGATTTCTTCATCTATTGTTGATCTTAAAGCTGAAACTTGAGTAGCTAGCTAGTTTCAGAGCCTGGGTTGTTTAACTCACCAAAAGTGCTTGTTAGAGAACCTGATTTAGGCTATAGATGAGTGGTATGTCCTTAGCCAACGAAAGTTGATGTTAAGGCATCCCATGAACCGATCAAACCTTCTTGTTAATGCTTATTTAGAAGTTTAAGTTCAAACGACAGTTTAGACACTTATCTTGCTAGATAATGTAATTGATGCTACGAAAGTGGATTAGTTATTCATTTATGTTTGAGTTCGAGAATGGTTTTTAACCATCCCCTGAATAATTGGCTAGTTCAAGATACTTGATCCCCCGATAAGAATCCTTGGTTTAACATCTCTTTTAATCGTTATTTACATCCTTTTGAATTGCTATCTTTGACTCATTTTCACAACAACAATCATACTTTGTCTTAGCTTAATTTCAATCATTCAGAATCGTAGTGTAACTCTTGGTCTCTGTGGATTCGATTCCTAGATTACTACAACATTTGCTGTGCACTTGCAGTAGTTGAATAGGGTTAAAACATTGTGTATCAAGACTGTAGGAAGCACGGAAGAGGAGAGAGTTCTAGCGGCGAGGGTGTGACTCTTCGCAAGCACCATGGTGCTCCTCCTTCGCCACCTACCATTGTTTCACGCCCCCATGGCGCAAGCGAGAGGGTCTCAAGATTCCTTCTCAGCGTCATTGGGCCGGCACACCAAAAGCCAAAACTGAATCGGACTCGTGTCTTTACCGGGATATTTTGGAAGATTGGGACGACTACGATACATTGTTTTACAATGCTTGGTTGGGAGTTGAGATCAGACCCACCCGATTAGCAGAAACTTGCACTTTGCGAAGGATGGGCATTAGCGACGACGTGATCGGCATGCTTAGAAAAATTAGTCTAGGAAGCATATGCCAGCGGCAGTTTGATATTTTTCCGGATTTGGTTCGCCAATTCCTTGCAACTGCTTGCGTCTATTACCGCAGCGAGATGGCTCGTTATGCTCATGAAGGTACTATTACTTTCTTCATTCGCAGCGTTCGGTACTGAATTTCTATCCGAGATCTTTGTGGGTTGTACAGTTTTGATAAGGACAAGACGAGCTTTGTGCTTCCGGCACAGTTCCAAGATGCACAGGTTTATTGGTCGAAGTTTGGGAATGGACGCTATGTCTCCAAGACGTCTACTCAGACTGATATTTGGCATCCAGTGGCCTCATTGGGAACACGATGTTGTGTAAAATAGAACCTGTAAAGATGCGTCATTATGAGTTAGCTTTGCTTTGTTATGCCCTTGATGATATGTGTGTTGAGGACTGCGAGTGGAATGAGTTAGACCCTCATGTCAATCTGGGGGCTGTTTTTGCGCATCACTTGGTCTCTCTAAAGACCAAACCTTTCATTGGCCGTGGTACCAAGACAGAGAGCGTTGGGAGCCTCCTCACACCTATTATCCATCACTGTGGGATCAGCACAGAGAGTTGTACCGTTGTCACCAAGTGCTCCCATATGATGAGGAGTATCTGAAGAACTCCCGTTGGATTAAGCCTAAGTGGCTTTGGTGCTACAATGACGAGACATGGGCACACATGTTTTAGCTACCCAACCCTTCCATCACCACTATCACCGATGATCCGGCACAGCTCAGTTTTCGGCCTCCCTCGGTAGATCTTCGTACATCACCACCGACCCGACGCCGACAAGGATTATCCTCCCGCGCCATCCCGACCACTGCTGAAGACGATCCAATTCCGGACATTGGTCGCACCTCCTCTTTCCCTTTTCCTCAGTTACCAGTCGCACCCCCCTTCCCATTGAGCCGGCAGTATTTCAGAGCTACGTTGTCGACAGCTTTCAGAGCATTTGGCATGCCATATCCACCCTCTCTCGTTGTGGGTGCGTTCGCTCATCTCACAGCCCATGCCAGTCCCCTCGCACTCTGAGATAACCGCGAACGAGTCCGATGAGGGCTAGTTTTCTTTTCCATTCCTCTTTTGTTTTTATTTTGTTTTCCGTTTGAACCCGAGTTCGTTATATTTATTTAGAGTCAGTCTGTCTTTCTGTCTTTGATTTGGAACATGTTGAACTATGATATTATGCTATGTTTGG
Source organism: Barbarea vulgaris (assembly GCA_963667165.1). Classification (NCBI taxonomy): domain Eukaryota; kingdom Viridiplantae; phylum Streptophyta; class Magnoliopsida; order Brassicales; family Brassicaceae; genus Barbarea; species Barbarea vulgaris. Next base: position 17,229,224 of record OY763893.1, on the reverse strand, counting down.
TGTTTTTTACTTGTGTTCTAGTGATTCAACAGCATACCACTCGGAGTTTTGGATTATTAAAACAGATTCGTCTAATCACGATGCATGTGTCGATCGACACCAACCACTGGTGTCGCTCGACACCAAGACCCACTAAATAGCTAAGTGTTCTTCACTATGGTTTTAACTCAGTTCCATTTCTTTTGTTTACCAATCTCTGGTTTGGCACCACTGGGGACAGTGTTGTTCAAGTCTGGGGGAGGTAGTTACTAACATAATCTTTTGTTTTCTTAAGAGTCTGTTGAGTCTTTTTTATCGAGTCAAAACCCAGTCCATAAAACTATGATTTTTCGAGAAAACCACCACATTTGCAGGAACTTAAGTGACCATTTGATTCGAGCTTGATTGGCATCTGAGACTAATGGAAAAAACAAAGGCTTAATAGAGACTTGAGACGCCCATATTTCCAGCAGAAATCCACTAACACCCGAGCTAATTGCTGTCAGTTCTTTTTACCTCATCAATGTGACAGATGTTTTAGGGCTTGACTCATTGTTCATGCCAGACAAGACAACCTCTGTAAAACATCAAAAGTTGTACTCCTCTCCCTTATTCCAAATAAAAAGCAAAAAAAAGATGAAATGATTCTCTCTTGAGTAAAAGGGTAGGCAAATTTCTCATTTCGGCTTCTTTGGATGATATTGCAATACTTTTGTCTGGTGGAAGAATCTCCCCATTCCCTTTTTCAGTCAAATCATGATCCTGTTGTACAATATGAGGTGCTACAATTGGCTCCCATGTACTAATTTGACTCATATGAAGCCTGATCGAGCTCGTCTTGTTTACATGATTGCTCACAATCAGCCGTTTCATTTTGGGAAGATGGTGTTTTATCATATCATGTCTCTGCAAGTGCTCAGTGCTAAGTCTACAGCTCGCCTTGCATTTCCAAATTTGATATACCAGTTGTTGACGTTTCAGAGGTCTGTCCCTGCGTACTCTGGAGATACTGTATCTAAGCCTCCTACTCCTTTGACTCTCGATGCCAAGAACTGTAAGAGGACTGGTCAGCCACCGGTTCAAACACCTCAGATGCTGCTTGTTGATGCCAATGGGGATGTGATCAAATCTCTTCAGGCCATTCAGATCAATGTTGCAGGTAAGTACATTCTCCTTTGTGTTCCTTTGTTATCCTTTATGTTGTGTTTTTATATGAGTGTGCACTCAAGCAGGGGGATTATACAGTGATATTAGAGAAGCAACAGGTGCTGATTCGGATGCTGATGATGAAGATACTAGTGGCTGATAGGTTTGTTAGACTAGTATATGGAGTTAGGGGGAGAACTATTTCGTTTTGGGTGTTTGGTGTTACTTTTGGCATATGTGCCGGTTCTATTTTTTTTTGTGTTCCTGACTTGTTGACTCTCCTATATTTTTTTCCGTTTTGAAATACTCTTTAAGAACTATGTGATTCCGCTATGCTATTCAATTCTAATGTCTTGTCATATAACTTGTATTTGAAATACGCATTGGCTGTCTGCTTTGAGAACTAACATTGACAGGGGGAGAATCACTTGAAGCTTGAGTTATCACACTCAGATAAAAAGGGGGAGATTGAAAGCGTAAAGCTGATCAGTCAACAAACACACTCTGTGGAACATAAGAGGAAGCATGACGCGGGAAGCAGCGAGCTGGAACAGGGATGACGTGGTGAGCTGCTATTGGATTAATGAAGTTTCCATTCTGTAAACATGGGATATTTAGGTTTAGGTTTAGCCGATTATGTGGCAACACTTATATATTGGATCTTAGGTCTTTTGGTCAAGACACGCTTCTTAGATAGGATTGTAACGAGAGCTTAGCTAGAAGCTTTTAGGGTTCTTGGTGAGTGAACAAACGAGTGATACACAGCTGTTGCTGTGTTAGTGAGTTTGGGTAGTTAGGAATTGGTCAGTGGCGAGTCAAGTTGACTTCGTGTAAAGCTGATTAAACAGATATGTAAGATTGTTTATGTGATTTCTAATAAAAGAAAAGAGGTTATTTTCTACTGTCTGCATTCTAGTAATTACAAATTCTAGATACAAATTTAATGACAAAAACGAAACAAATAGACAAATAGCACATAGTTATATCCAAATATATGTAAGAGAAGTAAAATCAAAGCAATTTACCGTACAACATGGATTGTGGAATTCCACTAGGAATATAATAGCCAACAATGATCATACACAATTCAGGTCGATAATTAAGTAGACAAATAACGGATTGTGATACAGGCAAACAAATCGTGATGTTTGAAGATGGAGTTTAACAAGCTGATCGTACGAACTCTCTACTTTAACGAATTAGATAAAATGAATAAACAAATTGATAAAAGATTTAGTCTAAGTAGCTGGTCGTACGACACTCCCTCTCTAGATGAATTGGATGAAAGGAACAACGAACACAATGAATGGATTGAGGGATGCCACACAAAGGATGCCAACATATGATAAGCCGGATGAACTCACGGATATAACATACCGCAGTTCTGATCACTATGGATATTACTGACTGAAGGATGTAAAGTTCTTTTCGAACTTAAAGAGATTCACTCTCACAACAAAAATATAATTGACCAAAATGTGATTCTTCTCCAATGGAGATTGCATGTATTGAAAGGAAAAGATGGTTTGTAAAATAAGGCCAAATAGAAAATTCTCTTGTTACCAAAATAAATAAAGATAGTAACTTCAATGTGGATTAAACCTTTGGACTTTCCCATGCATGCATCTTAGAGCATCCTCATTGCATAGAACCCATTAGAGTTTCTAATATATATTATTTAAATCATTTTAACATAATTTTAATATTTAATTATATTTTAAATAAAAAAAAAGAAAAATACAACCAATCACATTAATACATGTGTCAAATGAGTCTCTAGAGGATTTCTAAAAAGTTCTTAAATGAGAATCGGTTCTCATTTCTCTTTCGTACTTTTTAATATTTTCCTTTTTTTATTAGTGAGAACCTCACTTAGAACCCCTGAAAGGACCCGTTCCGGACTCAACGACCAAATTCGGATCCTTCCATGTACTTAATTCGTTTTTAGGGTCTGATCCTTAGAAAAATCTTTTTGAGGTTGATTCCGTGATTCAATTTTTAGAGTTGTATGAAAGCATTAGAGATAAACAACAAACAGGATATCTTTATTTATTTCACAAAGGATTTGATACAACTTATGAGTTTGCATATAAGTTATTACAAGTTATATGATCCTGACTATTGATATGCTCAAATTAACCCTTAGAGCTACAGTCTCAAATTAAGAGATCACGGCAGTACTTAGGGATCGAATCCACAAAGACTCTCAGGCTCACAATAGACCGTTTCGTTTCAAAATCACCTAAGCAATAATTGAATATTTAAAAGACAATACAGAAGTAATTAAAGAGGGTTGTAAACAAATTTGGAAGGCGTTAGGCGTAGGAAACTTCTCAGGAAATCATTCAAAGCATATAAAACAACTAGTCAATATCTAATTAAAAACAGTTCTAGAACTCAAATCACTAATGTATAATTAACCAACTGTCGTTGCGAAAACTATCTATGAATTAAACCTAAGAAACCAAATTTCTTTGCGAATCTTAAAGTCCAAACAAGCCTTAAGTGCAGGTTCGATACGTTCACAAATTATCTAATCCAAATTTCTTTGCAATTATCTAATTTATTCACTAGGATTTATTCAGATCTTAAATTACACTTTCGTGTTAATTTAATAACCAAACATCATAATTCCAGGTGATCAATCCAGAATAAGCATTTAGTACAATCTTAGATGAAGAACTAACAAGTCTGAATCTTAATCAGTCATTAGATCTAACAATTCATGAAATCCCTAATGAGAAACCCTAAACCTAACAGGTGATCTACTCAGACATATCAATTAGAACCAAAGACATAACTGAAATAGATATCATATAAAATCAAAGAAAGAATAGAAAAAAGGGTTCAAGATCTTCTCTCAAAAGAATACAAGTAGCAAGAACAGCCCGAAAACTCTAGTCTCTCTCTCACTCTTGCCAAAGTCCAAGATAGATAATAATAAGGCTAATAATAAACCTAAAACCTAATAAGTATTCTAAAACACGAGCTGCGTCTCCTTTGTAAACTTCTAGAACTTATGGGGCAAAGTTGAAAATCTTCAAAACTAGATAATTTCTGCGTAAACAGTGCGTGACGATGGGTGTCGAGCGACACCATGTGCCAGTGTCGAACGAAACCATTGACCATAAAAGGTACCACTTCGTCTTCAAAGCTACAAATGCGCCATAAGCTCCATAATTGTCGAAAAAGTCTCCAGCACATGTAAACTTATAAAAGACTCGATAACGACTCGAAAGACACAGTTAAGACTCGATTATGTACTTATATCATGGCTTAAAACCGGTAAAAACCATGATATATCAACTCCCCCAGACTTAGCCTTTGCTTGCCCTCAAGCAAAACAAAAAACTAAACCAGAGAAAGAATGTAAACCTGTAAAAGACTCGATAACGACTCGAAAGATACAATTAAGACTCGATTATATACTTATATCATGGATTAAAACTGATAAAAATCATGATATATCAACTCCCCCAGACATACCCTTTCTTGCCGTCAAGCAAAATAGAAAATTAAACCAGAGAAAGAAGTTTGAAAACACAAAAATTTATTTCGTCATAAGAGCACCACACTCACATTTACCTTAGTAAGCCACTAGAAATTCTTACCTAAAAGGATCTAGACCACCATGTACTTCACCGTAGACATTCATAGCTTCTCCGATTCAACCCACTATCTTGCAGCAAAGTCCACAGTTCCTTCAGTGCCGGGTCTCATCTTTGATCTTGATGCCAAGGACCTTCTAGACTATTTCCCGTACAATACTATGACATAGACAACCATATTGATCTTGGTACTCATTCTCTCCCCCAGAGTTATTCTTTTGTATTTTCTCTCTTCTTTTTTTTACTTCTTTTCTTCTTCTTTTTCACTTTTTTTTTAACTCAAAGGTGTAGCGAATAATGGGGTCACGGGAAATTTTTCTACCCCTCACTTCCACCTTTGCGTCTCAAAAAAGAGAATTAAACGAATGTACCAGTGGTTTGAAGAACAGAAAATCACGCTTAGATTTATAAGTCACCAACTTATGATTTGCAGCATACCGAGTGGAGAAAGCAGCCACTATAGAAGCACGCGACAGTGGAGGAGCAAGAGATTCAGCACCAAGAGATCGAGATAAGATCGATCGCAAATTACGCGAGGGTACTGATATGCTCAAATTATCCCTTAGAGCTACTCTCTCTCAAATTAACAGATCACGGTAGTACTTAGGGGTCGAATCCACAAAGACTCTCAGGCTTCACAATAGACTGTTTTGTTTCAAACTCAGTTAAGCAATAAGATAGTATTTAAAAGACAATGTAGAAAATATAAAGAAGATATAATCAATGGGAGAAAAGTTTCAGGTCTAGGGAACTTCTCAGGAAATCAATCAAAGCAGATTAAACAACTGGTCAAGATCTAATATAGTACCGTTCTAGAACTCAAATCACTAATATATAGCTAACCAACTGTCGTTGCGAAAACTATCTATGACTTAAACCTAAGAGACCAACTGTCGTTGCGAAACTTAAGGTCTAGACAAGCTTTAAGTGCTGGTTCGATATGTTCACAAATTATCTATCCAACTGTCGTTGCAATTATCTAATATGCTCACTAGGATTAGTTCAGATCTCATATTACATTGTCGTGTCAATTTAACAACCTAACATCATACTTCTAGGTGATCAAGCTAGAATATGCATTAAGTTCAATCCTAGATGAAGAAATAACAAGTTTGAATCTTAACCAGTGTTAAATCTAACAAATCATGAAATCCCCAATGAGAATCTATAAACCTAACTAGGGATCTACTCAGACATATCCAATGAAACAAAAGACATAGCTGAAATAGATATCATATGAAACAGAATCAAAGAAGGAATAGAAAACAGGGGTTCAATATCTTCTCTCAAAGTGGTACAAGTAGCAAGAAAAGCCCCAAGCTCTCTAGTCTCTCCAAACTTAGCAAAAGCAAAGATCGATATGTAATCGTAAACCTAAAAACCTAATAAATAGACTAAAACACGAGCTGAGTCTCTTTTGTAAACTTCTGGAACTTCTAGGGCAAAGTGGTAAATCTTCAGAACTTGATAGATTCCACATGAGTGCCTGACGACTGATGTTGAGCGACACCAGTGGTGGTGTTGATCGACACCATTGACCAGTGAAGAAACTTACTCCGTCTTCTCAGCTACAAATGCTCCATAGGCTCCATAATCATCCAAAAAGTCTCCAACACATGCAAACCTATAAAAGACTCGATAAAGACTCGAAAGACACAGTTAAGTCTCGATTATATACTTATATCATGGTTTAAAACCGGTAAAAACCATTATATATCAACTCCCACAGACATAGCCTTTGCTTGCCCTCAAGCAAAACAGAAAACTAAATGATGCGAGAATGGATAGCGACCAGGATGAACAGCCGATGGCCAAAGAGATGCTGAAACCGGTCGAGGAAATATTTGGACCAGTCGACAAGGAAGCTCCGGGTGAGCCACTTGGAGCTAGGACGCGTTCTTGGTCGGCCACGGAAGTACTAAACTTACCAGCTGGATCTATGACTCGTTGTAGGACTAAGGAGCTGAACAAAATTGTTGGAGCCTTGCTACGTCAAGTTATGGTTCAAAGGGGTCACTCGGACGTAAGTGATACCGCGGCCACCTTGGTCATGGTTCATGTCCGGGATGATTAGTGTCAAGCCCTATGGCTCACCTACACTCTTTTTCCCTTACCTTTGGTTTTTCCCAAGTGGTTTTCCAAAGGGAGGTTTTTAATGAGGTTCGTGGTCCATAGGTTCCATTGTGCTTGGCATTAATCCGACCTAGTCCAGCCCGTCTCGAGAGCTTAGGCGCGGCCTGTCAATCTTTTTATCCTTTCTATCTTATTTCTGTTTAGTTAATTTAAATTTGAACTTATGTTTGAGAATATTATGTGTGTGGGTTTGTTGTTTTTGCTTTGGTCGTTGGTGAGTTCCCGAGGCTTGTCTTGGAACTCGCGAGACTTAATTCCCCCCGCTCCTCTCTTCTCCTCTTCTCCTCTTCGTCTCCTTTCTTCTTTATATGTCTCTGAACTCCTAATGAATTATCTGTCTACCTTTTTCTTGGTAGATCCTTGTAATCTTTTTCGAGTGATTCGATCTAGATTACTTGTGAACATTTCTGGTGATTAGAGTGTTCAAAACTGACTTATCAAGGGGTCTTTCACAACCTCTCGTGGCGTCACTCGTTCCAGCAACTCCAGATTCGCTTGCTGCTCAAGCCTGGAGCCTTACCTTTGTCATCTTAGCCGGTGTGTGATTGGGGCGTGATTCTTCACCCAGAATCGTATCAAGTGGTATCAGAGCCACAACGAGAAGTTAAGTGATTTCGTCCCAAATTGTTCAAATTTTAATTAAATATTGGCTCGTGCAAAATTTGTGAAATCAATTCAAAATGAACCTAGGATGAGTCTAGTATTTGTTAAAATTGGTTTGGGAATTTTATGAAGTGTTTTGATATTTTTTTGTGACCGATCAACTTCCACAGTCGCGTTTAGGGTTCTTCAGAGAAAATAGGATACCAAGAGTCATTTTCGTGTTCTTATGATTTAGGGTCAATTCGATCTTCAAAAGGACTCTTTACTGGTGTATTCTTGTGTGTTTTTTCAGGAAAAATATGTCCGAACCTTATCAAGTGATGCTTCAAGTTCACAACAGCGCTCTCGCAAAAACCATTTCCGACAGATTTGATCGTTTGATAGAAACAGGGGACAGATCGTGGCATCAGAAGATTGCATCAGACTCTGTCGTCAAAGTTAAGACTCCACTAAGACAAGAGATTTTGGTATCTCGGAGGGCCTTGTGCCTTCAACCTAAAACTGAGGATCAAAGGGAAAACTTATTCCACACGCGATGTCATGTAAACGGGAAGTTGTGTAGTCTCATCATCGACGGGGGAAGCTGTACTAATGTGGCTAGCAAGACTATGGTGCAGAAACTGGGGTTAGTAGTCAGAGAGTATCCAAAGCCTTATGATATTCACTGGCTTAACGAGACTGGAGAGCTAAGGGTCAAACAGCAAGTTACTGTTCCTATAGCAATTGGGGGATACCAGGATGAAGTTGTGTGCGACATCTTGCCAATGGAAGCTGGACATATTCTCCTTGGAAGACCGTGGCAGTTTGACAGGAGGGTTAAGCACGAGGGTTTTGCTAACAAATATTCTTTTGAGCACAACGGGAGAAAAACAGTCTTGGTTCCGCTATCACCTCAAGAAGTGTATCAAGATCAGCTCCATTTAGCATCCCAAACAGTAAGCCGGGTTAAACCATCAAACTTCTTTGCCAAGGCTGATGTGGTTAAGAAAGCCATACTTTCTGAACAAACTATTCTATTGTTTATTTACAAGGACGCTCTCACTAGCCTAACTTACCTTGCACCGGTTTTTCCAGAAGATAGTGCACCAGGACTTCCACCAGTACGAGGAATAGAGCATCAGATTGATTTTGTCCCGGGTGCTACACTTCCCAACCGACCAGCTTATAGGACTAACCATATGGAAACTAAAGAACTACAGAAACAAGTGGATGAGTTGATGGAGAAAGGACATATCCGACAGAGTATGAGTCCTTGTGCCGTGCCTGTGTTACTTGTACCCAAAAAGGATGGAAGCTGGCGGATGTGTGTCGATTGTAGGGCAGTCAATAACATCACGGTGAAGTATCGACATCCTATTCCTAGATTAGATGATATGCTTGATGAGTTACATGGTTCTAGCATATTTTCTAAAATTGATCTTAAAAGTGGATACCACCAAATTAGGATGAAAGAAGGAGATGAATGGAAAACTGCCTTTAAGACTAAGCATGAGTTGTATGAATGGTTAGTTATGCCTTTTGGGTTATCTAATGCACCTAGTACATTTATGAGGTTGATGAATCATGTTCTTAGAGCTTTCATTGGACATTTTGTGGTAGTATACTTTGATGATATTCTAGTTTATAGCAAAAACTTAGAGGAGCATGTTCAGCATCTAGAAAAGGTGTTAGAAGTCCTTAGGAAGGAAAAACTCTATGCTAACTTAAAGAAGTGTACTTTTTGTACTGATAACCTTGTGTTGTTAGGTTTTGTTGTGAGTGCAGAGGGAGTAAAAGTTGATGAAGAGAAAATTAAAGCAATAAAAGAATGGCCAAGTCCAAAGACTGTAGGAGAAGTGAGAAGCTTCCACGGCCTTGCAGGGTTCTATCGCCTGTTTGTTAAGAATTTTAGTACCATAGCAGCACCTCTTACGGAAGTCATCAAAAAGGAAGTTGGGTTCAAATGGGAAGAAGCTCAAGAAGTTGCATTTCAACGACTTAAAAATGAGCTTACACATGCGCCTTTACTAATATTGCCTAACTTCTCTAAAAATTTTGAGGTTGAGTGTGATGCATTAGGTATAGGTATTGGAGCTGTTCTAATGAAAGACCAAAGACCAATATCTTATTTTAGCGAGAAACTCGGAGGAGCAATGCTAAACTATCCAACTTACGACAAGGAACTTTATGCCCTGGTCCGAGCTTTACAAACATGGAAACATTATCTATGCCCCAAGGAGTTTGTCATCCACACTGACCATGAATCCCTAAAGTATTTAAAAGGACAGCAAAAGCTCAACAAAAGACATGCGAGGTGGGTTGAATTCATTGAAACCTTTCCTTACGTCATCAAGTATAAGCAAGGTAAGGAAAATATAGTTGCGGACGCCTTATCCCGGAGGTACACTCTACTTTCTACTCTTGAAACTAAACTGTTAGGGTTTGAGCAATTAAAAGAGCTTTATCAAAATGATCATGATTTCAAATAAATATTTAAACAGTGTGAAAAGCATGCCTCAGGTCGGTTTTATAAACATAAAGGTTTCTTGTTTAATGATAATCGTTTGTGTGAGCCTAACTGTTCTACTCGAGAGTAATTTGTTAGAGAAGCACATGCAGGGGGCTTAATGATACACTTCGGAGTAACCAAGACTTTGAAGGTTGTACAAGACCATTTCTATTGGCCACACATGAAAAAGGATGTTGAACGAATCTGTAAAAGATGTGTTAACTGTAAACAAGCGAAGTCTAAAGCGCAACCTCACGGTTTGTATACTCCTCTGCCTATCCCTCATCATCCCTGGACTGACATTTCTATGGATTTTGTGTTAGGGTTGTCGATGACTAGAAATGGAAAGGATTCGATCTTTGTTGTGGTTGATAGGTTCTCAAAAATGGCTCACTTCATTTCTTGTAACAAAACTGATGATGCATCCCATGTGGCTAACCTGTTCTTCAAAGAGATAGTTCGTTTACATGGCATGCCTTGGCCATACTTTCTGATAGAGACACTAAGTTTCTGAGTTACTTTTGGAAAACTTTGTGGTCTAAGATAGGAACTAAGTTGTTATTCTCCACCACTTGTCATCCGCAAACTGATGGGCAAACTGAAGTAGTTAATAGAATTTTATCGACCTTGTTGCAAGCCTTGATAAAAAGTAATTTGAACACTTGGGAAGCATGTTTGCCGCATGTAGAGTTTGCATATAATCATTCCATGCATTCTGCTTCTAAGTATTCACCATTTGAAATTGTTTATGGATTTAACCCCTTGTCTCCTATGGATCTAACCCCTTTACCTTTAAGCGAAAGAGCTAATGTGGATGGACAGAAAAAGGCGGAACTGGTCAGGAGGATCCATGAGAAGGCTCGTGCCAACATTGAGAGACGAACTGAGCAATATGCAACGCAAGCAAACAAAGGACGAAAAGAAGTAGCATTCGAAGAAGGAGAACTTGTCTGGATACATCTTAGAAAAGACCAGTTTCCGGAGGAAAGAAAATCAAAGCTCATGCCTCGGATCGATGGCCCGTTCAAAATCCTAAAGAAGATTGGACCTAATGCCTACAAACTTGACTTGCATGGTAAGTACGTCATCAGATCAACCTTCAACGTTTCTGACTTGATTCTTTTTGTGGCAGATACTCCGGATTTTAGGACAAATCCTTTTCAACAGGGGAAGCATGATGCGATAATAGATAGCGACCAGGATGAACAGCCGATGGCCGAAGGGATGCTGAAACCGGTCGAGGAAATGATTGGACCGGTCGAGAAAGAAGCTCCGGATGAGCCACTTGGAGCAAGGACGCGTTCTTGGTCGGCCACGGAAGTACTAAACGTACCAGCTAGATCTATGACTCGTTCTAGGACTAAGGAGTTGAACAAAATTGTTAGAGCCTTGCTACGTTAAGTTATGGTTCAAAGGGGTCACTCGGACGTAAGTGATTTCGTGGCCACCTTGGTCATGGTTCATGTTCGGGATGATTAGTGTCAAGGCCTATGCCTCACCTACACTCTTTTTCCCTTACCTTTGGTTCTTCCCAAGTGGTTTTCCAAAGGGAGATTTTTAATGAGGTTCGTGGTCCATAGGTTCCATTGTACTTGGCATTAGTCCGACCTAGTCCGGCCCGTTTCGAGAGCTTAGGCACGGCCCATCTATCTTTTTATCCTTTCTATCTTATTTCTGTTTAGTTAATATAAATTTGAACTTATGTTTGAGAATATTATGTCCGCGGGTTTGTTGTTTTTGCTTTGGTCATTGGTGAGTTCCCGAGGCCTATCTCGGAACTCGCCGAGACTTAATTCCCCCCGCTCCTCTCTTCTCCTCTTCGTCTCCTTTCTTCTTTATATGTCTCTGAACTCCTAATGAATTATCTATCTATCTTTTTATCAAAAATCTCTTTTTCTTGATAGATCCTTGTTATCTTTTTCGAGTGACTCGATCTAGATTACTTGTGAACATTTCTAGTGATTAGGGTGTTCAAAACCGACTTATCAAGGAGTCTTTCACAACCTCTCGTGGCGTCACTCGTTCCATCAACTCCAGATTCGCTTGCTGCTCAAGCCTGGAGCCTTACCTTTGTCATCTTAGCTTCCCGGTGTGTGATTGGGGCGTGATTCTTCACCCAGAATCGTATGGCTCACTTACACTCTTTTTCCCTTGCCTTTGGTTTTTCCCAAGTGGTTTTCCAAATGAAGGTTTTAAATGAGGTTCGTGGTCCATAGGTTCCTCTTTGCTTGGCATTGGTCCGACCTAGTATGGCCCGTCTCAAGTTCATTTGGTGCGGCCCGTCTCTTATCTTTCTATCTATTTTTATTTTAGTTATTTTGAATTTTAAAACTTATGTCTGAGAGAATTATGTGTGCGTGTGAGTTTATTTGTGTGTTGGTCGTGGGTGAGTTCCCAAGGCATGCCTTGGAACTCGCCGAGACTTTATTGCTCCGCTTCTCCTCTCTTCTCCTCTTTGTCTTCTTTCTTCTTTATATGTCTCTGAACTCCTAATGAATTATCTATCTATCTTTTTTATCAAAAATCTCTTTTTATTGATAGATCCTTGTTATCTTTTTCGAGTGATTCGATCTAGATTACTTGTCAACATTTCTAGTGATTAGAGTGTTCAAAACCGACTTATCAAGGGGTCTTTCACAACCTCTCGTGGCGTCACTCGTTCCATCAACTCCAGAACCGCTTGCTGCTCAAGCCTGGAGCCTTACCATTGTCATCTTAGCTTTCCGCTTTGTGATTGGGGCGTGATTCTTCACCCAGAATCGTATCAGTTCAGTTCCTGCAAATGTGGTGGTTTCCTCGAAATATCATAGTTTCATGGACTAGTTTTGACTCAATAAAACAGACTCAACTAACTAGACAGACTCATAAGAAAACAAAAGATGGAGTTAGTAACTACTTCCCCCAGACTTGAACAACACTGTCCCCAGTGGTGCCAAAACAGAGATTGGTAAACAAAAGAAATGGAACAAAGTTAAAAACAGATTTAAGAAAACTTATCCGTTTGGTGTCGATCGACACCGACGTCGTGATCAGAGAATGCTGTTCCAATAATCCAAAACGCCGAATGGGACGCTGTGGAATCATTTAAACAAAACTCAAAAACACCAAATCATAGCATAATATAATGGTTAAACAAGTTCCAAATAAGGACTCAACAACATACTGACTCAAAACAAACCAAAATAACATAACTTCAAACTAAAAGAAAAGCAAAAACAAAAGAGAAAAGGGAAAAAAGAAACTAGTCCTCGTCGGACTCATCCATCGTATCATCAGCGGCAGTGGAAGGAGGAGGTGTCACAGGATCAGGAGTGGGTGAACGGTAAAGGGACAGAGGAACGGGACGCGCACAGGTGACGCTAGCAGCTTCCACATTTGACGCATCGTGCCAACCATGTAGCGATGGAAGGCAGGGGCATCCTCATCATATCCCTCTGGAGGCTCTGGAAAATCAAAATAAAGGAAAACCCGTATGGGACCTTCAGCAAGGTCCTCAACCCTCTTATCCTCCGCAGCAGAAGGAGGTGCACTGAATGGTATGCCCCAATGGAGATTACCGCGTGAAATTGACTGCAACAACTGGGGCGCGGGAAAGAAACTCAAACAAGATGGGTCACCGGCCCGAATAGTGGTGAGCGGTTTCTGTGGGAGCTTGACGCTCCATTCATTGCCGTCGATGTTAACAAAAACCGGTGAGACAGTCCCGTTTCAACCAACGCGTGTGCTGTAGATAGGCTGTGTCCATGGTCAAGAGGGTGGTGACGATAGTGTTGTTACTGAGCACAATCCCGAAATGCTGGAAGATAGGAGTCAAGAAACTCCCAACACCCTTAAAGACGTTCTTACCACCAAAGGCCTTACCCTTGAGAGAAACGAGATGGTTGGCGAATAAAGCGCCGAGATTCAAATTGCAGCTCGGATCGCTCCCTTCCCATGTGTCCTCAATCCAAACATTCTTAACTCCACTGAAAAAAGTATGAGATTGGAGTTCAGCATTCTGGTCGGGTCGGACAGGCAAAGAATCGTGTTTCCCAAAACATGCAAGATATACCTCAGGACCGAATGTCTCACATCTGTCTGCTTCCGCTCCTTGGAGTCATAGACCCCATTGCCAAAGTGTGACCAGAACTGGTGGTTCTCATTCCAGTCTGTAACGAGGACAGCTTTGGTGGGTTCCTTCTTGAATACGTATAAACTGCAAAGGTCGGAGATGGTGATGCGGTAACGAACTCCCTTGCGCATGAAGGTTATGACCCTTCTTGTGCAATCTTCCTACCCTCGTTCGCAAAGTAGAGCCGACAAGTAGCAAGGAACTAACGTTCCAAATCAGGGTAAAGATTATACGTCATCATACCCATTGTGCCCACGTCAATTTCCCGTAAAACTCTACTTACATCCACACGAATTCCCTTGTGCCCATGCCAATTTCCCGTAAAACTCTGCTTACATCCACACGAATTCTCAAGGAGACCAAAGATGAGTCATAGATGAAACGTGTCGTCCTCATGTCTACAGACAACCACACATTGTAGAAGAGCGTGCAATACTCATTCCAATCTTCAGAGATCGGCCTGGTGTAGCATGAGGGTTTCACGACCTCTATTTTGGGGTCATTGTCCCAGTGTTTCCTCGATCGGATCTTAAGATGTTCCGCCTTGGGCCAAGGATGCCGTAACTGTGAAACATGCATATCAGTAGGACATGGGAGTGGTGGTGAATCCAAGGAAGGGGGTTGACCGGAGCTTGAACCCTCATTCCTTTGTTGCCTAGTGCCCTTAAGACCACATGACTACTGCAAGTGCACATCTAACATATGTAGTATTTAAGGATCTAATCCCACAGAGAGAGAAATTATATTGCGAACCTTATAGACCAAAGTATAGCTAGAACTCAATATAAGATTTAGGTGTTTGTGTGTCACGGTAACAAGTAATGAAAGCAAGTAAAACATATGTAATAAAAATAAAGAGAAATGTTGGGCTCTTAAGGGATCGCAGGGGGTACCGAGATCTATCTATTCAAGTGAAATCTAAGACAATGCATGTTTATTTCCATGTCTCAGAAGTACGAACCACTAATGACCGATTAACCAAATTCCTTAGAGATAGCCGTCTAAGATCCCTATACTCCGTTACTCAACTCACGCAGGCAATGGCGCATAGATCAAAGAATTATTAACGAGTTCGATCCTACTCCCCGAAGCCCTATAGGTAAGTGGTATGTGTTTCCTATAACACAACACTCATCCAAGCTAGTTTCTAGCACTTAGGCAAGCTATTAGCAAAACCTAACTACCTGCAATCAGAGCTAGTTCATGAGGCTAACTACATGCATTATAAGAAAACTTAGACCGAAATAACAGTATAAACGTTCATGCAAGACTCATATCTCGCCACCTAAACCTATAGATCCATCGCCCCCTTTGATAAAACTTTTAAACCCAACAAGTAAACTACTCAAGCATACTTAAAGGAATCATCAAAGCAAGGTTTAAACAATTCATAAGCATAAACTTAATAGATATAAGAATAAAGTTTAGAGATTACTTTTGTAAAAGGGTTTACAAGATGCGAAGACTTCACCTTAAGAACAGAGAATGAATAAGAGAAAGAGAGAAAGAGATTGATGAACTTCAAGAGCTTTCCACGAGTAGGAGATGAGAGGCTCCTCTTGGTTTTACTTAGGGTTTCTGGGGTCTCTTTGTGGAGGCTCTTCAAGTCATACCTTTAGAAATAGGTTAAATGAGTATTTATAGGCTTCGGGGTCGGTTTAGGGTTCATAAGGGCCGAGATAGTCATTTTAGGAAAGTCCAAGTTGGCTAGCTGCAGACCGGTCATGGGCCTTGTGACCGGTCATGCCAAGAGGGGAGGAACCAGTCACGAGCTCTCAAGCCGGTCGTGGCCTTAGTCACCAGACCAGTCACAGCTCTTGTGACCGGTCTCGACAGTGCTTCACTCATCGGGTCATATCTTCTAAACGGCTGAATGGACTGCATTGATTCTTGCCCGAGGTGAATCTTGACTCTTATAGATTTTCGTAGACACCAAGAACTCCAAATTTGGGTATCGGAAAGTCCTTCAAAAGATGTCGTACTTCTGGCGGTCTGAAACTATCTAGAAATGAGTTTTCCTTGACATTTGGTCCATTTAGCTTAAAAACATATAAAACCTTCTCAAACCTAAAACAAGTGATATTTGGCCCTTGTTCCAAGATATAACACCAAAATCTTCTCAAAAGCATAAGAAAACAATAGCTATAATAGGTAAAAATACGGTGTTATCATCCAGCAATGGTGGTTCAACAGCTTCTCCTTCGACAGGGATCAATACTTATTTACTTGTATCGTCAAACACAACATTGACATCATTCCCAACAATCCGGGTCCTCTTGTTGTAGACTTCTGTAAGCCACACTGTTCGTTGCATACCCGAGAAATATTCCTTCATCAATCCTGGAATAAAATTTTCCCAATTGATCCTTGTCATTAAGGATATAACACACACATCCAAACACATGAAAGTAACTCAGATTGGGTGTCTTTTCTTTCTAGATCTCATAAGGAGTAGTTTTTATTCCTGGTTTTACATAGACACGATTTACAATGTAGCAGGCAGTGCTTACAGCTTTTGCCCATAATTTATGTGATACATTATTACCATGTATCATAGCACGAGCCATTTCTTGTAACATTCTGTTTTTCCTCTCAACTACACTATTTTGTTACAGTGTTCTCGGTGCCTAATACTGATGTCGAATCCCATGCCTTTGACAAAATCCTTCGAATTCGGCATTTTGAAACTCACCTCCTTGATCACTCCGACTTTGAGTGATGGTTCAGTTCTTTTGATTTTGAACTTTTAAGGCCAATATCTTGAAATTTTCAACTGCTTCTGATTTTTCTCTCAAGAATCAAACTCATGTGTACCTCGAGAAGTCATCAACAAGTACAAAGACATATCTTTTTCCATTGACACTCTCAGTTTGAACATGACCCATTAAATCCATATGAATTAAATCGAGTACCATCTTGGAGCCAATATCTGGAACCTTCATATGGGTAACTTTGATTCGCTTTCCTTTGTTGCATGCCTCACACACATCATCTAGCTTGTCACTTAACTTAGGTACACCTCATACAGAACCAGCGCTTACAAGCTTCACCAAACTTTGAACATTCATGTCCAAGTCGTTTATGCCACAACTCCAACTCTGATACAGCTGCGGATAATCATGTGTCTGAAGCTTTCCACATGTAGCAGTTGTTAACTGACTGAACACCATACATCACTGTGTTTCCGTTCTCATCTACAGCTTGGCATTCAGTTTTGGTGAACATTACTTTTAAACCATCATCACAAAGCTGACTAATACTGATTAAGTTTGCAGTAAGTCCCTCTACATAGTACACGTTTTCCAAAGCAGGTTGATCATCACTTTCTAGACAACCTTTTCCTTTGATAGTTCCTTTATCCCCGTCTCCAAAAATCACCTTCCCACCAGCAACCTTAGAATATGTAGATAAGACACTCACATTGCCAGTCATGTGTCGTGAACATCCACTATCGAAGTACGAAGGATTACTTACTCCTTCTCCTGCTGATGTGTATGCCATTTTTGCAGTGATATTTTCCTCATATTGATCGTCTTCAAGTTAAACAATGGTCAAGTTACACGAGAGACTAATGCTTCACAGACTTCCTCAACATCCTTCTTTTTTTCTTGTGGACATTTGTTGTACAGGTCATTCTTGGTAACCCACACTTTTCCAAACCTAGATGGTTCAACGAAACGTTTTCTTGACTTCCAGAGCTGTTTGATTTTCTCCTTGAACTTGTAACAGGAGGATCTTATGTGTCCAGATCTTCCATAATGGAAGCACTCCAAAATTATTCGCCATCGCCGAGATTTTGTCGAGATTTTTTGTCTGTTAGCTTTGTTTTGTTTCACTAGAAATTCCTTACTGACTTGTTTTTCATGTTTATCAACCAGTTCCAAGTTGATCGTTTCAGCTTCGTGAGTTGTTACACTCTTGACAAAATTAACCGGGGTCATAGCAGTTTGAGATGCAGAGGATTTTTTGTGTTGATACCCCAACCCATGGTGTTTTGAGCCAATTATCCCCATACACAGTACTTCATCCAAGTTTTTACCTCTGTTGTTGAGCATCCTTATTTTCTTATGATTTTCGTTTATCTCTCTTTCTATCATTGAAGACTTCTCTTGTTCCTTCTTGCATTCTAAGAGTAATGAATAAAATTTCTTCTCAAACCAATCTTTTTCTGATGGTGTAAGCTTCACCGATTTTTTCAACCTTGCTTTCTTCTTCCAACAAAGTCACCTTTGCTTCCAATCTCAATTTCTCGTGAGTGAGTCGAAGCTTGTCGTTACTCAACAGTACCCAGCTGTCATACAGTACTCTGTAGTCATCTTTTGGATCTAGTTCATCATCAGATTATGATTCTGATTCACTCGAACTCCCATCCTCTTTAGCACTAAATGCCACAAAGTTCAGCATTTCTTCTTCTTCTTCACTTTCGGTGTCCGAGTCACTAAAGCTTAAAAATGATTTAACTTTTCCCTTCTGTAAGTTGGGACATTCCCGACGTATGTGACCGATTCCTTGGCATTCATGACACTTCAAGTCTTTTCGTCTAGCCCATGGACATTTAGTCTTGTAATGACCATTTCCTCCGCATTCAATACAACGAGCATCGCATCTCTTTTGTGATTTTTCTTTGTCTTTTCGATGAAAGGAGTTTCCAGATTTTTCTGAATCAGCCTGTTTTCATCAACTGTGTTTCCTACTTTTGTCTCTTTTAATTCTTTTCAAAGCTTTTCCAAATTTTCTGGCCATGAGTGATATATTCTCTCGGATCTCTTTAAGTTCGTCTGCCTTAGTCTCGTCAGCCCTAAATGCTATTCCTTTATCACTCACTCTCAAGTCCTCAACAACTTCTATTTCCTCTGATTTTAGCATACCAATCAGATCCTCAAATTTCAAAGTATTAGTGTTACCCCCTACCCTCATAACAGCTTTGTGTGCAGCATACTTAACATGTAGGCATCTGATTAGCCTCTTTATGAGTTTGTGATCCTTGTAGAGTTTTCAAAGATTTTTGGCTTCATTAGCAATAACACTCAGTTTTGCGCTGAATTGAGATACTGTCATCCGGTTTTATCCTCAAATTCTCAAATTGAGTTGCAAGATGATGTAACCTTGTCCTCTTAACACTGGAGTTCCCTTCATGAGATTTTTGTAGTATCTCCCATGCTTGTTTGGCAGATACACATCTGCAGATCAGTTTAAATTCATTCTTATCAACAGCATTGAAGATAACATTGAGGGCCCTTACGTTGAATTTTGATAAATTCTTTTCATCGGCGGTCTAGCGTGCCTTAGTTTTGGTGGTTTTTGCACCTCCTTCAGTGAGGCACTTCCCATCCGTCTTCAACAGCTGTCCAGGCATCTTCTCCTTGTCCACCAATTGGCTGCATCATCCAAACCTTCCATTCACCATAACTTCCATCATCCAGTATTACAGGCTTCTGTAACATCATTAAATCACCCGTCGACTGCATCCTTTCCACAAGATCTCAACCTGTATCGAGTTATACACTCTGGCCGGTCACCTGCTCTCCTACCAATTGTAATTACTAGAATGCAGACAGTAGAAAATAACCTCTTTTCTTTTATTCGAAATCACTTAAACAATCGTACATATTTGTTTAATCAGCTTTACACGAAGTCAACTTGACTCGTCACTGACCAATTTCTAACTACCCAAACTCACTAACACATCAACAGCTGTGTATCACTCGTTTGTTCACTCACCAAGAATCCTAAAAGCTTCTAGCTAAGCTCTCGTTAAAATCCTATCTCAAAAGAGTGTCTTGGCCAAAATACCTAAGACCCAATATATAGGTGTTGTTACATAATCGGCTAAACCTAAACTACCTTAACCATGGATATGCACAATATCTTTATTCTTGAATCAGCAATATATCCAGTGTTTATGGATGGAAACTTCATTAATCCAATCGCAGCTCGCAACGTCATCTCTGTTCCAGCTCGCTGCTTCCCGCGTCCTGCTTCCTCTTGTGTTCCCCAGAGTGTCCTTGTTGAACTGATAAGCTTTATGCTTTCATAATTAAAATTAAAGTATTTGGTTTAGTTGGCGGTCACAGACGTGAAACTTTTTTTTTTTTTGTCGACCAATATTCATTTCATTAAGGCTCATAAAAGGCAATAGAACATTCAAGTGAAAGGTCTTATACAACCCATTAAAGTAAGATCCAATAAGGCCCATCATGAGCCCTTCCTAAGATAAGGACACATGTAAGACACGCTAATGATGTAGGGTTGAAGAAGCACCACCACTCAGCTGCTGACCGCTCGGACACTTAGATCACCACTAACCACCGCCATTGGCATGATCCGGAGGAAGATCCATGGCTTCTCTTCTGCCTTAACACTTGTTGAAGCTTCTTTGGTTAATCGCCTAGTGTTCTTCATCGTTTCGACCACCTCTTCTAACGAGACATGAAATTCATCCTTCGAATATAAGTTCTTATTTTCCGTCAAAATCCAAGAAAGAGACGGACTTACGTAATCAAAGAACATTTAAAACAAAGGCGTTAGTAGTATTAGAAAGGGAGAAAGAAACTGATTAGAATCACCAGAATTTGTATTGAAAACCACCGGAGAAGAACACAAAAACCGGAATAAAACCGGAAGTGTGATCAACATAGAGCTCAATGTCTAACCGGCAAAATACCGGAATTAAAATTAACATACAGTCGGAAGTATATACAACAAAAGAAAAGCCTCTCGCAATAAGATATGTTTTTCTCTAAAATATTAAATGAGATAAGAGAGATAAGAAGAGATTCCGGGTGATCGAAAATCTCGCTAGAGAGAGATAACCAATGAAATAACTGAAATAACTGAAATATTTAATCTCAACGGTGGTGGCATATCTTAGCAGTTGCCATATCCTTTTTCGTTTTTTTAAATTTCATCCTTAATTTAGTTCTTTGTAAACTAATCTTTTAAACAAAAGCCAGATAGTAAATAGGCCTAATAAACTGTTTATTTATCTAGAATTTTGCACTCATAAAACTATTTAGACAAACCATAAACAAACTAATTGCAACTGGTTATATAAATGATCATGCGGTTGTTCCCTAACCTAAGAGGATCCTCGGAGTGCACCACGTCAATATACCGAATGACATTAAATGTCTACTTCGTAGTGCATATTTATTTATTTTTAAGCGGCCGCCTCTTGAAAATGCTTTAAAAGACACGCATAAAAATGAAAGCCAATTCTTTCACTGACACAACTGGTGTTTTTTTCTTTTTTGTCGAAATAGTATCATCTTTTTTTTTTGGTTTTAAGAAATAGTATCATCTTGTGAAGCAGCTTACAACAGAACTGGTGTTTATATTATGAAAATGTTATTAAAATTGATTATACTAACAATGTACAAAGTATACATGCAAATTCTTACTCGTACTCTCCCACTCATTGTTCCGTCTCTTTAATTTGTTTCACTACATTTACCACTAGTTAAATACACATATACTAGTGACGAGAAACCAAAAGACTGTAAAGTATGAAACTGAAGTTACCGTTGTTAAAAATTGTAGTTAACTCAAGACAAAGAGGCACATAAAAAAAAGTAGTGTAAAATAATTGAGGCGACATGTGATATGAGATATAGCGATGGGTCATCAAGAGAATCTTGTATTCTTATGATAATTGCCAACTATGCATATTTTGGGGCTTCTCTTCTTATTGCAGAAGTAGCCCCCATCTTCACGTGATTCTTTTTTCCCATTCTCCCTCTATATATTCATATACTCTTCGTATAGTTTCCTCCATTCACTCTACTCAACATGGACTCATCCAAAGTCTCTTCCCTCTCTCTGTGTTTTTTTCTCATTTGTATTATCTTTTTTCCCCAACACTCCCTCTCATGCGGCTCCTGCAGCCACCGGAAAGGCGGAAAGCCCTCCATTCCCAAGCTACCCGTTCCTCCGGTGACTGTTCCTAAACTACCCGTTCCCCCAGTTACTGTCCCTAAGCTACCAAGTATTCCTCCGGTCACCGTCCCAGACCTACCTGTTCCTCCAGTGACAGGACTACCCGTTCCTCCCGTGACCGGACTACCCGTTCCTCCCGTGACCGGTCTACCCGGGGTACCTGCGGTAGGTGGGCTCATTCCTCCGGTGGGTGGGCTCATACCTCCCGTGGTAGGCCCTACACTACCACTGCCACCATTGCCTATTGTGGGTCCTCTTCTTCCCGGTGGGAAAAGCCCACCAGCCACTGGAGGGAAGGGATGTCCTCCTACTCCAGGGAAGGTGAAGCCACCATCAGGCAGCGGGAAGGCGACATGTCCAATAGACACACTGAAGTTGGGTGCGTGTGTGGACTTGTTGGGTGGTTTAGTAAAGATAGGGCTTGGGGACCCAGCGGTTAACAAATGTTGTCCGTTACTTAAAGGCCTCGTTGAAGTTGAAGCTGCGGCTTGTCTCTGCACTACCCTCAAGCTTAAAGCTCTTAACCTCAAACTTTACGTCCCCGTTGCTCTTCAGCTTCTTCTTACTTGTGGAAAAACTCCACCTCCGGGCTACACTTGTTCCATCTGATAAATTCCCTCCAGTTAATGGGTATGCTATTTTCCATTTCATTTGAGTTACATATTAAATCTTATTTAGGAAACTTTGATATTACCTACACGTGTTTAGTCCAATCGATTAAAGAGAATATCTTTGTTTTGTCGGATCTTAATTTAATGTTGGTGCTATATGCTAAGAGTATAATTTATTTTGTCAAACTGATGTCTCACTGGTTCAATAATACGTATTGACTCGAGACAACGGACACAAGTTCGAAGGTTATAATATGGAAGTTGAAAAAGTTATCGGTTGTTTGATAATTAGAAAACTTATTACTAAGAGAATCCTATGCTTGATGAGTGAGTTTTCCCCTGAACATCAAACTTGGCGTCAAATGTTTAGCTCTTTATTTATTTGACTGTCATCGTATGTATGATAAATCAATGTGCATACAAATGTCCGATTACTGTAAGTAAATACGTAGACACTTAGCTCAGCAATGTATATATATACAATATACTCAATATATAACTATGATTCCATCACTAAATTTTATTTCATTTTGGGATTACGCAGATAGTTTGGAGAAAATGTGAGAAGCGAATGGCAGAGCTCCAATCTTTCCTTTCTTCGTTTATCAATCATATCAAATCATTTCTCGTTGATTCTTTCGTCTATCTTTCCCCGTCTGTTTGTATCATTAAGTACTGTGTGCTTTTTAGATTAATGATTCTTCCTTTGTATTAAAGTATTATTTTAAAGATCTTTTCTGTTAGTACATGAATGAATTGAGCTGCGTGAAAATGTTCTTTTGGGTTAAATAAGGGTACTCTTTTGGGTTAAATATTCTGATAAGAAATCTAGAACGTATAAAGGTTTTCTTTCTTGTTATTGAGTCTGAGGCACAACGGCCTATATTTATACAAGAAGATTTAACCTAATCTAGATACATGTACACAATATAAAAGACATAATTGTACAATGATAATATTGA
Source organism: Barbarea vulgaris (assembly GCA_963667165.1). NCBI lineage: Eukaryota > Viridiplantae > Streptophyta > Magnoliopsida > Brassicales > Brassicaceae > Barbarea > Barbarea vulgaris. Next base: position 17,205,648 of record OY763893.1, on the reverse strand, counting down.
CATTTCTATGATATAGAATATATCCTCATACCCCCTCCCTCAAGTTGGAACGTGGAGATTCGAAATGCCCAACTTGCCAATGAATTCCTCAAACTCACGCTTACCAAGTGCTTTAAAGAAAGTCTCGGCTAACTGATATGAGTAGGAACATAACGAGTGACAATAGAACCACAAATGATCTCATCACAAATAAAATGACAATCACGCTTGATATGTTTTGTACGCTCGTGAGACACAGGGTTGACAGCAATGTGAATGGCACCTTGACTATCACAAAACAAAGGAATAGGGTCATTAAACTCAACACCTAAGTCAATAAGAAGAGCCTTGAGCCAGAGTATTCCTTGAACCGTAAGAGACATAGCACGGTATTCCGCTTCAGCTGATGACCGAGAAACAACCCTCTGCTTCTTCGTCCTCCATGAAACTGGAGAGCCCCCTAATTGCATAAACCAACCCGTTAGTGACCGTCGAGTAAGAGGACAGCTACCAAAGTATGAATCACACCAAGCAACGAGCGAGAGATCCGCATTAGCCCGCAGAAGAATGCCTGGACACGGATTGCCTTTCAGGTAACGAACAACACGAAGAGCAGCCTCCCAATGGGCAAGTTTAGGCTTCTGCATAAACTGGGACAATACATGAACCGAGTAAGACAAATCGGGACGTGTAACAGCAAGGTAAATTAAGCGTCCCACAAAACGCCGGTAACCCTGAACATCAGCATAATCGAGACCATCATCCAATGCAAGACTATGGTTCTGTTCAAGCGGAGAGGAGGCAGGTTTAGCACCAAGAAGACCTGCTTCCGAGATGATGTCAAGAGCATATTTGCGTTGACACAAGTAAATCCCCAACGGACTCCGAGCCACTTAAATGCCAAAAAATACTTGGATAATCCAAGATCTTTCATATGAAAACACGAGCTCAAATAGTCCTTGAAGATAGTAATCAAAGCAGGAGAGTTACCAGAGATAATTAAGTCATCAACATAGACCAAGACATGGAGATGATCGTCGCCTTTTTCCATCGTGAAAAAGAATAATCCGAAACAGACTGAATAAAACCATACTCACATAAAGAAGTACTCAACTTCGCAAACCATCACCGAGGAGCTTGACTCAGACCATATAAAGATTTGCGTAAGAGACACACCTTAGTCGGACCATCACCATGAAAACCAGAGGGTAAGCGCATGTAAACTTCTTCAAGGAGATCAACATGAAGAAAGGCATTATGAACATCCATTTGGTGGACTTCCCAGTTTTGAGATGCCAAAACTTTAAGAAAAGACCTAACTGAAGTCATTTTAGCAACCGGAGCAAGGTTTCGTCAAAGTCACAGACTTCAATCTGTTTATTGATATGCTCAAATTATTCCTTAGAGCTACTCTCTCAAATTAAGAGATCACGGTAGTATTTAGGGGTCGAATCCAGAAAGACTCGGTGGCTTCACAATAGACCGTTTCGCTTCAAATCCAGCTAAGCAGTAAATAAGTATTTAAAAGACAGATTGCAGAAAAGTAAATAGAGATGTAAACAATGGGAGGAAAGCGTCAGGTCTAGGGAATTCTCAGGAAATCAATCAAAGCAGATAAAACGACTGGTCAAGATCTAATTAAGAATCATTCTAGAACTTAAATCACTAATATATAGCTAACCAACTGTCGTTACGAGAACTATATATGACATATACCTAAGAGACCAACTATCGTTGCGAATCCTAAAGTTCAGACAAGCTTTAAGTGCAGGTTCGATATGTTCACAAGTTATCTAATCTAACTGTCGTTGCAATTATCTAACATGCTCGGATTAGTTCAGATCTTAAATCACGCTGTCACGCCAATTTAACAACCTAATATCATACTTCTAGGTGATCAAGCTAGAACAAGCATTAAGTAAAATCCTAGATGAAGAACTAACAAGTTTGAATCTTAACCAGTGTTAAACCTAACAAATCATGAAATCCCTTGTGAGAATCCCTAAACCTAACTAGGGATCTACTCAGACATATAAGATGAAAAACAAGACGTAGCTGAAGTAGATATCATATAAAACTGAATCAAAAGTAGAATAGAAAACACGAGTTCAAGATCTCCTCTCAAGAAGTACATGTAACAAGAACAGCCCCAAACTCTCTAGTTTCTCCAAACTTCGCAAAAGTCAAGTTAAAGAATGGATAGCTAAAACTTAACCTAACAACCTAATAAATAGTCTAAAACACGTGTTGGGTCTCTTTTTTAAATTTTAGGGCAAAACTGTAAATCTTCAGAACTTGAGTAATTCTGCATGAATGCCTGACGATGGGTGTCGAGCGACACCAATGGTGGTGTCGATCGACACCATTGACCACTGAAGACACCGACTTCGTCTTCTCAGCAACAAATGCTCCATATGCTCCATAATTATCCAAAAAGTCTCCAACGCATGTAAACCTGTAAAAGACTCAATAAAGACTCAAAAAACACAGTTAAGACTCGATCAAACACTTATTTCATGGCTTAAAACTGGGAAAATCCATGATATAACAACTCCCCCAGACTTAGCTTTTGCTTGCCCTCAAGCAAAATAGAAAACTAAACAAGAGAAAGAAGTTTGAAAACATAGAAACTCATTTCGTCAGAAGAATACCACACTCACATTTACCTTAGTAATCCACTAAAAAATCTTACCTGAAAGGATCCAGACCACCATGTACTTCACCGTAAATGTTCATAGTTTTCCCGATTAAACCCACAATTTCACAGCATAGTCTGCATTACCTTCATCACCGGGTCTCATTTCTGATCTCGATGCCCAGGACCTTCTCGACTCTTTCACGTAAAATACCAAAACAAGGAAAACAATATACCTATCGGTACTCTTTCTCTCCCCCAGACTTATTCTTTTTCTTATTATTATTATTTTTTTTTTTACTTTCTTCTTCTTTTTTCTTCTTTTTAAAAAAAATTCAAAGGTGTAGTGAATAATGGGGTCACGGAAAATTTTCCTACCCCTCACTTCTACCTCTGCGTGATCATCTCAATCTCAAGTAAAATAATGAGGTCACGGGAAATTTTCCTACCTTTTTACTCAGGAGAGAATCATATAATCTTTTCTGCTCTTTTCTTTTCTTTGGGATAAGGGAGAGGAGCACCCCTTTTATTGGTTTACAGAAGTTGTCTTGTCCGGAATGAACTATGAGTCAAGCCCCAGAATACCTGTCACATTGATGAGGTAAAAAGAACTGACAGAAATTGGCTCAGGTGTTAGTGGATTTCTGGTGGAAAGATGGGCGTCTCAAGTCCACTATTAAGCCTTTGGTTTTTCTATTTGTCTCAGATGCCAAACAAGCTCGAATCAAATGGTCACTTAAGTTCCTGCAAATGTGATTGTTTCCTAGAAAAATCATTGTCTCATGGACTGGTTTTGACTCAATAAAACGTACTCAACTGACTCGATAGACTCATAAGAAAACAAAAGACGGAGTTAGTAACTACCTCTCCCAGACTTGAACAACACTGTCTCCAGTGGTGCCAAACCAGAGATTGGTAAACAAAGTAAAAACCAGATTTATGAAGAGTTATCAGAGGCTGATGTTTGGGTGAAGGGTGGGAAGCTGCCCCTCACAGATGTCTCCTTGGTATCTAGATGCAACCCCCAAAGGTGGGTCTTCGTTTCTGAGCCCTAGTTCCAAACTTGTGATGCGGCTTCCAAGTCCCCAAACGTTTCGTTCAATCGTATCATTCCTCTCATGGATTGTTTTCATGCCTAGCTGCTGTATCTCTAAGAATTCCTTCATCAAGTTCTCAAGCCTTTCTTCTTGACTTCTCAACCTGGAACGGGAATTATCGTTAACTTGGTAAATTTAATGTGGGAGACGTACCTTGCGGTGAGTTTCGGGAGACCGGCTTTGATTATTAGTGGCATGAACTTCCCTGAGGTTCTCTTCCCTTTTTTTTCTCAGCGGGTAAATCATAAAACTCAGCATTCTCCCTGGAATAATCTTCTAAGCAGTTTTCAATAGCTTGTTCCTCATAGTAGTCTTCATCGCGATCTGTTGGATAAACTTCTTCACTAGGCCATTCCGGTGTCGCTAGCTGATCCGTGGGTTTTTCTTCATGCGCTCTATTCCTTCCCTCATGCTCGCATGCCTCATACGCCTGATCATCCGTCCACTTTGAAAACTCAATTGGATCACTGAAACCCCGTTGCAGAGCTTCAATCTTCCACTTTAGATGTTCCTCCATGGCATTGATCCTATACCCTGTTTAGTTCCTCAACTTGATCCTCTACTCGTTTTAGGTGGCAAGAGAGAGCGGATAGCTGCAAGCTGAGATCCAAGGAATCCGTCTCATGGTAAATCTCCTCTGCTCGATTATCCAAAGTGTCCACACAGAAAGTCTGACATTCGATAGTAGGCCGTTTGACAAAACTATCCATATCGAAATTCATCACGGACTCCCCCACATTCAGAGCTATCCGGCCTCCTCTAACATCAATATTCGCACCAGCAGTAGCTAAGAAAGGTCTGCCTAGGATAAGAGGATCCTTAAGCTCGTCGCTATATTTCAGTACCACAAAATCTGTCGGGATCATGCAATCGCCAACTCTCACTGGCACGTCTTCTAAAATACCTTCCGGCGTCCTTATGCTTCTATCCGCAAGGATCAGAGTGATCTTGGTAGGTGTGAAGTCTGTCATTCCAAGTACCACAGTAACTGAATACGGCATCAAACTCACATTGGAACCCAAATCACACAAAGAATTCTTGAACCTTGCTTGGAAAATAGAACAATCCAAGACAAAGCTACCCGGATCAACAAGCTTCTCCGGTATCCTGTTATATATGACACCACTACATACCTCAATCATCATCTGAACCCCTTCCCCTTCTCGTGTATCCTGCGTAAGCATCTTCTTCAAACACCTCTTCACCACATGTTAGGTCTTAATCGCATCGATCAATGGAATATCAATGGTGAGTTTATCCATTATTGCTCTGCACTTAGCCTCATACAACTCCTGTTTAGACCTCCTGCTGCACTTAGGGAAAGGAACCTTGGGTACGTAGACTCACTCTGGAGCTTCCTGCAGTTTCCCAACAATCGGCGCATCCGGTGACGGCTGGTGTCGGTCGACACAATTAGGAGGGTGTCGATCGACACTGACCGGTGCTGGTGCCCCCTCAGGCATCGTGGGATCTGGTGCCGATCGACACTGATGGTGGGTGTCGATCGACGCTGGCGGCTCATCCAAAAATTCCTCGTAGATTTCTTCTAAGTCCACAACATCTTCACCTTTCTGAAACCTTGCCAATACATGATTCAAATCTTTACCACTTCTCAACCTGATAGCATTGCAAGGATACTTAGGGTTGTTATCAGTTCTTCCTGGAAGAACCCCACCAGGTCGTTTTGCAGACCCATCAGTCTGTGCAACCTGGAGATTGAGCTTCTTCACATGAATGTTCAAAGCATCGATCTTACCGTTCAGATCGGTTTACAACGAGTCGATCTTCCCATTAAGATCAACAATAATCTTTTGCTGACCCTCTAAAATCTTGTTCAACATAGAATTCATCTCATTCTGCTCAGAGTTAGCGGGAGGTTGTTGATAGTAGCAGGATCCGTAGTTCCTGTTGAAGTCATTGTTGCTCTGGAAGCGCTTCTGATATTGGCTCTTAGGAACATAACCAGAGGAGTTTTGATAACAGGTGAAAGTACTCTGCTGATTGTTCCCACTGTAACCTCCTCGGTTCTGCTGATTGCCATAACGCTGACCCTAAAATCCAGTGCCACCAATGTAGTTGCAATCCTCTTCCTCATATACCTGCTCAGGCTGAAATGTCTCAACCTCTGCAGCAAAGTGAACTGACTTCTTGTTCGTCAGGATACTGTGAACTGAATCCAACTTTGTCTTCAACTCAGCAATCTGCTTCCCATATATGCCTCCAGCCTGTTTCTGATGCTCGTAATCAGCATTCTTGGTGTTATTGCTAGACGTCAAGTTCTCAATCAACTCATAGGCTTCCTCAGGAGAACTGGTGTTGAAGTTCCCATTGCTCGCTGAATCTAGAGCCATCTGGTACCTCTAATCAACTCCTCTGAAGAATATCCCCAACAACTGAACCTGGGAGAAACCATGATGCGGACAATCTCTCTGATACGCTCTAAAACGTACCCATGCAGCTTTGAATGCCTCAGTAGGCCTCTATGTAAACTGAGAGATGTTATTCCTCAAGTCCTCTAAACGCGCATCATCATAGAAGTTTCTCAAGAAAGCCTTCTTGGTATCATCCCAACTAGTCATAGATCCCGTCGGTAACTGCTTCCACCAGTAAGCCGCTGCACCATAATAAGAGAGTGTGGGAAGAGATTACAAAAGAGATAGTCATAACAGACTCCGTTGATCTTCATGCTGGTTACCAAATCCTCGAACCTCTCAATATGATCCATAGGATGCTCATGAGGCAATCCCGAGAAAGGGTGCTGACCCACTAAGGAGTAATAGGACAGCTTCAGGTCGAATTCATTCCTCTCAATGGTTGGAAGACAAATCGCAGACCTATTAGCATAGAAATCATCAGGCCTGTTGTAATCTCCAAGTGTCTTTGCCCTCTCAACTTGAATCTGCCTCTGTGCGACAGCAATTTCACCTACAGCGGTCGGCGGTTGGTGTCGAGCGACCAATTTCACTATCACGTTGCCTTATGCATCAAGCTTTTGGCCTTGCTCATTGCGAATATGACCCTCTTGGTCTCTAAGAACTACAACATCATCTGGTCGTAGTATCACAAGACCAACATATTTAACTGGTTTCTTCGCTTTTCTGATCGTACGTTCTAACTTTGCAAGCTCTTAATTCAAAAGAAGTAAAAGCGCGTTGTCCTTGTTGCTTCGAGTACTGCGATTAGGCATACATCTGAAACACACCAGACAAAAAGAAAGAACGATATAAGTAAACTAAAAAATAAAAACTTAGACTGAATTCAACACTTAAGTCTATTGAAAATTCAAAAGAGTCCCCGGTAACCGCACCAAAAACTAATATGCTTAACTTATCCCTTGGAGCTACTCTCTCAAATTAAGAGATCACGGTAGTACTTAGGGGTCGAATCCACAAAGACTCTGTGGCTTCACAATAGACCGTCTCGCTTCAAATCAAGCTAAGCAGTAAATAAGTATTTAAAAGACAGTTTGCAGAAAAGTAAATAGAGATGTAAACAATGGGAGGAAAGCGTCAGGTCTAGGGAACTTCTCAGGAAATCAATCAAAGCAGATAAACAACTGGTTAAGATCTAATTAAGAATCGTTCTAGAACTCAAATCACTAATATATTGCTAACCAACTGCCGTTACGAGAACTATCTATGACATAAACCTAAGAGACCAACTGTCGTTGCGAATCCTAAAGTTCAGACAAGCTTTCAGTGCAGGTTCGATATGTTCACAAGTTATCTAATCCAACTGTCGTTGCAATTATCTAACATGCTCACTAGGTTTAGTTCATATCTTAAATCATGTTATCGCGCCAATTTAACAACCTAATATCATACTTCTAGGTGATCAAGCTAGAACAATCATTAAGTACAATCCTAGATGAAGAACTAACAAGTTTGAATCTTAACCAGTGTTAAACCTAACAAATCATGAAATTCCTTGTGAGAATCCCTAAACCTAACTAGGGATCTACTCAGAAATACCAGATGAAAAACAAGACATAGCTGAAATAGATATCATATAAAACTGAATCAAAAGTAGAAAAGAAAACAGGGGTTCAAGATCTCCTCTCATGAAGTACAAGTAGCAAGAACAGCCCCCAAGCTCTCTAGTCTCTCCAAACTTCGCAAAAGTCAAGATAATGAATGGATACCTAATAAATAGTCTAAAACACGAGCTGGGTCTCTTTTGTAAACTTCTGGAACTTTTGGGGCAAAACTGCAAATTTTCAGAACTTGAGTAATTCCGCATGAGTGCCTGACGATGGGTGTCGAGCGACACCAATGGTGGCGTCGACTTGACCGCCGAAGACGCCGACTTCGTCTTCTCAGCAACAAATGCTCCATATGCTCTATAATTGTCCAAAAAGTCCCCAACGCATGTAAACCTGTAAAAGACTCGATAATGACTCGAAAGACACAGTTAAGACTCGATAAAACATTTATATCATGGTTTAAAACTGGTAAAATCCATGATATATCATTTATTCCCACAAGCAACAAGGCGAGCTTTGTATCGCTCTAGACTGTCATCTGCTTTCAACTTCAAAGTAAAAACCCATTTACTTGCAATAGCTTGTTTACCTCGCGGAAGCGTCTTAATAGTCCAAGTCTGGTTTTCTTCAAGAGCCCCAACTTCATCACCCATCACACCACGCCAAAAATCATCATGCACAGCTTCCGCATATGTTTTAGGAATAACATATGATGTAAGAGCACTAAGAAATAGACAATGAGTAGGTGAGAACTTGGAACAATCCACAACGAACGAAATCGAGGAGATGACGGAGAAGAATCAGTGGGAATAATTGTCTCAAGAATATAGTCTTGCAATTTAACGGGAGGACGAGTCTCACGTGTCGAGCGACGAGGAGCAGGAATAGGAGCCGGAGTATCATCGTGTACAGACACAGCATCAGAAACCGGAACAAGTAGTTCTTCTGTGTGAGAATCAGAACTAGAGGATGAAATATCCGGTAATAAACATTCAGGAGGAGAAGTAGTCACCGGTTGAGCTGAATGTATAACCACGGGTGGTGAAGACGAAATCGGTAGCAATGGAGTAGAAGGTGTGATTTTTTTAGCTGCAGGGAGTATCGGTGTAGAAGCATCAAGACTGACAGGAGTAGCATGAGTATCGTCCATGGGAGGTAAAGTAGTAAGCCGGCCCAGCTCAGCCACACAAGGCAGAGAAGATGAAGAAGATGTCGCAAACGGAAACACCAATTCATAAAACATAACATCTCTGGAAGTAAATATTTATGAGTATCAAGATCATAACTCGCCAACCTTTCTGACCAAAGGGGTATCCAATGAATGCACACTTAATACTTCGAGAAGCAAACTTGTCGCCTTGGTGCTTCTTATTATGCGCATAACAAAGAGAGCCAAAAATACAAAGATGTTGAAGTGGTAGTGGATGACTATATAGCCGTTCCAACGGAGTTTTCCCTTGAAGAAGAGGAGTAGGAGTATGATTAATCAGATAAGCAGCCATAAGAATACACTCACCCCAAAACTCCATCGTTGAGTGTATTCTTGGAAACGTAAAGCTCGAGCAACATTGAGGATATGCCGATGTTTCCTTTCAACATTACCATTTTGTTGTGGAGTGTGCACACAAGAAGTCTCATGAAGGATACCCTACTCACGAAAGAAAGGAGTAAGAACCATAAATTCTGTTCCATTATCACTATGAATTTTCTTAACATGAGTCGCAAATTCTGTTCCAATGTTTTGTCGGCAAGAGATATAGCCAAACACTCCTCGAATAATCATCAATAATAGTTAAAAAATACCGAGCTCCGCAGTGAGATGTTGTTCGATATGGCCCCCATAAGTCACAATGCACGAAAACAAATAAACCTGCTGTTTTATTAGAACTCGTGGGAAAAGAAGAATGCGTTTGTTGTTGTTTGGCGCAAATACATATCTCGCAGTCTTTATTCTGCAAACTACTATCCTTAGATAAACCAGAAATAGGTAATAAATCTAAAAAACTAGATGAGGAATGTCCTAGACGATTGTGCCAAACATCTCGAGTTACCACTCCTGTCTGATGCACAGGACCAAGTGTCTCAAGTCCCCTCATAAAGTACAGTCTATGCGACTCCTCAGCTACGCCAATCAGGGTCCTCGTAATGCGGTCCTGAATTACACAAAGTCTGTCAGTAGTCTGAATAACAGAATCACTATCCCTATTCAACTGAGAGACGGATATATGATGGCACTGCAAGCCATCAAGCAACAACACATGTCAAAGTGTAAGTGAGGAACTCAAAATAACCGTTCCTTGACGAGTTAAAATCATAGATCGCCCATCAAGTAATATAACCGGTAATGGAACGGAGTCCCGAACATCAGTAAGAAAATCACTAGAACCAGTCATATGATTAGTAGCGCCAGAATCAACAATCCAAGAACCAAGAAAAGACATACCCGTGAGTGCATCCCTAGGTGCCAATTTATATTCGTTTAATATGGTGACAAGAGTGCGCCATTGTGTATCCGAAAGACCAACCAAACCGACACGATCACTATCCGTGACAGCGTTAACTGCAGCAACCGAGTTAATGCGTGCAGCTCCAATAGTCGTGGCTGGCTGAGGAGCACCATTACCATGCCCAGAAGTCGATGCTTGTCCTCGACCACAAGCTGGAGTAACACGAACACGAGGGCGACCTCCCCACCAATAAGGAGAGCCAAGTGTGTGGAAACAATTATAGGCTAAGTGACCACTACGACCACAACTAGAGCATTGAAGACTAGACCGATCTATACAAGGCAAAGAAGATCGATGTGGTACGGAAACTGAACCATGTTGAATCGTATAAGCCATAGCATCATTATGTGTGTCAAGTGCATGAGAAGTGTTTTTAGAATCCTCTTCTTGCATCAATGTACTGTAAGCTTCATCAACGGACGGGAGAGGATCACAAGACAAGAGACTTGACTTTACCGATCCACAGATCGATTCATCCAAGCCCTTGAGAAACTCATGAAGAAGATCTTCCTCACGTTCTCTCGAAAGCTCACCACCAATAGGACACCCACAGTTCTTTGATTGCCAATATTCAACCAAGGAAGTCCAAAGTTACATCAACTTCCCATAGTAAGTTTCAATCGTAAGACCATGTTGACGACAAGTAGCGAGTTCAGCTTTAAGACGCTGCACATGCTGTCCGTTCTGAACATAATAACGGCGCCTAATGTGATTCCACAAATCGCTAGCCACTTCAAGATGTGAAAGTGTCGAACGGACAGAGTCAACAATTGTAAGTTTAAGCCAAGACATAACTAACGCATTGTTAGTCCACCAATCTTCCAAGTCACCAGATTCTTCATCAGGTTTGGGAATAGTCCCATCAATAAAACCAAACTTTTTACGTGCCTTAAGTGCCATACGAACATTCGCGGCCCATTCATTGTAATTAGGACCACGAAGTAGAGGCTGAGAAATCACAGAGCCAGGGTTATCACTAGAAGATAAATCGTAAGGAGAGATCGTCCGGCGTTGAATCTCTACACGCGGCTTCGCATCAGTTATCTCCTTCGTTGGTTTAATCACCGATTCCACACTATCTTCTGTTCCAGTCATGGCTTGTGTGACAAGTAAAAGAGTTTAACGATGAAGAAGAAGGAGAGGTCAAATAAAGAAGAGTAAATCAAGAATTGAAAGAAAAGGAAGCAAAATTTTGTGTTTATTGCTCTGATACCATGATAAGAAACATATAACGTATAAAGGTTTTCTTTCTTGTTATTGATTTGGAGGCACAACGGCCTATATTTATACAAGAGGATTTAACCTAATCTAGATACATGTACACAATATAAAAGACATAATTGTACAATAAGAATATTGACATATCTATGATATATAATATATCCTAATATATTCGTATCGGGTGGTGAACTACCGGGTTTTTTTAAAACTCACTAAATAGATAATTAATATTTCTATAAATATTAAAAATCTCTCAATTCTAATTTAATTAGACAATCACAACTTCAGAAACCGAGTCCTAAATCATCCTCCTCTTCTCACCATGGTTCCACGATCACACATTTTTCTTTTCATGAATCATAAAGAAGAGATGCATAAGTATTTCAAGAAATACTTAGTGAGGCCGTCCTCCCATCAATGAGATATACACACACATGAAAATGAATATAAAAATATATAAACCAACACCAATCATCTAATCAATAATATGTTAGAAATTCTCATCTGATGGCCTCTACACATGAAAATATGTTAATACATTCAAAATCCCACAGCTAATCTCATTATCGTGCACTCACATTTGTCACTAGACGATGGAGACAATAGATGGTTTCCTCTTCTGGATTTTCCTTATTTGATACTTTCCTTTTTGGGAAACTTTCCTTTTCGGGCAAATTTCCTTTTAATAAAACTTTCCATTTTAGGAAACTTTCCCTTTCTGAAACTCCTTTACGTGAACTTTCCTTTCTTGAACTTTCCGTGTCCTGACCTTCTTTTTATTTGCAGTTGCTCAATAAGGGCCTTCTGATCGGCCACTTGCTTCTCAAGCTCTAGGGGTAAGGCTCGCTCGTCATCGAATAAAGGTGTGGTCGCTTGGTTTGCTTGGGTAAGGGCCAAGGAGTCCATCGCCTTCTTCTTGATGAATTGGCTTACGGTGTATGGAAGGTTGTCGCCAACGCGCAGTGATAGGAACTCGTCCGGTTGAGGGTTCCAACACTTGGCTCCATTGCTTAGCCGCGGAACCGTAGGGCAAGGAAGCATAATGGTACGTATGAGACTAGGATAAGAATGATACCTATAGCCATGTCGATCGGGGTTGATCATTGCGTTCCACCTTCTATGATCCTGATATGATTCTGGTGAGGAATCTCGCCCTAATCTCACACCGTCAAGCTAAGTAACGTGATGAACTGGTTCCAGACCCAATTACTGAGCACCTGGAGGATTAATGGATCGAATGACGCCACAAGAGGATGCGGAAAATCCACTTGATAAGTCTATAAGTCTCCTATTATTCGAATCACTCGAAAACAAGTGGACAATGATCTAAAATTTAGAAATGTTTTTGATTGAAAAAGATTAGATAAGAAATACAAATGAGTCTAAGATGGGTTATAATGAGAAGGAGACGAAGAGGAGAAGATAAGAGAAAGAGAGGAGCGTGTTTACGAGACATGCCTCGGTAAACAACAACTCGAAACAAAACAAAAACTAAATGTAGAGTTTGAATTTAAAATCAGAGATAGAGAAGATATGGGCAGTGCCTAAAATGTCTTACTAGTGGGCCTAAGTGTGGATCGGACTAATGCCATGGCAAAGATGAGCTCATGAATCACAAACCTCGTTAAAAACCTTGTCCCAAAAAACCCAATGGGAAAAACCAAAGACAAAGGAAAAGAGTGTGAGTGGGTCATGAGGCCATGCACTAGCCTTCTCGATCTTATATCATGACCGGTGTGGAATTTATATAATCCCAAGGTTCGAGTGATCCTCTTGAGCCATCGCCAGTCGTAGAAAGACTCCATTAGCATAGTGTAACTTCTTGAACCGTAACAATTTTTTACTCCTAAAGCTGCTTTCCTAACTCCTTTAGCTCCTTTCTCGGTCACCAGTCCTTTTGCTATCGATGCTCCTAGCTCCAAGTCCTTAGAGCCTCTCAGTATCATATCATGCTCCCCCAATTGAAAAGGATTTTTTCTCAAATCCATTGAACCTGCCACAAACAACACCAAGTTAAAAGCATCAAAGTATAAAAACATGTAAAACTTACCTCGAAGATCGAGTAGATGGTTGATATTGTCATAGATGTTTAAGAGATGTTCTGCATCATAGTTGCTATCTTTGAGAGCTCCCATCTTTTCTTTCTTAGCCATTGCCACGAGAACAGATTTCAGCACCTTTTTCAAAACAACTCCAATTCCAGTCCTCGCAATGAAATTGGATGAGAGAACTTCCATGTCCGGTGGCTCCTGTTTTGTACCTGCAATGTTGTCAACGCCTTTAGAAAGAGCAAGTGTATTATCACAGTCATGGAGTCATTATAAACATTTAAAAAAGTCTCATTTCGGATCACAGGTTTATACTTATCATGTTCCTTTTTTACTTGAGTCCATAGACAAGAGTTTTGTTCCGAACATTCTTTGAATAAACCTAAACTCTTCTCAATTATTTCTGGATATACTAAACTCTTATCCTTAGCCCTTAAATCATGAGAGACAAATCGAGATAAAGAGATACTTACCTGCATAAGGTCCTTGGCATGTTTGGTGTTTGTTGTTATCACGATAAATGGAAATGATGTTGGATCCGGGGGTTCTTCTTGGATCAAGGCATTGTTGTCATGAAGCTTCAAGTCTGCTCTAAAACCTGTGTTTGGCTCTTTTGGCAAAGACACGCGGATTATATCTGTGTGATCAGGTTAAAAAATATTCTTTATAACAAAGATACTTACCTTGGCAAGTTCAAGTTCTTTGTCTCTAGCTTGTAATATGATTGCTTGCTTCCATCCATGGCGTACAGCTTGTTCTTGATCTGTGGGAACTCTTCTGGGCTGTTGGTGTCTTATTTGAATTCCTTCTTTGTGTTCCCCATAACCTTTCTTTGTATCACGGAAGTAGTCAAAGAAAAACACTCCATTTCTCGCAAAAGCTTTAGTTGCATTTCTATTATTCAACTCAAACGTTTTCTCCTTGCAAGGCTCATGATTCGTTGGTTTGATCCTATCAAGAGAAAAAGAAAACTCCAAGTTAGTCAATAGGAAATCAAGAACAGGACCAGATTGTTCTATCATCAATTTAAAGCCATCAAAAATAATTTTAAAGCTTGTATGAAATCCTGGTTGTCCCGGAATGCTCATGACTTGAGCTGGTTGAGACTCCTTAAGAAATTTGTCATCACTCTGCTCTCCTTTTTCTTTAGCTCTAGCAAGAAACACTTCAACATAAAATAGAGCTTCATTGTGGTGGTAGGAGTGATCTAGCTGTAGCTTCTGATGATCTTTACCTTTAGATACGTCCTGCAAAAGTTTGGTAAACTCACTCGGTGGCACCGGTGCACGGTTAGTAGAAAAAGACATTTTATCATTATAAACAAATGCTTTAGATTAATCAAAAGGTTTAGTTTCTTCAACCTTGCCAGCCATTTAAAAAAAGTTAGCGTCATTACCTTCTTGCTTGCCCTTTATACGAGTTTGTTCAGGCGGCAAAGAAACCACAATAGTCTTTCTCCCTTTTATCTCAAACGAATGGTGATTAGTGAAGCCACCGTGAATCAGCCTACAGTCTCCATCACTTCCTCTTCCGTGATAAGGCTTTGACACCGAAATGGTACAATCTGTACCAAGAGAAAGCAAGTTAGGTCTCATTCGTTTTTGAGAGTGTAGATAATTACCTCGGGTTGTAATTGGTGGTGAAGCCTCAGGTGGTTTCTCATGAAGATCAATAAGGTCTTTAGCTCTAGGTAATTGATGGTGGACCAGAACCGCTTCAGCTTGGGTGAATCCTTCTAATGCACGTGTTGTTGCTTCTTTAGGCGTTTCTCGGCTTGGTGCTTGTTGAAGTAATTCTGGTGGTTCTTCCTTTTTCATGATGGTGTTGATGACGTTCTCACTCTCTCTATTAGCTATGGTCTCAGCTCTACTCTTCCCCTGAATCTGATCTTGGTAAATTTCTTGAGGTGTCATCGGAACTAAGACTGTTTTTCTTCCCTTGAACTCAAAAGAGTATCTATTAGTGAACCCCTCATGCTTAACTCTTCTATCAAACTGCCACGGTCTTCCAAGGAGTATATGACCTGCTTCCATCGTCAACACATCACATAGAATTTCGTCCTTGTAACCCCCAATAACAATAGGTACAACAACTTGCTGCTTGACTTTCATTTCTCCACGTTCGTTGAGCCACTGAATATGATACGGTTTTGGGTGATCCATGACCTTCAATCCAATCTTATCAACCATATATTCACTTGCCACATTAGTACAACTACCTCCATCGGTAACAAGGCTGTAAACTTTCCCTAGAACATGACACTGTGACTGAAACAGATTTTCTCGTTGCTCTTGCTCCTTAGCCTTGGACTGCAAACTCAAAGTTCTTCTAGATATGAGTGACTCTCTTCTTGGTTGTCCTCTATTCTTACTGCTAAGATCTGGTACATGCACTGGACGAAGCGATTTGATTTCACCATTCATCATTTGATTGATCCTTGCTGTTAACTCTTCAACTAGAAGCTTGTCGTGGTTGCTGACTGTATTCTCATCAAGATCGGCCATCTCTGCCTGAAAATCAACACAAGAAGTAACCAGTAAAGAATCCTTTTGAATTACGAATCGGTCCTAATTCATAAGAACACGAAAATAACCCTTGGTACACCAAAATTTTTGAAGAACCCTAATCGGGACTGTGGAAGTCGATCGGTCACAAAAAAATATCAAAAAACTTCCAAACATTCTTAAATCAATTTTAACAAATACTAAACTCGTCCTAGATTCAGATGAAATTGATTTCACGATTTTACCACAAGCCAATATTTAATTAAAATTCAAACAAAATGGTACAAAAATCACTTAACTTCTCGATGTGGCTCTGATACCACTTGATATGATTCTGGTGAGAAATCTCGCCCCAATCTCACACCATGAAGCTAAGTAATGTGATGAACTGGTTCCAGACCCAATTACTGAGCACCTGAAGGTTTAATGGATCGAATGACGCCAAAAGAGGATGCAGAAAATCCACTTTATAAGTCTAAGAGTCTCCTATTATTCGAATCACTCGAAAAAAGTAGACAATGATCTAAATTTTAGAAAGGTTTTTGATTGAATTCCGTCCTTGTAACCAATAACAATAGGTACAACAACTTGCTGCTTGACTTTCATTTCTTCACTGAATATGATAGGGTTTTGGGTGATCCATGACCTTCAATCCAAGCTTATCAACCATATATTCACTCGCCACATTAGTACATCTACCTCCATCGATAACAAGGTTGCAAACTTTCCCTAGAACATGACATCGTGAATGAAACAGATTTTCTCGTTGCTCTTGCTCCTCGGCCTTGGACTGCAAACTCAAAGTTCTTCTAGATATGAGTGACTCTCTTCTTGGGTTTCCTCTATTCTCACTGCTAAGATCTGGTACATGCCCTGGACGAAGTGATTTGATTTCACCATTCATCATTTGATTGATCCTTGCTGTTAACTATTCAACTATAAGCTTGTCTTGGTTGCTGACTGTATCTTCATCAAGATCGGCCATTTCTGCCTGATAATCAACACAAAAAGTAACCAGTAAAGAGTCATTTTGAAATACGAATCAGTCCTAATTCATAAGAACACGAAAATAACCCTTGGTACACCAAACTTTCCGAAGAACCCTAATCGGTACTGTGGAAGTCGATCGGTCACAAAAAAATATCAAAACACTTCAAAAAAATTTCTAAGTCAATTTTAACAAATACTAGACTCGTCCTAGATTCAGATGAAATTGATTCCACGATTTTACCACAAGCCAATATTTAATTAAAGTTCGAACAATATGGTACAAAAATCACTTAACTTCTCGATGTGGCTCTGATACCACGTGATATGATTCTGGTGAGGAATCTCTCCCCAATCTCACACCGTGAAGCTAAGTAACATTATGAACTGGTTCCAGACCCAATTACTTAGCACCTGGAGGTTTAATGGATCGAATGACGCCACAAGAGGATGCGGAAAATCCACTTGATAAGTCTAAGAGTCTCCTACTATTCGAATCACTCGAAAACAAGTAGACAATGATCTAAAATTTAGAAAGGTTTTTGATTGAAAAAGATTAGATAAGAAATACAAATGAGTCTTAGATGGGTTATAATGAGAAGGAGACGAAGAGGAGAAGAGAAGAGAGAGAGAGGAGCGTGTTTACGAGACATGCCTCAGTAAACAACAACTCGAAACAAAGCAAAAACTAAATGTAGAGTTTGAATTTAAAATAAGAGATAGAGGAGATATGGGCCACACCTAAAATATCTTCATAGTGGACCTTAGTGTGGATCGGAATAATGCCGTGGTAAAGATGAGCTCATGAACCACAAACCTCGTTAAAAACTTTGTCCAGGAAAACCCAATGGGAAAGACCAAAGATGAAGGAAAAGAGTGTGAGAGGGTCATGAGGCCATGCACTAGCCATCTCGAACTTAAATCATGACCGGTGTAGAATTGATATAATCCCAAAGTTCGAGTGATCCTTTTGAGCCATCGCCAGTCGTAGAAAGACTCCATTAGCATAGTGTAACTTCTTGAACCGTAACAATTCTTGACTCCTAAAGCTACTTTCCTAACTCATTTAGCTCCTTTCTCGGTCACCACTCCTTTTGCTATCGATGCTTCTAGCTCCAAGTCCTTAGAGCCTCTCAGTATCATATCATGCTCCCCCAGTTGAAAAGGATTTGTCCTCAAATCCATTGGACCTGCCACAAACAACACCAAGTTAAAATCATCAAAGTATAAAAACATATAAAACTTACCTTGAAGATCGAGTGGATGGTTGATGTTGTCATAGATGTTCAAGAGATGTTCTGTATCATAGTTGCTATCTTTGATAGCTCCCATCTTTTCTTTCTTAGCCATTTCCATGAGAACAGATTTCAGCTCCTTTTTCAAAACAACTCCAATTTCAGTCCTCGCAATGAAATTGGACGAGAGAACTTCCATGTCTGGTGGCTCCTGTTTTGTACCTGCAATGTTGTCAAGGCATTTGGCAAAGAGCAAGTGTATTATCACAGTCATGGAGTCATTATAAACATTTTAAAAATTCTCATTTTAGATCGTAGGTTTATACTTATGATGTTCCTTTTTTACTTGAGTCCGAAGACAAAAGTTTTGTACCGAACATTCTTTGGATAACCCTAAACTCTTCTCAATGATTTCTGGATATACTAAACTCTTATCCTTAGCCCTTAAATCATGAGAGACAAATCAAGATAAACAGATACTTACCTGCATAAGGTCCTTGGCATGTTTGGTGTTTGTAGTTATCACGGTAAATGGAAATAATGTTGGATCCGGGGGTTCTTCTTGTATCAGGGCATTGTTGTCATGAAGCTTCAAGTCTGCTCTAAAACCTGTGTTTGGCTCTTTTGGCAAAGACAAGAGCATTATATCTGTGTGATCAGGTTTAAAAAGATTCTTGATAAACTTACATTGGCGAGTTCAAGTTCTTTGTCTCTAGCTTGTAATATGATTGCTTGCTTCCATCCATGGCGTGTTTGTTCTTGATCAGTGGGAACTCTTCTGGGCTGTTGGTGTCTTATTTTAATTCCTTCTTTGTGTTCCCCATAACCTTGCTTTGTATCACGGAAGTAGTGATATATCATGGATTTTACCGGTTTTAAGCCATGATATAAGTGCTTTATCAAGTCTTAACTGTGTCTTTTGAGTCTTTATCGTGTCTTTTACAGGTTTACATGTGTTGGAGACTATTTGGATGATTAGGGAGCATTATGGAGCATTTGTTGCTGAGAAGACGAAGTCCATGTTTTCATTGATCAATGGTGTCGATCGACACTCATCACTTGTGTCGGTCGACACCCATCGTCAGACGTTCATGCGGAATTTACTAAGTTCTGAAGATTTACAGTTTTGCCCCAGAAGTTCTAGAACTTTACAAAAGAGACTCAGCTCGTGTATTAGTCTATATATTGGGTTTTTAGGTTAAGTTTGATGGATCCAACATCTGTCGTCTTTTATCTATCTATTATTTTGCTTAGGGGCTGATCTTGCTACCTTGTACTTCTGAGAGAAGATCTTGAACCCCTGTTCTTTATTCTACTTTTGATTCAATTTTATGATATCTATTTTAGCTATGTCTTTTGTTTCATTTGATATGTCTGAGTAGATCCCTAGTTAGGTTTAGGGATTGTCACAAGGGATTTCATGATTTGTTAGGTTTAACACTGGTTAAGATTCAAACTTGTTAGTTCTTCATCAAGGATTGTACTTAATGCTTCTTCTAGCTTGATCACCTAGATGTATGATATTAGGTTGTTAAATTGGCGTGACAGCGTGATTTAATTAAGATCTGAACTAATCCTAGTGAGCATGTTAGATAATTGGAACGACAGTTGGATTAGATAACTTGTGAACATATCGAACTTGTACTTAAAGCTTGTCAGAACTTTAGGATTCGCAACGAGAGTTGGTCTCTTAGGTTTATGTCATAGATAGTTTTCGCAAGGACAGTTGGTTAGCTATGTAGAACGGTTTTTCATTAGATCTTGACCAGTTTGATTTGATTGATTTCCTTAGATGTTCCCTAGACCTGACATTTTCCTCCCATGGTTTACATCTCTATTTAGTTTTCTGCAATTGTCCTTTAAATACTTATTTACTGCTTAGCTAGATTTTAATCGAAAAGGTCTATTGTGAAGCCACAGAGTCTTTGTGGATTTGACCCCTAAGTACTACCGTGATCTCTTAATTTGAGAGAGTAGCTCTAAGGGATAATTTGAGCATATCATATTTTGGCGCCGTTGTCGGGGACTCTTTTGAGTATCCAATAGACTTAAGTGTAGAATTCAGTCTAAGTTTTTATTTTTCAGTTTACTTACATCGTTCTTTCTTTTTGTCTGGTGTGTTTCAGGTGTATGCCTAATCGCAGAACTTTAAGCAACAAGGACAACAAGCTTTTACTTCTTTCTAATCAAGAGCTTGTAGAGTTAGAACGTACGATTAGAAAAGCGAAGAAACCAATTGAAATGGTTGGTCCTGTGATATTATTACTAGATGATGATGGAGTTCTTAGGGACCAAGAGGGTCTTATTCGCAACGAGCAAGGCCAGAAGCTTGATGCAGAAGGCAACGTGATCATCGAGGAGGAGCGACACCCACCCCATGGTGTCGCTCGACACCAACCGCCGGTAGCCATAGGTGAAATTGCTGTCGTACAGAGGCATATTAAAGTTGAGAGGGTCAGGATACTTGGAGATTACAACATGCCTGATGAGTTCTATGCTAACAGGTCGACGATTCGTCGTCCAAGCATTGAGAGGAATGAATTCGATCTGAAGCCGTCCTATTACTCCTTAGTGGGTCATCACCCTTTCTCCGGATTGCCCCACGAGCACCCTATGGACCACATTGAGAGGTTCGAGGATTTGGTGACTAGCATGAAGATTAATGGAGTCAGCTATAACTATCTCTTCTGTAAGCTCTTCCCACACTCGTGATATATCATGGATTTTACCGGTTTTAAGCCATGATATAAGTGCTTTATCGAGTCTTAACTGTGTCTTTTTAGTCTTTATCGAGTCTTTTACAAGTTTATATGCGTTAGGGACTTTTTGGACGATTATGGAGCATTATGGAGCATTTGTAGCTGAGAAACGAAGTCGATGTTTCCAGTGGTTAATGGTGTCGATCGACGCCACCCATTGGTGTCGGTCGACACTCATCGTCATATGTCAATCCCGAATTTATCAAGTTTTGAAGATTTGCAGTTTTGCCCCAGAAGTTCCATAGGTTTACAAAAGGAACTCAGCTCGTGTCTTAGTCTATTTATTAGGTTTTTAGGTATAAAATCTTTTATCGAAGAACTATTCTATTCTATATATTCTTTGCTTGGGGGCTGTTCTTGCTACTTGTACTTCAGAGAGAAGATCTTGAACCCCTGTTTTCGATTATACTTTTGATTCAGTTTTATGATATCTATTTCAGCTATGTCTTTTGTTTCATTTGATATGTCTGAGTAGATCTGAAAGGACCCGTCCCGGACTCAACGACCAAGTCCGGATCCTTTCTTATACATAACTCATTTTAGGGTCTGATCCTTAGACAAATTCGTTTGAGGTTGATTTTGTGATTCATTTTAAGAGTCATATGACAACATTAGAGATAAACAACGACAACCGGATTTCTTTATTTATAACACAAAGGATTTGATACAACTTATGAGGTTGCATATAGGCTATTACAAGTTATATGATCCTAACTATCTGGTTACATCACCACCCATCTTCCCGGCCTTGAGTCTCGCCTAAGCTCGATCCTTCCCACGATGACTCCCTTTTCCTGAAAGCCACAAAGGCATAAGTATCCGTAATTCCTTATTAGAAACTCGGATGAATGCATATACAGATCATGAACGTTTTTCCCGTAAAGCCTTTAATCCCCCGAAAACCATTAGAACTTAACTGTTAGTCATTTAGACAATAATCAAGTAACAAGTCCATGCCTGAAGCCACGGTATCGCACTTACCTTGGCAGCATAGATCTGTTTGGTGAATATCTGCGCTGTCTCTGGTACCGCCGATCTATTACTCGGCTTTCTTCCTTTCATCTCCGAAATCTTCCTTAATGCCCAGATTCTTTCGGTTCTTTCTTAGTATTTTCTCTGAGTTTTTCCGTGTGTTTCATGATGATTTTCTGTGAGTTCTGACGGTCCTTTTATAGTTTTCCTCAATAGAAACCGCTTTCATAACCGTCTGGCCAGATTCATTGTATCTTTGGTAACCGCTCGGCAGTTACTTAATCGTCGGTACCAAGCACCCATTCGGCAGCCGACCTGGTAACTGCCTCGGACACTCCACCTGCACCAGCTGACCTTCAGTCCATCCAGCTGCTCCAGCTGACCTTCAGTCCGTCCAGCTACAAAGATAGGAGGGATTCTCCAAGATATTAGGAAGCTATTAACAAGATATGAATATCTACAACGCATCAGAATATTCTATATTCTAATACCCTCCCACAGTCGATGTGTCGGTCTTGTAATGACGCCAAGACTGGACTTAAATTGATTGAACAAGGATGTGGGTAGACCTTTAGTGAAGATGTAAGCATACTGATGAGAGGCTGGGATATGAAACACTCTGACCTCGCCTTTTGCAACCTTCTCTCGGACAAAATGGATGTCTATCTCAACATGCTTCGTTCATTGATGTTGAACCGGGTTTGTGGAGAGATAAACAGCGCTCACATTGTCAGAAAAAACTAAAGTAGCTTGGCGGAAAGGACAGTGCATCTCTAGAAGGAGATTCTGTAACCAACAAATTTCTGAAACAGCATTGGCCACAGCTTTGTATTCGGCTTCAGCGCTGGAGCGAGACACCGTTTGTTGTCTCTTAGCAGACCAGGAGATTAACGTGTCTCCAAGATAAACACAATAGCCGGATGTGGACCTTCTTGTACCTTGGCATCCTGCCCAGTATGCATCAGAGTAAGCTGTTAGCTTAAAAGAAGGTGATTTCGTGATTTGCAGATCATGTTTTTGTGTTCCCTGAAGGTAGCGCAAGATGCAACGCAGAGCATGTAAATGGCTTTCTCTTGGATCTTGCATCTTAAATGGACAGGGGTTTGACATGGCTTTCAGTCTTCCATACCAACTCGGATTAGAATGTCTGCTGCATATCATTCTTGTGATAAATACAGACCGTCAGTGTTGAACTCGGCCGATATTCCAAGAAACTAACACAATTTACCCGAATCCGACATTGGAAACTCATTCTTTAGAGACGTGATGATCATTTCCATTAAAGTTGTTGATGAAACTGTTAATATTATGTCGTCGACTTATAGTAGGAGATATGTCATGTCGGATCCCTTCCTGAAAACAAACAAAGAAGCATTACTTTTGCTTTGTACAAAGCCAAGATTAGTCACATACTCTGCAAATCGAGCATTCCAAGCCCGGGGCACCTGCTTTAATCCATATATAGCCTTATTCAGTTGACAAATATAATCCGGATGCTCTTGATCAATATAACAAGGTGGTTAATGCATAAAGACTGTCTCCATGAGCTTTCCATGAGGGAATGCGTTTTGAACATCTATTTGACGAACTTGCCAGTCTCGCTCAACCACAAAGTTCAAGACTGCTCGGATGGTTGTAGGCTTTACCTTTGGACTGAAAGTTTCCTCAAAGTCAACTCCATGTTCCTGTGACTTGCCGTTTTCTATAAGTCTCAACTTATACCGTTTCAATGAGCCATATGCATTGTACCTGCAGGTTTAGGCACTAAATCCCAAGTGTTATTTTTAATTAAAGCACCATACTCATCGGTCATAGAAGGATTCCAATTGGGATCCATAAGAGCTTGTTTGTAACCTTTGGGAAGAGAAGAGATAGTTTGAGTGTTTAAAGAGAAATTCTGTTTTGTTTTGCGACTACCATCTTGAGAACGTGTGACCATCGAATGAGAGGATCGAGCCACAGCAGGTGGCGCCGGTGGAGGAAGAATGGGAGGAGCCAGAGCGGCTGATGAAGGAGCCGGATTATCCTCCCGAGGTAATTCTTGTTGCGCAGGAAATGGTGAAGTTAGAATTTCTTTGGAATCATGTTGGAGAAAATTGTCAACGGACTCTTTTTGAGGACTTTTACTTTATAAGGAATAGCTTCATCAAAAGTAACATGTCTCGATATGATGATCTTTTTTTTTGTTTTAAGATCAGAACAACAAAAACCTCGATGAAGAAAAGTGTAGCCGAGAAAAACAGAAGGTGTTGATCTCTGGGCGAGTTTATTGGTGTCATTTATGTGAGGATAACAAAGAGATCCGAACACTCTGAGGTGAGTATACGAAGGCGGTTTTTGAAAGAGTAAAGAAAAGGGTATTCGATTGTTTATGGAACAGGATGGTAAAAGGTTCAGAAAATGAACAGCAGTATGCAACGCCTCCACCCAGAAAGATGTGGGAAGGTGTGCTTGAATTAACAGAGTGCGTACCGCATTGTTGATAGTTCGTATCATGCGTTCCGACCTTCCATTCTGCTGTGATGTGTGTGGGCAAGAAAACCGAAATGTGATTCCATTTTTAGCAAAGAAATCATGGAATTGGGAATTGTTATACTCGCCTCCGTTGTCACATTGAAGAGACTGGATATTTTTTGAGAAATTGATTTTGAACATATGAGTGAAACTGTTGAAATTTAGCAAAAACTTCACTTTTCCTGCGCAATGGGAACACCCATAGAAAATGAGAAAATTGGTCTAAGAATAAAACGTAATACATGAATTCCTGAAATACTATGAATCGGTGAGGTCCTTAAGTCAGAGTGTATTATTTGAAAGGGAGAAGTAACAACTGAGTTTGAAGAGTAGAGTATGCTTGGTGTGAAGATCCTTAATAGAGAAACCAAAAGCATCAAATTCAATTGAACAAACATTATCTTTAGTAAAACGTCTAACATAAATGAGATTTTTGATAATGTCAGGAGTTACTTAGACGT
Source organism: Barbarea vulgaris (assembly GCA_963667165.1). Classification (NCBI taxonomy): domain Eukaryota; kingdom Viridiplantae; phylum Streptophyta; class Magnoliopsida; order Brassicales; family Brassicaceae; genus Barbarea; species Barbarea vulgaris. The sequence continues at coordinate 17,180,747 of OY763893.1, read as the reverse complement.
TTTGAAGAGAGAGAGGACGAGGGTTAGAAACAAGCTTTATGGACCCAGAAGAAGCAACGAACTTCCATTTCCAACTATAACAGATCTTTCGGTGCTAGAATTAAAAATTTGTTTGAGATTTATACCTGCACCTGAAGTGAGATGTGATGTAGCACCCGAGTCCATGTACCACTGAGAGTCCGATGGGTGTTGAAGTGTCAACGTGTTGAATGCTTGTGCAAAATCCGTTGTTGCTTCAAAACGGTTAGCATTGTTAGACTGTTGCGGTTCAGAGAACTGAGGCCTTGAGCCGAGTATGCTAGCTGTAGCATGAGCGGACTGCGGTTGAGAGTAGCCCCATGGCTGTGGTAGTTGCCAAGCATACGGATTAGGAGGCCAGTAATAAGGAGACCAGTTGGGGTATGGAGTGTTCGGGTATGTAGGACGCGGAGAGTTATAGGTGTGTTTCTTCCCCGACCAAGACCCCGACTGTTGCCTCTGCCGTGGCCTCTATTTTGGCTCTGAAACTGTTGAGATGATGAACGCTGAGTGGTTTGTGGATGCGTCTCTGTTACGGCAAGAACTGTATTTAAGGATGAGTGGTCTGTATGAGTGAGGTTCGGCTTGATAACTCTCTTGAGACGATCCTTTTCATCTTGTAGCATGGCCATAGCATCATCGAATGAAGGAAACGGCTGTCGATGTTTGATGACGTTGATAATGTTATCAAATTTGGCTTTTAGACCATTTAAGACATGCATCACTAGTGTCCGATCTTGAACAGGGGCATCAACATTGCTCAAAGAATCAACTAGTTTCTTCATTTGAGTACCATAATCTGCAACCTTCATATCACCAATCTCCTTGGTGCGTAACTCATTGTCTAGAAGAATAGCTCTAGCATCTTTGTTATTTCGAAACTAGTTTATGGAGCCAGATATCACGAGAAGTAGAACCTATGACAAATGATCCTTGGAAGAGTTTCGGTGACAAAGTACCATAAAGCCAGAGCTTTACAATGCCATCACGTTTTTTCCAGTTGGTGTCATTATTGTTGGCTGGAATAGTAGTGCCTTCAATATGTCCAAGGACATCGTAACTCAAGCAGTGTGTGGTGAATAACTCACGCCAAGCATCATAATTGCTCTCTTCAAGATCAAGCATAACAGGAATGTGCGATTTAATGTTTGTAACACCATAAATTCGATCAGGGTATGCGGGAGTGGCGGACATGATAGAAGAGATACAGAAGAGAGAGATGAGAGATACAGCAGAGAGAGAAACGAAAAAAAAAATTTAGGTTTAGGAAGAGCGTCACTCTTATACCATGAAAGTTGTGGTAATCTCCCTTGAGGAGTCTCTCTGATTATCATTCGAATATATAGAAAGACTCATTACAAAGATAGTAGGGATTCTCCAAGATATTAGGAAGCTATTAACAAGATATGAATATCTACAAAGCATCAGAATATTCTATATTCTAATAGAGCTTCCCGGCAGCTGGTTTAGCTAGGTCGAGCTTCCTGGCAGCTGGTTCAGTTAGGTCGAGCTTCCCGGCAGTTGGTTCTAAGCTTCATGAGCTTCTGCCGAGCTCAATCCGGACTCTCCCTCTTATTTTCGGACTAAGTCCCGACCGGCGTCCTTACCGCGGGTCGCGGGCGTGACAAGTCCCCCCCCCCCTTAAAGGGGATTTGTCCCCGAATCCGCATCTTGTTGATTTTTTTCCCATCTTTTTAAATCATTTTGGAAAATCGGCCTTCATTTTATTTTCTATCTCCCAAGTGGCTTCCTCGTGTCCGGAGCAAGTCCTTACGACTTTGATTATTGTGAACTTCTTCCTTCGAGTTCCTTTCCCTGTGCGGTCAATTATCATTATTTGTTTTGCTTCCACCGTTAAGTTACTTTTTAACTTGTTGGGTATATCCTTTACCACGTAGTCTTGGTCACTTAGGCACTTTCGGAGTTGTGATATATGGAAAACCTTGTGGAAGGCATCCAGCCTTGGGGGTAATTCGAGTTTATAAGCCACCGCGCCTACTCGTTCAATCACCTTGTAAGGACCAACGTACCTTGGACTTAGCTTCTTCTTCTTGGTAAATGGACCTTGACCCTTGTAAGTAACCGCCTTAAGGATTTCTTCCTTCAGTCCTGGATTGTCCGGTACGCTCACACGTCCCTTCACAACAATTGTTCCATTGTTTGAAGTCAGGTACTCGGTTTGGTCATTCCGTGCTACCTTCTTCAAATTTTCATCCTTCTCTTGAGCAATCCAGATTCGGCTAAGAAAATCAGCATGGTCTGCCACCGCCAATCCCAATGGCTCCAATCCTTGGGTTAATGCATTCAAATGCAACGTCCAAATCATATTTACCAATACCTCTTGGTTCCTTTCCGCTTCTACCACAAACCGTCTATGGCTTAGTGCGTCGGCAACTTGGTTTGCCTTTCCGGGATGGTAGGCCATGTCTATGTCATAGTCGGCGACTAACTCCATCCATCTCCTTTGCCTTAGGTTTAACTGCGGCTGGGTGAATATGTATTTTAAGCTCTTGTAGTCGGTAAAGATTTGCACCTTGGCACCATACAAGTATGATCGCCATATCTTTAAAGCGAACACCACCGTAGCCATCTCAAGGTCATGCGTTGGATATTTTGCTTCATGCTTCCTTAGTTGCCTTGTGGCATATGCGATCACACTCCCTTTTTTATTAACACGCATCCTAAGCCCATGATCGATGCGTCGGTGTAAACCACATATGGTATATCCGGTTCCGGTAATGCTAGCACTGGGGCGCTTGTAAGCATTTTATTCAATTCCGTGAAACAGGCCTCACATTCCTCCGACCATACAAACTTGGTATCCTTTCCAGGTGTCGATCAACACCACCCGTGATATGATTTTGGTTTGAGAATCACGCCCCAATCACACACCAGGAAGTTAAGATGACGATGATAAAGCTCCAGGCTTGAGCAGCAAGCGATCTAGAGTTGAATGGGATGATAGACGCCACGAGAGGATGCGGAACACCTCTTGATAAGTCTGATTCCAACAATCTAATCACTAGAATTGTTCTCAAGTTTCTAATTCGAATCACTTGAAAGAGAAAAAGGGGTTTTGATTAAAAATATGGTTAAGAAATACAGAGTTCTCATATCAGAATATAAATAGAAGGGAGGCGAAGAGAGGAGATAAGAGAATTAAAGAGTGTAGAGTTACGAGACATGCCTCGTGAACTCACACTCGAACCATGCAGAAATTAAACACAAAACATTCAAATTCAAATAAGGAAATAAAGATAGAAAGTAAAGACACCTAAGTGATGTAAACGGGCCTGAGTGTGGATCGGACTATTGCCATTGCATAGATGAGCTCATGAACCACAAACCTCGTTAAAAACCTTGTCCCGGAAAACCCAATGGGAAAAACCAAAGACGAAGGAAAAGAGTGTGAGTGGGTCATGAGGCCACACACAAGCCTTCTCTAACTTATATCATGACCGGTGTGGACTTGATATAATCCCAAGGTTTGAGTGATCCTCTTAATCCATTGCCAGTCGTAGCAAGACCCCATTAGCATAGTTTGACTTCTTGAACCGTAACAATTCTTGACTCCTAAAGCTGCTTTCCTAGCTCCTTTTGCTCTTGGCTCGGACAACACTCCTTGTGCATCACCATCTCCAAGTCCTTGTGTCTTGATGCTTCCAAGGATCATATCATGCCCTTCCTGTTGAAAAGGATTTGTCCTCAAATCTGCTTGACCTGCCACAAACAACATTAAGTTAGAAGCATCAAAAGGGTAAAACAAAAATTACTTATATTTGTAATGAAAGAAAGGGAAAGAGTTGTGTCGGGAATTCTCAAGAGAGATTCAGCTTCATGGTGGTGTCCTTTGTGAACATTGTTGAGAACTCCCAGCATCTCCATAAGAAGAAATATCTTGAAAACGTTTAGCTCCTTCGTCATAATGACTCCAATTCCAGTCCTTGCAAAGAAATTTGACGAGAGAGCTTCCAGATCCGGTGGCTCTTTTTTTGTACCTGCATTGTTTTCAACAACTTTGGAAAAGAGCAAGTGTTTTATCAAAGTCATGGAGTCACAATAAACAAGCAAGCATATCTCAGGTTGATTCAAAACAGTATCCTTGTCAAGTTCTTCGTGTACTTGAATCTTAAGACAAGAGTTTAGTTCTGAATATCCTTTGAATAAACCTAAATTTTTCTCAATGATTTCTGGATATAATAAACTCATACTCACAGCCCATAAATCATGAGAAACAAATTGTGATGAAGAGATACTTATCATAGTTAATGGGAATGATATTGGATCTGGGGGCTCTTCTTTTTCCTTAGCTCTAGCACGAATCACTTCAACATTAATCAGTGCTTCATTGTAGTGGTAGATATGACTAGGCTGTAGCTTTCTTAGTTTATCACCTATAGATAAATCCTGCAAAAATTCTTTGAGCTTACTCGGCGGCACCGGTACATGGTTAGTGTCACGAGGAATTTTATCCAAAGAGATAACAAATTTAGGATCAAAGTAATCATCCCCGTTAACATTACCAACCATACCAAAGAGATTATCTTTCTTACCTTGCTCTTGATTTCCTTTGAGTTTGATTTTATCAAGATATACCTCATGAGGCAGTAATGGTGCCAGATTAGTCCTTCTCCCTTTTATCTCAAACGAATGGTGTTTGGTGAGGCCATCATGAATCAGTCTACCATCTGTATAACTTCCTCTTCCTTGATAAGGCTTTGACACCGAAATGGTACAATCTACACCAAGAGAAAGCAAGTTAGGTCTCATTCGTTTTTGAGAGTCTAGATAGTTACCTCGGGTTGTAAGTTGTGGTGAAGCCTCAGGTGGTTTCTCATTAAGCTCAATAATTTCTTCAGCCCTAGGTAATTGATCGTGGACCAGAACTGCTTCAGCTTGGATGAATCCTTCTAATGCACGTGTTGTTGCTTCTTTAGATATTTCTCGGCTTGGAGCTTCTTGTAGTGATGCTGGTGATTCTTCCTTGTTGATAATGGGGATGGACGGAATGCTCAAGTCTCTATTCGTCACTAACAAATCCCCATTGGCTTGTAGCTCGTCATCCTCATTCTTTTGTTGCATAGAATCTGGTTGCTGATCTTTGGATCCATACTCTACATTGTCCTTTAGATTCATGATCCGCTTGTTAGTGCATTCACTAGAATAATGCCCCATCACTTGAAACTTAAAGCACTTGATTCCACTTGTCCTAGCATCTGGATTGCCTTTATCCACTTGCTTAGCAACATATGGTTTAGGTTCCAATCGTGTAGTAGTAGACAGACTGCTATCTCCTTGTACTCTCGGTTTATCGCCTCTCGGATAGCTTCCTTTTGAATAACTACTACCTCTAGCCCCATAATGTGATCGTATAGGACCTCTTCTCTTGAGTTGTTGCTCTATAAGTATTACCTGATGTAACATTTCCTGTACTTCCACATGATGCGGCATCTTCAATCGATCTTGTATCTCATGTTGCAATCCTCCAAGAAACCTCGACATAGTCGCTTCACCATCTTCTTGTACATCAGCTCTAATCAGCAGTGTTTCCAACTTCTGATAGTAATCCTCAACGTTCTTACTCCCTTGTACAAGTATCCTCAGCTGATCATGCAACTCAAAATAGTAGTAGCTCGGCACAAAACGTTTCCGCATAATAGCCGGATACTCTTGATTTCTTCTCCTAGATGTTACCAACTGATCCCACCAACTCAAAGCATAATCACTGAACTCAGTAGCTGCAACCTTCACTCGATTCACTTCAGTATAGTGTTGACACTCAAACACCATTTCGATTTTCTTCTCCCACTCCAAGTAAGCACTCGGATCATTCTTTCCTTTAAACGATGGTATACAAAGTTTGAGTCCTCCAAGGCTGTGTTGATGCTGAATTCTTTCATCCCTATCATGTCTGTATCTTCTATGACTGCTACACGAAGATCCACTGTAGTATTCATCAGCCTCAATGTCTCTAGGTCTCCTAGGAAGGTATCTCGGCATAGGTCTCGGCAAATCACCACGTTGCCTCGCTTGATCTCTGTTTATTTCACCATTTCTTACTGTATCCACTCTCTGTTGACCTCTTGGTTCACCAATCTTAACAGGAATAAGTTCTTCACAAAAGGAATTAAATTTATCATTCATCAAACGCTCCATCTTTGTCGTGATTGCTTCAATGAGGAGTATGTTGTTGCGGCTTGATATGCTTTGATCCGACACCATTTTCTGCAAATATACACAACAAACAACCAGTAAGGAGTCCTTTTGAAATACAAATCTATCCTAAAACATAAGGACACGAAAATAACCCTTGGTATGCCAATCTCTCCGAAGAACCCTAATCGCGACTATGGAAGTCGATTGGTCACGAAAAAATATCAAAACACTTCACAAAACTCCGAAATAAATTTTAACAAATACTAGACTCATCCTAGGTTCATATGCAACTGATTTCACGATTTTATCACAAGCCAATATTTAAATTAAATTCGAACAATATGGTACAAAAATCACTTAACTTCTCGATGTGGCTCTGATACCACTTGATATGATTCTGGTTAGAGAATCACGCCTCAATCACACACCAAGAAGTTAAGATGACGATGATAAAGCTCTAGGCTTGAGCAGCAAGCGATCTGGAGTTAAATGGGATGATAGACACCACGAGAGGATGCGGAACGCCTCTTGATAAGTCTGATTCGAACAATCTAATCACTAGAATTTTTCTCAAGTTTCTAATTCGAATCACTCGAAATAGAAAAAGGGTTTTTGATTAAAAAGATGGTTAAGAAATACAGAGTTCTCAGATCAGAATATAAAGAGAAGGGAGGAAAAGAGGGAAGAGAAGAGAATTAAAGAGTGTAGAGTTACGAGACATGCCTCGTGAACTCACACTCGAACCATGCAGAAATTAAACACAAAACATTCAAATTCAAATGAGGAAATAAAGATAGAAAGTAAAGACGCCTAAGTGACGTAAACGGGCCTGAGTGTGGATCGGACTAATGTCATGGCATAGATGAGCTCATGAACCACAAACCTCGTTAAAAACCTTGTCCCAGAAAACCCACTGGGAAAAACCAAAGACGAAGGAAAAGAGTGTGAGTAGGTTATGAGGCCACGCACTAGCCTTCTCGAACTTATATCATGACTGGTGTGGACTTGATATAATCCCATGGTTTGAGTGATCCTCTTGAGCCATTGCCAGTCATAGCAAGACCCCATTAGCATAGTTAAACTTCTTGAACCGTAACAGATCTTGACTCCTAAAGCTGCTTTCCTAGCTCCTTTTGCTCTTGGCTCGAACAACACTCCTTGTGCATCACCATCTCGAAATCCTTAAGTTTTGATGATTCCTAGGATCATATCAACCCGTCACCAGACCCACCGGTTGTTGAAGAGTTGCAGAAACCGCCTGATCGAATTTACGTGCCCGAGGTTCTCTTCCCTAAGAACAATAAGAAGTCTAAATAGGAGCTGTATGAGGCTAAATGCTGATCGATAATGGATAAACTCACCATTGAGATTCCATTGATCGATGCCATTAAGACCTCGCCTGTGGTGAAGAGGTGTTTGAAGAAGATGCTTACGCAGGATATCGAGAAGAGGAAGGAGTAATGATGATGACTGAGGTTTGTAGTGTTGTGATTCAGAACAGGATGCCGGAGAAGCTTGTTGATCCGGGCAGCTTTGTCTTGGATTGTTCTATCTTCCAAGCAAGGTTCAAGAATTCCTTGTGCGATTTGGGGTCCAGTGTGAGTTTGATGCCATATTCCATTGCTGTGGGACTCGGGATGACAGACTTCACGCCTACTAAGATTACTCTGATCCTTGTGGATAGAAGCATCCAGACACCGGAAGGTCTTTTGGAAGACGTGCCAGTGAAAGTCGGCGATTGTATGATCCCGACAGATTTTGTGGTATTGAAGTACATCGATGAGCCTAAGGATCCTCTTATCCTAGGTAGGCCTTTCTTAGCTACTGCGGGTGAACTTATTGATGTTCGAGGAGGCCGGATAGCGCTGAATGTGGGAAAGTTGGTAATGAACTTTGATATGGATAAGCTGATCAAGAGACCCACTATCGACGGTCAGACTTTCTACGTGGATACCCTAAGCAATCTCGAAGAGGAGATCTTTCAGGAGATGCCATCACTGATCCTTTGGAGAAAGATTTGATTTGTTCCATGCAAGTGGTAAGTCACTTGGATGCTATGGTTGTAGAGTATACACGGATGATGGATTCTAGTGAGCATGTGATGCGTCTTGTTGCCCACGAGACCCTCGATCAAGCACCTCCAGACACCGCTGCAAAAATCGATTGGAGTGAGGACAAAGCTCCCAAGATCGAACTAAAGACACTTCCTGAAGGGCTAAGGTACGCGTTTTTTGGACCTAATTCCACCCATCATGTTATTGTCAATGCCTCTTTGAACAATGCAGAGCTCACTCTTTTGCTAAGAAAGCAGCGCAAATATCGCAAAGCTCTTGGCTATACTCTTGATGACATTTCAGGTATCTCCCCAGAGTTATGCATGCATCGGATTCAACTTGAAGATGAAGGCAAATCGTCGGTCGAACACCAACGTAGGTTGAATCCGAATCTGAAGGAAGTCATGAAGAAGGAGATCCTGAAACTCCTAGCTGCTGGCATCATTTATCCTATCTCTGGTAGTGATTGGGTCAGTCCAGTACATGTGGTCCCTAAGAAAGGTGGTGTTACCGTGGTAAAGAACTAGAAGAATGAGCTGATACCTATGCGGACTGTGACTGGTCATCAGATGTGCATTGATTACAGGAAGTTGAATGCCGCAACATGGAATGACCATTTCCCTTTACCTTTCATTGATCAGATGCTTGAACATTTAGCTAACCACCCTTACTATTGTTTTCTGGATGGTTACTCAGGTTTCTTTCAGATCCCCATACACCCCGACGATCAGGAGAAGACTACTTTCACTTGTCCTTACGACACATTCGCGTATCGTCAGATGCCATTTGGACTTTGAATGCTCCAGCGACCTTTCAACGATGTATGGTGACCATCTTTACGGACATGATTGAGGATTGCATGGAAGTCTTCATGGATGATTTCTCCGTCTACAGATCATCGTACCACGAGTGTTTGGAAAATCTGTGTAAGGTACTGCTAGATGCGAGGAGAAGCACTTGGTACTTAACTGGGAGAAGTGCCATTTCATGGTGAGAGATGGTATTGTTCTTGGGCACAGTGTTTCTTAGGATGGAATCGAGGTCGATCGCGCTAAAATCGAAGTTATGACGAACTTACAAGCGCCTGATTCAGTCAAAGGGGTTAGGAGTTTCTTGGGACATGCTGGTTTCTACCGGAGGTTCACCAAAGACTTCAGTAAGATAGCTAGGCCGCTCACCGCCTTGTTATGTAAAGATGTGCTTTTTGAATTCGACGATACTTGCGTTTCGGCGTTTGAACAGATCAAGAGAGCTTTAGTGACCGCACCCATTGTCCAACCTCCAGCGATTTCGCAGTTGGAGCTGTACATGGCCAGAAGAAGGATAAGAAGCTGCAAGCCATATATTGTATGAGAAAAACCTTGGACGATGCATATCGCAATTATGCGACTACCAAGAAGGAACTGTTAGCGGTAGTGTTTGCTTTTGAGAAATTTCGACCACACCTGGTTGGTTCCAGGGTCATAGTCCACACCGACCATGCAGCTCTGAAATATTTGATGCAATAAAAGGACGTGAAGCCGAGACTTCTGTGTTGGATTCTGTTCCATCAGGAGTTCGACATTGAGGTAAAGAATAAGAAAAGAGTTGAGAATGTTTACACGGTTTCATATGCCAGAATGATCCTACGACTGCCTAGTCCAGCTGCTGAGTCGAGCTAATTACTGAAAAACAAGCGCTTGGTGGGAGGCAATCCACCGTTGAGTCTGTACATATGATTTTTTTTTTTTTTTCACTTTTTGCTCGGTTTTATTTTGTTTTGGTCTCAGCAAACTAGTTACTCTCGGAGCTGTCCATCAGTGACGATCGACACCCATCCACTGGTGTCGGTCGACACCAAGCAGAACCGACATAAGATGGTAAGGGGTACTGTCGATCGACACCCATCAACTGGTGTCGGTCAACACCAACCATCAGGGTAAGTGCTATAAATACCCTACATACCCTTCTTAAAAAAAAAACTAAAACACAAAAACACCCATAGGCTCTTGAGTTTGTTCTACTTATTCGATTTTTGGCGATTTTGATCCCCAAACTCATTGCTTTTGTGTCTAATCCATCTACTTACTCCAATTCCAAGGTATGTTCTTCAAATCTTCTAATATCTTTCTATCTATTGAAGGTTTCATCCTCTATTGATTCCCCTGGAATAAGTGGGTGATTTGATTTAGTGATTAATCTGGGTTGTTTTTGCTTTGTTTTGCGTTGATCTTGGTCTGTGTTTTGATTTGATTGCTGAATTGATTCTGATTTCTCGTGGTTTTGTGTTTGTGCTCTTTTTGCTTCGCAGGTACTAGTGTCGATCGACACCAGCACTAGTGTCGCTCGACACCAACGACCATGATGGCTTCCAGACAAAGCAAGCACACTAGGCAACAAAGAACTGAGGGTTCGAGCTTCGGTCAATCCCCTTCCTTGGACTCTCCCCCACTTCCACCTCCTACTGATGTCCCTGTTTTGCAGTTACGGCATCCTTGGCCCAAGGCGAAACATATTAAGATTCGATAGAAGAGACATTGGGACAATGACCCCAAGATAGAAGTCGAGCAATCCGCCTGCTATAACAGGTAGATCTCTGAAGAATGTGATGAGTAAGACACGCTCTTCTATAATGCGTGGTTGTCTGTTGACATGAGGCCGACACGTTTCATCCATGACTCGTCTTTGGTTTCCTTGGGGATTCGTATGGATGTGCACAATATTTTGTGGGATATTGGCATGAGTATAATGGGCTCGACGACATATGACCTTTACCCTGATTTGGCACGTTAGTTCCTTGCCACTTGTCGTCTTTACTTCGCGAACGATGTTAGAAAGGTTGCACAGGAAGGGGTCACGACCTTCATGTGCAAGGCCGGGAGTTCGTTACCGCATCACCATCTCTGACCTTTGCGGTTTGTACGGATTCAAGAAAGAACCCACCAAAGCTGTCCTAGCCATAGATTGGAATGAAAACCACCAGTTCTGGTCACACTTTGGCAATGGGGTCTATGACTCCAAGGAGCGGAAGCAATCAGATGTGAGACATCCGGTCCTGAGGTATGTCTTGCGTGTTCTGGGAAACACGATATTTTGCCGTTCTGACCCGACCAGAATGCGGAATTCCGATCTCATACTCCTTTCAGTGGGGTTAAGAATGTTTGGACTGAGGACGCATGAGACGGTAGTGACCCAAGCCACAATCTGAATCTCGAACCTTTATTCGCCAACCATCTCGTCTCTCTCAAGGGTAAGGATTTTGGCGGTAAGAACGTATTTGATGTTGTTGGGAGTCTTTTGACCCCTATCTTTCAGCATTTCGGGATTGTGCTCGGTATCAACACAATCGTCACTAGACGCTTGACCATGGACACAACTTATATGCAGCACGCGCGTTGGTTGAAATAGGATCGTCTATGGGTTTTTGTTGGCACAGATGGCAATGAGTGGACTGTCAAGCTCCAAAAGTTGCCACTCACTACTATCAGGGCCGGCGATCCGACTTGTTTAGGTTTCTCTCCTGCGCTACAGTTATTGCAGCCAGTCCCACGAGGTAAGCTCCATCGCGGTACATCATCGACTGCACCCCCTTCTGCTGTGGAGAATGAGAGGGCTGAGGATCTTGCTAGAGGTCCCCTACTTGTTTTTCATGATTTTTGTTTTCAAGAGCCCCCAGAGGTATATATGATGTGGATGCCCCCGTCTTCCATCGTTACATGGTTAGCACGATGTGTCAGATGTGGAGGTTGCTCGCTGCTAGCGTTACCAGTGGGCATCCAGTTCCTCTATCTAGTCACTGTTCCCCCACTCCTGATCCCGTGACGCCTCCGTCCACTGCTGTTGTTGATACGATGGATGAGTCCGACGAGGACTAGTTTCTTTCTCCCTTTTCTCTTTTGTTTTTTTCATTTTTATTTTCTTATGAACTTATGTTATTTTTCTTCTATTTTGAGTCAGTTTCTCATTGAGTTTTTATTTGGAACCTTGTTTAACCATGTTTTGTTGATTATTATGGTGCTTTTGAGTTTTTGTTTCATTAATTCCACAGCTTTCACTTGGCATTTGGGAGTCTTGGAACATCACCCTCTGATCACGACTCTGGTGTTGATCGACACCAACACCCATCCTCGGATAAGTCTTCAAATTCTGGTTCTAACTTTGTTTCAATTTTCTCTTTTGTTTACCAATCTCAGGTTTGGCACCACTTGGGACAGTGTTGTTCAAGTCTGGGAGAGGTAGTTACTAACTATGTGTTTTGTTTTCTTATAATTTATCGAGTCAGTTGTGTCCGTTTTATTGAGTCAAAACCAGTCCATGAAACTATGATTTTTCGAGGAAACCATCACATTTTGCAGGAACTTAAGTGGCCATTTGATTTGAGTCTGTTTGGCATATGAGACTAATGGAAAAACCAAAGGCTTAATGGTGGACTTGAGACGCCCATATTTCCAGCAGAAATCCACCAACACCTGAGCCAATTTCTGTCAGTTCTTTTTACCTCATCAATGTGACATGTGTTATGGGGCTTGACTCATCGTTCATACCAGATAAGATAACTTCTGTAAACACCAATAAAAGCGGTACTCCTCTCCCTTATCCAAAAGAAAAGAAAAGAGCAGAAAAGATGATATGATTCTCTTTTGAGTAAAGGGGTAGGAAAATTTCCCGTGACCTCATTATTTTAGTTGAGATTGAGATGATCACGCAGAGGTGGAAGTGAGGGGTAGGAAAATTTCCCGTGACCCCATTATTCACTACACCTTTGAATTGAAAAAAGAAAAAAAAAGAAAAAAACAAATAATAAAAAGATAATAAGAAAAGAATAAGTCTGGGGGAGAGAAAGAGTACCGATAGCTATATGGTTGTTATTGTTTTGGTATTGTACGTGAAAGAGTCTAGAAGGTCCTGGGCATCAAGATCAGAGATGAGACCCGGCGAGGATTGTAATGTGGACTATGCTGTGAAATTGTGGGTTTAATCGGGAAAGCTATGAACATTTACGGTGAAGTACATGGTGGCCTAGATCCTTTCAGGTAAGAGTTTTTAGTGGATTAATAAGGTAAATGTGAGTGTGGTATTCTTATGACGAAATGAGTTTCTGTGTTTTCAAACTTCTTTTTCTTGTTTAGTTTTCTGTCTTGCTTTAGGGTAAGCTAAAGCTAAGTTTGGGGGAGTTAATATATCATGGATTTTACCGGTTTTAAGCCATGATATAAGTGTTTTATCGAGTCTTAGCTGTGTCTTTTGAGTCTTTATCGAGTCTTTCACAGATTTACATGCGTTGGGGACTTTTTGGACAATTATGGACCATATGGAGCATTTGTTGCTGAGAAGACGAAGTCAGTGTCTTCGGTGATCAATGGTGTAGATCAACGCGGCCATTGGTGACGCTCGACACCCATCGTCAGGCGCTCATGCAGAATTACTCAAATTCTGAAGATTTGCAGATTTGCCCCATAAGTTCCATAAGTTTACAAAAGAGACCCAGCTCGTGTTTTAGACTATTTATTAGGTTTTTAGGTTAAGTTTTAAGTATCCAATCTTTATCTTGACTTTTGCTAAGTTTGGAGAGACTAGAGAGCTTGGGGCTGTTCTTGCTACTTGTACTTCTTGAGAGGAGATCTTGAACCCATGTTTTCTATTCTACTTTTGATTCAGTTTTAGGTTTAGGGATTCTCATAAGGGATTTCATGATTTCTTAGGTTTAACACTGGTTAAGATTTAAAATTGTTAGTTCTTCATCTAGGATTTTACTTTTAATGCTTGTTCTAGCTTGATCACCTAGAAGTATGATATTAGGTTGTTAAATTAGAGCGACAACGTGATTTAAGATCTGAACAAATCCTAGTGAGCATGTTAGATAATTGCAATGACAGTTGGATTAGATAACTTGTGAACATATCGAACCTGCACTCAAAGCTTGTCTGAATTTTAGGATTCGCAACGACAGTTGGTCTCTTAGGTTTATGTCATAGATAGTTTTCGCAACGATAGTTGGTTAGCTATATATTAGGGATTTAAGTTCTAGAACAATTTTTAATTAGTCTTTACCAGTTGTTTTATCTGCTTTGATTGATTTCCTGAGAAGTTTCGTAGACCTGACGTTTTCCTCCCATTGTTTACATCTCTATTTACTTTTCTACAATTATCCTTTAAATACTTATTTACTGCTTAGCTGGATTTGAAGCGACAAGGTCTATTGTGAAGCCACAGAGTCTTTGTGGATTCGACCCCTAACTACTACCGTGATCTCTTAATTTGAGAGAGTAGCTCTAAGGGATAATTTGAGCATATCAATAATCTTGAAAGATCTGATGTGGAAGACGTACGGTAAAGTGGTTTCTAGGAAATCGGTTTTGATCGTAAGCGGCTCTCCTTGGGTATGGAGCTTGGAAACGGGGCTAGTGAGGGCGTGGGGATGGTCTCCAGTCGTCATGACTTATGTAAGGTGCTGGAGGTGGTCCTCTAAAGTTGTTTTGGCGTTGAGTCCTTTCTTGATTCCGAAAATGCCAAAAGTTGTTGTTTTCGGGCATGTCTTCATATGTGATTCTAGTGGCCATGCAACATTGAACTTCCCTGAGGTCTTCTTCCTTTCTTCCCTCATTAGATAGATCATCAAACTCATCATATCCTCTATAAAAGTCTTCTAAGCGACTCTCAATAGCTCTTTCCTCATAGTAATCTTCCACGCAATCAGTTTGATAGTCTTCTCCTCTAGGCCAATCCGGTGTCTCGGGCTGGTCCTTGAGCTTTTCTTCATGTGCTATATCCTTTTCCTTTTTCTCACAAGCTGCATATGCTTGATTATCTTTTCACTTAGCATAATCAATTGGATCATTAATCCTTGTTGCAAAGCTTCAATCTTCCATTCTAGATGTTCCTCCACGACATTGATTCTATGTTCCGTGTTGATTACATCTGACGCAAGCTTCCTCATATCATAACGGTGGTCAAGTAACTTTCTGTTAAGCTTCTAAACTTGGTCCTCCACTCGTTTGATGTGGTGAGAAAGGGTGGTTAGCTTTGAGCTGAAATCTGACCCAAACTTTGTAAGCTTGTTGTTGCCTTCTTCTTTGAACTTCTGTTGCTTCAAGGCTAGTTGCAACATGAGCTCTGTGAGCTTGTCCTCAGCATCTGATGTCCTTAAGGTGAACTTTGGAGTACCATACGAGCTCTGGTCGATGGCATCTATCCTTATAACTTATCGGGAATCAAAGTCTTGATCCACTGCAAAACAGAAATCTTCCGTAAGGTGCGGGTTAAGTAAATGAGTAGCTGTAGAGTAAGAGTTACTCACATATCGATCTCCAGAGGATCGAGTAGGACAGAAACGAGAGTGTGCCATGAGTGGTGAAACACAAGATAGCTGAGAACGGTCGTGGTGGTTCCCACGAGTAGAGCTAGCTATGGGTTTGGAGATGACTCCATCCGAGGCTCTTTGATACGCCAAAAGTTGTGCAAGTGTAAGGTTCTGGAAATCCTCAGGAAGAACGTTGAACTCCATCCTTTAGATCTCCTGAAACAAAGAAAAACAAAAAAAAATATAAAAAAGCAAGGTGTCCTAGACATTATTCTAGTTCTTAGCTCTGCAAACAAACAATCTCTCCCCGGCAACGGCGCCAAAAAGCTTGATGCGTGTGATATTACGCTTCAGTCTTTTACCTCAAAGACCATATGACTACTGCAAGTGCACATCAAACATATGTAGTAGTTAAGGATCGAATCCCACAGAGAGAAGATGTATTGCAAACTTTATAGACCAAAGTATAGCTAGGACTCAATATAAGATTTAGGGGTTTGTGTGTCACGGTAACTAGTAATGAAAGCAAGTAAAAAAGCGGTTGTGAAATAATAAAGAGAAACGTTGGGCTATTGATATGATCCTGGTGAGGATCCTGCCCCAATCTCACACCGTGAAGTCAAATAACTGGTTCCAGACCCAATTTCTGAGCACCTGGAGGTTTAATGGATCAAATGATGCCACAAGAGGATGCGGAAAATCAACTTGATAAGTCTAAGAGTCCCCTATTATTCGAATCACTTGAAAACAAGTAGACAATGATCTACGCTTTTTAGAAAAGGTTTTGATTGATTAAAAAGGTAGACGAGATTACAACTGAGTCTCGGAGAGGTTATAAATAGAAGAAGGCGAATAGGAGAAGAGAAGGAAGAGAGGAGCAAAGGAGAGTTAATGCTAAGCGAGTTACGAGACATGCCTCGTAAACCCGCGCAACGACTAAAAACATAAACACACAGGAATTTAAATTCAAATGAGAAAAATAAAACTAAGTAAATAAAGATAAGGGCCGCACCCTGCAATCTCGTAACGGGTTGGGGTGAAGTCGGACTAGAGCCAAGCATAGAAGAACCTATGGACCATGAACCTCATTAAAAACCTCTCTAAAAAACACTTGGAAAAAACCGGAGACGAGGGAAAATAGTGTAAGTGAGCCATAGGGCTTGACACTAGCCATCTCGGACGTAAACCATGGCAAAGAAGGACGTGGTACCACATGAGTCCGAGTGACCTTCTTGAGCTAATACCAGATGTGGTAAAGCTCGAAATTTTTTGTGATTGCTCTTGGCATTGGTCCATAGACGAATCTTGAGTCCATAAGCTGCTATCCTTGTTCCTTTTGCTCCTGGCTCAATCACAATCCCTTGTTTAGTTCCAGCTCTAAGTCCTTGTAACTTGATGCCTTCTAGGATCATATAATGCTCCCCCAGTTGAAAAGGATTTTTCCTCAAATCCGGAGTACCTACCAAAAACAACTTCAAGTTAGCTTGGCAAATGGATAGAAGCTTAGCAAATTCATATTGAAATTTAAGAATAAGTGAATGGTAAAGAAAAAGCTTAGGAAGAAGCTCGGTATAGGGTTTGTGGGTGAATGGAGAATGTAGATCCTGTCCATGGTCTTCAAAGGCGTTGAACACTTTCCAAAGATCTTCCTTGGTTCCAAGTTTTGTATCACAGAAGTAGTCCAGAACAAAGATTACATTAGTTGAGTTTCTGTTATTCATTTCAAATGTCTGTTCCTTGCAAGCCTTAGTATTTCCCCTTGATCATGTCCTATCAAAATAGTAAGTAAAATCTTGGTTAGATGATAGGAAATCAACAACAGTACCAGGTTGTACTATCACTGATTTAAATCCATTAGAAACTGTTTTAAAGAGCTTAAGAAATCCTGTTGGATCCGGAATATCCATGGTTTGAGCTTGTATGGTTGCCCCGGTCTTGTTCTCGTCCTTGACTTGAAAAATATATAGTCTTCTCGCCGTCATAAGCAAAGTATTTGGCACTTGAATCGAATGGATATTCCTTGAAGTCTTTATCTCCTTTCAGGGCTTCCTTTTCTTTGGATGGATATAGAACTTCATCTTTTTGTAATAGAGTCACACTGTAGTGGTAAAAGTGACATTGTTTAGGTCCATACCTATATCTTGCAAAATATTTTGTTCACTCGGTAACACCGGTGGGGGGTTAGAAGCACAACTAGTTTTTTCAAAGAGGAAAATGATTTAACATTAAAATATTCATCCTCTTTACTTATTCCAGTTATAGCAAAATAGTTAGGCTTCTTACCTTGCTCCTGCTTACCTTTTAGTCGGATTTGATCGAGATAGATTTCATGAGGTGTTAATGGTACAAGGGTAGTCTTTCTTCCTTTGAACTCAAATGTATGCCGATTGGTGAAGCCATCATGAACCACTCTTCAATCAGACTGCCAAGGTCTTCCAATAAATATATGTCCAGCTTCCATAGGTAGCACATCACACAAGATCTTGTTCTCATACTTACCGATGACAATAGGTACTTCCACTTGGTGCTTCACTTTCTTTTCTCCTTCTTTCCTGAGCCATTGAAGGTCATACGCTTTTGGATTCTTCTTTGTCTTTATCCTAGCTTGTTAACCAGTGTCTCACTTGCCACATTTGTACAGCTTCCACCATCAATGATAAGGCTGCACACCTTCCCGTTTACATAGCATCGCGTGTGAAACAAGTTAGCTCGTTGTTCTTGCTCTTCGGTCTTGGACTGTATACTTAGAGTTCTCAAAGCCACTAACAACTCTCCCCTAGCCAGTAGCTCGACATCTTCATCTTCAGGCTGCTTAGTCTCTAGCTCTTCATCCTCAGATTCATACTCGCCATTGTCCGTTAGAACCATGATCTCCTTTCTGGTGCAATCACTCGCGTAATGCCCCATTCCATGACACTTATAGCACTTGATTCCACTAGTTCTAGCCTCTGCTTTTCCTTCATCTCCATAAGTTTTAGTTTCAGGTCTTAAATAGTCGCCTGCTTGCTATCACCTTGTGCCCTCGGCTTCTCATCTGTAGGATAGCTTCCTCTCGCATAACTACTACTGCCAGTTACAAAATGAGATCGTGTAGAACCTCTCCTCTTAAGCTGCTGCTCTATTAGTATGGCTTAATGTAGCATTTCATGTAGGTCCACATGTGGCTGCATCTCCAAACTATCTTGTATGTCACGCTGCAATCCTCCTAGAAACCTCGACATAGTTGCTTCTCGGTCCTCTTGTACATCAGCTCGTATCAACAAATTTCCCAGCTCTTGATAGTATTCTTCAACATTTTTACCCCTTGCACAAGCCTCCTCAGGTTATTGATAACATCGTATTTTATCCCATTTTTCCTATGTTGTTATCAGGTTTCTAAAGAGGAAAGCAAGTGATTATGGATACTTTGAAAGCATTTCCCGCCATTTAAGCCTCCAGGAGTTATTTATGAGTGTTTGGGCAAAATGGACAAGAAGGCAAAACAAAACCCGTTTTTGGACAGTTGCAGACCGCCAGAAATATGACATCCTTTTAGGGACTTCCTGATACCCAATTTGGGAGTTCTTGGTTTCTATAGAAATCCAGAAGTGTCAAGATTCACCTTGAACAAGAATCAATGCAATCCCTTAAGCCATTTGGGAGATACATCTCCATGAGTGAAGCCATGTCGAGACTGGTCATAAGAGCCGTGACCGGTCCAGACCTTCTCAACACGACCGGTCACAAGGGGCTGTGACCGGTGCCTCCTCTCTTGGCACGACCGGTCACAAGGTGTCATGACCGGTCCATATTGCCTTGACATCGGCACTTAGTGAAACTACGCAGTTTTGTCCTGAAAGCCCTAATCCGATTTCGTAAGCCCAAAATCCTGTAAATACTCCTCCTAAACCTAATATTCACGTGTGGAACCCTAATCACAATGAAGAGAATCGACTTCAAGCCTCCAGAGACAGAGAGCCACCTCCTCCAAGAGTCCTCCTCGTCGCCTCCAAGTCCTTGAAACCGAGCTTCCTCTATTGAAGTTCCATCACCTTTCTTCTTCTTTATCACTATCTACATCTTTTTCTTGCTTTATGGGAGACAAGTTATCTTCTGGGACATCTATAGAGAAGTTTCCTTTGAACCCCTTTGATATATTTGAATTGTTTATGATGTTGTTTTCTATGATATCTATTGCATTTCTTTGCATCATGAGCGAGATAATCTCTTTGTTGGGTTTCATGGGGTGATTTAAAGGGAATTCATGGTGGTTAGATTCATTTAGGTTGTTAGATCCGAACTTTAGTCACATGTTAGGTATCTCTTGGGACATCTTTTACTTAATGCATGTTGCTTGAACTGGTCACCAAGTGCTGAACTTAGAGAATATGAGCATCAACCGTGTAAACCTAGCTCTCGGACATAGTGTTACCGAAGCCTCGCGCCATGGCCTGCGAAAGTTGAGTCATGGAGCCTTGCGAACTTATCAAACTCGTTATCAATGCTTTGAACCATGCGTTGTTGCCTGCGTGACTTGAGTAACAGAGCACATGAATCTTAGACATTCACTTTATTACCCATAGGTTGATTGTTCGTTCATGTTTGTAGTTGAGAACCTAGACTAGAGTCAATAGCTATCGCATACCATCTTGCATCTCATTTGTTTAAAACCATAAAGACCCCAAGATAACCCTAGACGCCCAATGTTTCCTCTCATTACTTTACAACCGAATTATTTACTTTCTTGTTTCATTCATTTAGTCATTAGAAAACCCAAAACCAATACCCCTTTCATATCATTGTCTTAGCCAGAACTCTTTTGTTGCGTTCATTCCGTGTTAGCTAGTACTCTTTGTGGGATCGATCCTTAAATACTACATACGTTTAACTGTTGATGCGAGAATGGATAGCGACCCAGAAGAACAGCCGATGGCCGAGGAAATGTTGGATCCGGTCGAGGACACGTTCGGGCCGGTCGAGGAGAAAGCTCCGGATGAGCCACTTGGAGCTAAGACGCGATCTTGGTCGGCCACAGAAGCATTGAGCGTACCAGTTGGGACAATGACTCGATCTAAGACTAAGGAACTAATTCGCACAGTTGGAACATGATAGTCGAGATTTTCAGGTCTCGGGGTTACCAAATAACCCTTTGTACGATGTGTACTTAGGGATCGATCCACAGGGAAAACAAGAATAACACACCAAGAATACAGAACTCTATTTAATCTAAGCTAACCCAAATTATGATTTTGGAAAATGACTAACTTAGGACAATAAAAAGAACGAAAATTAAACAATGCATACGAATTAAATTTTATGATTATTGAGGCTATCGAGTAAACTAGTCATAATACAGAATTCAACAACTTTCAAATGCAACAAATTATAATGTTAATCAAAGAAACTTTATGCTTTTAGAGAAATTTTAACAAACGAATTCTCGGGTGAAGCTACCGACTCGGGTGATTTCTAATCAGTTCTAGAAAAACTTAGACATTCAATCATAAGCCTCCTTAGGCCTTAGATCACTACTAAAGATTAACCCAGGTTAATGGTGCTAATCCCTTTGTTGACTACTATCCGGCATCAACTTTCGTTCGCGGAATCATTGCTAACAAGCAATGCGTACAAGTCTAACTAGCCACAATTCACCTTAAGCAACGATGATTAGTCGGTTAAGATGTGAAAAGCGCTTATTAAATTCTCTCGGGAATTTTATCGAACACCTTTCGGGCGATAAATTCCTAATGATCTAAATCAACTTGATCAAGGCTAATCTAGCATTACGAACACTTAATAAGCAAGGATTACCAATAACTTAGCATCTAAAACTCCTAGAACTAAACTATAATCACCCTAATCACACTTCACCCAAGAACTCTAGAAGACTACTCACACATAATCAATTCACAAAAGTAAACCGAACAAATCGAAGCTAAGAACATAATAAACACAAATATGAAAACAGAATTAAGAAAACTTCACTAATAAGATCAAGATCTGGAGATTAAAATGAAGTTACAGAGCTTAGTTTAACAGTAGAAATGTGTTAATAATATCTCAGATGCGTTACTGAAGTGATCAGAGTTGAAATATATACAAAGAGGATAGTTGGAGTAGGTAGAAAGGTAAAGTGAGTCGGCTGGCGGTGTGGCGGTGGTGTTCTGGCGGTAGGGTGCCGCCACGGTGGTTCTGGCGGTAGGGTCTATAGCGGTCTAACGACCGCTATGTTCAACACCAGATGGAGTGTTTGGGGTGGCGATCCTAGCGGTCCTTACATGGCGATGGGGTACCGCCACAAGTCGATGTGCGAGTTTTGGCGGTTCAGTCTTGGCGGTCTAACGACCGCTAGAATGCTCTCCAGATGATGAGTACGGGGCATTGATCTTGGCGGGCCATTCTTGGCGGGAGGGTGCCGCCATAGGAGCTGGCGGTCCTGGCCTAGCGGTCTGGCGACCGCTGGACCAAACTCCAGATTAGTCGTCTTGATTGCTGATTGTAGCGGTAGGGTCGTGGCGGCGAGGTACCGCCAGGATTGTTATGGCGAGGGTTCCATGGCGGTAGGGTACCGCCAGGATCTCTGAAAGTTCTCGTAATTCGATTCTAACATCCTTTGATCATCTCGAGCCTCCTCCGTCATGTTCCAAGTCTCACGATCACCTAAAAAGGACTCAAAATGCATGCAAAATGATAGATATGGAACTATATGTTTCTAGAATGCGACAAACACGAATGCAAGACTAAATGCATATTTATAGTAGTATAGTACGTGAAATGTCGAAGAAAACGAATAAAAAACAATGTACAAACGATGTAAAATACGATGATATCAACTCCCCCAAACTTATCCTTTGCTTGTCCGCAAGCAAACAATAAAGAACAAGAGAAGAAAGAGAGACTTAAAATAAAATAGGAGCTCAGATCCACAAGTATCAACAAGGAGTCAAAAGGAATCAATCATGTCTATTCCTATATGATTCAAGTTCAAGCCTCAACCTCACAAGAATTCTTAGCATTCAACCCTTTAACATTCATTAAACTATATAGTGAATCATGCTCATGCAGATCAAACAAACTCATTTGGTTAAGGGACAAGGTCCTGAGATAAAGATGATCTCAACATATGCATGGGGTGCTCAAAATGCTAGGGATCTCTCGATGAACGAACAAACTTTAACAAAATGCTAAAAGTAAAAGGCAACTGATGCATACAAGGATAAATTTCCATCTACCCAATGCTTCGAATGCACTTAACTTCTAGCTTCTAAACCCAATGAAATTACACCCTAGACCACCATTTTTCCAAAGGCAATATTGCCTTCATCACTCAAATTTATTCTCACTTAGGGGAAATCTTTCTATTCTCACATTGGTTTAGTGCTTTTTATATTTTCTTATCTTGCCTCTAACCTCATCAATTGGATGCTTTAGCCATCTCTTCGACTTTTAATCATTTCACTTTAAACACTTAGAGGCTATACTTGATCTAGACACCAATGATTTGTAAAATGTAGTAATCCCCTAATCCTTTTCCCAAAACTTTTTTTTTTTTTTTTTTTTTTTTCTTTCTTTTTTTTTTTTTTTATTTACACCAAATGTCCCAGAGTTTTCCGACCTATCTAGCCTATCCTAAAAATAGTTCCTTGATGATGGAACTACATCTGCATGAAAACCTATCCTTGTTGCCCTAAACTTAACACTTTTTGCCAAGTTTGCTCGGAAATAAGGCCTCACAATCTCTCACTAAAGGATTTGGCTTGAAAAGAAGTAATGTTCTAGGTGCGGAAACCATTCCAACAAAGGGATATGGCTATTCGGGTCAACAGAGAGTGGTAAAAGGTAAAAGAAGACCCAAATATGTATATGGTGATCCATGAGTCTATTTTTCAAAGCATGATTATGATAATTATAAATCAAATTAAGGTTCTTATTGATAGGGTTGAATTTAATTCACAACTTGATTCAGCTAGGACAAGAACAATGAAGCATAAGTTCAAAACATGATGAGTCCTTAATTTCAAAATCACTACATCCTTTAGAATGATACTCTACAAGGAAAAATCATCATTGCTCCTAATGCAAATGAATGCAAATCTAAAATGATTCTAGACTCGATATAAAAGTCAAATGCTAATGCAAAACTACATGTTTTTTTGTTTTTTTTTTTTTTTTTAAATAAAATGCAATGCAATAGAAAAATAAAATGAAACAAAACAAGTCCAAATATCATTAGTAACGACAAGTCCCCCAAACTTAAATCTCACCGTCTCGGTGAGAAATAAGATGTGAATTGTTGTACAACAAAAAGACATAAAAAGGAAAAATAAAACTGATAAAAGATAATAAACTAGGTGAAGTGACTACCTTCTCATGTGTGGCTCGATCCTCCTTGATCAAATGATGGCTGAAAAGAAGTCTCCGGGCCATAACCAGCTTCATCGCCTATTGGCGTGTCTTCTTCGTCCTCTTGTGTGTTTCCTGCATTTCCCTCGTAGTGAACTTCCTCTTGGTTCAAGAACTCTTCCTCGTCGGAGACGTAACCTGGGATCTTTTTCAGCTTCGACTTGATCCATTTGAACTTGTTTTTCGCGAGCCTGTTGATTTTCTGTTGAAGCTTGAATGCGTTGTAGAATATTTTCTCCCGTGCTGTCTTTGGTGTGATGGTGAGCAGTGGGAGGTCCCATGGGTCATTCTCTTGCTCAGCTTCATTTATGTTTTCTTCATAAGGCTGTTGCACTTCTTGATTAGGACGCCTTCTTCTTGGGCCAGTAATGGTGAGATCCTCTCCTTCATGTTCAAAGAGGATGTTCGGAAGCTCTTGGATCGATGTCAAGGCGGAGTTGGGTAGTGGCAGGCTGCGGCGGATCCGTTGACGGTTGGTATATATGTACCGAAAAGCCGTCAAATCTTCTGTATCCTCTAGGAATCGACACAGCACAAAGTATTCACGGTTCAAGCTTCCTTTGCTCGGATCTTGGTAGAAAGCCGGCAGGTCCATCCCGATCTTACGGAAGATCACCGTAAGTAAACCCCCTATGAAGCATTGGGGTTCCGATGTAATCCTTCCCCACGCGCGCATCTTGACCAATTCCTTGGCAAATAAGCAGCCTAAGTTAACATCCTCATCCTCAACATTGTCAAACATCTCACCGTCTTCATCTGTCATGAAGTCCCTTATTCCCTTGAAGAGTAAGCATAACTCTTCCCTCCTAACTCCGCCCGTCTGCTTCCTCGCGAAGAAGGTGTTGGCTAGGAACTTGTGCGCGTAGCAAATCGCCGGGTTGCGTATGAGCGAGGCTTTGGGGTTCCCATTTGCACTTCCCTCTGCTATTGTGTCCCAAAACGTATCTGCACTAGAGAACTCACCGAACTTTGGCTCCGTCCCATAATGGAAACCATATATCTCACAAATTTCGGCGATAGTGAGACTATATGAGTATCCATACAACTTGAATTTCAGTGTTCCTTCATCCGGCTTCGGCTTCCTTTTCTTGTAGGACAATTCTACTGTGGCGAAAAACTCTCTTACTAGCTCCGGATAGCAGTATTCTTGGATGCTCGAGAACTTTGTTAATCCCATCTTTTCAATGATATTGGCGACATCATCGGCCATGCCCGTTTTGTTGAGGAAGGTTTTTGAAATGGTGCGTGTGGGGCAGATGGTGATCTTCCGGAACAAGTTGAAGTCCTTAATCTCTTGACCCGTATACTCAACTGGTCCACGCTCAACGGAAACACTGTCTTCTTGTGTTTGAGGTGGCGGAGCTTGTGTTTCTCCTTGAAGATGCAGCTTCTTCTTCGAGGCTGTTGTTTGTGCTTGAGTTCTTTTTGTTGTTTTCTGCAAAGCTTCACCCGTAAGCTTGCCTTTGCCCTTATCCTTTGCAGTAGGTGCTTTAGAGGATTCCCCTTTGGTTTTGTTCGCTCTCGTTGAGCGTTTGGCGCGATCGTTTGTCATGCTTCCTACAAAAGTTTCGAAATACATGAGTATAATGCACAAATAGCTTGATTAGAAGCATTGTAGTTTCCTGATTTTTCGATTTAAGACTACTATCAAGCAACCAAACTTGCACTTCAAAACTCAATATCATCATCAAAACATCAAACAACATTTCACAATAACTAGGCTTACCATTGCTAGTTGTAGGAATTCAATCAAGTTTTGTCAATTGAGCACAAGTCTCCACAAGAATTCATTTAATTGTTATTTGTGATGCATGATTCAAAGAGTTCCAACAAAATAAATCAATCCCCCCCCCCAAACTAGAATTCGTCACTGTTCATTATTGAGATTAACCTTGCATAATCTTCATGGAAATTCATAGGAGTTCATCAAAGTAACCAAGTTATTGCAATATCCAATGAGAAACATCATAAATCAACCATATTTGGAAATTCGTCAATGAACATGCTCAAGAACCCTAAGTCTCAAATTTTCGATTTTATCCATTAATGTTGCAAGTTTGTTCTCAAATCAAGTTCTCCATCCTATTTGTAACTCAAACCAAGCATAACAAGCTATCAATTAGCCAATTCAACGACTAGAATCCAAAATCCCCAATTTGCGAAAGTGATGAAAAGTTAGGGATTTAGTTTCATACCTTGGATTATTGAGTGGAAATGGAGAAGGATAACTAGTTTGAATGACAAATCTTTGAGAATTGTAACCAAAAGTGAACAAATCCAAGTAGAAATTTGAGTGAAGTTGGCGTTAAGAGTAGGGGGAGATGATTTTTCTTTCCTTTTTCGCGTGAGAATGAAGAAGAAGATCAAAGGATTGGATTTAATGTGAGCCTAAACCGGTGGAAACCGGATTCTACAACTTACCTCGCTTGGCGGTCACGTCCTAGCGGTCACCCACCGCCACGGTCAGCATATGTCGTTCGTGGCGGTCCATGTGTAGCGGTCTAACGACCGCTAGGATTAACACCAGAACCTTGTTTTGTCGGGTTTGAGAAATGTTATGTCTAGCGGTCTCGGTTTGGCGGTGACCGACCGCCACGTTCAGCAGACGTCGATTGTGGCGGTCCATGTGTAGCGGTCTAACGACCGCTAGGATTAACACCAGAACCTTGTTTTGTCGGGTTTGAGAAATGTTATGTCTAGCGGTCTCGGTTTGGCGGTGATCGACCGCCACGTTCAGCAGACGTCGATTGTGGCGGTCCATGTGTAGCGGTCCAACGACCGCTAGAACCTGCAAATTTTTTTTTTTTTTTTTTTTTTTTTTTTTTTTTTTTTTTTAAGATCAATATATATATACATATAATACATAATATTCATATATATAACATAAATTAGAACAGAAAATAAATTAAGGAAGAAATTTGAACAAATATGTACAAAGGATACCATGGGATTGCCTCCCAAGTGCGCTTTGTTTATCGTCGTTAGCTCGACTTGGTTGTCGTTTAGACGAATGATGGGTTTGAAAGAGGAACCGTAATCCTCTCTTCGTTGAAGTCTTGTGCCAAATATGGTTTCACTCTTTGTCCATTCACTGTAAATTCATTACCATTCTTGTCCAGAAGTGTCAAAGTTCCATAAGGTTGTACTTCTTTCACGTGGTATGGTCCTGTCCATCTCGACTTGAGCTTCCCGGGAAATAGTTTCAGCCGAGAATTATACAGCAGCACTTGATCTCCAGCTTTGATATCCTTTTGCATGATCTTCTTGTCATGGAATGCTTTTGTCCATTCTTTATAGATCCGCGAGCTTTCGTATGCATCGAGGCGTACTTCATCAAGCTCATGCAGTTGAATCAAGCGTCTCTCAGAGGCTGTTTTGATATCAAAGTTGAGCAGTTTTACTGCCCACAATGCCTTGTATTCGAGTTCGACAGGCAGGTGACACGACTTCCCGTAGAGTAAATTGAACGGTGTGGTTCCAATTGGTGTTTTGAATGCGGTTCGATACGCCCATAAAGCATCGTCTAACTTTTTCGCCCAATCTTTTCTCGAACTACCCACAGTCTTCTCCAGTATTGCCTTGATTTGACGGTTCGAGACTTCCACTTGACCACTCGTTTGAGGATGATATGGCGTGGCAACCTTGTGCTTAACTCCGTGTTTCTTGAGTAAGCTTTCGAACACTTTGTTTATGAAATGGCTTCCACCGTCACTGATTACCACTCTTGGCATTCCAAATCTTGGGAAGATGATGGATTTGAAAAGTTTAACGACCACCTTGGCGTCATTAGTTGGGCTTGCAATGGCTTCAACCCATTTAGAAACGTAATCGACTGCCACCAAAATGTATTTATTCCCGTAAGATGTTGGGAATGGCCCCATGAAATCTATCCCCCATACATCGAATATTTCTACTTCAAGAATTGGGTTTTGCGGCATCTCATCCCTTTTACTTATGTTCCCTTTTCTTTGGCAAGCGTCACACTTGGAGACGAAGGTGTGTGCGTCTTTGAATAAACTCGGCCACCAAAACCCGGATTGGAGTACCTTTGTTGCTGTTTTGAAGGATGCAAAGTGCCCTCCATAGGCAGAGCCATGGCAATGATACAATACTCCATTCACGTCTTCTTCGGGAATACATCTTCGGTATAGAGTATCTGAGCATCTCTTGTAGAGGTACGGTTCGTCCCAATAGAAGTGAGTGATGTCCCTGTAGAACTTCTTCTTTGCATAACCTTCCAGGTTTGGTGGTTTCCTTCCGCAAGCTAGGTAATTCACAAAATCTGTATACCATGGTAGACCGAGATCGCTCAAAGTCTTTGCTTCTTCCAATTTCTTCCCAGCTTGGTAGCATTCTTTCAAGATCTCAACCACCATTATCTGCTCTTCTGGTAAGGAATCATTTATTGGAATTGTTTCTTCAATTCTTAGCCTAGACAAGTGATCCGCAACTCCATTTTCAATGCCTTTCTTGTCTCTGATTTCCATGTCGAACTCTTGCAAGAGAAGAATCCAACGGAGAAGTCTTGGTTTAGCATCTTTCTTTGCCAACAAATATCTCAGGGCAGCATGATCTGTATATACCACAATTTTTGATCCCACCAAGTATGAGCGGAATTTCTCGAATGCAAACACTACCGCTAAGAGTTCTTTCTCCGTGGTTGCATACTTCGTTTGTGCTTCATCTAGAGTTCTGCTCGCATAGTAAATCACATGCGTTTTCTTATCCTTCTTCTGTCCCAATACCGCGCCAACAGCAAAATCACTAGCGTCGCACATGATCTCAAAAGGAAGATCCCAATCCGGCGCTTGCACTATCGTGGCACTCACAAGTGCTCTTTTGATCTCCAAAAATGCTTCAAGACAGTCTTCATCGAACTTGAATTCGACTTCTTTGCAGAGAAGCCTTGTGAGGGGTCTCGCTATCTTGGAGAAATCTTTAATGAACCGTCTATAAAAACCGGCATGTCCCAAGAAGCTTCTGATTCCTTTTACCGTAGATGGCGGTTCTAAACTCAGCATAACCTCGATCTTGGCTTTGTCTACCTCAATTCCTTTCTTCGAAATCTTATGGCCGAGGACAATTCCTTCTTGCACCATGAAATGGCATTTTTCCCAATTTAGTACAAGGTTGGTGTCTTCACATCGCTGGAGCACCCTGCACAAATTAGCAAGACAAACACCAAACGAAGAACCATATACAGAAAAATCGTCCATAAAGACTTCAACCATATCCTCAATTAAGTCCGAAAAAATAGACATTACACACCGTTGAAAAGTCGCTGGTGCGTTACAAAGCCCAAATGGCATTCTCCGATATGCGAAGGTACCATAGGGGCAAGTAAAAGTCGTTTTTTCCTGGTCATTAGGGTGGATAGGGATTTGAAAGAAACCCGAATATCCATCTAGAAAGCAATAGAATGAGTGGTTTGCTAGACTTTCTAACATTTGATCGATGAAAGGTAGAGGGAAGTGATCTTTACGAGTTGCCGAGTTCAATTTCCTATAGTCTATACACACTCTATGCCCGGTAATTGTTCTAGTGGGAATTAATTCATCCTTATCATTTTTTATAACCGTAATTCCACCTTTCTTTGGAACAACATGAACCGGCGAAACCCATGTACTATCCGAAATGGGATATATTATCCCCGCATCTAGAAGTTTAAGAATCTCCTTCTTAACCACTTCTTTCAAATTCGGGTTTAACCGTCTTTGATGTTCAATAGAGCTCATCGATTCATCTTCTAAATGGATTCGGTGTGTACATAGAGAGGGAGAAATTCCTTTGATATCTTCTAAAGAATAGCCTATTGCTCTACGGAATTTTCTCAACTCTCTCAAGAGGGCTGACATTTCACTTTCACAAAGGTTCTCATTGACTATCACAGGGTAAGACTCATTGGGACCTAAGAAAGCGTACCTTAGCCCAATCGGGAGCGGTTTTAGGTCCACCTTTGGTGCTTTCAGCTCGCTCCAATCATCACCGAAGTTAGTCTCACCATTGCTAACTTCTTGTTGGTCTTTAAGAGTCTCATCCAAAGCATCATTGGCATGTCTTGTGTTGAAGGTTTCTTCGTTTTGTAGTTCTAAAAACGAGCTCTCTCCAATAAGTGTCGCGCGCGAGTCAAGAATTCTTGTGTATGTTGCACTTTCTTCACAAAGAAACCCATGCTCTCCTTGCTTCTTGGTTAGTGCAATTTGGAGTTCGTCCTCCAAGGCTAACTCTTCCAATAGCTCATCCGCAAGTTCATCCATAACTTCTACATAAAAGACTTGGCCATCAATTGTGGGTTTCTTCATTACATCATTGATGTCAAAACGCAGTACATCGTGTTTGCCCAAATGGAGGTCGATTTTTCCTCTTCTCACGTCGATGATTGCACCAGCGGTAGCCAAAAACGGCCTTCCAAAGATGAGAGGGTCTTTAGGTTCTTCATCCATCTCTAGAACCACAAAATCTGTCGGTACTATGAAATTCCCAATCATAGTCGGTAAGTTTTCAAGCAGACCAATTGGGTGTCTCACTGATCTATCGGCTAGGACGAGTGATATTCTGCAAGCTTTGTAGCTTGTGAAACCTAGGCGCTTGGCAACTGAGAGTGGCATCAAGCTCACACTTGCTCCGAGATCACATAGACATTTGTCGAATGCAAGGGGTCCTAAAGCGCATGGAAGAGTAAAACTCCCCGGATCTCCAAGTTTTTTCGGCACAAACTTCTTTTGAATAATGGCACTGCACTCATGAGTAAGTACTATCATTCCCTCCAACTCCTTTGTTCTATCTTTGATCGCATCTTTAAGGAATTTGCTGTATTGAGGGACTAGGAGAAATTCATCAACCAGCGGCATAGTCACTTGAACCTTGTCCATTTGACTATCAAAAATCGCTTTGTACTTCTCCATACTCCGTAGATTTTGCGCCCGAATGCATGAGTTGGAATGAAAGAGATATGGTTGGAGGTTTTGAAAAGAAGATGAGGCGAGGGTTTGGTGCTAAGCTGAAAGTAAGCTTAGTTATCCGAGGTTCCGAAAAAGGGTGGTTAAACAAGATGGTTGAAACCTCGGATAATGTGATCCTTAGTGCGAAATGAAACCCCTAAGATAAGAAAGCAAACAAAGTTAGAAAGTAGAATCAAAAATCAACCAGATTTCCCGGGGATAGGGGCTTCTGGTTACGATGATCCACCGATGGTGTTTCCAATATGTGTGTGCTGAGATGAATCACTGTAGAGAGTCTGGTCAAGAAAGAAACCAACATGCAAAATATCATACAATACAAAAGTTTTGACTCGATAAGAACGTGAAAATGACTAAAAACGAAGAAAATAAAATAAGAAGGAAAAGAAAAACGTTAGATAATTAAGACAATCCCCCAGACTTAAACTTCGCCGTCTCGGTGAAGAAAATAAATCCAAGAGATAAAAGACAGCAGAAAATAATAAAAGATAGAGGTATAATACGATGATAACGAAAAAGAAAAAGAGATGCAAAGCTACCGAAAAACGGAGGGCCCTAACCCCAATTGTCGAATGAGGGAGGAGTGTCATCATCATCATCATCTTCATCTTCATCATCTTGAGGTTGGCGTCCAGCAACGCCGTGGTCTTCGTGATCCGTGAAGTGGTGTCCATCCTGGGTCTCATCATCTGCGTCAGCTGCTGCAGAAGGCAGTCCGGTGTTGTCCTCGTCTCTATCTGTAGTCTGTGGTTCTCTGAAACACGACACCTTCACCCGTGACCAAGCCTGCCACATCCGCTGTAGCATGGTGTGGTTCTTCCTCGCTGTGTCCCGGAGGAAGACTCTATCCTCCTCAGGGGTAGGATCTGCGGGAAGTGGCATAAGCTCAAGTTCAGGAGGAAAAGGAGGAAGGACATACTCATCTGTAGTAGTGGTAGATCCGCTTGGTCGGGACCGAGGAGGTCTGGCAGAGGATGAAGGATGTGGTGCAGCTGTCTCGGTGTCGGTGGTGGTACGATGAGATCTCTGGCGCTTCCTGGAGGCGGTGTAGTCGCACTGGAGTTCCGGCGGTGGGAGGAACTCCACATTGGATCGAGTGTTGGGTTTGGTGAGCTCTAAGTTAGGTAGCTGAAAGAAGCGCTCTACGCCATCTCGATCATGGTAACAGTGAATGAAGCCTGGTTTGAGGTACCTGACTCGTCTGAAATAGCTCTCGTCGTATAAGGAGATACGATCGTCGCACTCGGCCGTGCTGAGGTCGATGCCATGATACTCAAATAGCGGAGTAAGGAGACTGCCTTGTAGCTCTACTTGGTCTTCTACGGTGCTCTTACTCCCAATACCTCGGTACTTCTTCTCTACCAATTTTTCGGCGAATATTAGTCCCCGGTTGACTGTGAGAACTGGTGGCGGCTCAAAGTATTCGGGACGTGCTGATGGCGGGAGGCAGTAGGTCAGCAGAACCATCTCGTCGAATGAGAGGCAACCGGCTTCTGATTTTGCAAACAAAGTGTGACCCATAATCTTAGCCACAATGCGCAGTACCGGGTTCCGAATAGCCGTGAGGCGGTTCTCTCTCGTGTTACACTCCCCAGCAGCAATCAAATACCACAACTTATGGTACTCATCATAATCTTGACTAGTCGGGAAGGTGCAGCCGTCGCGGGAGGCATCAAAACCATACAGCCTGCAAAACTCGGGGATAGAAATCGTGTAACGTACCCCATTTGAAAAGTAGCTGAATACGGCTTCAGAAGCCGTTGGATGTGCGATGTCTTTGTAGGTGACTTCCGCTGAAGCATAGAGTTGGCGCACCAAGTCCGGATATAAAGGCTTCGTGAAGTGTGGTAGTCGTCCTAATCCCGCACGCTGGAACATGTGCTGCGCTATTTCCAGAATTCCCATCTTCGCAAACGTCTGCCCGCACACAAAGTTGGTAGGTTGAATCTTCTTGATTCTCAACCACCCATTATAGAAGACGCTATGATACCGGTCCCATGAATCGCCAGAAATGTAGTTCGCAGAACGCATTTGGGCACGTAGTTGATTACGGTTGATGGCAGAGGGATCCAAGAGCCCTCGCTCGGTGAATGGAGTGTTGGGTGGTCGAGGCCAAGGAGCTCGGACGCCCGTAGGGGTTGCGTCCTGGCTTTGAGCAACGCCCTTACCTTTTTCTTGAGCGCTACGACGGGGCCTTGTTGAACTTCCTCCTTGTGTTTGAACCATTCCTGGGAACGGATCGGACGATCTGATACTGGATCGTCCGATCTGGAGTTTAGAGGATCGTCCGATCCTTAAGTGGATCGTCCGATCTGGATGATGGTGGATCGTCCGATCCAGGCGTGGATCGGACGATCTTGGCACCTGGAAATCAACACGAGAAAAACACCAAGAGTAGAAAACAAACGAAAACAAAGGGAAACAAGAGGGAAACAAACGAAACACAAGAAAAGGCATAACGGAACTAGAAAACATAACAAAACGTAAATACAAAGAAAACGAGATAGAGGTTATACACACTTACCGGTGGGTTGCCTCCCACCAAGCGCTTGTTTAACGTCATTAGCTCGACGTATTCGCCGTTCAGGCGTGAGGAGGATCACTGAGAGGGATGTTGTCTCCTTCAGTGATGACTGTGTCTGCGAGGTATGGCTTCAGACGTTGACCATTAACCACAAATTCTCCTCCTGTAGAGTCCAGCAACACTACAGCTCCATATGGTCTCACCTCTTTGATGGTGAAAGGTCCGGACCATCGAGACCTTAACTTTCCTGGAAAAAGTTTTAAACGGGAATTGAAAAGTAGTACCTGGTCATTTGCAGCGAAGTCCCGAGGAATTATCTTCTTGTCATGGTAGGCTTTAGTTCGTTCCTTGTAAATGCGTGAATTCTCATAAGCCATGTTTCGAATCTCATCCAGCTCGTTTAATTGTGTTAACCGTCTTTCAGAAGCCGGTTTGATGTCGAAGTTAAGCAACTTTACCGCCCAAGCGGCTTTGTATTCAAGCTCCACTGGAAGATGACACGATTTCCCATAGACAAGATGAAACGGAGTAGTGCCCAGCGGTGTCTTGTATGCGGTCCTATACGCCCAAAGAGCGTCATCAAGCTTCTGAGACCAGTCCTTCCTCGTTGTGTTCACCGTCTTCTGTAGAATGTTCTTGATCTCTCTGTTCGATATCTCCACCTGTCCACTCGTCTGCGGATGATAGGGAGTGGCGACCTTGTGCTTGACTCCATGCTTTTTCAACAGCCCCGCGAAGAGTTTGTTGATGAAGTGAGATCCACCATCGCTAATCACAATTCTTGGTACACCAAACCTTGGAAAGATCACTGATTTGAACATCTTTATGACAACCTTGGCATCGTTAGTCGGGCTAGCCAGCGCTTCAACCCACTTGGAAACATAATCGACGGCGACAAGGATGTATTCGTTGCCAAAGG
Organism: Barbarea vulgaris; assembly: GCA_963667165.1. Lineage (NCBI taxonomy): Eukaryota > Viridiplantae > Streptophyta > Magnoliopsida > Brassicales > Brassicaceae > Barbarea > Barbarea vulgaris. The sequence continues at coordinate 17,146,456 of OY763893.1, read as the reverse complement.
AAGATGGAAAAGGACCCATAAAGTCAATTCCCCATACGTCAAACACTTCGACCTCAAGGATAAAATTCTGGGGCATCTCATTCCTCTTGCTTATATTTCCCTGTCGTTGACAAGAATCGCACTTGGAAACAAAAGTATTGGCATCTTTGAACATTGTCGGCCACCAGAAACCAGCTTGTAGAGCTTTGGACACTGTCTTGAACGTAGCAAAGTGTCCAGCATAGGTCGAACCATGGCAATGAAAGAGAATACCGGGTACTTCTTCCTCTGAAACACAACGCCTGAAAACACCATCCGAGCACTGCTTGTACAAATACGGCTCATCCCAGAAGTAACGTCTAACCTCTCGCAGGAACTTCTTCTTTCTGTATCCGAAAAAATTCTCAGGTTCCTTCTCTGCAGCCAAAAAGTTTGCAAACTCACCAAACCAAGGTATCTCAGGAAAGGAGGAGGTGCTATCATATGCGGTCCCAATGGCGATGGCATAGACGTTCTCCACCGGGAGACTTCCATCCAATGGAACCTCTTCTTCGATACGTAATCTGGACAAATGATCAGCAGCACCGTTTTCGATTCCTCTCTTATCTTTGATCTCAAGATCATACTCCTGCAGTAACAGTATCCATCGCAACAGTCTTGGCTTGGCATCTTTCTTAGTAAGGAGGTACTTCAAAGCGGCATGATCGGTGTGTACAATAACCTTAGACCCCACAAGATAGGACTTGAACTTTTCAAAAGCGAACACAATAGCCAGAAGTTCTTTCTCAGTTGTCGCGTACTTGCATTGGGCATCATCAAGGGTTCTACTAGCATAGTAGATGACATGAAGCTTCTTCTCCTTCCTCTGTCCCAGAATAGCTCCTACTGCATAATCACTAGCATCGGTCATTATCTCGAACGGTAGTCCCCAGTCCGGTGGTTGTACGATTGGTGCACTCACAAGAGCTTCCTTGATGGTATGGAAAGCTTCTAAACAAGAGTTGTCGAAGTCAAACTTTGAATCCTTGCATAAGAGCTGAGTGAGCGGTCTAGCAATCTTGGAGAAGTCTTTTATGAAGCGTCTATAGAACCCAGCATGTCCTAGAAAGCTTCGCACACCTTTCACTGAGTTGGGTGGTTGCAGATTTGACATGACTTCTATCTTAGCCTTATCGACCTCTATTCCTTTTTCCGAAATCTTGTGCCCAAGTACTATACCGTCTTGAACCATGAAATGACACTTTTCCCAATTTAGCACCAAGTGTTTCTCTTCACATCTTTGAAGGACCCTGCACAAATTGGACAAACAAGTAGAAAAGGATGAGCCATAAACAGAGAAGTCGTCCATAAAAACCTCCATGATGTCTTCAATAAGGTCCGTGAAGATCGACATCATGCAACGTTGAAACGTTGCTGGGGCGTTGCACAAACCGAATGGCATCCTTCTGTAAGCAAACGTTCCATAAGGGCATGTGAACGTGGTCTTCTCTTGGTCATCCGGGTGGATAGGAATCTGAAAGAAACCTGAATAACCATCTAAGAAGCAGTAATAAGCATGGTTAGCCAATCTTTCTAGCATTTGATCAATAAAAGGCAAAGGAAAATGGTCTTTCCTAGTTGCTGCATTCAACTTTCTATAATCAATGCACATTCTATGGCCCGTAACAGTTCTAGTGGGGATTAGTTCGTTTTTGTCGTTTTTAATGACTGTTACCCCACCTTTCTTAGGGACTACATGTACAGGGCTCACCCAAGTGCTATCAGAGATAGCGTAAATAATTCCTGCATCTAGAAGTTTCATTATCTCTTTCTTAACGACATCTTTTAGATTCGGGTTTAACCTCCTCTGATGTTCGATAGAAGTCATAGATTCATCTTCTAGATGTATCTTGTGCATGCATAAATCTCGTGAAATCCCAGGAATATCTTCTAAAGAATATCCTAATGCTTTTCGGTATTTCCTAAGTTCACAAAGCAGTAATGCAGTTTCAGCATTGTTCAAAGATGCATTAATGATCACAGGATAAGTGGAATTTGGTCCAAGAAAAGCGTACCGTAACCCAGCTGGGAGGGTTTTAAGTTCAACCTTCGGAGCTTTCAGCTCGCTCCACGGGTTGTTGTCCGGCGTGCTGGAGGAAAGTTTTGAGGGGTTTGTTGCATCGGTTTCCAAGTCCAAGTAAGCGACAAATTTATCATAAGCGTAGCCCGACTGCAGTAGCCTTGTGTATTCATGAGCTTCATCGGTCAGAAAACCTTGTTCCCCTTGAGCTTTTGTCAAAGCTATCTCCAACGGATCTTCAGATAAGATCTCATTAGCTACTTCCTTGGTGATTTCCTCGTATTCGTTGATTTCAAAGGTCTGTCCTTCGAGCATTGGTTTCTTCAGCAGCCTATTCATTTCGAACTTCATTGTTATATCTCCCAGGTGGAGATCTATTCGTCCATGACGAACGTCTATCATCGCTCCAGCTGTGCATAGAAACGGTCTCCCTAAGATGAGGGGATCCTTTGGTTCTTGGTCCAATTCGAGGACAACGAAGTCTGCAGGTACAAGGACATCATCGATGTTGACAAGTAAGTCTTCCAAGACACCTACAGGAAGTTTGACAGAACGGTCAGCGAAAACAAGTGAAATTTTGGTTGGTTTGAACTGAGTGTACCCAAGACTCTTTGCCACCGAGTATGGCATTAGGTTGACGCTTGAGCCGAGATCGCATAAGGAATGGGGAAAAGCGATATTTCCCAGCTTCACGTTTAAAACGAAACGTCCTGGATCTCCGAGCTTATTGATGACTCTGTTTTGGAACAGGGCACTGCAATTCTTTGTGACTTTGACGTATTCCTCCTGCTCGGTCATCTTGGTAGTCACCAAGGTTTTCATGTACCGTCTGAGTGCCGGAATCATGTGAATAGCATCTACAAGTGGGAGTTTCACCGTCAAGTCGCTCAGAATTTCCTTGCATTTGGCCTCCTCTAAATCCTTTTGTGATTTCTTAGGCGGAACTGGATATGGGACTCGTGGCTTGTAGACTCGAGACTGTTCAAGGCCAGGGATCGGACGATCTCCTCTTGGATCGTCCGATCTGTTTGTTTCCAGATCGGTTCGGTGTAATGGGATCGGACGTGCTGATGTAGGATCGTCCGATCCTCCATGTGATGCTCGAACTGGTAACGTCGGGATCGTCCGATCCCTACCTGGATCGGACGATCCTCTTGGTTCTTCAGAAGGATCATCTCCTGTATTCTTCGGTTTACTTCTGCTTGTCGTGGGGTGGATTGTCTTTCCGCTTCTGGTGGTAATTGCATCAACATCTTCCGAAGAAACGGCGTATACATCTGCTTTGTCCTTGTCCTTCCTAGGATTTTGTTCTCCTTTGGCTGGGAGTGTACCTTGTTGCCTCTTAACTGCTTCAGCGGTTTGAGCCACCTGAGTATCCAGCAGCTTCAAGTGTGTCGAGACAGCCTCGAATTTCCCGTTGAGCTCTGAATACATGTTATCCATCTTCGCATTCATATCGTTAGAGCCCTTTTGCTGGTTGGCAAGCATTTGTTGCATCATAGCCTTTAATTCATCATCGGGGTTGCTCTGCTTGAATGGAAGGGTTGCTTGAAAGTTAGATCCAAAAGGTCTTTGCTGAAAGTTTCCCTGGTTCGGATTGAACTGTGCTTGTTGTGGACCTTGAGAGAAAGGCTTCCTATAAGGTGCATTGGACGAGCTTGATTGTCCTACAAAAGTTTGAGGATTCCCACCGATGGTTTGGTTATTTCCGAATGCTTGGCCTTGAAAATGTGGAACCTTGGATTGTTGTTGCTGTGGATAGACTTGATCTTGAGGGTTTTCAACATTGGTACTTCTATAGGAGAGGTTCGGATGGCTCCTGTAATTGGGATTAAAGCCCCTGCTTTGGGTAAAACCTTGGCCACCAACATAGTTGACTTCTTGAAACTCCTCAACTGGAACCCCAGAATCCACGCTATAATGTATTGCATCCACATCGTTTTCGACAAAATGAACCTTCTTCTGATTTGTCTGCATATAGCGAGTCACTTGCGCTGCCAGCTCCTCAACTGATGGTGTAGCCACACTGTCTACTCTCTTAGAACGGTCATACTCCATGCTACGGCTGTTAGAACTTGCAGCCATATTATCAATCAACTTGTAGGCTCCATCAATGCTTTGAGTCATGAAGTCTCCATTGCTGGCCGAATTGAGTGCGGTTTTGTAATCCCATGAGACTCCATCATAAAAGATGTTAAGAATTTGTTCATCCGAATACCCGTGGTGAGGGCATTCTCTGCGGTACTCCTTTAGTCTCTCCCATGATTCACCAAATGGTTCTCCACTCTGCTGGGTAAAAGTAGTGATCTTGTTTCTCAACGCTGCAGTCTTGGATTTGGTGTAGAAGTTATCCAAGAAGCTCGCTCGAACTTGAGTCCAAGTGGTGAGGGAACCCGGTTGCAAAGATTTGAGCCACCTATTTGCTTTATCCGCTAGGGAGTGACGGAAAAGTTTGCACTTGAGATAGTCGGCGGGAACTCCATTAGATTTGGTAGTGCTGCATATTTCCTCGAAGTTCTCCACGTGGTCCATTGGGTTTTCAGCTGGTAACCCATGGAAGAGATGTTGTTTCACCAATGCAATCATTTGAGGTTTGATCTCAAAATCTTGACGTTGAGGCTCCGGAGGACAAATGGCTGCGCGGTTTTGATAGAACGCGTGGGGCGTGTCATTGTCTCCAATAGCTCGCTGGGCGAGTTGTTGTGCGTGCTGTACTCTCATCTGCTCCATCTGTCGCTGCATCTGTTGCATCTGTTCCAGCATCGCAGCTTGCTGCGCTCGTAAGTTTTGCTGTTCGTCCGCTGGAGGGTCTTCCATAGCTAATGATCTTCTTCTAGCTTTGGTAGCGCGGTTTGTACGCTCAATGTTTCTCAGTTGAGTATTGGTGCACTGCACTAGAGGTTCAGTTCGGTTACTTCTCCTTTGCATGCACCTGAAACGCAACAAAAAGATAAGAGAAAAACGAAATTAGTAAAATATCTTAGACTTAATTGAAAATTCGGAATCGAAGGTAACGCAATTGGTCCCCGGCAACGGCGCCAAAAACTTGATACACAGAGTTTTAAACCCAAAAATAGGACCGCAAGTGAACAATCAATCACAGTAGTATTACGGGGTCGAATCCACAGGAACCAAGGATTACACTACGAAACATAGAAATTCAAACTAAGCTAAGATGCAATGAAATATTGTTTTGTGGTTTATCAATGTAAAAGCGAGAACAAGCGAGTAAACAATACGATATAACAATTAAATGAAAGGTGCTAGACTTTAGGGGCTCTCTAAGGATTCAACTAACACCAAATTTAAGGACTATTCAGGGTAAGAATGAGCACATGCCTAGAGCTCAAATAGATAACACCGATTGATCCACTCTCGTGGTATCAATCGCTGAATTCTAACGACGCAAGCACCTAAACTTTCGCTTGAGCTTGACAATCTTAGAAAAGCATTAACAATCGGATTTGATAAGCTCACGAATCCTAATGACTCAACTCTCGCAGGTATTAGGCTATTCGCTCATCTACTAAGCTGTCTAGCAACCTACAAGCTTTTGGAATGTAGATTAAACTTCAGTTCATAAGTTAATTTGCCAAAGAAACTTAAGCATTAGATTTCAACAATAGATGAAGACAATAGATTGAATTTAAGACCCTATTTGCCTTAGACTTGGTATGAGAATCCTCAGGAGAAACCCCTAAAATCTAACAGAGAACTACTCACACATAACAGAGAAACAGAGCATATATGAGAAGGAAAACATGATTCAATTGCAAAAGAAAACAAAACAGAGATAGAGTTTTTAGAAATCTTCTCTAAGGATTCAAAGATGAAAGATCTGCCTCCCAAGGCTTACAAGAGGTGGCTGCAGAGAAAAATTAGGGTAATGGACGCATCCCCCAAACCCCAGAAAAATCCCACTACATAAAACCTTCCAAAAGTCCCGAAATCAAGGAAAAGGTGGTGAAGCTGTCGCAGGCTTCGGATCGTCCGATCTGACACTGGATTGGACGATCTTGATGTTGATGGATCGGACGATCTACAAGGGATCGGACGATCTGGTCCTAACTCTGCATCTGCTTCATTTGCTCGCCAGATTGACATGTCTTCAGTAAAACGGGGATAACTCTTGAACCAAGAATGAGAATGACATGGGACCAGTTCCAAATGAAAGCTAACTCAAAGAGCTATCTTGTGTCCAAAATTCATCTCAATCCGATATCTGAAAGACCTCTAACGGATGTCAAACTTCGGAGGCTTCTGCATGACTCTGCATTTCCAAAACCGTGTTTTCGTCCCAAAACAACATGTTCTTCTCCAAAGTAGCCAAAAACCTGTAAAGACTCGATAACACACTAAAAGAACCTAAAAATATGATATAAACAAGTAAAAGACTCTAAAAGACTTATGAAATCAAAGGTTTAAACCCTCAAAACCATGACACATCAATTCCCCCAGACTTGAATCCTTGCTTGTCCTCAAGCAAGAACAAACAAATGAAAACAAATATAGAAGAAAGGTTTGAAAAACAGAAACTCATTTCGTCATAAGAGCACCACACTCGCATTCACTTTAGTAAACCACTAGAAATTCTTACCTGAAAGGATCTAGACCACCATGTACTTCGCCGTAAACGTTCACAGTTTTCTTAATAAGACCCACAATCTCACAGCATAGTCCAGTTTACCTTCATCGCCGGGTCTCAGCTCTGATCTTGATGCCCGGGACCTTCTAGACTCTTTCACGTACAACACCAGAACAAAACGACCATATATCTACTGGTACTCTTTCTCTCCCCCAGACTTATCTATTATATATATTTTATTTTTATTTTACTTTTGCAGACGGGTTTCGGATTCATAAACTCCAAAGGATGCACGGGTTTACGCACTCTATCCCTCGGGTCACTTACTCCTAATCCATCTTTTTGCGAATATAAGCTTCCGCGGAACTCCGAAGGATGCACGGGTTTACGCACTCTATCCCTCGGCCACATTGACTTATATCCGTTTTTTTTTTTTTTTTTTTTTTTTAGAGTGGGGAGAGGAGTACCGCTTTTGTCGGTTTACAGAAGTCGTCTTATTCAGTGTGAACGATGAGTCAAGCCCCAGAACACCTGTCACAAAGATGAGATAAAAAGAACTAACAGAAATTGGCTCAGGTGTAAGTGGATTTCTGCTGAAGATATGGGCGTCTCAAGTCTACCATTAAGTCTTTGGCTTTTCCAATAGTCTCAGATGCCAACCAGACTTGAATCAAATGGTTACTTAAGTTCCTGAAAATGTGGTTGTTTCACAACAAAAATTATCGTTTCATAAACTATTTTGACTCAATAAAACAAACTGAACTGACTCAAGAAAATAAAACAAAACAAAGAAAATAGCATTAGTCCAGCAAGTACCCTCCCCCAGACTTACTCCGCACCGACCCGGTGTGGAAATAATCCCGAAGAAAGTTACGACAAACGCAATAAAAAGTATAGTAAGAAGGTAAATAAGATTAGAAAACTTACCTTGGCACGGATCGGACGATCTGATACGGGATCGTCCGATCTTGACTTGGGAGGATCGGCCGATCCTCAAGAGGATCGGACGATCTAGATACTGGAGGATCGACCTAACGACAGCGGATCGGACGATCGGACGATCTTGACAGCTGGAAAACAACACGAGAAAAACACCAAAAATAGAAAACAAAGGGAGAAGCACACGGAAAAGCATAACGGAACACGAAAACGTAACAAAACATAAATCCAAAGCAAACGAAATAGAAGTTATACACACTTACCGGTGGGTTGCCTCCCACCAAGCGCTTGTTTAACGTCGTTAGCTTGACTCAGACGCCGTCTAGGCGAGAGAAGGATCACTGAGAGGGATGGTGTCTCCTTCAGTGATGTTGGCGTCCGCAAGATATGGTTTTAGGCGTTGACCATTAACCACAAATTCTCCTCCTGTAGAGTCCAGCAACTCTACAGCTCCATATGGCGTCACCTCTTTGATGTAGTCTGATTGGTTCTCCTCTAAACCTGGCAATAAGATAATTCTTGCTTTGGCAAAAGGTTTGGAAGGACCTTTACTCTTGATCTTGCACTCTATAGCACCACCATTGTGGCTCAACGGATGCAAGGTGAAAATGGATGAGGAGTTGTGACCAAAATGAGGCTTCTTGCCTTTCTTGAGCTTTTTCCTTGGATCCACCATCTTTGGGTCATCAAATAAAGCATTAAGGCTTTCACCAGGGTAAAGGAACTTATCATCACAGTCCTTAAGTCGATTTTTCTCAATCAAACCCTTGAGATTTTCCTTCCTTTCCATTTCTTCATTGGCGATTGTTCCACAAAATGTTGTAGAGGAAGGCTTGATTTGAAATGAGACTTTGGAGTCAACATGGATGAGGATCACTCGCCTGTTTGGGAAGTCAATGTTCGCTCCAGCGGTGTTGAGGAATGGAGTTCCAAGAATGAGTGGAAGCTTATCTGGTTTCTCTCTATCTACCACCAAGAAGTCTGTTGGGATTAGACAATCTCCTACCTTAAGAGGATAATCCTCAATCAACCCAATTGGAGGTTTCGAAGAAGCATCTCCAAATGTGATGGAAGATGAGTGTTGTTTCATCTCTTTAATCCCTAACCTTTCCGCCATTTCAAATGACATCACATTTACGCTAGCTCCAGAATCACACAAGGCATTATCGATTTTCAAATCTCCTAGGGAGCAAGAGATTGTGAATGTACCAGGATTTCCAAGCTTGGTAAGCGATTTAGGTTCAAGCGGTGGTGTACTCGGTGGTTTTAGCACTTTCATAACATCTTCAACTTTCTCTTGGTTCGCTAGAATGGCTTCAATGAACTTAAAATAGAGAGGAACTTGAGATAAGTCATTCACATGAGGCAAAGGTGCTCCAACTCTACTCATATTAGCCTTGAAGCTCGAGAGGATTTTCTTTTTAGCCTTGGTTAGAACTTGGCTCGGAAAAGGAAGTGGAGGCTCATAAGGAGGAGGTTCAACTCTTGAAGTAACTTTTGTTTCAATGCTCTTGGTCACCGTATCTTCTTCTTTAGTGCTAAATTTCCCTTCCACTTCACTCTTTATAACCAGATCATCAACATTCGAACCATATAGGAGCCTAGAAATTTCCTTTATAGCCTCTTCATTCTCGACCATTTTTAAATCACTTGTGAAGATGACATTGCAAAATTCTTTACCATTGTTGTAGTCTTTCGGGTTCGGTTGTGGTTTCGCATGAAGAACCCCCATTGGTCTTGCAGAAGTGGACGCATTATGTGCTACTTGATTCTCAAGCGTCCTAACGTGTGAAGATAGCGTCTCAAACTTACCGTGGAGATCGCTGTACATGTTGTCTACTTTGGAATTGATGTCAGAAGCATTCTTCTTCTGGCCCTCGAGTATTTGTTGCATCATTGTTTTCATTTCGCTTTCACCTGAGGAAAACGCAGGGGCATTGTTCACAGGAGCTTGGGACGGGGCTTGGTAACCTCCCTGGAAGTTGTTAAACGGAAGTCTCTGCTGAAAACCTCCTTGATTCGGATTGAACTGTGCTTGTTGTGGACCTTGAGAGAAGGGTTTCCTATAAGGTGGATTTGAAGAGCTTGATTGTCCTACAAAAGTTTGAGAATTCCCACCAACGGTTTGGTTATTCCCGAATGCTTGGCCTTGAAAATGTGGAACCTTGGATTGCTGTTGCTGTGGATAGACTTGATCTTCAGGGTTTGCAACATTGGTGCTTCTATAGGAGAGATTCGGATTGCTCCTATAGTTGGGATTAAAACCCCTGTTTTGGGCAAAACCTTGGCCACCAACATAGTTAACTTCTTGAAACTCCTCAATTGGAACCCCAGAATCCACGCTATAGTGTATTGCATCCACATCGTTTTCGACAAAATGAACCTTCTTCTGATTTGTCTGCATATAGCGAGTAACTTGTGCTGCTAGCTCCTCAACTGATGGTGTAGCCATACTGTCTACTCTCTTAGAACGGTCATACTCCATGCTACGGCTGTTGGAACTTGCAGCCATATTCTCGATCAACTTGTAGGCTCCATTAATGCTCTGAGTCATGAAGTCTCCATTGCTGGCTGAATTGAGCGCGGTTTTGTAATCCCATGAGATTCCATCATAAAAGATGTTAAGAATTTGTTCATCCGAATACCCGTGGTGAGGGCATTCTCTACGGTACTCCTTTAGTCTCTCCCATGCTTCACCAAATGGTTCTCCACCTTGCTGGGTAAAAGTAGTGATCTTGTTTTTCAATGCTGCAGTCTTGGATTTGGTGTAGAAGTTATCTAAGAAGCTTGCTCGAACTTGAGGCCAAGTGGTGAGGGAACCCGGTTGCAAAGATTTGAGCCACCTATTTGCTTTATCCGCTAGGGAGTGACGGAAAAGTTTGCACTTGAGATAGTCGGCGGGAACTCCATTAGATTTAGTAGTGCTGCATATTTCCTCGAAGTTCTCCACGTGGTCCATTGGGTTTTCAGCTGGTAACCCATGGAAGAGATGCTGTTTCACCAAAGCAATCATTTGAGGTTTGATCTCAAAATCTTGACGTTGAGGCTCTGGAGGACAAATGGCTGCCCGGTTTTGATAGAACGCATGAGGCGTGTCATTGTCTCCAATAGCTCGCTGGGCGAGTTGTTGTGCGTGCTGCACTCTCATCTGCTCCATCTGTCTCTGCATCTGCTGCATCTGTTCCAGCATCGCAGCTTGCTGCGCTTGTAAGTTTTGCTGTTCGTCACGTGGAGGGTCTTCCATAGCTGATGATCTTCTTCTAGCTTTGGTAGCGCGGTTCGTACGCTCAAGGTCTCTTAGTTGAGTATTGGTGCACTGCACTAGAGGATCAGTTCGATTACTTCTCCTTTGCATGCACCTGAAACGCAACAAAAAGATAAGAGAAAAACGAAATTAGTAAAATATCTTAGACTTAATTGAAAATTCGGAATCGAAGGTAACGCAATTGGTCCCCGGCAACGGCGCCAAAAACTTGATACACAGAGTTTTAAACCCAAAAATAGGACCGCAAGTGAACAATCAATCACAGTAGTATTACGGGGTCGAATCCACAGGAACCAAGGATTACACTACGAAACATAGAAATTCAAACTAAGCTAAGATGCAATGAAATATTGTTTTGTGGTTTATCAATGTAAAAGCGAGAACAAGCGAGTAAACAATACGATATAACAATTAAATGAAAGGTGCTAGACTTTAGGGGCTCTCTAAGGATTCAACTAACACCAAATTTAAGGACTATTCAGGGTAAGAATGAGCACATGCCTAGAGCTCAAATAGATAACACCGATTGATCCACTCTCGTGGTATCAATCGCTGAATTCTAACGACGCAAGCACCTAAACTTTCGCTTGAGCTTGACAATCTTAGAAAAGCATTAACAATCGGATTTGATAAGCTCACGAATCCTAATGACTCAACTCTCGCAGGTATTAGGCTATTCGCTCATCTACTAAGCTGTCTAGCAACCTACAAGCTTTTGGAATGTAGATTAAACTTCAGTTCATAAGTTAATTTGCCAAAGAAACTTAAGCATTAGATTTCAACAATAGATGAAGACAATAGATTGAATTTAAGACCCTATTTGCCTTAGACTTGGTATGAGAATCCTCAGGAGAAACCCCTAAAATCTAACAGAGAACTACTCACACATAACAGAGAAACAGAGCATATATGAGAAGGAAAACATGATTCAATTGCAAAAGAAAACAAAACAGAGATAGAGTTTTTAGAAATCTTCTCTAAGGATTCAAAGATGAAAGATCTGCCTCCCAAGGCTTACAAGAGGTGGCTGCAGAGAAAAATTAGGGTAATGGACGCATCCCCCAAACCCCAGAAAAATCCCACTACATAAAACCTTCCAAAAGTCCCGAAATCAAGGAAAAGGTGGTGAAGCTGTCGCAGGCTTCGGATCGTCCGATCTGACACTGGATTGGACGATCTTGATGTTGATGGATCGGACGATCTACAAGGGATCGGACGATCTGGTCCTAACTCTGCATCTGCTTCATTTGCTCGCCAGATTGACATGTCTTCAGTAAAACGGGGATAACTCTTGAACCAAGAATGAGAATGACATGGGACCAGTTCCAAATGAAAGCTAACTCAAAGAGCTATCTTGTGTCCAAAATTCATCTCAATCCGATATCTGAAAGACCTCTAACGGATGTCAAACTTCGGAGGCTTCTGCATGACTCTGCATTTCCAAAACCGTGTTTTCGTCCCAAAACAACATGTTCTTCTCCAAAGTAGCCAAAAACCTGTAAAGACTCGATAACACACTAAAAGAACCTAAAAATATGATATAAACAAGTAAAAGACTCTAAAAGACTTATGAAATCAAAGGTTTAAACCCTCAAAACCATGACACATCAATACTCTACAAGGAAAAATCATCATTGCTCCTAATGCAAATGAATGCAAATCTAAAATGATTCTAGACTCGATATAAAAGTCAAATGCTAATGCAAAACTACATGTTTTTTTGTTTTTTTTTTTTTTTTTAAATAAAATGCAATGCAATAGAAAAATAAAATGAAACAAAACAAGTCCAAATATCATTAGTAACGACAAGTCCCCCAAACTTAAATCTCACCGTCTCGGTGAGAAATAAGATGTGAATTGTTGTACAACAAAAAGACATAAAAAGGAAAAATAAAACTGATAAAAGATAATAAACTAGGTGAAGTGACTACCTTCTCATGTGTGGCTCGATCCTCCTTGATCAAATGATGGCTGAAAAGAAGTCTCCGGGCCATAACCAGCTTCATCGCCTATTGGCGTGTCTTCTTCGTCCTCTTGTGTGTTTCCTGCATTTCCCTCGTAGTGAACTTCCTCTTGGTTCAAGAACTCTTCCTCGTCGGAGACGTAACCTGGGATCTTTTTCAGCTTCGACTTGATCCATTTGAACTTGTTTTTCGCGAGCCTGTTGATTTTCTGTTGAAGCTTGAATGCGTTGTAGAATATTTTCTCCCGTGCTGTCTTTGGTGTGATGGTGAGCAGTGGGAGGTCCCATGGGTCATTCTCTTGCTCAGCTTCATTTATGTTTTCTTCATAAGGCTGTTGCACTTCTTGATTAGGACGCCTTCTTCTTGGGCCAGTAATGGTGAGATCCTCTCCTTCATGTTCAAAGAGGATGTTCGGAAGCTCTTGGATCGATGTCAAGGCGGAGTTGGGTAGTGGCAGGCTGCGGCGGATCCGTTGACGGTTGGTATATATGTACCGAAAAGCCGTCAAATCTTCTGTATCCTCTAGGAATCGACACAGCACAAAGTATTCACGGTTCAAGCTTCCTTTGCTCGGATCTTGGTAGAAAGCCGGCAGGTCCATCCCGATCTTACGGAAGATCACCGTAAGTAAACCCCCTATGAAGCATTGGGGTTCCGATGTAATCCTTCCCCACGCGCGCATCTTGACCAATTCCTTGGCAAATAAGCAGCCTAAGTTAACATCCTCATCCTCAACATTGTCAAACATCTCACCGTCTTCATCTGTCATGAAGTCCCTTATTCCCTTGAAGAGTAAGCATAACTCTTCCCTCCTAACTCCGCCCGTCTGCTTCCTCGCGAAGAAGGTGTTGGCTAGGAACTTGTGCGCGTAGCAAATCGCCGGGTTGCGTATGAGCGAGGCTTTGGGGTTCCCATTTGCACTTCCCTCTGCTATTGTGTCCCAAAACGTATCTGCACTAGAGAACTCACCGAACTTTGGCTCCGTCCCATAATGGAAACCATATATCTCACAAATTTCGGCGATAGTGAGACTATATGAGTATCCATACAACTTGAATTTCAGTGTTCCTTCATCCGGCTTCGGCTTCCTTTTCTTGTAGGACAATTCTACTGTGGCGAAAAACTCTCTTACTAGCTCCGGATAGCAGTATTCTTGGATGCTCGAGAACTTTGTTAATCCCATCTTTTCAATGATATTGGCGACATCATCGGCCATGCCCGTTTTGTTGAGGAAGGTTTTTGAAATGGTGCGTGTGGGGCAGATGGTGATCTTCCGGAACAAGTTGAAGTCCTTAATCTCTTGACCCGTATACTCAACTGGTCCACGCTCAACGGAAACACTGTCTTCTTGTGTTTGAGGTGGCGGAGCTTGTGTTTCTCCTTGAAGATGCAGCTTCTTCTTCGAGGCTGTTGTTTGTGCTTGAGTTCTTTTTGTTGTTTTCTGCAAAGCTTCACCCGTAAGCTTGCCTTTGCCCTTATCCTTTGCAGTAGGTGCTTTAGAGGATTCCCCTTTGGTTTTGTTCGCTCTCGTTGAGCGTTTGGCGCGATCGTTTGTCATGCTTCCTACAAAAGTTTCGAAATACATGAGTATAATGCACAAATAGCTTGATTAGAAGCATTGTAGTTTCCTGATTTTTCGATTTAAGACTACTATCAAGCAACCAAACTTGCACTTCAAAACTCAATATCATCATCAAAACATCAAACAACATTTCACAATAACTAGGCTTACCATTGCTAGTTGTAGGAATTCAATCAAGTTTTGTCAATTGAGCACAAGTCTCCACAAGAATTCATTTAATTGTTATTTGTGATGCATGATTCAAAGAGTTCCAACAAAATAAATCAATCCCCCCCCCCAAACTAGAATTCGTCACTGTTCATTATTGAGATTAACCTTGCATAATCTTCATGGAAATTCATAGGAGTTCATCAAAGTAACCAAGTTATTGCAATATCCAATGAGAAACATCATAAATCAACCATATTTGGAAATTCGTCAATGAACATGCTCAAGAACCCTAAGTCTCAAATTTTCGATTTTATCCATTAATGTTGCAAGTTTGTTCTCAAATCAAGTTCTCCATCCTATTTGTAACTCAAACCAAGCATAACAAGCTATCAATTAGCCAATTCAACGACTAGAATCCAAAATCCCCAATTTGCGAAAGTGATGAAAAGTTAGGGATTTAGTTTCATACCTTGGATTATTGAGTGGAAATGGAGAAGGATAACTAGTTTGAATGACAAATCTTTGAGAATTGTAACCAAAAGTGAACAAATCCAAGTAGAAATTTGAGTGAAGTTGGCGTTAAGAGTAGGGGGAGATGATTTTTCTTTCCTTTTTCGCGTGAGAATGAAGAAGAAGATCAAAGGATTGGATTTAATGTGAGCCTAAACCGGTGGAAACCGGATTCTACAACTTACCTCGCTTGGCGGTCACGTCCTAGCGGTCACCCACCGCCACGGTCAGCATATGTCGTTCGTGGCGGTCCATGTGTAGCGGTCTAACGACCGCTAGGATTAACACCAGAACCTTGTTTTGTCGGGTTTGAGAAATGTTATGTCTAGCGGTCTCGGTTTGGCGGTGACCGACCGCCACGTTCAGCAGACGTCGATTGTGGCGGTCCATGTGTAGCGGTCTAACGACCGCTAGGATTAACACCAGAACCTTGTTTTGTCGGGTTTGAGAAATGTTATGTCTAGCGGTCTCGGTTTGGCGGTGATCGACCGCCACGTTCAGCAGACGTCGATTGTGGCGGTCCATGTGTAGCGGTCCAACGACCGCTAGAACCTGCAAATTTTTTTTTTTTTTTTTTTTTTTTTTTTTTTTTTTTTCTAAGATCAATATATATATACATATAATACATAATATTCATATATATAACATAAATTAGAACAGAAAATAAATTAAGGAAGAAATTTGAACAAATATGTACAAAGGATACCATGGGATTGCCTCCCAAGTGCGCTTTGTTTATCGTCGTTAGCTCGACTTGGTTGTCGTTTAGACGAATGATGGGTTTGAAAGAGGAACCGTAATCCTCTCTTCGTTGAAGTCTTGTGCCAAATATGGTTTCACTCTTTGTCCATTCACTGTAAATTCATTACCATTCTTGTCCAGAAGTGTCAAAGTTCCATAAGGTTGTACTTCTTTCACGTGGTATGGTCCTGTCCATCTCGACTTGAGCTTCCCGGGAAATAGTTTCAGCCGAGAATTATACAGCAGCACTTGATCTCCAGCTTTGATATCCTTTTGCATGATCTTCTTGTCATGGAATGCTTTTGTCCGTTCTTTATAGATCCGCGAGCTTTCGTATGCATCGAGGCGTACTTCATCAAGCTCATGCAGTTGAATCAAGCGTCTCTCAGAGGCTGTTTTGATATCAAAGTTGAGCAGTTTTACTGCCCACAATGCCTTGTATTCGAGTTCGACAGGCAGGTGACACGACTTCCCGTAGAGTAAATTGAACGGTGTGGTTCCAATTGGTGTTTTGAATGCGGTTCGATACGCCCATAAAGCATCGTCTAACTTTTTCGCCCAATCTTTTCTCGAACTACCCACAGTCTTCTCCAGTATTGCCTTGATTTGACGGTTCGAGACTTCCACTTGACCACTCGTTTGAGGATGATATGGCGTGGCAACCTTGTGCTTAACTCCGTGTTTCTTGAGTAAGCTTTCGAACACTTTGTTTATGAAATGGCTTCCACCGTCACTGATTACCACTCTTGGCATTCCAAATCTTGGGAAGATGATGGATTTGAAAAGTTTAACGACCACCTTGGCGTCATTAGTTGGGCTTGCAATGGCTTCAACCCATTTAGAAACGTAATCGACTGCCACCAAAATGTATTTATTCCCGTAAGATGTTGGGAATGGCCCCATGAAATCTATCCCCCATACATCGAATATTTCTACTTCAAGAATTGGGTTTTGCGGCATCTCATCCCTTTTACTTATGTTCCCTTTTCTTTGGCAAGCGTCACACTTGGAGACGAAGGTGTGTGCGTCTTTGAATAAACTCGGCCACCAAAACCCGGATTGGAGTACCTTTGTTGCTGTTTTGAAGGATGCAAAGTGCCCTCCATAGGCAGAGCCATGGCAATGATACAATACTCCATTCACGTCTTCTTCGGGAATACATCTTCGGTATAGAGTATCTGAGCATCTCTTGTAGAGGTACGGTTCGTCCCAATAGAAGTGAGTGATGTCCCTGTAGAACTTCTTCTTTGCATAACCTTCCAGGTTTGGTGGTTCCCTTCCGCAAGCTAGGTAATTCACAAAATCTGTATACCATGGTAGACCGAGATCGCTCAAAGTCTTTGCTTCTTCCAATTTCTTCCCAGCTTGGTAGCATTCTTTCAAGATCTCAACCACCATTATCTGCTCTTCTGGTAAGGAATCATTTATTGGAATTGTTTCTTCAATTCTTAGCCTAGACAAGTGATCCGCAACTCCATTTTCAATGCCTTTCTTGTCTCTGATTTCCATGTCGAACTCTTGCAAGAGAAGAATCCAACGGAGAAGTCTTGGTTTAGCATCTTTCTTTGCCAACAAATATCTCAGGGCAGCATGATCTGTATATACCACAATTTTTGATCCCACCAAGTATGAGCGGAATTTCTCGAATGCAAACACTACCGCTAAGAGTTCTTTCTCCGTGGTTGCATACTTCGTTTGTGCTTCATCTAGAGTTCTGCTCGCATAGTAAATCACATGCGTTTTCTTATCCTTCTTCTGTCCCAATACCGCGCCAACAGCAAAATCACTAGCGTCGCACATGATCTCAAAAGGAAGATCCCAATCCGGCGCTTGCACTATCGTGGCACTCACAAGTGCTCTTTTGATCTCCAAAAATGCTTCAAGACAGTCTTCATCGAACTTGAATTCGACTTCTTTGCAGAGAAGCCTTGTGAGGGGTCTCGCTATCTTGGAGAAATCTTTAATGAACCGTCTATAAAAACCGGCATGTCCCAAGAAGCTTCTGATTCCTTTTACCGTAGATGGCGGTTCTAAACTCAGCATAACCTCGATCTTGGCTTTGTCTACTCAATTCCTTTCTTCGAAATCTTATGGCCGAGGACAATTCCTTCTTGCACCATGAAATGGCATTTTTCCCAATTTAGTACAAGGTTGGTGTCTTCACATCGCTGGAGCACCCTGCACAAATTAGCAAGACAAACACCAAACGAAGAACCATATACAGAAAAATCGTCCATAAAGACTTCAACCATATCCTCAATTAAGTCCGAAAAATAGACATTACACACCGTTGAAAAGTCGCTGGTGCGTTACAAAGCCCAAATGGCATTCTCCGATATGCGAAGGTACCATAGGGGCAAGTAAAAGTCGTTTTTTCCTGGTCATTAGGGTGGATAGGGATTTGAAAGAAACCCGAATATCCATCTAGAAAGCAATAGAATGAGTGGTTTGCTAGACTTTCTAACATTTGATCGATGAAAGGTAGAGGGAAGTGATCTTTACGAGTTGCCGAGTTCAATTTCCTATAGTCTATACACACTCTATGCCCGGTAATTGTTCTAGTGGGAATTAATTCATCCTTATCATTTTTTATAACCGTAATTCCACCTTTCTTTGGAACAACATGAACCGGCGAAACCCATGTACTATCCGAAATGGGATATATTATCCCCGCATCTAGAAGTTTAAGAATCTCCTTCTTAACCACTTCTTTCAAATTCGGGTTTAACCGTCTTTGATGTTCAATAGAGCTCATCGATTCATCTTCTAAATGGATTCGGTGTGTACATAGAGAGGGAGAAATTCCTTTGATATCTTCTAAAGAATAGCCTATTGCTCTACGGAATTTTCTCAACTCTCTCAAGAGGGCTGACATTTCACTTTCACAAAGGTTCTCATTGACTATCACAGGGTAAGACTCATTGGGACCTAAGAAAGCGTACCTTAGCCCAATCGGGAGCGGTTTTAGGTCCACCTTTGGTGCTTTCAGCTCGCTCCAATCATCAC
Source organism: Barbarea vulgaris (assembly GCA_963667165.1). Taxonomy (NCBI): domain Eukaryota; kingdom Viridiplantae; phylum Streptophyta; class Magnoliopsida; order Brassicales; family Brassicaceae; genus Barbarea; species Barbarea vulgaris. The sequence goes on along the minus strand of OY763893.1, from coordinate 17,127,676 downwards.
CGAAGTTAGTCTCACCATTGCTAACTTCTTGTTGGTCTTTAAGAGTCTCATCCAAAGCATCATTGGCATGTCTTGTGTTGAAGGTTTCTTCGTTTTGTAGTTCTAAAAACGAGCTCTCTCCAATAAGTGTCGCGCGCGAGTCAAGAATTCTTGTGTATGTTGCACTTTCTTCACAAAGAAACCCATGCTCTCCTTGCTTCTTGGTTAGTGCAATTTGGAGTTCGTCCTCCAAGGCTAACTCTTCCAATAGCTCATCCGCAAGTTCATCCATAACTTCTACATAAAAGACTTGGCCATCAATTGTGGGTTTCTTCATTACATCATTGATGTCAAAACGCAGTACATCGTGTTTGCCCAAATGGAGGTCGATTTTTCCTCTTCTCACGTCGATGATTGCACCAGCGGTAGCCAAAAACGGCCTTCCAAAGATGAGAGGGTCTTTAGGTTCTTCATCCATCTCTAGAACCACAAAATCTGTCGGTACTATGAAATTCCCAATCATAGTCGGTAAGTTTTCAAGCAGACCAATTGGGTGTCTCACTGATCTATCGGCTAGGACGAGTGATATTCTGCAAGCTTTGTAGCTTGTGAAACCTAGGCGCTTGGCAACTGAGAGTGGCATCAAGCTCACACTTGCTCCGAGATCACATAGACATTTGTCGAATGCAAGGGGTCCTAAAGCGCATGGAAGAGTAAAACTCCCCGGATCTCCAAGTTTTTTCGGCACAAACTTCTTTTGAATAATGGCACTGCACTCATGAGTAAGTACTATCATTCCCTCCAACTCCTTTGTTCTATCTTTGATCGCATCTTTAAGGAATTTGCTGTATTGAGGGACTAGGAGAAATTCATCAACCAGCGGCATAGTCACTTGAACCTTGTCCATTTGACTATCAAAAATCGCTTTGTACTTCTCCATGAGTTGCTTCTTGAAACGGCCTGGGAAAGGGAGCTTTGGCTCATAAGGTGGTGGCACGAAAATCTTCTCAGTCTTCTCTTTGATAATACCTTTACCCTTCTCTTTTCCGGTTTCGATATCCTTTACTTTCATCTCTTCATTCCCGATCTCTATGGTGACTTCTTCTTCTTGATTCTCGGGGTTCTTATCGTTTTCTTTTGCTGGAAGTTCTCTAGAAGGAAGCTCTTTACCACTCCTCAATGTTATAGCGTGGGCATACTCTTTTGGGTTAGGCTCCGGCTTTCCCGGTAAGGAACCCATTGGTCGCTTAGATGATGCCGCTACTTGAGAGACTTGGTTGTCCAACGTCTTCACTTGAGAAGCTAAATGCTCAAATTTTGCATTTAGATCATTGTAAGCTCCATCGATCCTTGAATTCATTCCATCCATCCTTTTACTAACCCCGTCCATTTTTGAGCTAATCTCCAAAGAAGTTTTGGCTTGTCCTTCCATGATTTGCTGGAACATGTTCTTCATCTCATTGTCTTGAGATGTTTGGTTGATCGGCTGCTTTTGCTGTGTGAAACCGGGTGGTGCGAATGGTTGCTTCGGCTGAAAACCACCTTGGTTTGTTTGAAAGTTGTTCCCTTGAAAGTTGTTTCTTGGAACATATCCTTGCTGCGGGAAGTTTGAGCTTTGAGCTTGATTAGGTTGTCCATAAGCTTTTTGTTGAAAACCTTGGTTCTGCGGGTTCTGGTTCGGATAAACTTGATCTTGGGGATTCTCAACATTCGGGTTTCGGTAGGAGAAGTTAGGATGGTTCCGGTAGTTTGGATTGAATCCTTTTTGAAATCCTCCTTGGTTCCCCACATAGTTCACCACTTCTTGTGTGTCGTCTTCTTCTCTCTGATACTGAAAATCTTGGCACTCATCAGCATTTCCAACAAAACTAACAGTCTTGTGTGAGGCGTTAAGAAGCTTATCGATCTTTTCATTTAAAGCCTTGATCTGCCTTTTGGTGTGATCGTCATAATCACTTCCTCCTCTTGAAGATCTGTCATAATCCTCGCCGTAGTTCCCATCGCTTAGGGCCAAGTTCTCTACTAACTCTTTTCCATCATTGACATCTTTTCCTAAGAAATTCCCGTTGCTCGCTGTGTCGAGAAGCATTCGGTACTTGGGCAGAACACCACGGTATAGAGTACTAAGCAATGATTCATCGGAGAATCCATGATGCGGGCATTGCGTAGTGTATCCTTTAAATCTCTCCCATGCTTCGCTGAAACTTTCATGATTCTTTTGAGTGAAGCTCGAGATCTCGTTTCTCAAACGCGCTGTCCTTGTTGTAGAAAAGAACTTAGTCAAGAACGCCTTCTTGCATTGGTCCCATTAAGTCACAGAACCTTGTGGTAGACTCTTCTCCCATTGTCTTGCTTTGTCCCCTAGAGAGAAAGGGAACAATCTCAGCTTCAAGGCATCTTCGGAGATGCCATTCATCTTCACCATATCACATACTTGATCGAACTGGTCTAGATGATCCAAAGGGTCTTCCATAGGCAGCCCATGAAACTTGTTTCCTTGCACCATTGAGATTAAGCTTGCTTTGATCTCGAAATTATTGTTTTCCACAGCTGGTGGAAAAATTCCAGCTCGATGCCCATGTGCGCTAGGTGCATCAAACGCTCCAATAGCTCTAGGTTGTCTTTGAGGATGTTGAGGGATCACTCCAACTCCTACTCCTCTGACTTCTCCTTCTCCACCTTCAGCTGGTGGCACACGATCATCCATTTCAAATTGATCTGGTTGATCTTCTCTGTCTCTGTCCCTTCTTGCTCGTCTATTCGCTCTTTCTATACGTTTTATGTCTGGAACGAGGGGAATGAGATTCAAATGTCCTCCACTCCTCAGGTTCATGCACCTGCAAGAAAGAAAATCAACAAGCAAGTGATTAGATAATATGAAAAATAAAACTTAGTCTCAAACAGAGTCCAAATCCTAATGGCTATTGCTAGATTCCCCGGCAACGGCGCCAATTTGATAGTCGAGATTTTCAGGTCTCGGGGTTACCAAATAACCCTTTGTACGATGTGTACTTAGGGATCGATCCACAGGGAAAACAAGAATAACACACCAAGAATACAGAACTCTATTTAATCTAAGCTAACCCAAATTATGATTTTGGAAAATGACTAACTTAGGACAATAAAAAGAACGAAAATTAAACAATGCATACGAATTAAATTTTATGATTATTGAGGCTATCGAGTAAACTAGTCATAATACAGAATTCAACAACTTTCAAATGCAACAAATTATAATGTTAATCAAAGAAACTTTATGCTTTTAGAGAAATTTTAACAAACGAATTCTCGGGTGAAGCTACCGACTCGGGTGATTTCTAATCAGTTCTAGAAAAACTTAGGCCTTAGATCACTACTAAAGATTAACCCAGGTTAATGGTGCTAATCCCTTTGTTGACTACTATCCGGCATCAACTTTCGTTCGCGGAATCATAGCTAACAAGCAATGCATACAAGTCTAACTAGCCACAATTCACCTTAAGCAACGATGATTAGTCGGTTAAGATGTGAAAAGCGCTTATTAAATTCTCTCGGGAATTTTATCGAACACCTTTCGGGCGATAAATTCCTAATGATCTAAATCAACTTGATCAAGGCTAATCTAGCATTACGAACACTTAATAAGCAAGGATTACCAATAACTTAGCATCTAAAACTCCTAGAACTAAACTATAATCACCCTAATCACACTTCACCCAAGAACTCTAGAAGACTACTCACACATAATCAATTCACAAAAGTAAACCGAACAAATCGAAGCTAAGAACATAATAAACACAAATATGAAAACAGAATTAAAAAAACTTCACTAATAAGATCAAGATCTGGAGATTAAAATGAAGTTACAGAGCTTAGTTTAACAGTAGAAATGTGTTAATAATATCTCAGATGCGTTACTAAAGTGATCAGAGTTGAAATATATACAAAGAGGATAGTTGGAGTAGGTAGAAAGGTAAAGTGAGTCGGCTGGCGGTGTGGCGGTGGTGTTCTGGCGGTAGGGTGCCGCCACGGTGGTTCTGGCGGTAGGGTCTATAGCGGTCTAACGACCGCTATGTTCAACACCAGATGGAGTGTTTGGGGTGGCGATCCTAGCGGTCCTTACATGGCGATGGGGTACAGCCACAAGTCGATGTGCGGGTTTTGGCGGTTCAGTCTTGGCGGTCTAACGACCGCTAGAATGCTCTCCAGATGATGAGTACGGGGCATTGATCTTGGCGGGCCATTCTTGGCGGGAGGGTGCCGCCATAGGAGCTGGCGGTCCTGGCCTAGCGGTCTGGCGACCGCTGGACCAAACTCCAGATTAGTCGTCTTGATTGCTGATTGTAGCGGTAGGGTCGTGGCGGCGAGGTACCGCCAGGATTGTTATGGCGAGGGTTCCATGGCGGTAGGGTACCGCCAGGATCTCTGAAAGTTCTCGTAATTCGATTCTAACATCCTTTGATCATCTCGAGCCTCCTCCGTCATGTTCCAAGTCTCACGATCACCTAAAAAGGACTCAAAATGCATGCAAAATGATAGATATGGAACTATATGTTTCTAGAATGCGACAAACACGAATGCAAGACTAAATGCATATTTATAGTAGTATAGTACGTGAAATGTCGAAGAAAACGAATAAAAAACAATCTACAAACGATGTAAAATACGATGATATCAGAACATTGCTTCGTCAAGCTTGGGTTCATACGGGTCACTCGGACGTAGGTGATACCTCGGCCTCGTTGGTCTTGGTTCATGTCCGGGATGATTAGTATCAAGTCCTATGGCTCACCTACACTCTTTTTCCCTTGCCTTTGGTTTTTCCCAAGTGGTTTTCCAAAGGAAGGTTTTTAATGAGGTTCGTGGTCCATAGGTTCATCTTTGCTTGGTGCTAGTCCGACCTAGTCCGGCCGACTCGATGTTGTTTGGCGCGGACCGTTATCTTCTTTTCTTTCTATCTTTTTCTATTTTAGTTAATTTGAATTTTAAACCATGTCTGGGAGATTTATTTTCGTTGTGTGTTTAAGTTTGAGTTGGTCTTTGGTGAGTTTCTGAGGCATGTCTCGAAACTCACCGAGCATTAACTCCATGCGCTCCTCCTCTCTTCTCCTCTTCGTCTCCTCTCTTCTTTATATTTTGAATAAAAATTATCTTTCTATCTTTTCTTTTTCGAGTGATTCGAATCAGAAACCCAAGAACAATCCTAGTGATTAGGTTGTTCGAACCAGACTTATCAAGAGGCCTTCCGCATCCTCTCGTGGCGTCTATCCTTCCACCCAACTCTAGATCAGCTTGCTGCTCAATCCAGGAGTCTAAACTTGACACCTTAACTTCCCAGTGAGTGATTGGGACACGATTCTCCACCCAGAATCGTATCAAGTGGTATCAGAGCAACATTGAGAAGTTAAGTGGTTTTCGCCCCATTTTGTCCGAATTTTAGTTAAATATTGGCTTGTGCAAAACTTGTGGAATCAATTGGATCGGAACCGATTTTGAGTCTAGTATTTTTTAAAATTGGTTTGAGAATTTTTGGATATGTTTTGATAATTTTTCGAGATCATTTTCTGAAAACAGTCGTTGACAGTGTTCATCAGATGAAATTGAATACCAAGAGTCATTTTCGTGTTTTTAAGCATTAGGACCAATTTGATTATCAAAAGGACTCTTTACTGGTTGTATGTTGTGTTTATTTGCAGGAAATGAAGGCTGATAATAGAGAGAAAGTGTCTCACAACCGCGATAAGTCTCCAATTGAAGCGATAGCAGCAAGGTTCGATGAAATGATGAATGAGAAGTTCAAATCATTTCAACCAAAGCCTGTACCAGATCCTATCAGAGATATTGAGGCACGACCAAGAAGAGAATTGCTTATATCCAGGAGAGCTTTGAGTATTCACTCAAAAATAGATGAGCAAGAGCAAAGAGAAAATCTGTTTCAATCACGATGTCATGTTCTAGGGAAAGTTTGCAGCCTCGTTATCGATGGAGGTAGCTGTACTAATGTGGCTAGTGAGTATATGGTTGAGAAGCTCAGCTTAAAGGTTATGGATCATCTAAATCCGTATGATATTCATTGGCTCAACGAAAGTGGAAAAATGAAAGTCAAGAAGCAAGTGATGGTTCCTATTGTTCTAGGCGGATATGGAGATGAAATTCTATGTGATATGCTACCTATGGAAGCTTGTCATATACTTCTTGAGAGACCATGGCAGTCCGATAGAAGAGTCATGCATGAAGGATTTACTAATCGATACTCTTTTGAGTACAAGGGAAGAAAAACCGTCTTAGTTCCGATGACACCTCAAGAAATTTACCAAGATCAGCTTCGGTTGAAGACTAGAGCTGAGACCATAGCTAATAGAGAGAGTGAGAACGTCAACAACACCATCATGAACAAGGAAGAACCACCAGCACCACTACGACATGCTCCAAGCCAAGAATCGCCTAAGGAAGTCACAACATGTGAATTAAAAGGAATCATTCAAGCGGAAGCAGTTCTGGTCCATAATGAATTACCTAGAGTCAAATGCAATATTGTGCCCAAGGAGAAACCACCAGAGGCTTCACCACAACTTACAACCCGAGGTAACTATCTAGCCTCTCAAAAACGAATGAGAGCTAACTTGCTCTCTCTTGGTACAGATTGTACCATTTCGGTGTCAAAGCCTTATCAAGGAAGAGGAAGTTATGCAAACGGTGGACTGATTCATGATGGCTTCACCAATCACCATTCGTTTGAGATAAAAGGGAAAATGACTAATCTGGCACCATTACCGCCTCATGAGGTATATCTTGATAAAAGCAAACTCGAAGGATATGAAGAGCAAGGTAAGAAAGCTAATCTATTTAGTATGGTTGGTAATTTTAACAGTGATGATTACTTTGATCCTAAATTTGTTATCTCCTTGGATAAAATTCCATGTGACACTAACCATGTACCGGTGCCGCCGAGTAAGCTCAATGAATTCTTGCAGGATGTATCAATAGGTGATAAACCAAGAAAGCAACAGACTAGTCGTTTCTACCACTACAATGAAGCACTGTTTAATGCTGAAGTGATTCGTGCTAGAGCAAAGGAAAAAGAAGAGCCCCCAGATCCAACATCATTTCTATTTATCGTGATAACTACAAACGCCAAACATGCAAAGGATCTTATGCAGGTAAGTATCTCTTCATCTCGATTTGTTTCTCATGATTTAAGGACTGTGAGTACGAATTTAGTATATCCAGAGATCATTGAGAAGAGTTTAGGGCTATTGAAGGAATGTTCGGAACAAAACTCTTGTCTTAGGACTCAAGTAAAAGAGGAACATGATAAGTATCAGCATGTGGTCCGAAATGAGACTTGTTTACTTGTTTATAAAGACTCCATGACTTTGATAACACACTTGCTCTTTGCCAAAAGCGTTGACAACATTGCAGGTACAAAACAGGAGCCACCGGACAAGGAAGTTCTCTCGTCGAATTTCATTGAGAGGACGGGAATTGGAGTTGTTTTGACAATGGAGCTGAAACCTGTTCTCATGGAAATGGCTAAGAAAGAAAAGATGGGAGCTCTCAAAGATAGCAACTATGTTGCAGAACATCTCTTGAACATCTATGACAACATCAACCATCCACTCGATCTTCGAGATATTCCGGATTTGAGGACAAATCCTTTTCAACTGGGGGAGCCTGATGCGAGAATGGATAGCAACCCAGAAGAACAGCTGATGGCCGAGGAAATGTTGGATCCGGTCGAGGACACGTTCGGGCCGGTCGAGGACACGTTCGGGCCGGTCGAGGAGAAAGCTCCGGATGAGCCACTTGGAGCTAGGACGCGATCTTGTTCGGCCACAAAAGCATTGAGCGTACCAGTTGGGACAATGACTCGATCTAAGACTAAGGAACTCATTCGCACAGTTGGAACATTGCTTCGTCAAGCTTGGATTCATACGGGGCACTCGGACGTAGGTGATACCTCGGCCTCGTTGGTCTTGGTTCATGTCCGGGATGATTAGTATCAAGCCCTATGGCTCACCTACACTCTTTTTCCCTTGCCTTTGGTTTTTCCCAAGTGGTTTTCCAAAGGAAGGTTTTTAATGAGGTTCGTGGTCCATAGGTTCATCTTTGCTTGGTGCTAGTCCGACCTAGTCCGGCCAACTCGATGTTGTTTGGCGCGGACCGTTATCTTCTTTTCTTTCTATCTTTTTCTATTTTAGTTATTTGAATTTTAAACCATGTCTGGGAGATTTATTTTCGTTGTGTGTTTAAGTTTGAGTTGGTCTTTGGTGAGTTTCCGAGGCATGTCTCGAAACTCACCGAGCATTAACTCCATGCGCTCCTCCTCTCTTCTCCTCTTCGTCTCCTCTCTTCTTTATATTCTCTGAGAACTCTTATGTATTTTCTTAACCTCTTTTTGAATAAAAATTATCTTTCTATCTTTTCTTTTTCGAGTGATTCGAATCAGAAACCCAAGAACAATCCTAGTGATTAGGTTGTTCGAACCAGACTTATCAAGAGGCCTTCCGCATCCTCTCGTGGCGTCTATCCTTCCACCCAACTCTAGATCAGCTTGCTGCTCAATCCAGGAGTCTAAACTTGACACCTTAACTTCCCAGTGAGTGATTGGGACACGATTCTCCACCCAGAATCGTATCAAGTGGTATCAGAGCAACATTGAGAAGTTAAGTGGTTTTCGCCCCATTTTGTCCGAATTTTAGTTAAATATTGGCTTGTGCAAAACTTGTGGAATCAATTGGATCGGAACCGATTTTGAGTCTAGTATTTTTTAAAATTGGTTTGAGAATTTTTGGATATGTTTTGATAATTTTTCGAGATCATTTTCTGAAAACAGTCGTTGACAGTGTTCATCAGATGAAATTGAATACCAAGAGTCATTTTCGTGTTTTTAAGCATTAGGACCAATTTGATTATCAAAAGGACTCTTTACTGGTTGTATGTTGTGTTTATTTGCAGGAAATGAAGGCTGATAATAGAGAGAAAGTGTCTCACAACCGCGATAAGTCTCCAATTGAAGCGATAGCAGCAAGGTTCGATGAAATGATGAATGAGAAGTTCAAATCATTTCAACCAAAGCCTGTACCAGATCCTATCAGAGATATTGAGGCACGACCAAGAAGAGAATTGCTTATATCCAGGAGAGCTTTGAGTATTCACTCAAAAATAGATGAGCAAGAGCAAAGAGAAAATCTGTTTCAATCACGATGTCATGTTCTAGGGAAAGTTTGCAGCCTCGTTATCGATGGAGGTAGCTGTACTAATGTGGCTAGTGAGTATATGGTTGAGAAGCTCAGCTTAAAGGTTATGGATCATCTAAATCCGTATGATATTCATTGGCTCAACGAAAGTGGAAAAATGAAAGTCAAGAAGCAAGTGATGGTTCCTATTGTTCTAGGCGGATATGGAGATGAAATTCTATGTGATATGCTACCTATGGAAGCTTGTCATATACTTCTTGAGAGACCATGGCAGTCCGATAGAAGAGTCATGCATGAAGGATTTACTAATCGATACTCTTTTGAGTACAAGGGAAGAAAAACCGTCTTAGTTCCGATGACACCTCAAGAAATTTACCAAGATCAGCTTCGGTTGAAGACTAGAGCTGAGACCATAGCTAATAGAGAGAGTGAGAACGTCAACAACACCATCATGAACAAGGAAGAACCACCAGCACCACTACGACATGCTCCAAGCCAAGAATCGCCTAAGGAAGTCACAACATGTGAATTAAAAGGAATCATTCAAGCGGAAGCAGTTCTGGTCCATAATGAATTACCTAGAGTCAAATGCAATATTGTGCCCAAGGAGAAACCACCAGAGGCTTCACCACAACTTACAACCCGAGGTAACTATCTAGCCTCTCAAAAACGAATGAGAGCTAACTTGCTCTCTCTTGGTACAGATTGTACCATTTCGGTGTCAAAGCCTTATCAAGGAAGAGGAAGTTATGCAAACGGTGGACTGATTCATGATGGCTTCACCAATCACCATTCGTTTGAGATAAAAGGGAAAATGACTAATCTGGCACCATTACCGCCTCATGAGGTATATCTTGATAAAAGCAAACTCGAAGGATATGAAGAGCAAGGTAAGAAAGCTAATCTATTTAGTATGGTTGGTAATTTTAACAGTGATGATTACTTTGATCCTAAATTTGTTATCTCCTTGGATAAAATTCCATGTGACACTAACCATGTACCGGTGCCGCCGAGTAAGCTCAATGAATTCTTGCAGGATGTATCAATAGGTGATAAACCAAGAAAGCAACAGACTAGTCGTTTCTACCACTACAATGAAGCACTGTTTAATGCTGAAGTGATTCGTGCTAGAGCAAAGGAAAAAGAAGAGCCCCCAGATCCAACATCATTTCTATTTATCGTGATAACTACAAACGCCAAACATGCAAAGGATCTTATGCAGGTAAGTATCTCTTCATCTCGATTTGTTTCTCATGATTTAAGGACTGTGAGTACGAATTTAGTATATCCAGAGATCATTGAGAAGAGTTTAGGGCTATTGAAGGAATGTTCGGAACAAAACTCTTGTCTTAGGACTCAAGTAAAAGAGGAACATGATAAGTATCAGCATGTGGTCCGAAATGAGACTTGTTTACTTGTTTATAAAGACTCCATGACTTTGATAACACACTTGCTCTTTGCCAAAAGCGTTGACAACATTGCAGGTACAAAACAGGAGCCACCGGACAAGGAAGTTCTCTCGTCGAATTTCATTGAGAGGACGGGAATTGGAGTTGTTTTGACAATGGAGCTGAAACCTGTTCTCATGGAAATGGCTAAGAAAGAAAAGATGGGAGCTCTCAAAGATAGCAACTATGTTGCAGAACATCTCTTGAACATCTATGACAACATCAACCATCCACTCGATCTTCGAGATATTCCGGATTTGAGGACAAATCCTTTTCAACTGGGGGAGCCTGATGCGAGAATGGATAGCAACCCAGAAGAACAGCCGATGGCCGAGGAAATGTTGGATCCGGTCGAGGACACGTTCGGGCCGGTCGAGGACACGTTCGGGCCGGTCGAGGAGAAAGCTCCGGATGAGCCACTTGGAGCTAGGACGCGATCTTGTTCGGCCACAAAAGCATTGAGCGTACCAGTTGGGACAATGACTCGATCTAAGACTAAGGAACTCATTCGCACAGTTGGAACATTGCTTCGTCAAGCTTGGATTCATACGGGGCACTCGGACGTAGGTGATACCTCGGCCTCGTTGGTCTTGGTTCATGTCCGGGATGATTAGTATCAAGCCCTATGGCTCACCTACACTCTTTTTCCCTTGCCTTTGGTTTTTCCCAAGTGGTTTTCCAAAGGAAGGTTTTTAATGAGGTTCGTGGTCCATAGGTTCATCTTTGCTTGGTGCTAGTCCGACCTAGTCCGGCCAACTCGATGTTGTTTGGCGCGGACCGTTATCTTCTTTTCTTTCTATCTTTTTCTATTTTAGTTATTTGAATTTTAAACCATGTCTGGGAGATTTATTTTCGTTGTGTGTTTAAGTTTGAGTTGGTCTTTGGTGAGTTTCCGAGGCATGTCTCGAAACTCACCGAGCATTAACTCCATGCGCTCCTCCTCTCTTCTCCTCTTCGTCTCCTCTCTTCTTTATATTCTCTGAGAACTCTTATGTATTTTCTTAACCTCTTTTTGAATAAAAATTATCTTTCTATCTTTTCTTTTTCGAGTGATTCGAATCAGAAACCCAAGAACAATCCTAGTGATTAGGTTGTTCGAACCAGACTTATCAAGAGGCCTTCCGCACCCATAATCGTATCAACTGTGCACTTGCAGTAGTCGTGTATTTCTTTTGAGGTAAAATTTTGAAGCATAAATCACACGCATCAAGCTTTTCGGCGCCGTTGTCGGGGAGATACTAGCTGTCCATTGAATTTGATAAGATTTCTCATCTAAGATACTTTGAATTTTTCATTTGAATCTTTCAATTTTATTTTACTTTTCTTTGTTTCTCGATAACCTCTTTGTTCCCTTCTAGTTTATGTCTTTGGATCTTTGCAGTGCATGACTAGGAGCCAAAAATCCGACACCATGACTCACATCCAAGACATTGATCGACTAGAATGCGAGCTTAGAAAACTTCGGAGACAACAAGTCATGGCCAAACAAGGAAACCAAGTACGAGGTGCCCTTGACCTTGGCCAGTTGCAACGTGCCCCTGTCCTTGACGAGCATGGACAACCGCTGCAAGACGAAGACGGCAACCCGGTCTACGAACCTGCTGAAGAAGATCACGAGCCAGCTCCTCGTGATGAAAACCCCTTAGGCGTGGGAGATAACATCAATGTCCCTCCTCCACAGCCTCAAGTTGTCAATGCATCACAACCTTCCAATGGTGCTAGACAAGCTGCCTATGTGCATCCTCTTAGGCGTGCCAACCCAAACCGTACGATAGCCGAGTATGATGTGCCGAACCAATACCCGCATGATTGTGCTGCCATACGTGTTCCCAATCCACCAAGACGTGAGTACGAGATCAAACATCGAATCATCATCACTTTGGTGAAGCAAAACCAGTTCCATGGCCTCTCCACAGAGCATCCCATGGACCACATCGACCTCTTCGAAGAAATATGTAGTACAACACGAGCTAATGGTGTGAAAGATGATTATTTGAAGTGTAAGCTTTTCCCTTTCTCTCTTGCCGACAAGGCTCATAAATGGTTGAAGTCCTTACCACCGGGATCGATTACTAGTTGGGAAGGATGCAAGTCTACCTTCCTTAACTAATTCTATACGAAGTCGAGGTCCAATTCTCTTAGGAACAAGCTTCAAACCTTTCAACAAGGACCGGTCGAGTCTTTCTATGAAGTATGGGAACGCTTTAAGGACTATGAACGAGATTGCCCTCACCATGGCTTCAGTGGAGGTAACCTTCTAAGTACTTTCTATAAAGGCTTACATCCTAAATTTCAGCTTTCACTTGACACGGCCAGCAATGGAGATTTCCCTACCAAAATCGTTCAAGAAGGATGAGCCCTCATTGAGAACCTCTCCACAAGTAGTAGTAACTCTTGCACTGACTTTGATAGGACTATCCGTTCTAACGAGTCCGAGTCTAAAAAACTCACCGAGCTTATGAACGATGGGTCAACATCTAAGAAACCAACACCGGGCTGTAAACGCATGTGAAACCATTGAAGACGGATACACGGAACCATCCCAAGAGTTCGATGATTCACTCGATCAAAAGGAATAAGTAAACTATGTTGCAGCTCAATGATACTACCAGAACAGAGGTTATGGTAATAACTTTAACAATAACTTTAGAAAAACTTCTAACGTCTCTTATAGGAACCAGAATGTGGAGAACCCCCAGGACCAAAAATATCCGCCGCAAGCCAAACCATTCAAAGCTAACAACTTTGGTGGCAATAGCAACTTCCAGCCGAGAGCTCCTTTCAACAACAACAAGGTGCCTTTCCAAGCTACAGTCCAGGCGACTAGTTCTCAAGTCAATAGACTCGAGGCGATGATTCAACAGCTGATTGCTTCACACCAAAAGGAATCTAGAGACACCCAGGTTAAGATTGACAATGTCTATAGTGATCTAAATGGGAAGTTCGAGAGTCTCTCCTCCCATGTTAAGAAACTTGATATTCATGGGAAGACAAACCTTGAAGCCACAGAATTAGTACCTCTCTTTGACTCCAGTAAAGATGAGATCCGCATCACCAGCACGATTAAAGAGCATGAGCCATGACCCTACCCCCTAAGGAGACTACCAAAAGTAGAAGATCCGAGACGTTTTGTTTGCTTATGCTCCATAACAGGCATCGAATTCTCTAACTACTCTCTTTGTGATTCTGGTGCAGAAATGTTGCAGAGAAGCTCGGGCTACGAGATGTATCCCCTTCCAACCAGAGTTTGGTGTTCGGAGATTCATCTCAGAAAACCCCGGACGATCTAATTCGTGACTTACAACTAGTCGTCCGAGACTATATATGATATAAGACTCGAAGTGAATGAGTCTTTGAGCCGGGTCTGAAGTGGAAACGAAGTTAGCTCGAAGCTCCTCCTCCGCTACAACTCACAAAACCGGTGTGGAAGGCTAGACAAGCAGCTCGAAGCTCCTCTTGTGAAACCTGATGGATGGGGACGTGATGGTGGATCGATAAGCACCACAGGGAGTGTGAAAGGCTCCTTGATACAGCTTGAGAATCGTGGCTTTGTGAATCACACACAAAGACAAGATCTGGGCAAAAGTTTCAGCAACTTTCAAGCTAGAAGAAATTCGGTTCTTTATTGATGTTGGTAAATAAAAAGATACACGGCCGGGGATCTTATAGTCTGATCCTTACGGCTACAACCTCTAGGGTTGCGACTCAAAACAAAAACAACAGGACTTGTACGAAATTAAAAGAAAACGACACACACTCTCAATGGAAACAACATGTTGTTTCCTTATATGGAAAGTGTAGCTACAGACACAAAATAAAAAGAAATAAAATAAAAGACTCTACTGGGACTCGAACTAGACTCATTGTGGGCTTACTAGAGCCACTAGGCCGAGGCCATATCACCTGCAAGGAAACAGAAATAATTAAACACAAATCGTACCTGACTTGGACGAGAACTCATCGCAGCTAGGTCTATGGTTGGTCCGTTGTCCGGGACATCTTCAGCTGTGTCGAGTAGAGCTTGTATGGATACATTGAATTCTTCTCTTAGTTTATCCCTCCTAGCTCTTGTGATAGGTCCAGCTACTTCTGGAATCTTGATGACATGGTCGTCCTCCACTTGATGCACTTGGTCCGCTACTTGCTTGTTGTGTGATCCTATATTCAACTCCTTGGCTTTTGCTCGGGTTATTGGACCTTCTTGAGTCTTCTCTTGAATATTTGTCACTTCAGTATGCTCCTCATGTGTGTCCTCGTCAGATAGTTCAGTTGCTGGATTGATGTCCGCATCATACTCTCCCTCTTGAGAAGGTTTTGTCCTCAAAACTTGTTCATCTGAGACATAAGGTGAAAGGTCAGCAACATTAAAGCTATGTGAAATGTTGAACTCACCTGGAAGCTCCAGCTTGTAGGCGTTGTCGTTGATTTTCTCAAGTACTTTGAACGGTCCATCGCCTCGAGGTGCTAGTTTGGAACTTCTCTTCCGAGGAAACCTCTCCGGACGCATGTGAATCCATACCCACTCTCCGGGCTCAAAGATGACTCGCTTGCGTCCTTTGTCCCTTTGCGCTTTGATCTTCTCATTCTTCTTGAGAATCTTATCTCGTGCTTGTTCATGTAGTTTCTTGATGTATTCGCCTCGGTTCTTGCCATCGACATTGATTTGTTCGGTGTGTGGTATAGGAGTTAAATCAATCGGTGTTAAGGGCCTGAAACCATAGACAATCTCAAAGGGAGAAAGATTAGTAGTAGAGTGCCTGGCATGATTATAGGCGAACTCAACAAATGGTAGACATTGAACCCATGTTTTTAAGTTCTTTCCGAGTGTGGCTCTAAGTAAAGTGGAAAGGGTTCGGTTTACCACTTCCGTTTGTCCATCCGTTTGTGGATGACAAGTAGTTGAGAACAAGAGCTTTGTCCCCATCTTTCTCCACAAGGTTCTCCAAAAGTGTCCTAAAAATTTGACATCACGGTCAGAGACAATAGTTCTAGGAACACCATGTAATTTTACCACTTCCTTGAAGAACAGATCGGCGATTTGGGAGGCATCATTGGTCTTGTTGCACGGTATGAAATGTGCCATCTTCGAGAATCTATCAACCACCACGAAGATTGAATCCTTGTGCTGAACCTGTGGTAACCCTAAGACAAAATCCATGGAAATATCTTCCCAAGGGGCGTTAGGGATAGGCAAAGGTAAGTATAATCCGTGAGGATGGGACCTGGATTTGGCTTTGTGGCAAGTCACACATTTGGCACAAGTCTTCTCGACGTCCTTCTTGATATGAGGCCAATAGAAATGATCCGTCACTACAGCCAATGTCTTGTCAACGCCAAAATGACCCATAAGACCACCTCCGTGAGCCTCCTTGAGCAACAAGTCACGCATGGATCCTCTTGGTATGCATAGTCTTTTATCCCTGAAAAGAAATCCATCATGCAAATAGTAGGAATGGAATTCACCCTTACCACAGGCTTCATAAGCCTCGGAAAAATCAGGATCCGTGGCATAGTGATCCTTGAGATGCTCAAACCCCATGATCTTGGCTTCCAGCGTGGTGATTAGTATGTATCGTCGGGATAAGGCATCAGCTACCACATTTTCCGCGCCCTTCTTGTACTTAATGACGTAAGGAAACGTTTCTATGAACTCCAGCCATCTTGCATGTCGCCTCTTGAGTGTTGTTTGTCCTCGGAGATGCTTGAGAGTCTCATGATCGGTGTGGATGATGAACTCCTTGGACAGTAGGTAGTGCTGCCAGGTTTGTAAGGCTCGGACTAGGGCGTACAACTCTTTGTCATATGTCGGGTAGTTGAGTGCAGCTCCGTTGAGTTTCTCACTGAAGAAGGCCACGGGCTTCTTGTTCTGGTGTAGCACGGCTCCAATTCCTAGACCTGAAGCATCACATTCAATCTCGAAGATAAGGTCAAAGTTAGGTAAAGAAAGAACCGGTGCTTGTGTTAGCTTCTCCTTCAAGGTATTGAAGGCTTGTTCTTGAGCAACTCCCCACTTAAATGGCTGATTCTTCTTGATCACGGCTGTGAGTGGTGCAGCTACCGTGCTAAAATCCTTGACGAATCGTCTATAGAAGCTAGCTAGTCCGTGGAAACTCCGAACATGTCCGATGGTAGTTGGAGTGGGCCAATCTCGGATAGCTTTTATCTTCTCTTCATCCACCTGTATTCCTTGTTCACTAATAACAAAACCTAAGAACACAAGTTTGTTAGTACAAAAGACACACTTCTTTAGGTTAGCGTATAAGCTTTCCTTCCGAAGTGATTTAAATACAAGTTCTAGGTGTTCTAAATGATCCTTAAGATTTTTGCTGTAGATTAATATGTCATCAAAATAAACTACTACAAATTTTCCAATATAAGAACGAAGAACCTGGTTCATCAAGCGCATGAAGGTGCTGGGGGCGTTGGTGAGACCAAAGGGCATGACAAGCCACTCGTATAGCCCCTGTTTTGTTTTGAAAGCAGTTTTCCATTCGTCGCCTTCGCGCATACGTACTTGATGATATCCACTTTTAAGATCCACCTTTGAGAAGAGTGTGGAACCGCAGAGCTCGTCTAACATGTCGTCGAGACGTGGGATAGGGTGCCGGTACTTGATGGTTATGTTGTTGATGGCACGACAGTCTACACACATTCTCCAAGTGCCTCCTTTCTTTGGTACGAGCAGAACGGGCACAGCACATGGACTAAGACTTTCTCGGATGTAACCTTGGCCTAATAAATCATTGATTTGTTTCTCCAATTCCTTGCTTTCCTCCGGATTCATCCTATAAGCGGGTTTGTTCGGCAGAGCTGTTCCTGGAACCAAATCGATTTGATGTTCTATGCCTCTAATTGGTGGTAGTCCGGGTGGAAGTTCTTCGGGAAATACGTCCAAGTAACTCTGGAGTAAGGGTTGGACTTCCTCAGGAATTTCTAGATCACCTGTATCTGCACTTAGACATTCTTGGTAGAACATTAGTAGTAGGGCGCCCTTGGCACCAAGGGACTTACCAACTGATCCGTAGCTTACGTACAGGTTCGATGTACTTACCTCTCCGTCCTTAGCCATTTTTGCGTGAAGTGCATGAACTTGTGAGGGACTGAGGGGTGCAAGAGTGAACTTACGGTTTTGGTGTGTCACCGAGTATTGGTTAGTACGTCCATCATGTTGAGTTTCTCGGTCAAATTGCCAGGGTCTCCCTAAGAGGAGGTGTCCGGCTTGCATGGGCACTACATCACAAGTAACTTGATCAACATACTTACCAATGCTAAATGGAACCGTTACCTGTTCGGAGACCTTCATCTCGGCCTTGTCATTGAGCCACCGAAGCTTGTATGGGCGTGGATGCTTGGTTTTCACGAGACCTAATTTCTCAACCAGAAGCTTGCTGGCCACGTTAGTACAAGAACCACCATCTATAATTAAATTGCAAACCTTGCCATTGATGGTGCATCGTGTATGAAAGAGATTTTCTCTTTGTGCAGTCTCCTCAGGTCCTACTTGAACATTGAGAACCCGTCTTATCATGAGTGATTCCCCAGTGTCCGGATACTCGATGTCTTCCCCGTGTTCTTCGGACTCGTCTACAGCCTCATCTTGTGACTCGTAATCTCCCGTGTTGGTGACGATCATTACTCTCCGGTTTGGGCAGTCTCTTGATATATGCCCTCTTCCCTGGCACTTAAAACAAGTAATGTCACGAGTTCGATTATTTTGGTTAGAAGACTTACCTTGTTCGTCACGGAAACTCCTTTGTGGTTCGGATGCCCTTGATTTGAACC
The DNA here is from genome assembly GCA_963667165.1 of Barbarea vulgaris. Taxonomy (NCBI): domain Eukaryota; kingdom Viridiplantae; phylum Streptophyta; class Magnoliopsida; order Brassicales; family Brassicaceae; genus Barbarea; species Barbarea vulgaris. The sequence continues at coordinate 17,109,288 of OY763893.1, read as the reverse complement.
TGGAATCTATCTCAACAGCTTTTCCTTTGTCTTGTACTTTGGACACATCATTCTTCCATGTTTGTGGAACATTTCTGGCACGATTGTTGCTGTTATTCTTGTGCCTAATCTGCTGCTCTATCTGGACCGATAGGTGTAGGAGTTCAGGTAAACTCTTGTACTTGGCACGCTCAACCTTTCTTTGAATCCTATCTTGTAATCCATCGATGAATTGAGCCATCATAGCCTCCTCGGATTCTTCCAACTCCAGCGAGTTCATTAGCTTTTCAAACTCCTCAAAATAGTCCTCCACGCTCCTTGTTCCCTGTGTCAACTTACGGAAACGTTTTTGTAAGTCTCGATGAAAATGTTCAGGGACATACCTGACCCTCATTAGGTACTTCATGTCGGGCCAGTTGGTGACAGCTCCAAAGTGAAGTCGTCTCCGTTCAGCTACTGTTCTGTCCCACCATGCTAGGGCGTTTCCCGTGAGTTGAGCTGCAGCTACAGCCACCTTTTTGTTCTCTCGGTACCCATAGCATTCAAAGATATACTCAAGTCTCCGTTCCCAATCCAAGTAAGCTTCAGGATCAGTTTTGCCTGCAAAAGATGGTGGAGTTAGCTTGATATCGTGATTATTTTCTCTAGGTTCTACCTCTCTCGGTCGGTGTCTCCGTAGAGGATCAACTCGACGTGGTTGTCGAGCTAGCGTGTCGAGTGAGTCTCCATCGGATTCTGAGAGAACTTCCTCTTCAGGATCAGGTGGGGGTTGTTGTGGTTGTTCCAAGCGGGTGAGGCGAGTGCCAAGTTCTTGGTGATTATCAACAATGCGTTGAGTCATAGCTCTCATGTCGGCTTGCATTGCACGTAAAACTTCCATCATATCTTGTTGACGTTCAGGATCTCCGTCAGCCATGCTTTATTCCAATCCGACTTGAATACAAAGTGCTAAGGATTCTGTAGATTTTCCTAGCAAAAGAATCAACACAAGAATCAAATTTTCTCAAACAAAACAGATAAACAGCAAAGGAAACTGCAGTTTAGGTTTTGATATGGGAAAAATATGACATGATGTGCAGAAATCAAAGTAACAATTTTTATATTTTCTGATGAGTTTAAAGAAGCAACAACAAAAGACGAAATATTTTTATGAGGTTTTATGATTTTATGAAAATTGAAACAAACAGACGGGTAAAGCAGATTGTTTTTTTTTTTTTGACAATGAACTAAAATATCAAATGAATTTCTAAATTACTGAAAACAATTTTCCTGGATGATAATGCGAGATTAGAATCCAAAACAAAAGACGAAATATTTTTATGATTTTTTTATGATTTTATAAAATTCAAACAACAAGACAGACGAACTGAATTAAAACAGAACTAATATGAAAAGAAACAACCTGGGATAGGAAAAAACCAAAGGCAGGAACCTTTGGCTCTGATACCAATGATATAAGACTCGAAGTGAATGAGTCTTTGAGCCGGGTCTGAAGTGGAAACGAAGTTAGCTCGAAGCTCCTCCTCCGCTACAACTCACAAAACCGGTGTGGAAGGCTAGACAAGCAGCTCGAAGCTCCTCTTGTGAAACCTGATGGATGGGGACGTGATGGTGGATCGATAAGCACCACAGGGAGTGTGAAAGGCTCCTTGATACAGCTTGAGAATCGTGGCTTTGTGAATCACACACAAAGACAAGATCTGGGCAAAAGTTTCAGCAACTTTCAAGCTAGAAGAAATTCGGTTCTTTATTGATGTTGGTAAATAAAAAGATACACGGCCGGGGATCTTATAGTCTGATCCTTACGGCTACAACCTCTAGGGTTGCGACTCAAAACAAAAACAACAGGACTTGTACGAAATTAAAAGAAAACGACACACACTCTCAATGGAAACAACATGTTGTTTCCTTATATGGAAAGTGTAGCTACAGACACAAAATAAAAAGAAATAAAATAAAAGACTCTACTGGGACTCGAACTAGACTCATTGTGGGCTTACTAGAGCCACTAGGCCGAGGCCATATCACCTGCAAGGAAACAGAAATAATTAAACACAAATCGTACCTGACTTGGACGAGAACTCATCGCAGCTAGGTCTATGGTTGGTCCGTTGTCCGGGACATCTTCAGCTGTGTCGAGTAGAGCTTGTATGGATACATTGAATTCTTCTCTTAGTTTATCCCTCCTAGCTCTTGTGATAGGTCCAGCTACTTCTGGAATCTTGATGACATGGTCGTCCTCCACTTGATGCACTTGGTCCGCTACTTGCTTGTTGTGTGATCCTATATTCAACTCCTTGGCTTTTGCTCGGGTTATTGGACCTTCTTGAGTCTTCTCTTGAATATTTGTCACTTCAGTATGCTCCTCATGTGTGTCCTCGTCAGATAGTTCAGTTGCTGGATTGATGTCCGCATCAATATAGTTCACACGGACTTTCACATCCTCGAAATGGATAAAAGGACCAAGAGACCTCTGATTTTGGGAAGACCATTTCTCCCTACTGGTGCTATCATAGACCATAATAATAAGAGGACAGTCTTTGCGGATATCAGTAAGAAAACCTCTTACAGCTAAAGTGTTCGAGACTGCAGCAAGAGGACAACTTGTCATTGAAGCAGGAGCCAACTACGAAGATGTCAAAGGAGACAATGGAATGATGAATTCCGAGGCTACTCTCTCTTCCGAAGCCTAAAAGGCACAACTGTCGAGCCAACGACGTTAAACAAGTGCGCTTAGTGGGAGACAACCCACTTGTAAGTCTTTCTTTTTCATATTTCGTTTTAGTTTTAGCTTTACTTGGCTTTTGTCATTTTTGTTTTTGTTTTTGCATTTCAAGTTTTATAGAAAAAAGAAAAGAAGATACAAAATAAGAAAACAGAAAAGAACAAAAGGACGGAAAGGAGAGGATGCAAAGTTCATTTTGGTGGCAAGCACATCAGATTATCCAATGCAGAAGGCGACGGATTGGTCAAGATTGTGACCACTGCCGAGAGTCCCCACCGAGCCGAGCCAAGCATCCGGACCGGTTGCAATGCATGTGACCGGTCGAGAGAAGGAGGGCCAGACCGGTCATAAGCCCTTGTGTCTGGTGTCATGAAGAACATCCAGACTATTCACAACCCATTGTGACCGATGGCACGGAGAAAGGCAAGACCACATGCTGAGTGCTAAGAGTTACCGCGTCCGCTGCCAAGCCACGTACCCCATGCCGAGAGTTACCACGTCCGGTGCTAAACCACGTACCGCATGCTGAGTGTTACACCACGTCCTGTGCCGTGTCCTGTACCGCGTCCTGTTTCGTGTCATGTACCGCATCCGTACCACGTACTGCATCTGGTGCCGAGCCACATACCGCGTGCTGAGTACCGTCCCTTGTCCCATGCCGAGCCCCGTACCATGTCCGAGAGCGTCCTGCGGAGATTGCCCGAATGCCGAGTGTACCGAGCCAAGACCCGTACCGCGTACCGGACATGCCGAGAGCGTCCTGCTGAGAATGCTGCGAGCTGCCAAACCACCAGGACAGGCCGAGCCAATGGCAAGGTAACGACGAGAAACATGAAGAATGAGGAGAGGATCAAAGCTGAACCATGGCGAAGACAAATGATGCGAAGGAAGCCACAACCGGTCACGAGGGGTCGTAACCGGTGGAACACTTCTAGGTCACGACCCCTCGTAACCGGTGGAACACTTCTAGGCTGAGAGTCTGAACGACTCAACACCGAGCCTCAGAGGCGGTTTCTGTGCAACGAAATGACCTATTAGCGAAAAGAACCGGCAATTCCCGTTGTCTACACAATCGTTCCTTATCCAACAGGAAACATCTTGTAAGTTTTCTTTTGGGAAATTCCCAAAACCCTGATGGCCCCACAGGTAAGTTCCTTCCCAAACTAAAGCCTCCCTTTAAGTTATAAACACTTCTTGGATTTTAATATAGGGTTCTAAGGATTCAAAAGAACTTTTATCATCTCTTCCATTCTCTGGAGAGATAAGAACACCTAGAATTCAAATTTTTAAAATTTGTGGCTTTATTAAATTGATTTGTGCATCATAACCACTATCAATAGGGGAATTCAAATTTCCATCCCTTTTCTACAAAAGCACAAGGTATGTGTCTCAATTTCTAATTTCCTCTTTGAACTTTAAAAAGGTATTTCTAATTCCTCTTGATTCATTAGCATTGGTAAGTGAATTTAGATAAGGAACATATAGATTTGCTTCTAGGGATGTAACCCTTTGATTTAGATGATTTGTAGTTGATGGAATTTGATTTTTGCTATGCTAAAATTTGGTGACCTAATTGGACACTAAATTGATGATGCCAATTGCTAGAATTGATGAAATTTGATTTTTCACGTGAATAGGTTTCAAATCTGATTTTGATATCAACCTTTTGTGCGAATCGCCTTGAATCCGGAAATTGGAATTTCTTTTTTTATTTCTTGATTCTAGGCATTGAGAATTATATATCTTGTTATAGCAATTCATTGTTGAATATTGGTAAATAATTCATGTGCAATGAGTTGTTATTTTTTAATGAACCCAATCGCTAACTTGGACCAACTTCTTGGTTGATGTTAGGTACATTGCCAATGGATCCTCAATGCATACCGCGAGATACAGTTCGCATTGATTGCAACGACGCGGAGAAATGCATAGAATGGATCCACGACAAACCAAGCACTAGAAACAAGGGAAAAGAGAAAGCAATTGCGAATGCTTCGGATCTCGCATCACCGAAAGGGAAGAGTGACGACGAGGAGGACGACGAGTTCTTACTCACGTCCCTAGTACCGCCTCCACTAAGAGCCAACCTCATTCTCCGTTTGTCCAACCCGATCCGCGAGCGCCCACGAACCAACGACATACCAATGAGGTTCATCGGCCAATCAATGCGCAATGACGTTAACTAACGAGCACAACTTGACACACTCAAGCTCACGCCGAGCTTAAGGGTGGACTATACCGCATTGGATGCGCTTGGACTAAGTGGCGATGTCAAATGGTTATTAGACACCCTAGGACTCCGCACATTCATGGAGTCCGTGCGCCAAGAGATCTATGAAGAAGAGATGCGCCAATTCCTAGCCACGGAATCGCTAACCTATCCTCATTCCCACGCACCTACGGTTAGGGATGGTGTCCTCTACTTCACCATACATGGCAATATCTACTACACTCCATCCCGAAAATTAGTGAAGCATTGGGTATAGAGTACCAAGACCCGATTGAATTTGGCCCGGAGAGCTTCTGATGCGTGTGATTTATGCTTCAATCTTTTACCACAAAAGAAACACACGACTATTGCAAGTGCACAGTTAAACGTATGTAGTATTGATATAAGACTCGAGTTGTACAAGTCTTTGAGCCGGATCTGAAGTGGAAACGAAGTTAGCTCGAAGCTCCTCCTCCGCTACAACTCACAAAACCGGTGTGGAAGGCTAAACAAGCAGCTCGAAGCTCCTCTTGTGAAACCTGATGGATGGGGTCGTGATGGTGGATCGATAAGCACCACAGGGAGTGTGAAAGGCTCCTTGATACAGCTTAAGAATCGTGGCTTTGTGAATCACACACAAAGACAAGATCGGAGGCAAAAGTTTCAGCAACTTTCAAGCTAGAAGAAATTCGGTTCTTTATTGATGTAGGGTAAATAAAAAGATACACGGCCGGGGATCTTATAGTTTGATCCTTACGGCTACAACCTCTAGGGTTGCGACTCAAAGCAAAAACAACAGGACTTGTACGAAATTAAAAGAAAACGACACACACTCTCAATGGAAACAACATGCTGTTTCCTTATATGGAAAGTGTAGCTGCAGACACAAAATAAAAAGAAATAAAATAAAAGACTCTACTGGGACTCGAACTAGACTCCTTGTGGGCTTACTAGAGCCACTAGGCCGAGGCCATATCACCTGCAAGGAAACAGAAATAATTAAACACAAATCGTACCTGACTTGGACGAGAAGTCATCGCAGCTAGGTCTATGGTTGGTCCGTTGTCCGGGACATCTTCAGCTGTGTCGAGTAGAGCTTGTATTGATACGTTGAATTCTTCTCTTAGTTTATCCCTCCTAGCTCTTGTGATAGGTCCAGCTACTTCTGGAATCTTGATGACATGGTCGTCCTCCACTTGATGCACTTGGTCCGCTACTTGCTTGTTGTGTGATCCTATATTCAACTCCTTGGCCTTTGCTCGGGTTATTGGACCTTCTTGAGTTTTCTCTTGAATATTTGTCACTTCAGTATGCTCCTCACGTGTGTCCTCGTCAGATAGTTCAGTTACCGGATTGATGTCCGCATCATACTCTCCCTCTTGAGAAGGTTTTGTCCTCAAAACTTGTTCATCTGAGACATAAGGTGAAAGGTCAGCAACATTAAAGCTATGTGAAATGTTGAACTCACCTGGAAGCTCCAGCTTGTAGGCGTTGTCGTTGATTTTCTCAAGTACTTTGAACGGTCCATCGCCTCGAGGTGCTAGTTTGGAACTTCTCTTCCGAGGAAACCTCTCTGGTCGCATGTGAATCCATACCCACTCTCCGGGCTCAAAGATGACTCGCTTGCGTCCTTTGTCCCTTTGCGCTTTGATCTTCTCATTCTTCTTGAGAATCTTATCTCGTACTTGTTCATGTAGTTTCTTGATGTATTCGCCTCGGTTCTTGCCATCGACATTGATTTGTTCGGTGTGCGGTATAGGAGTTAAATCAATCGGTGTCAAGGGCCTGAAACCATAGACAATCTCAAAGGGAGAAAGATTAGTAGTAGAGTGCCTGGCATGATTATAGGCGAACTCAACAAATGGTAGACAATGAACCCATGTTTTTAAGTTCTTTCCGAGTGTGGCTCTAAGTAAAGTGGAAAGGGTTCGGTTTACCACTTCCGTTTGTCCATCCGTTTGTGGATGACAAGTAGTTGAGAACAAGAGCTTTGTCCCCATCTTCCTCCACAAGGTTCTCCAAAAGTGTCCTAAAAATTTGACATCACGATCAGAGACAATAGTTCTAGGAACACCATGTAATTTTACCACTTCTTTGAAGAACAGATCGGCGATTTGGGAGGCATCATTGGTCTTGTTGCACGGTATGAAATGTGCCATCTTCGAGAATCTATCAACCACCACGAAGATTGAATCCTTGTGCTGAACCTGTGGTAACCCTAAGACAAAATCCATGGAAATATCTTCCCAAGGGGCGTTAGGGATAGGCAAAGGTAAGTATAATCCGTGAGGATGGGACCTGGATTTGGCTTTGTGGCAAGTCACACATTTGGCACAAGTCTTCTCGACGTCCTTCTTGATATGAGGCCAATAGAAATGATCCGTCACTACAGCCAATGTCTTATCAACGCCAAAATGACCCATAAGACCACCTCCGTGAGCTTCCTTGAGCAACAAGTCACGCATGGATCCCCTTGGTATGCATAGTCTTTTATCCCTGAAAAGAAATCCATCATGCAAATAGTAGGAATGGAATTCACCCTTACCACAGGCTTCATAAGCCTCGGAAAAATCAGGATCCGTGGCATAGTGATCCTTGAGATGCTCAAACCCCATGATCTTGGCTTCTAGCGTGGTGATTAGTATGTATCGCCGGGATAAGGCATCAGCTACCACATAAGGAAACGTTTCTATGAACTCCAGCCATCTTGCATGTCGCCTCTTGAGTGTTGTTTGTCCTCGGAGATGCTTGAGAGTCTCATGATCGGTGTGGATGATGAACTCCTTGGACAGTAGGTAGTGCTGCCAGGTTTGTAAGGCTCGGACTAGGGCGTACAACTCTTTGTCATATGTCGGGTAGTTGAGTGCAGCTCCGTTGAGTTTCTCACTGAAGAATGCCACGGGCTTCTTGTTCTGGTGTAGCACGGCTCCAATTCCTAGACCTGAAGCATCACATTCAATCTCGAAGATAAGGTCAAAGTTAGGTAAAGAAAGAACCGGTGCTTGTGTTAGCTTCTCCTTCAAGGTATTGAAGGCTTGTTCTTGAGCAACCCCCCCACTTAAATGGCTGATTCTTCTTGATCACGGCTGTGAGCGGTGCAGCTACCGTGCTAAAATCCTTGACGAATCGTCTATAGAAGCTAGCTAGTCCGTGGAAACTCCGAACATGTCCAATGGTAGTGGGCGTGGGCCAATCTCGGATAGCTTTTATCTTCTCTTCATCCACCTGTATTCCTTGTTCACTAATAACAAAACCTAAGAACACAAGTTTGTTAGTACAAAAGACACACTTCTTTAGGTTAGCGTATAAGCTTTCCTTCCGAAGTGATTTAAATACAAGTTCTAGGTGTTCTAAATGATCCTTAAGATTTTTGCTGTAGATTAATATGTCATCAAAATAAACTACTACAAATTTTCCAATATAAGAACGAAGAACCTGGTTCATCAAGCGCATGAAGGTGCTGGGGGCGTTGGTGAGACCAAAGGGCATGACAAGCCACTCGTATAGCCCCTGTTTTGTTTTGAAAGCGGTTTTCCATTCGTCGCCTTCGCGCATACGTACTTGATGATATCCACTTTTAAGATCCACCTTTGAGAAGAGTGTGGAACCGCAGAGCTCGTCTAACATGTCGTCGAGACGTGGGATAGGGTGCCGGTACTTGATGGTTATGTTGTTGATGGCACGACAGTCTACACACATTCTCCAGGTGCCTCCTTTCTTTGGTACGAGCAGAACGGGCACAGCACATGGACTAAGACTTTCTCGGATGTAACCTTGGTCTAATAAGTCACTGATTTGTTTTTCCAATTCCTTGCTTTCCTCCGGATTCATCCTATAAGCGGGTTTGTTCGGCAGAGGTGTTCCTGGAACCAAATCGATTTGATGTTCTATACCTCTAATTGGTGGTAGTCCGGGTGGTAGTTCTTCGGGAAATACGTCCAAGTAGCTCTGGAGTAATGGTTGGACTTCCTCAGGAATTTCTAGATCACCTGTATCTGTACTTAGACATTCTTTGTAGAACATTAGTAGTACGGCGCCCTTGGCACCAAGGGACTTACCAACTGATCCGTAGCTTACGTAAAGGTTCGATGTACTTACCTCTCCGTCCTTAGCCATTTTTGCGTGAAGTGCATGAACTTGTGAGGGACTGAGAGGTGCAAGAGTGAACTTACGGTTTTGGTGTGTCACCGAGTATTGGTTAGTACGTCCATCATGTTGAGTTTCTCGGTCAAATTGCCAGGGTCTCCCTAAGAGGAGGTGTCCGGCTTGCATGGGCACTACATCACAAGTAACTTGATCAACATACTTACCAATGCTAAATGGAACCGTTACCTGTTCGGAGACCTTCATCTCGGCCTTGTCATTGAGCCACCGAAGCTTGTATGGGCGTGGATGCTTGGTCTTCACGAGTCCTAATTTCTCAACAAGAAGCTTGCTGGCCACGTTAGTACAAGAACCACCATCTATAATTAAATTGCAGACCTTGCCATTGATGGTGCATCGTGTATGAAAGAGATTTTCTCTTTGTGCGGTCTCCTCAGGTCCTACTTGAACATTGAGAACCCGTCTTATCATGAATGATTCCCCAGTGTCCGGATACTCGATGTCTTCCCCGTGTTCTTCGGACTCGTCTACAGCCTCATCTTGTGACTCGTAATCTCCCGTGTTGGTGACGATCATTACTCTCCGGTTTGGGCAGTCTCTCGATATATGCCCTCTTCCCTGACACTTAAAACAAGTAATGTCACGAGTTCGATTATATTGGTTAGGAGACTTACCTTGTTCGTCACGGAAACTCCTTTGTGGTTCGGATGCCCTTGATTTGAACCTGGAATCTATCTCAACAGCTTTTCCTTTGTCTTGTACTTTGGACACATCATTCTTCCATGTTTGTGGAACATTTCTGGCACGATTGTTGCTGTTATTCTTGTGGTTAATCTGCTGCTCTATCTGAACCGATAGGTGTAGGAGTTCATGTAAACTCTTGTACTTGGCACGCTCAACTTTTCTTTGAATCCTATCTTGTAATCCATCGATGAATTGAGCCATCATAGCCTCCTCGGATTCTTCCAACTCCAGCGAGTTCATTAGCTTTTCAAACTCCTCAAAATAGTCCTCCACGCTCCTTGTTCCCTGTGTCAACTTACGGAAACGTTTTTGTAAGTCTCGATGAAAATGTTCAGGGACATACCTTAACCTCATTAGGTACTTCATGTCGGCCCAGTTGGTGACAGCTCCAAAGTGAAGTCGTCTCCGTTCAGCTATTGTCCTGTCCCACCATGCTAGGGCGTTTCCCGTGAGTTGAGCCGCAGCTACAGCCACCCTTTTGTTCTCTCGGTACCCATAACATTCAAAGATATACTCAAGTCTCCTTTCCCAATCCAAGTAAGCTTCGGGATCAGTTTTGCCTGCAAAAGATGGTGGAGTTAGCTTGATATCGTGATTACTTTCTCTAGGTTCTACCTCTCTTGGTCGGTGTCTCCGTAGAGGATCAACTCGACGTGGTTGTCGAGCTAGCGTGTCGAGTGAGTCTCCATCGGATTCTGAGAGAACTTCCTCTTCAGGATCAGGAGGGTGTTGTTGTGGTTGTTCCAAGCGGGTGAGGCGAGTGCCAAGTTCTTGGTGATTATCAACAATGCGTTGAGTCATAGTTCTCATGTCGGCTTGCATTGCACGTAAAACTTCCATCACATCTTGTTGACGTTCAGGACCTCCGTCAGCCATGCTTTACTCCAATCCGACTTGAATCCAAAGTGCTAAGGATACTGTAGATTTTCCTAGCAAAAGGAATCAACACCAGAATCAAAATTTCTCAAACAAAACAGATAAACAGCAAGGAAATTTGCAGTTTAGGTTTTGAAATGGGAAAAATATGAAATGATGCTCAAAAATCACAATAACAATTTTTATATTTTCTGAAGAGTTTAAAGAAACAACAACAAAAGACGAAATATTTTTTTGAGGTTTTATGATTTTATGAAAATCGAAACAAACAGACGGGTAAAGCAGATTTGAGAATTTTTTTTTTTTTTGACAATGAACTAAAATATCAAATGAATTTCTAATTTACTGAAAACAATTTTCCTGGATGATAATGCGAGATTAGAATCCAAAACAAAAGACGAAATATTTTTATGATTTTTTTAAGATTTTATAAAATTCAAACAACAAGACAGACGAACTGAATTGAAACAAAACTACTATGAAAAGAAACAACCTGGGATAGGAAAAACCAAAGGCAGGAACCTTTGGCTCTGATACCAATGATATAAGACTCGAGTTGTACAAGTCTTTGAGCCGGATCTGAAGTGGAAACGAAGTTAGCTCGAAGCTCCTCCTCCGCTACAACTCACAAAACCGGTGTGGAAGGCTAAACAAGCAGCTCGAAGCTCCTCTTGTGAAACCTGATGGATGGGGTCGTGATGGTGGATCGATAAGCACCACAGGGAGTGTGAAAGGCTCCTTGATACAGCTTAAGAATCGTGGCTTTGTGAATCACACACAAAGACAAGATCGGAGGCAAAAGTTTCAGCAACTTTCAAGCTAGAAGAAATTCGGTTCTTTATTGATGTAGGGTAAATAAAAAGATACACGGCCGGGGATCTTATAGTTTGATCCTTACGGCTACAACCTCTAGGGTTGCGACTCAAAGCAAAAACAACAGGACTTGTACGAAATTAAAAGAAAACGACACACACTCTCAATGGAAACAACATGCTGTTTCCTTATATGGAAAGTGTAGCTGCAGACACAAAATAAAAAGAAATAAAATAAAAGACTCTACTGGGACTCGAACTAGACTCCTTGTGGGCTTACTAGAGCCACTAGGCCGAGGCCATATCACCTGCAAGGAAACAGAAATAATTAAACACAAATCGTACCTGACTTGGACGAGAAGTCATCGCAGCTAGGTCTATGGTTGGTCCGTTGTCCGGGACATCTTCAGCTGTGTCGAGTAGAGCTTGTATTGATACGTTGAATTCTTCTCTTAGTTTATCCCTCCTAGCTCTTGTGATAGGTCCAGCTACTTCTGGAATCTTGATGACATGGTCGTCCTCCACTTGATGCACTTGGTCCGCTACTTGCTTGTTGTGTGATCCTATATTCAACTCCTTGGCCTTTGCTCGGGTTATTGGACCTTCTTGAGTTTTCTCTTGAATATTTGTCACTTCAGTATGCTCCTCACGTGTGTCCTCGTCAGATAGTTCAGTTACCGGATTGATGTCCGCATCATACTCTCCCTCTTGAGAAGGTTTTGTCCTCAAAACTTGTTCATCTGAGACATAAGGTGAAAGGTCAGCAACATTAAAGCTATGTGAAATGTTGAACTCACCTGGAAGCTCCAGCTTGTAGGTGTTGTCGTTGATTTTCTCAAGTACTTTGAACGGTCCATCGCCTCGAGGTGCTAGTTTGGAACTTCTCTTCCGAGGAAACCTCTCTGGTCGCATGTGAATCCATACCCACTCTCCGGGCTCAAAGATGACTCGCTTGCGTCCTTTGTCCCTTTGCGCTTTGATCTCCTCATTCTTCTTGAGAATCTTATCTCGTACTTGTTCATGTAGTTTCTTGATGTATTCGCCTCGGTTCTTGCCATCGACATTGATTTGTTCGGTGTGCGGTATAGGAGTTAAATCAATCGGTGTCAAGGGCCTGAAACCATAGACAATCTCAAAGGGAGAAAGATTAGTAGTAGAGTGCCTGGCATGATTATAGGCGAACTCAACAAATGGTAGACAATGAACCCATGTTTTTAAGTTCTTTCCGAGTGTGGCTCTAAGTAAAATGGAAAGGGTTCGGTTTACCACTTCCGTTTGTCCATCCGTTTGTGGATGACAAGTAGTTGAGAACAAGAGCTTTGTCCCCATCTTCCTCCACAAGGTTCTCCAAAAGTGTCCTAAAAATTTGACATCACGATCAGAGACAATAGTTCTAGGAACACCATGTAATTTTACCACTTCTTTGAAGAACAGATCGGCGATTTGGGAGGCATCATTGGTCTTGTTGCACGGTATGAAATGTGCCATCTTCGAGAATCTATCAACCACCACGAAGATTGAATCCTTGTGCTGAACCTGTGGTAACCCTAAGACAAAATCCATGGAAATATCTTCCCAAGGGGCGTTAGGGATAGGCAAAGGTAAGTATAATCCGTGAGGATGGGACCTGGATTTGGCTTTGTGGCAAGTCACACATTTGGCACAAGTCTTCTCGACGTCCTTCTTGATATGAGGCCAATAGAAATGATCCGTCACTACAGCCAATGTCTTATCAACGCCAAAATGACCCATAAGACCACCTCCGTGAGCTTCCTTGAGCAACAAGTCACGCATGGATCCCCTTGGTATGCATAGTCTTTTATCCCTGAAAAGAAATCCATCATGCAAATAGTAGGAATGGAATTCACCCTTACCACAGGCTTCATAAGCCTCGGAAAAATCAGGATCCGTGGCATAGTGATCCTTGAGATGCTCAAACCCCATGATCTTGGCTTCTAGCGTGGTGATTAGTATGTATCGCCGGGATAAGGCATCAGCTACCACATAAGGAAACGTTTCTATGAACTCCAGCCATCTTGCATGTCGCCTCTTGAGTGTTGTTTGTCCTCGGAGATGCTTGAGAGTCTCATGATCGGTGTGGATGATGAACTCCTTGGACAGTAGGTAGTGCTGCCAGGTTTGTAAGGCTCGGACTAGGGCGTACAACTCTTTGTCATATGTCGGGTAGTTGAGTGCAGCTCCGTTGAGTTTCTCACTGAAGAATGCCACGGGCTTCTTGTTCTGGTGTAGCACGGCTCCAATTCCTAGACCTGAAGCATCACATTCAATCTCGAAGATAAGGTCAAAGTTAGGTAAAGAAAGAACCGGTGCTTGTGTTAGCTTCTCCTTCAAGGTATTGAAGGCTTGTTCTTGAGCAACCCCCCCACTTAAATGGCTGATTCTTCTTGATCACGGCTGTGAGCGGTGCAGCTACCGTGCTAAAATCCTTGACGAATCGTCTATAGAAGCTAGCTAGTCCGTGGAAACTCCGAACATGTCCAATGGTAGTGGGCGTGGGCCAATCTCGGATAGCTTTTATCTTCTCTTCATCCACCTGTATTCCTTGTTCACTAATAACAAAACCTAAGAACACAAGTTTGTTAGTACAAAAGACACACTTCTTTAGGTTAGCGTATAAGCTTTCCTTCCGAAGTGATTTAAATACAAGTTCTAGGTGTTCTAAATGATCCTTAAGATTTTTGCTGTAGATTAATATGTCATCAAAATAAACTACTACAAATTTTCCAATATAAGAACGAAGAACCTGGTTCATCAAGCGCATGAAGGTGCTGGGGGCGTTGGTGAGACCAAAGGGCATGACAAGCCACTCGTATAGCCCCTGTTTTGTTTTGAAAGCGGTTTTCCATTCGTCGCCTTCGCGCATACGTACTTGATGATATCCACTTTTAAGATCCACCTTTGAGAAGAGTGTGGAACCGCAGAGCTCGTCTAACATGTCGTCGAGACGTGGGATAGGGTGCCGGTACTTGATGGTTATGTTGTTGATGGCACGACAGTCTACACACATTCTCCAGGTGCCTCCTTTCTTTGGTACGAGCAGAACGGGCACAGCACATGGACTAAGACTTTCTCGGATGTAACCTTGGTCTAATAAGTCACTGATTTGTTTTTCCAATTCCTTGCTTTCCTCCGGATTCATCCTATAAGCGGGTTTGTTCGGCAGAGGTGTTCCTGGAACCAAATCGATTTGATGTTCTATACCTCTAATTGGTGGTAGTCCGGGTGGTAGTTCTTCGGGAAATACGTCCAAGTAGCTCTGGAGTAATGGTTGGACTTCCTCAGGAATTTCTAGATCACCTGTATCTGTACTTAGACATTCTTTGTAGAACATTAGTAGTACGGCGCCCTTGGCACCAAGGGACTTACCAACTGATCCGTAGCTTACGTAAAGGTTCGATGTACTTACCTCTCCGTCCTTAGCCATTTTTGCGTGAAGTGCATGAACTTGTGAGGGACTGAGAGGTGCAAGAGTGAACTTACGGTTTTGGTGTGTCACCGAGTATTGGTTAGTACGTCCATCATGTTGAGTTTCTCGGTCAAATTGCCAGGGTCTCCCTAAGAGGAGGTGTCCGGCTTGCATGGGCACTATATCACAAGTAACTTGATCAACATACTTACCAATGCTAAATGGAACCGTTACCTGTTCGGAGACCTTCATCTCGGCCTTGTCATTGAGCCACCGAAGCTTGTATGGGCGTGGATGCTTGGTCTTCACGAGTCCTAATTTCTCAACAAGAAGCTTGCTGGCCACGTTAGTACAAGAACCACCATCTATAATTAAATTGCAGACCTTGCCATTGATGGTGCATCGTGTATGAAAGAGATTTTCTCTTTGTGCGGTCTCCTCAGGTCCTACTTGAACATTGAGAACCCGTCTTATCATGAGTGATTCCCCAGTGTCCGGATACTCGATGTCTTCCCCGTGTTCTTCGGACTCGTCTACAGCCTCATCTTGTGACTCGTAATCTCCCGTGTTGGTGACGATCATTACTCTCCGGTTTGGGCAGTCTCTCGATATATGCCCTCTTCCCTGACACTTAAAACAAGTAATGTCACGAGTTCGATTATATTGGTTAGGAGACTTACCTTGTTCGTCACGGAAACTCCTTTGTGGTTCGGATGCCCTTGATTTGAACCTGGAATCTATCTCAACAGCTTTTCCTTTGTCGTGTACTTTGGACACATCATTCTTCCATGTTTGTGGAACATTTCTGGCACGATTGTTGCTGTTATTCTTGTGGTTAATCTGCTGCTCTATCTGAACCGATAGGTGTAGGAGTTCATGTAAACTCTTGTACTTGGCACGCTCAACTTTTCTTTGAATCCTATCTTGTAATCCATCGATGAATTGAGCCATCATAGCCTCCTCGGATTCTTCCAACTCCAGCGAGTTCATTAGCTTTTCAAACTCCTCAAAATAGTCCTCCACGCTCCTTGTTCCCTGTGTCAACTTACGGAAACGTTTTTGTAAGTCTCGATGAAAATGTTCAGGGACATACCTTAACCTCATTAGGTACTTCATGTCGGCCCAGTTGGTGACAGCTCCAAAGTGAAGTCGTCTCCGTTCAGCTATTGTCCTGTCCCACCATGCTAGGGCGTTTCCCGTGAGTTGAGCCGCAGCTACAGCCACCCTTTTGTTCTCTCGGTACCCATAACATTCAAAGATATACTCAAGTCTCCTTTCCCAATCCAAGTAAGCTTCGGGATCAGTTTTGCCTGCAAAAGATGGTGGAGTTAGCTTGATATCGTGATTACTTTCTCTAGGTTCTACCTCTCTTGGTCGGTGTCTCCGTAGAGGATCAACTCGACGTGGTTGTCGAGCTAGCGTGTCGAGTGAGTCTCCATCGGATTCTGAGAGAACTTCCTCTTCAGGATCAGGAGGGTGTTGTTGTGGTTGTTCCAAGCGGGTGAGGCGAGTGCCAAGTTCTTGGTGATTATCAACAATGCGTTGAGTCATAGTTCTCATGTCGGCTTGCATTGCACGTAAAACTTCCATCACATCTTGTTGACGTTCAGGACCTCCGTCAGCCATGCTTTACTCCAATCCGACTTGAATCCAAAGTGCTAAGGATACTGTAGATTTTCCTAGCAAAAGGAATCAACACCAGAATCAAAATTTCTCAAACAAAACAGATAAACAGCAAGGAAATTTGCAGTTTAGGTTTTGATATGGGAAAAATATGAAATGATGCTCAAAAATCACAATAACAATTTTTATATTTTCTGAAGAGTTTAAAGAAACAACAACAAAAGACGAAATATTTTTTTGAGGTTTTATGATTTTATGAAAATCGAAACAAACAGACGGGTAAAGCAGATTTGAGAATTTTTTTTTTTTTTGACAATGAACTAAAATATCAAATGAATTTCTAATTTACTGAAAACAATTTTCCTGGATGATAATGCGAGATTAGAATCCAAAACAAAAGACGAAATATTTTTATGATTTTTTTAAGATTTTATAAAATTCAAACAACAAGACAGACGAACTGAATTGAAACAAAACTACTATGAAAAGAAACAACCTGGGATAGGAAAAACCAAAGGCAGGAACCTTTGGCTCTGATACCAATGATATAAGACTCGAGTTGTACAAGTCTTTGAGCCGGATCTGAAGTGGAAACGAAGTTAGCTCGAAGCTCCTCCTCCGCTACAACTCACAAAACCGGTGTGGAAGGCTAAACAAGCAGCTCGAAGCTCCTCTTGTGAAACCTGATGGATGGGGTCGTGATGGTGGATCGATAAGCACCACAGGGAGTGTGAAAGGCTCCTTGATACAGCTTAAGAATCGTGGCTTTGTGAATCACACACAAAGACAAGATCGGAGGCAAACGTTTCAGCAACTTTCAAGCTAGAAGAAATTCGGTTCTTTATTGATGTAGGGTAAATAAAAAGATACACGGCCGGGGATCTTATAGTTTGATCCTTACGGCTACAACCTCTAGGGTTGCGACTCAAAGCAAAAACAACAGGACTTGTACGAAATTAAAAGAAAACGACACACACTCTCAATGGAAACAACATGCTGTTTCCTTATATGGAAAGTGTAGCTGCAGACACAAAATAAAAAGAAATAAAATAAAAGACTCTACTGGGACTCGAACTAGACTCCTTGTGGGCTTACTAGAGCCACTAGGCCGAGGCCATATCACCTGCAAGGAAACAGAAATAATTAAACACAAATCGTACCTGACTTGGACGAGAAGTCATCGCAGCTAGGTCTTTGGTTGGTCCGTTGTCCGGGACATCTTCAGCTGTGTCGAGTAGAGCTTGTATTGATACGTTGAATTCTTCTCTTAGTTTATCCCTCCTAGCTCTTGTGATAGGTCCAGCTACTTCTGGAATCTTGATGACATGGTCGTCCTCCACTTGATGCACTTGGTCCGCTACTTGCTTGTTGTGTGATCCTATATTCAACTCCTTGGCCTTTGCTCGGGTTATTGGACCTTCTTGAGTTTTCTCTTGAATATTTGTCACTTCAGTATGCTCCTCACGTGTGTCCTCGTCAGATAGTTCAGTTACCGGATTGATGTCCGCATCAAGTATTTAAGGATCGATCCCACAGAGAGTACTAGCTAACACGGAAGAATGCAATGAAAGAGTTTCTGGCTAAGACAATAATATGAAAGGGCTTTTGTTTGGGGTTTTCTAATGACTAAATGAATGAAACAAGAAAGTAAGCGAATTGGTTGTAAAGTAATATGAGGAAGCGTTGGGCGCCTAGGGTTATCTCGGGGTCTTCATGGTTCTAAACAAATGAGATGCAAGGTATTATGTGAATGCTAATGACATTAGTCTAGGTTCTCAACTACAAGCAAGATATGATTCTGGTTAGAGAATCACCCCCCAATCACACACCGGGAAGATAAGATGATGATGATAAGGCTCTAGGCTTGATCAGCAAGCGATCTGGAGTTGAATGGGACTATAAACGCCACGAGTGGATGCGGAAGGCCTCTTGATAAGTCCGGTTCGAACAATCTAATCGCTAGAATTGTTCTCAAGTTTCTAATTCGAATCACTCGAAAGAGAAGACAAGGATCTATCAGAGAAAAAGGTTTTTGATTAAAAAGATAGATAAGTAAAACAATAGAGTCTCAGAGACATATAAAGAAGAGGAGAGGAAGAGGAGAAGAGAAGAGAGAGAGAAGAGCGTGTTTACGAGACATGCCTTGGTAAACAACAACTCGAAACAAAGCAGAAACTTAAATGTAGAGTTTAAATTTAAAATCAGAGATAAAGAGGATATGGGCCACGCCTAAAATGTCTTGATAGTGGTCCTAAGTGTGGATTGGACTAGAGGTGGCATAGATGACGCATGAGCCACAAGCCTCGTTAAAAACCTTATCTCGGAAAACCACTTGGGAAAAACCAGAGATGAAGGAAAAGAGTGCAAGTGGATCGTACGGCCATGCTCTAGCCATCTCGAGTGTGTATGTTGACAGGTGTGGCCTTGACACAACCACTAATACCCGAGTGATCCTCTTGAGTCTTTGTCGGATGTAGCATGACTCCATTAGGTGGTGTAACTTCTTGATCCGTAACAATTCTTGACCCCTAAAGCTGCTTTCCTAGCTCCTTTTGCTCTTGGCTCGAACACCACTCCTTGTGCATCACCATCTCCAAGTCCTTGTGTCTTGATGCTTCCTAGGATCATATCATGCCCCTCCTGTTGAAAAGGATTTGTCCTCAAATCCGCTTGACCTGCCACAAACAATATTAAGTTAGAAGCATCAAAAGGGTAAAACAACAATGACTTATCTTGGTAATGAAAAGAAAGGGAAAGAGTAGTATCGGGAATTCTCAAGAGAGATTCAGCTTCATGGTGGCGTCCTTTGAGAACGTTGGGGAGAACTCCCAGCATCTCCATAAGAAGAAATATCTTGAAAACGTTCAGGTCCTTTGACATAACGACTCCAATTCCAGTCCTTACGAAATTTGGCGAGAGAACTTCCAGATCGGGTGGCTTCTCCTTTGTACCTGCAATGTTTTCAACAGCTTTGGCAAAGAGCAAGTGTGTTATCACAATTATGGAAGTACCATAAACAAATAAACACTTCTTAGCTTGATTCAAAACATTATCCTTGTCAAGTTCTTCTTTTTCATGCATCTTCTGTTCCGAATATTCTTTGAATAATCCTAACTTTTTCTCAATGATTTCTGGATAAAATAAACTCATATTCACAGCCCTTAAATCCTGAGAAACAAGTCAAGATGAAAAGATACTTACCTGAACAAGGTCCTTGGTGTATTTGGTGCTTGTAAACATCGTAGCAAATGAAAATAGTGTTGGATCCGGGGGTTCTTCTTGGATCGGGGCATTGTTGGTGACCATCTCATACTCTCTCGAGGTGTCTAAAAACTCTCCTGGTTGCCAACGATAGGTTAAATATGATCCTGATGATGAAAGATCCATTTTAGGCTCCACGGGATACTTTTGAAGTGATGTGATCCAAAACTCGAATGGTACAGGTCTTGAATGTTCTAGATAGTCTCCAGGTCTCCATATGTGGCTTTGAGATGCATCTTGATGAAGACAATGGATGGTTTTTCCAGTGGGTAGCTTTGCTTGCAATTCAATGTCTTTGAAAACTTGTCCACAGTGATCTCTTGCTTTATTCCTATCAAGACAAGAAGAAAACTCCATGTTAGTTAGTAGAAAATCAACAACAGAACGAGGTTTTACTATTATCGATTTAGAGCCATTAGAAATCATTCTAAAGCCCATGAAAAATCCTTGTTGAGCCGAAATACTCCTGCCTTGAACTGGTTGCGTCTCCTTAAGAAAGTTGTCATCACTTTGCTCTTCTTTTTCTTTAGCTTTATCTTGAATTCCATCACCATAGATCATCGCCACATTGTAGTTGTAGGAGTTATTAGGCTGTAGCTTCTTCGGTTCAGTACCTATAGACACATCCTGCAAAAATTTAAGTTCACTCGGGGGCACCGGTGGAGGGTTAGAAGAACAAGTAATTTTATTCAAAGAGGTAAATAAGTTTGGATCAAAAGGTTCATCTTCTTTCTCTTTACCAGACATGGCCAAGTAATTAGCTTGCTTACCTTTGAGTTTGGTTTTGTCAAGATATACTTCATCTGGTGGCAATGGTACAAGACTAATCTTCTTTTCTTGAAAAGGTTTTGACACCGAAATGGTACAATCTGCACCAAGAGAAAGCAAGTTAGCTCTCATTCGTTTTTGAGAGTCTAGATAATTACCTCGGGTATTCACAGGTGGCAAAACGTCTGGTGGTTTCTCATTAGTCTCAACACTATGACAAGCTGTAGGTAAGTTATTGTGGGCCAGAACTGCTTCAGTTTGAGTAAACCCTCCTAACGCTCGTGTTGTTGCTTCTTTAGGCGATTCTTGGCTTGGAGCTTGTTGTAGTAGTTCTGGTGGTGCTTGTGGAGCATACTTATTCCTTAGTAGTTCCTTAAGATCTCTCCAGGTCGTGATAGTCGGCTTGTTGTAATACCAGCGTTCATAAACTTCATCCAACAACGATTTGTAAGCATCTCCAATGAGTCAGCCAATGGCATAAGCTAACCTCTTCTCTTTCAGAATGTGATTGTAGTAGAACCAATCCTCCATGTTTTGTTCCCACTCTAAGTAGTTTTCTTTCCCTGAAAATTTCCAAATTCAAAGCTCATTAGTTGGTTAGAAATCAGAACAAAACTCAGATTTGGGAGCGTGAGAGGTTTTATGTGGGCTGCGCCGAGTTGATCTCGTTGTATTGTCTGGCAGCTCGGGATTAAGCTCTTGTTCCCTCCCTTTTAGTGATCTGCTCTGCTCTTGTAGAAGTCCTTGACGAAGTCTTTGACGAAGTGCAGCCATGTTGTTATCCATTACTTGCTCCATGTTTGCTGTAATCGCTTCAACGAGTTGCTTGTTGCGGTTGCTGAGTGTTTCCTCATCATGATCGGCCATCTCTGCCTGAAAATCAACTCAAAAAGTAACCAGTAAAGAGTCCTTTAAAAGATAGAATTGGCCCTAATTCATAAGAACACGAAAATGACCCTTGGTATCCTAGTTTCTCCGAAGAACCCTAATCGCGACTGTGGAAGTCGATCGGTCACTAACAATTATAAAATATTTTCAGAAAATTCCCAAGCCAATTTTAACAAATACTAGACTCATCCTAATTTTATTTTCAGTTGATTTCACAATTTTTTCACGAGCCAATATTTAAATAAAATTCATACAAGTTGGGACGAAAATCACTTAACTTCTCGATGTGGCTCTGATACCACTTGATATGATTCTGGTTAGAGAATCACGCCCCAATCACACACCGGGAAGCTAAGATGACGATGATAAGGCTCCAAGCTTGAGCAACAAGCGATCTGGAGTTGAATGGGACGATAGACGCCACGAGAGGATGCGGAAGGCCTCTTGATAAGTCTGGTTCGAACAATCTAATCGCTAGAATTGTTCTCAAGTTTCTAATTCAAATCACTCGAAAGAGAAGACAAGGATCTATCAGAGAAAAAGGTTTTTGATTAAAAAGATAGATAAGTAAAACAATAGAGTCTCAGAGACATATAAAGAAGAGGAGATGAAGAGGAGAAGAGAAGAGAGAGAGAAGAGCATGTTTACGAGACATGCCTCGGTAAACAACAACTCGAAACAAAGCAGAAACTTAAATGTAGAGTTTAAATTTAAAATCAGAGATAAAGAGGCTATGGGCCACGCCTAAAATGTCTTGATAGTGGGCCTAAGTGTGGATCGGACTAGAGGTGGCATAGATGACGCATGAGCCACAAGCCTCGTTAAAAACCTTATCTCGGAAAACCACTTGGAAAAAACCAGAGATGAAGGAAAATAGTGCAAGTGGATCATACGGCCATGCTCTATCCATCTCGAGTGTGTATCTTGACCGGTGTGGCCTTGACACAACCACTAATACCCGAGTGATCCTCTTGAGTCTTTGCCGGATGTAGCAAGACTCCATTAGCGTAGTGTAACTTCTTGATCCGTAACATTTCTTGACTCCTAAAGCTGCTTTCCTAGCTCCTTTTGCTCTTGGCTCAAACACCACTCCTTGTGCATCACCATCTCCAAGTCCTTGTGTCTTGATGCTTCCTAGGCTCATATCAAAACACGAATGAACAAACAACCTATGGATAATAGAATGAATGTCTAAGATCCCCGTACTCCATTACTCAACTCACGCAGGCAACGACGCACGGTTCAAAGCATTAATAATAAGTTTGACAAGTTCACAAAGCTCCATGACTCAACTACAACAGGCCATGACGCGAAGATTCAGTAACACTAGGTCCGAGAGCTAGGTTTACGCGGTTAGCACTCCTATTATCTACGTTTAGTGCTTGGTGATCAGTTTAAGCAACATGCATTAAGATAGAGATGTCCCAAGAGATGTCTTATCAAATTCAATGGGCAGCTAGTTACTCCCCGGCAACGGCACCAAAAAGTTTGATGTGTGTGATTTATGCTCCAATATTTTACCTCAAAAGAAACACACGACTACTGCAAGTGCACAGTTAAACGTATGTAGTATTTAAGGATCAATCCCACAGAGAGTACTAGCTAACACGGAATGAATGCAATGAAAGAGTTTCTGGCTAAGACAATGATATGAAAGGGGTTTTGTTTGGGGTTTTCTGATGACTAATTGAATGAAACAAGAAAGTAAATAAATCGGTTGTAAAGTAAAATGAGGAAGCGTTGGGCGTCTAGGGTTATCTCGGGGTCTTCAGGGTTCTAAACAAATGAGATGTAAGGTGATATGCGAATGCTAATGACTATAGTCTAGGTTCTCAGCTACAAACACGAATGAACAAACAACCTATGGATAATATAATGAATGTCTAAGATCCCTGTACTCTGTTACTCAACTCACGCAGGCAATGACGCACGGTCCAAAGCATTAATTACGAGTTTGATAAGTTCACAAAGCTCCATGACTCAACTATCGCAGGCCATGACGCGAAGCTTCAGTAACACTAAGTCCGAGAGCTAGGTTTATGCGGATAGCGCTCCTATTCTCTAGGTTCAGCGTTTGGTGATCAGTTCAAGCAACATGCATTAAGATAGAGATGTCCCAAGAGATACCTAATATATGACTAAGGTTCGGACCTAACAAACTAAATGAATCTAACCATGAATTCCCTTTGAATCACCCCATGAAACCCAACAAAGAGATCTACTCGCTCATGATGCAAAGAAACACAATAAATATCATAATAAACAACATCATAAACGATTCAAGTATATCAAAAGGGTTCAAAGGAAACTTCTCTAAAGATGTCACAGAAGATAACTTGTCTCCCTACAAAGCAAACAGAAGATGTAGAAAGAGATAAAGAAGAAGAGAGGTGATGGAACTTCGGTAGAGGAGGCTCGACTTCATGGGCTTGGAGGCGACAAGAGGGGCTCTTTTGAGGAGGCGGCTCTTGTCTCTGGAAGCTTAAAGTCAGTTCTATAGGTTATGTTTAGGGTTCCACACGCGGAAGTTAGGTTTAGGAGGAGTATTTATAGGGTTTTAGGCTTAGGAAATCGGATTAGGGCTTTCGGGACAAAACTACGTAGTTTCATTAAGTAGCAAGGTCGAGGCGTCAGTACCGGTCACGGGGCCTTATGGCCAGTAGTGCCAAGGAGGATGGTACCGGTCGCGACCCGGTGTGGCCGGTCACGACCCGGTGTGGCCGGTCGCGACCCGGTGTGGCCGGTCGCGTCAAGAGGCTCACTACCGGTCATGCACCTTGTGACCGGTATCGACAGAGCTTCACTCAACGAGGTGTATCTCTCAAACGGCTGATGGGATTGCTCTGATTCTTCTTCCAGGTGAAACTTGATATTTCTGGCTTTCCATAGACACCAAGAAATACCAAATTGGGTATGGGAAGTCCCTCAAAAGATGTCGTACTTCTGGAGGTTTCCAGTTATCCGAAAATGGTTATTTGCTTAGCCTCTTTATCCATTTTGCTTAAAAACTCTTAAATAACTCCTGGAGGCTCAAATGGTGGGAAATGCCTCCAAAGTATCCATAATCACTTGCTTTCTCCTTTAGAAACCTAATAAAAACATTGGAAAATTGGGCCAAAATACGATGTTATCAATCGACACCAAGCCCCATCCGACGGATCCACTTTGGCAAGAATTGTGCAAGGCTGTTGTGGCTGTTGTAGCTGATGTGGCTATGCCTCACGCACCATGGTACGCTTATATTGCAAACTATCTTGCTGCGGAGTGTGAACAGATATGTTCATGGGGTACGCTAAAAAAAAATTTATGCGCGAACTCAGGCGTTACTATTGGGATGAACCTTCCTTGTATAGGTATTGTGCATACGGAATTTATAGGCGGTGCATTGCTGAGACAGAAATGCAAGATGTGTTGTACCACTGTCGTGGATCTGAATACGCTGGACATTTTGCTACTTTCAAGACAGTATCTAAGATTCTTCAGGCCGGCTTTTCGTGGCCAACTATGTTAAGGGATGCTCACATGTTCATTTCTCAGTGTGATGCTTGTCAGCGAAGGGGGGGGGGGAAGATCAGAAAGCGACATGAGATGTCACAGAATTTCATCGTGGAAGTTGAAGTTTTCGATTGTTGGGGCATTGACTTCATGAGACATTTTCCTTCCTCTTATGGGAATCAATACATCTTAGCTGCTGTAGACTACGTGTCTATGTGGGTGGAACCTATCACCAGCCCGACCAATGATTCTTCTATGGTTCTTAAGCTGTTCAAGACCATTATCTTCCCTCGATTTGAAGTGCCTTGAATTGTGATAAGTGATGGTGGTTCTCACTTTATCAACAAGGTTTTTGAGAAGTTGTTAAGGATACATGGTGTACATCATCGAGTGGCTACTCCTTATCACTTTTAGACAAGCGGTCAGGTCGAAGTTTCTTACAGGCAGATTAAAGAAATTCTTGAGAAAACTGTTAGCGTTACTAGGAAAAACTGGTCTGCAAAGTTGGACGACGCGCTCTGGGCATACCGAACTGCTTTCAAGACACCTCTGGGGACTACACCGTTCCATCTGCTTTATGGGAAAGCATGCCACCTTCCAGTGGAACTACAACACAAAGCGGCATGGGCATTTAAGCGTATGAATTTCCATCAAGCCCGCTGCAGAGAGAAGATTGATTCAGCCGAACGAATTGGATGAAATCAGGTTCCACGCATATGAGAGTTCAAAGCTGTACAAAAAGAGGACGAAGGCTTACCACGACAAGAAAATCATTTCCAGAACCTTCGAACCCAATGGCTAGGTACTTTTGTTTAACTCTCGTCTGCAATTATTTCCAGAAAAATTGCGCTCTCGTTGGTCACGTCCTTTTACTGTCAAGGAAGTCCGACCACATGGTGCAGTTGTTTTGATGAGCTCGGACGGGGAACAATTTGCTGTGAATGGTCAAAGGGTGAAACACTATTGGGCAAAGGCTAAGATACCATGTGGACACAACGTACGTCTGGATGAAGCACATGCTGCGTAATTTCGCTGCTAAGTCAAGCTAATGTCTGAAAACAAGCTCTTGGTGGGAGGCAACCCACCGGTGAGTCTGTACATATGCATTTTCTTTGTTTTTGTTTTACCTTTTGTTTTATTTTGTTTTGTTTCGATCTCAGGAATCTAGTTACTCTCGGAGCTGTCCATCAGTGTCGATCGACACCCACCCATTGGTGTAGATCGACACCAGGTAATTGCAAAAGACGCGTTTCGACGGGTGTCAATTGACACCAACACCCAGTCGTCTTCGTTTTCATTTTCTCAAACACCCGAGAAACACAACCTCCGAAATCAAAATCGCCAAACCTTAAATTTCTTTATTTCTTGCTCATATCTTGTGATTTTTGGTTCTATCTTGCTTGTTTTTCCCTCTTAAACCATTTCCAACATTCCTTTTTCAGATCTGTGAGCAAGGGAGACTGTAGGAAGCGTATGAGAGGCGAGGGTTCTGGGAGCGAAAACCTTCCCCTCCGCGAGGTTTTTCGCGATTATTTCACCTCCACCACCACCAGAGATTGTCTCCAGACCTCCATGGCCCAAGAGAGAAGGTCTCAGGATCCCTTCTTAACGCCGGTGGAAAGGGACGCCGAAGGACGAAACCAAATAAGACGATTGCATCTATCGGCCGATTTCTGAGAAGTGGGACGAGTACGATACATTGTTCTACAATGCTTGGTTGGGAGTTGAAATCAAGCCGACTAGATTCGCAGATAACTGCTCTCTGTGAAGGATGGGTATCAAAGAAAACGTGCTCCGCATGGTTTAGAAGATTGGTTTTGGGCACATGTGCTCAAGGCACTACGATCTCTATCCGAATTTGGTTCTCCAATTCATGGCCACTGCCCGTATCTACTACCGCAGCGAGATGGCTCGCAACGCTCAGGAAGGTACCCTTACTGTCCTTATTCGTGGTATCCGGTACCATATCTCCATCAGGGAGCTTTGTGTGTTGTACGGTTTTGATGCAATCAGACGAGCGTCTCACTCCCTGCGTTTCGTGACGCTCAGGTTTATTGGTCCAAGATTGGGGTCGGCCGCTATAATTCCAAGACGTCTACACTAACAGATATTCGCCATCCGGTTTTAAGGTACGTCGTTCAACTCATTGCCAACACTATTCTGTGCAAGATGGAGCCAGGTAAGATGCGTCGCTCTAAGTTGACTTTGTTGTGTTATGAGCTAGAGGACTTTTGTGTTGCTGAGTGCGAGTGGGAGGAGTTGGATCCTCACGTCAGTTTGGGCGCTGTTTTTGCTCATCATTTGGTCTCCATGAAGACCAAGCCTTTCATTGGTAGTGGTACCAAGACAAAGAGTGTTGGGAGCATTCTCACACCAATCTTCCGTCACTGCTAGATCAGCACAGAGAGCAGCACCGTCGTCACCCATCGCTCCCTCATGACAAAGGAGTATTTGAGGAACGCTCGTTTTCTCAAGCCCAACTGGTTTTGGTGTTATCGAGATGAGACAGGGGCACACATGGTACAACTTCCCAACCCTTCTCTCACTGTCATCACCGACGACCCATAGCAGCTCTGTTTCCAGCCGTCGTCCACAGACCTCTGTGCAGTGCCACCTACCCTACGTCGTCGAGGATCTTCTTCCCAGGCTGCTCCTACTGCCGCTGAGGTAAGCCATCCTGATATAAGACTCGAAATGAACTAGTCTTTGAGCCGGATCTGAAGTGGAGACGAAGTTAGCTCGAAGCTCCTCCTCCGCTACAACTCACAAAACCGGTGTGGAAGGCTAGACAAGCAGCTCGAAGCTCCTCTTGTGAAACCTGATGGATGGGGTCGTGATGGTGGATCGATAAGCACCACAGGGAGTGTGAAAGGCTCCTTGATACAGCTTAAGAATCGTGGCTTTGTGAATCACACACAAAGACAAGATCTGAGGCAAAAGTTTCAGCAACTTTCAAGCTAGAAGAAATTCGGTTCTTTATTGATGTAGGGTAAATAAAAAGATACACGGCCGGGGATCTTATAGTTTGATCCTTACGGCTACAACCTCTAGGGTTGCGACTCAAAGCAAAAAACAACAGGACTTGTACGAAAATAAAAGGAAACGGCACACACTCTCAATGGAAACAACATGCTGTTTCCTTATATGGAAAGTGTAGCTACAGACACAAAATAAAAAGAAATAAAATAAAAGACTCTACTGGGACTCGAACTAGACTCATTGTGGGCTTACTAGAGCCACTAGGCCGAGGCCATATCACCTGCAAGGAAACAGAAATAATTAAACACAAATCGTACCTGACTTGGACGAGAAGTCATCGCAGCTAGGTCTATGGTTGGTCCGTTGTCCGGGACATCTTCAGCTGTGTCGAGTAGAGCTTGTATGGACACGTTGAATTCTTCTCTTAGTTTATCCCTCCTAGCTCTTGTGATAGGTCCAGCTACTTCTGGAATCTTGATGACATGGTCGTCCTCCACTTGATGCACTTGGTCCGCTACTTGCTTGTTGTGTGATCCTATATTCAACTCCTTGGCTTTTGCTCGGGTTATTGGACCTTCTTGAGTCTTCTCTTGAATATTTGTCACTTCAGTATGCTCCTCACGTGTGTCCTCGTCAAATAGTTCAGTTACCGGATTGATGTCCGCATCATACTCTCCCTCTTGAGAAGGTTTTGTCCTCAAAACTTGTTCATCTGAGACATAAGGTGAAAGGTCAGCAACATTAAAGCTATGTGAAATGTTGTACTCACCTGGAAGCTCCAGCTTGTAGGCGTTGTCGTTGATTTTCTCAAGTACTTTGAACGGTCCATCGCCTCGAGGTGCTAGTTTGGAACTTCTCTTCCGAGGAAACCTCTCCGGTCGCATGTGAATCCATACCCACTCTCCGGGCTCAAAGATGACTCGCTTGCGTCCTTTGTCCCTTTGCGCTTTGATCTTCTCATTCTTCTTGAGAATCTTATCTCGTGCTTGTTCATGTAGTTTCTTGATGTATTCGCCTCGGTTCTTGCCATCGACATTGATTTGTTCGGTGTGCGGTATAGGAGTTAAATCAATCGGTGTTAAGGGCCTGAAACCATAGACAGTCTCAAAGGGAGAAAGATTAGTAGTAGAGTGCCTGGCATGATTATAGGCGAACTCAACAAATGGTAGACAATGAACCCATGTTTTTAAGTTCTTTCCGAGTGTGGCTCTAAGTAAAGTGGAAAGGGTTCGGTTTACCACTTCCGTTTGTCCATCCGTTTGTGGATGACAAGTAGTTGAGAACAAGAGCTTTGTCCCCATCTTCCTCCACAAGGTTCTCCAAAAGTGTCCTAAAAATTTGACATCACGGTCAGAGACAATAGTTCTAGGAACACCATGTAATTTTACCACTTCTTTGAAGAACAGATCGGCGATTTGGGAGGCATCATTGGTCTTGTTGCACGGTATGAAATGTGCCATCTTCGAGAATCTATCAACCACCACGAAGATTGAATCCTTGTGCTGAACCTGTGGTAACCCTAAGACAAAATCCATGGAAATATCTTCCCAAGGGGCGTTAGGGATAGGCAAAGGTAAGTATAATCCGTGAGGATGGGACCTGGATTTGGCTTGGTGGCAAGTCACACATTTGGCACAAGTCTTCTCGACGTCCTTCTTGATATGAGGCCAATAGAAATGATCCGTCACTACAGCCAATGTCTTGTCAATGCCAAAATGACCCATAAGACCACCTCCGTGAGCTTCCTTGAGCAACAAGTCACGCATGGATCCTCTTGGTATGCATAGTCTTTTATCCCTGAAAAGAAATCCATCATGCAAATAGTAGGAATGGAATTCACCCTTACCACAGGCTTCATAAGCCTCGGAAAAATCAGGATCCGTGGCATAGTGATCCTTGAGATGCTCAAACCCCATGATTTTGGCTTCTAGCGTAGTGATTAGTATGTATCGTCGGGATAAGGCATCAGCTACCACATTTTCTGCGCCCTTCTTGTACTTAATGACGTAAGGAAACGTTTCTATGAACTCCAGCCATCTTGCATGTCGCCTCTTGAGTGTTGTTTGTCCTCGGAGATGCTTGAGAGTCTCATGATCGGTGTGGATGATGAACTCCTTGGACAGTAGGTAGTGCTGCCAGGTTTGTAAGGATCGGACTAGGGCGTACAACTCTTTGTCATATGTCGGGTAGTTGAGTGCAGCTCCGTTGAGTTTCTCACTGAAGAATGCCACGGGCTTCTTGTTCTGGTGTAGCACGACTCCAATTCCTAGACCTGAAGCATCACATTCAATCTCGAAGATAAGGTCAAAGTTAGGTAAAGAAAGAACCGGTGCTTGTGTTAGCTTCTCCTTCAAGGTATTGAAGGCTTGTTCTTGAGCAACTCCCCACTTAAATGGCTCATTTTTCTTGATCACGGCTGTGAGTGGTGCAGCTACCGTGCTAAAATCCTTGACGAATCGTCTATAGAAGCTAGCTAGTCCGTGGAAACTCCGAACATGTCCGATGGTAGTGGGAGTGGGCCAATCTCGGATAGCTTTTATCTTTTCTTCATCCACCTGTATTCCTTGTTCACTAATAACAAAACCTAAGAACACAAGTTTGTTAGTACAAAAGACACACTTCTTTAGGTTAGCGTATAAGTTTTCCTTCCGAAGTGATTTAAATACAAGTTCTAGGTGTTCTAAATGATCCTTAAGATTTTTGCTGTAGATTAATATGTCATCAAAATAAACTACTACAAATTTTCCAATATAAGAACGAAGAACCTGGTTCATCAAGCGCATAAAGGTGCTGGGGGCGTTGGTGAGACCAAAGGGCATGACAAGCCACTCGTATAGCCCCTGTTTTGTTTTGAAAGCAGTTTTCCATTCGTCGCCTTCGCGCATACGTACTTGATGATATCCACTTTTAAGATCCACCTTTGAGAAGAGTGTGGAACCGCAGAGCTCGTCTAACATGTCGTCGAGACGTGGGATAGGGTGCCAGTACTTGATGGTTATGTTGTTGATGGCACGACAGTCTACACACATTCTCCAAGTGCCTCCTTTCTTTGGTTCGAGCAGAACGGGCACAGCACATGGACTAAGACTTTCTCGGATGTAACCTTGGCCTAATAAGTCACTGATTTCTCTCTCCAATTCCTTGCTTTCCTCCGGATTCATCCTATAAGCGGGTTTGTTCGGCAGAGCTGTTCCCGGAGCCAAATCGATTTGATGTTCTATACCTCTAATTGGTGGTAGTCCGGGTGGTAGTTCTTCGGGAAATACGTCCAAGTAACTCTGGAGTAAGGGTTGGACTTCCTCAGGAATTTCTAGATCACCTGTATCTGTACTTAGACATTCTTGGTAGAACATTAGTAGTAGGGCGCCCTTGGCACCAAGGGACTTACCAACTGATCCGCAGCTTACGTAAAGGTTCGATGTACTTACCTCTCCGTCCTTAGCCATTTTTGCGTGAAGTGCATGAACTTGTGAGGGACTGAGGGGTGCAAGAGTGAACTTACGGTTTTGGTGTGTCACCGAGTATTGGTTAGTACGTCCATCATGTTGAGTTTCTCGGTCAAATTGCCAGGGTCTCCCTAAGAGGAGGTGTCCGGCTTGCATGGGCACTACATCACAAGTAACTTGATCAACATACTTACCAATGCTAAATGGAACCGTTACCTGTTCGGAGACCTTCATCTCGGCCTTGTCATTGAGCCACCGAAGCTTGTATGGGCGTGGATGCTTGGTTTTCACGAGACCTAATTTCTCAACAAGAAGCTTGCTGGCCACGTTAGTACAAGAACCACCATCTATAATTAAATTGCAAACCTTGCCCTAAGAAGATAAATGGAGAGACAAGATGATTTGAGGGGTTGGACATAAAAACTCAAAGAAGTCATCCTCAAGCTCCACAACCTCAAGCATCAAGATCAAACCCGAAAAATGCCCAAAAGAGAACAGAAACAATAGCAAGCTTTGATGCTCCTCATTATCATGAGTCAAGATATGGAATCCACCCTCCCCCAAAAGAAGTTAATGCTTATGAAATCAAGACAAGTTTGATTAGATTGATTCAAGAATCCAAGTTTTAGGGACTAGCAATGGAGAATCCCTACGATCATTTGGACTCCTTTGAGAGGTTGTGTAGCACGTTTAGGATTGGTGGTGTCCCCGAAGATAGTATCAAGCTTATTTGGTTCCCATTTTCTCTTGGATAAAAAGCAAGCAAATGGGAGAGAGACATACCATCTCATTTGGTTAAGTCTTGGGATGATTGCAAGAAGAATTTCCTTCTAAAGTTCGACTCTAAGCAAACAACGGTCCAATTTAGAAGGGACCTTGAGCTTCAAACATAGAAATCATGAAAGTTTTCTTGAAGCATATATAGGAAAGACGTAAGGGATATACTCGAGATTGTCGCCATCATGGATTCAACAAGCAAGCTATCCTTATTATTTTGTATTGGGAAGTTCATAATGAGCTAAAGTTGATATTGGATGCGGCTAGCAAAGGGCATTTTGCAAATATCACCGTAGAATAAGGAGAGCTACTTGTTGAGAAATTCTCCCAGAGTATTGATAAAACATTTTTCAACTTTCAATTAGCATATCGTGTGTAAGCACTTTAGGTTATCGATCCTCGCGGAAACTAGACTAGCACACCAAAAATACAAATCATGTCTTAAGCTAAGCAAAATAGAGGTTTTGTTTTTTAAACAAAATTTGAAAGTAAATAGATAGAGCGGAAAACTATTAAAAAGATTCTAAAGATCAATTAATTAAAGCGAACTCTGGGGATATAGGTATTCGACTTAGAGCGACTAATTGTAAGCTAAGGGAGCTTTAAACAACGTAAATTAGCTAATCCTTCGGTCTTAGAACACTAAACTTGAGTTGAGTAATCCACTTCCATGGTATTAATCTCTTCCTTAATTACATAATTCATCAATAACTTCCTTTAGCGATCATGCAATCAAAGAGCATTAATTACAAGCCTAACTAACCACCTAACACCTTAATTACCTATTTTCATAGGCTAAACATGTTAAGAACTTATTTATTTGAGTCAAAATTTTTAACAAACACCTTGTGGAGATGAAATGCTTAAGCTCCAAATTACCAATTCATTGGCTAATCTAGCATTAAGAACACCTAATAAGCCAGGATCCATAACATTCCAAACCTATACTCCGATAATTCACCCTTAGTCACTCTAAATCTTCCTCATCCCAAGAGATCTAAGAGACTACTCACAAGTCATCATGTTAACACTAAGTAATAGATTTAATACTTGGTTCAACATGATTCTTAGTGAATAGATAAGAGATTTAAAAGCAAATCCAAGACTTAAAACATAAAAGATCAAAAGTTGATACAATGTTCTTGAGAGAATATCAAAAGAGGTTCTCTACATCTCTCTCTCCAACAAATCATGAGCTCTCTAATTAGGTTTAGAGGCTATTTATAGTGAAAAATAAAGGAAGAAGGGTTTAACACTTAAGCAATCATGTAAATCAGGTTAAGAAGCAAAATTAAAAATTCTTGGCTGGTCTAGCAACATCATCAAACCCCTGCAGCAAACCGTGGGGCTCCATTGGTGTACTAAAGACAGCTACAAGTCCCCGCTGGTTCTAAAGGCAGTTTCGGTGAGCTTCGTAGAGGTGGTCTTCAAGCCGCTGCATCATACGGCTTCTCACTAAATGGGTTGTACCTCCTTAACCGCCGTCCCAAATCACTCGAGACAAATTCCATTGGAAAGATAACTCAATTTTGCATAACTTTCTTGAAGGGCTATGGATCTGAATCTCAATGGAAGGTCTTCATCTGAGTCAATCTTTGAAACACTTCGAAATGGTTCTTCATCATCATTTCTCTAATTTACACCCAAATAATCCCTATTGTTGCATAGCTCATTCTAGAAACTACAAGACAATAAAACATCCAAACATATGCTCCTATAATCTAATTATGCAATGAAACAGACATGAAAACAATTAGAAATAAATTCTAAAAGAAGCTAAAATTGCAACATATCAATAATTCATAGGAATATACACAAAGACTTTTGAGCAATCTTATGATTAGATAAAAACAATACAATTTAATTTACAAAATGTATTATATATATTGAGTGATGGATCCTATATCCACAGAGAGGTCATGCTTGACATGAGCCGTTTAAGGGATCCATTCATTGACAGCAGGTAGGGATGTTAAAAACGGGTTTTTACCGGTTAGGTAGCCGAAACCCGCATAAAATATTGAGCCTGTATGCCTGCTTGTTTTGTTGAATAAAATCTGGGCTTAAAACGGGCGGGTTTTATTTACCCCGTGTTTTATTCGGATTTACCCTATCGGGTAATGTGTACCCGTCGGGTTTTTGTTTTAGAAGAACAAATTGTCTTTCATCCTCAAATTAATCTAATTCGTACCATTTTCTTTTGTAATTTGTTATTAGGGATTATGTTATTGAAGAATAAAAGACTAATAACAAAGTGAAATTAAATAAATGATAACTTCATGATATATTGATGTAGATGATCATTAACATATATATAGTTTATATCTTTCTGTAAAACTAAACGTAACAGTTTAGTAAACATTTAAAAATATATTTATTTTATATTTTGGTGAATAAAAATAAGTATTTAATGTAAAAATTGGATTTAATGTAAGACAAAAACAAATCATCAATTAAACTACACAAAAACAAAATATATATATATATATATATAAAGAAAGAAAAACAAAATTTGGGTACCCGTGGGTACACCCGAAACCTACAGGTTTTTTTCGGGTAATACTATTCGGGTTTCGGATGATTCTGGGTTTTTCGAAAACGGGCTCAAAACAGGCGGGTTCAAATTGGGTTCGGGTCGGGCTGGGTTTTTTTACCCACCGCAACATCCCTAACAGCAGGTGAACTGTCAGCTATGTGCCAATAATGATGCTTGATTACTCTTTTTTTTTTTAACGTCTCTTTTATTATTATCTGAAACAAGAGTTTATATGATTACAGAGAGATCATTCATATACATACTTTTTTAGAAAAAAGGCTAAAGAACGATATATACAACGTAAGAAGCGAATTTTGACGATGCTCCTTTTTCAGAAGACTCTTACTCGCTAACAGATAAAATCTGTTATTTTCCTCCTCCGTACACGAGCTCCACCTATTGCGATTCTTGGCAATCAAACTCTACCGAAGAGAGACATAAACTCTACTGAAGAGAGACATAAAATAACTTACAACCAAGAAAAAATCAGAACAGAAAATATGACTCATTTTTCATCCCAAATGAATCTAACGAACTATTATATATGATAAACGTCATACTCCTTAATCCATAATCCTAAATCTCTAACTGCTTCCAAATCTGAAAATGGTTGATTTTGGTAAAAAAACACCTTACACCATTGGAGATCATACCAACCGAATTTGCACAAAAGTCATTGTGTACTAGTTATGCACGCACCGGATTTCGCACATATTTGGCAGGAATCGGATTTTGCACAGGATTCGTACAAATATAATTTCGCCCGGATTTTGCACGACGCAAAATAACAGTAATGAAGATCAATGAAATTTCTCCAAAGAAAAAAAAATATAAAGTCACGAAACTCGTGCTTTTTCAAATTTTTATCCTCAAAATCTGATGTTTTTATTTAGATAAAACCTAACTTATGTAAAGTACAATTAGAAAGAGTACGACCGACGCCGGAGTCGACGCCGGCCGACAAATGTTGCAGAAAAAATGGAAGAGAAGGAGATTGAAAATGAAAGATGATCTTTGAAAGAAAAAAATTGGGAGAGAATAAACAGTTACTTTGTTGTTGCAGTTTCCAGAGATGTAAACAACGATGCTTGATTACTCTAGCCAAGTTTGAGCATTCTCAATTCTGAACAACATTGTAGTTTCATTGAGGAATTCAACATTGATTTTTGCTGAATTTTCTGGCATAATCCATATCTGATTAACCGTGGCATGTATTTTCTCCACATGAAGATAAATACTCATGAAATATCCAACAACAAAACACTCTCACAGAGAAGCTGCATCAACCAGAATCTCATCGGGAATGAAGATCTCTGCAACACCCATTTGTACAACAACTTTGCACATGAAACTTCTTTGAAGGCGAGACATGATCATGCTGGCATGCTGGAGAAAATGGACGAGTGGAAGAGCTCACTGGCGAAGGCGGATGCGCGCCACCGGCTAATTTTTCATGACCGTTTTACCTTTTTCATTGAATTTAGATTTATTTCTAAACTATTTTTTTAGGCTATTGGTAAATTAAATAATTTTTTACAGTTGCATAGCTATTCTTTTAAATTTGATCCTCTATTAATAATATAGATTACCTAATTTATTCACATGACATGATTTTTATAATTTTATTAATATTAAATATCATAAATAATTTTAAAGCCGTGAATGTCAATAGTTTTTGTAGTGATTTTTGGTTTTAAATTTTCCTAAAATCTACTTTATATCAATTCATGATTTTGAGAAAATAGATTTTCTAAAAAATAGATAATCGGGATTTTGATAATTTTTACATATTTGTAAAGAGAATTTATAATCCTTGTTTTAATAGTTTTTAAGAGATTTTTATTGTGCTAAAAATCAAAAACTAAAAATAAAAAAAAAAAAGAAAAAAAAACATAAATCAAAAACCAAAAACAAACAAAACCATTTAAAAAATTTCAAACATTCATGACCATTGTTTAAAGAAAATTGAAAACAAGATCTAGTTTGCAATAGTATTTCA
Source organism: Barbarea vulgaris (assembly GCA_963667165.1). Taxonomy (NCBI): domain Eukaryota; kingdom Viridiplantae; phylum Streptophyta; class Magnoliopsida; order Brassicales; family Brassicaceae; genus Barbarea; species Barbarea vulgaris. The sequence continues at coordinate 17,072,640 of OY763893.1, read as the reverse complement.
TTTATATGAAAAAAAAAAAATCTCCGCGATACAAAAGCTAGGAGCTTTCTGATAGTAAATAATCGATCGGATAACTTTATGTGAGAAGCCAAAAAAAAAAAAAAGGTAATAATAAAATAATAATAGAAGAAGAGAGAGTCCGGGGAAGAAGGGTAGACAAAGAGACCTCCGTCCCGGCAAAGACGGGCTGTAACCTTCTTTTCCTACTACATTGGCCCCACCACTCACATGCCTCCATGTTCTCTTTTTTCTCGTCCCAACATTTTATGTAGATTTCTCATGTCTCTTTCTTTATTGTATTTGCAAAAAAAAAAACCTTAACATTGCTTATAACAAAAATTGGTCGATATAATCTTCAAATACTGATAAGAAAATGAAGTATAATTCATACTATTGGTACTCTTGTGTTACCGTTAGAATTTTAATCCGACTGACCAAAATTACAAATGGTTTTTAAATTTTTATGTATTTTATTATTTCGTAGCAAAATTGAAGACATTAGGAAATATAGGGTAATCCTTTTAACAAAAATAAATATATGATAATAAAAACTAATAAAAATCTTAAACTCAAAAGTTTTAATGTTAATAAAATACAATAAGACTGATATGATTTCTCATGACTATATTTTTGTAATTACCTAAGTTATTCTAAATTTTATTTTAACACCTATGTATATGATTCATTACTTGTATCAGGGAAACCATATTTTTTTCTAAAAATGGATTGAATTTTGACCAAAAAATATGTCCTAATAGTACCCATCTGCAAAATGATTGACTAGTCCTCAAGCAACAAAATCACAAAATCAATTTGACAAAACAAGACAACTGTGATAAAAATTTATAATTTGTTTGTGGAAGTTCGTAGTCAAATTATTAGTCATGTAACAATTTATATTCAGTAGTATACCATATAAATGCCTTAAAAAAACTATATGATATAAATTCAGAAATAATCATTTGACTAGGAACTTTCAAAAAACAATTACTACTAGTTGATAAATACATGAGCACTAATAAAAAGATTATGTTACTTTTCTTTTTCACTGTCCATATATTTTTAAAAGTTGACTCTATTTATTTTTATTTATTTATTTAGTTTATTTCCATTAGATTTTTTTAAAAGTATAATTCATCATGACTTAATTTTTCTTTTATATGTTAATGCCAGTTTGTATTGAACCTCAAAAGTTCAGTTATGATTTAAATCGAACACTTTACTGATCATCTTTGTTTTATCAATGTTACAGAAAAAATTAGAATTTTTCGAGGTAACAAAATCAATAAAGATTAAAATACAGAGTTACAATCTTAGGTCTTCTTGAGTAATTTATGGATGTATTTGGAGAGAAGGGAAGCTCTTTATTTATAGTGGTTTGGAGACATAACCGATCTGAACCTTCTCAGTGAGATTTCTTTTACCTTCCTGAATTTTGTTTTCTATGGTTTTTACTTTTTCTCAACCAGTTTCTTCCTTGGAGACCGGTTAAACTGGATATGCTTAGTAATAGTTTTTATTGGCCAAATCGACTGGACTTTTCGAATAAATTGGTCTTGATTCGGGTCATGTCTAAAGTAAGAATTTAAACCCGATATCAACAGTTAGTCCCTCCCCTCGATTAATTGAATGGGTACTGGAAATTTAAACGAATGTAAAAAGATGACTCGATGTGAATTAAAACCGACTAATCTGCGATTCTTTGAATCATGTATGATGCAAGATTTAATTCGGCCTATTTGGGCGCAAAGCTTGGCTTACAATGCCCTGTAAAGGTCGGCTTATAATGTGTGCATTAGGTTGACTGATCGTTTTGGGAGAATCAGATCGAGTGTATAGCGAGACTTGGCTCGCCTTACGATATGTTTGAACTTTGAAATATGTGACGAAATCGATTATCCATGTTTGCTGAAGTGCAACTCCCAAATTTGTTCAAGTTTGTTGGCTTCAACAAAATCTTGTGGGAGCTAGACTAAAAATTCTGCCAAAACCTGAGACTAATGGCTTTTCAGGATTGATACTTGATGTCGTACTCGCTGAGTTTGACTACACATTTTGTTAGTCGCCATGATTGACTTGGTGAATGTAGTATGGTTATGTTGACGTCGGAAAAAAACTATGATCCACTACAAGAAAGCAGCCGGAAAACCGACGGAATTTCCGACGGACCTACGTCCGTCGGAAAATTCCGACGGTAAAACGACGGATTTCCGACGCAATTGCATTTTTTTAAGTCGTCGGAAATCCGTCGGAAATCCGTCAGAAATTCCGACGGATTTCCGACGGTCAGATGTCCGTCGGAAATCCGTCGGATATCCGTCAGAAAATTCCGACGGATTTCCGACGGATAGAACCACCGCCATTTCCGACGGATTTCCGACGGATTAGTCGGCGATCCGTCGGAAATCCGTCGGAAAATATGAACGTTAAAAGAGCCGTTGGTATCGCAGGTTGCCGTTGTATGGTGCCGTTGCATTCTGACGGATTTCCGACGGATTTCCGACAGATTTGGGCAATCCGTCGGAAATCCGTCGGAAATTTCCGACGGATTTCCGACGGTTTGTGGTTTCATGGCTTTTTTGACAAATTTTACACAATAAACCTCAAACAACTAATTATATTATAAGATTATTAGATATAACATAATTTAAACTTAGTATTTAGGTTAAATTATTGTTTTCAAGATTTTGGGATGATTTACACTTAAGTTCTTCATAATGAACTATATAGTTTAACTTACATGTTTACTAGTTCCTAAGTATAAATCTTAATTTTGATATATTCTTATACACGGAGGTGAATATTGTAAACTTATCATTGAAATCATTAATAAACCACACAACAAACACATTTCAATTGAAACGAATCAAAAAAAACTCACGAAACCACAAACTGTCGGAAATCCGTCGGAAATTTCCGACGGATTTCCGACGGGTTTAGAGAAACACGTGTTCGTTTTTAAGGTTTGTCTGACAAAAGGAATATTTTTCAAGTCCGTCGGAAATCCGTCGGAAATACCGACGGATTTCCGACGGACAGTGAAATTTTCGCAAAATCAAACGTTTTCGTGTCCCGCGTTAGTTGAATTTTACGAAATAATTTCTAAAGTCCGTCGGAAATCCGTCGGTATTTCCGACGGATTTCCGACGGACAGTGAAATTTTGGCAAAATCAAACATTTTCGTGTCCCGCGTTAGTTGAATTTTACGAAATAATTTCAAAACTTCCGACGGATTTCCGACGGATATGCCGTCGGAAAATTCTGTTTATAAGCTTCGTCTTCTCCGCGAGCTCACACGAAAAATGAGAGGAAAATCTTCAAATTTTATAAATTTTAGGTTTTCAAAGTTAGATTTAGGTTTGGAATGTTAGATTTAGGTTTGGAATGTTAGATTTAGGTTTTTAATGTTAGTTTTAAGTTATAAATGTTAGTTTTAAGTTTGGAATGTTAGTTTTAAGTTTTGGAATGTTAGATTTAGTTTTTGTGATGTTAGATATGGGTTTTGAATATTAGTTTTAGGTTTGGAATCTTATATATATTTAGATTTTAGAATGTTTGATTTAGGTTTTCAAAGTTAGATTTTAAGTTTGGTTAGTATATATATATATATTGAATGAATTTTAAGAAATTTGTGAATTTAGGGTTTTTGAATGTTATAGATTTAGGTTTTGAATGTTAGTTTTAGGATAAAAATGTTATATTTTAGATTTTGCAATGTTAGATTTAAGGTTTTCAATGTTAGATTTAGGTTTATAATGTTAGTTTTAGGATAAAGTTTTGAATGTTAGATTTAGGTTTGGAATTTTAGTTTTAGGATAATAAAGTTAGATTTAGGTTTTGTAATTAGATTTAGGTTTGAAATGTTTCTTTTAGGTTTCTAATGTTTAGTTTTAGGTTTGGAATGTTAGATTTAGATTTTGGTTTTTAATGTTAGTTTAAGGTTTATAATGTTAGTTTTAGGATAAAATTATTAGATTTATATTTTGCAATGTTAGATTTAGGTTTTCAATTAACATATTTAGGTTTGGAATTTTAGTTTTAGGATAATAATGTTATATTAAGATTTTCGAATGTTAGATTTAAGTTTTGAATGTTAGATTTAAGTTTGGAATTTTAGATTTAGGATAATAATGTTAGATTTAGGTTTTGTAATTAGATTTAGGTTTGAAATGTTTATTTTAGGTTTCTATAATGTTTAGTTTTAGGTTTGGAATGTTAGATTTAGATTTTGGTTTTTAATGTTAGTTTAAGGTTTGTAATCTTATATTTAGATTTTCGATTGTTAGATTTAAACTTTGATTTGTATATTTATATAGGATATTTGTAATTTTTTTTTTTTTTGTTTTTCAATATTTGAGAATTAATTTTTTAATTTTTAATTATATAAAATATGAATTTTGTAATTGTTTTAAATTATTACTATTAATATTTATTTTATTTCTATATTTTTAAATATTTATTAAATTATTTTGGATTTTAAATAATTTTTTTTTAATTAAAATTCGGAATATATAATTATTTATTAAATAATTTTTTTTTTATTATAATTTAGCCAATCCGTCGGAAATCCGTCGGAAATCCGTCAGAAATATTCCGACGGATTTCCGACGGCTTATATTCCGACGGATTTCCGACGGAAAGATGAAACGATTAAACCGACGGATTCCCGACGGCTCGCCGGAACACGTAAACCGACGGATTTCCGACGGCTCGCCGGAACACGTAAACCGACGGATTTCCGACAGATTTCTGATTCATATTATCCGTCGGAAATCCGTCGGAAATACCGACGGATTTCCGACGGATTTTCCATTTCCGACGAGATAGAAGCGACGGACGAATCCGTCGGAAATCCGTCGGTATTAGCCAATTCCGACGGATTTCCGACGGATTTGGCCGTCAGTTTCTCGCCAGTTTTCTTGTAGTGATCGGATGACTCTGCAAATAAGGTCGGAGGTTTTGAATAGAAGTGACGATTGTAAAGAAGATCTTCTCTGAGGCCGAATATATGGTTTCTACTGCTTTGAGTACCTTACTAGTTACTAACATAAAAATATTGATCTTTGTTCCGTTCATCTTTAATTAGAATGCCACTTATAGCCGAATCTGAAACAGCGATATATTGATATAAAGTTTTCCTATTATCTGGTTTGACGAGTATAAGAGGAGTTGACAAATATGCCTTTATTTCCTGAAAAACTGCTTCGCAACATTCATCCCAATGAATTAAAAATATTCATAAATTATTTTGCAGACATAATTTACTATTGAGGTTATTGTTTCCATGAAAATAATTTTCTTTATTTCTATGTTTTCAAAAATTATAAAATCACTAACCTGGAAGACCCAATAACCTATCGAACACTAATTTATTTATTTATATATTTTCATTAGTTTAATATTTTTCATACTACCTAAAACCATAATATTAAAGAAAATTTTTACTTTTTCATATCTTTGTATAGGCTGGGACAACACCTCACTATAAATACTTTTGGAGTAAAGTGAATGACTTACCAATACCACGCATGCATAAACAATGAAAAAAAAGAAGCGAATATTAAATTAATTTGGAATACAAATGTTACCGAATGAAAAAAAAAAAAAAAAAAAAATAGAGAAGAAAGAGGAGTGTTAGAGGCCAATATTCTCCTCGGGATTGGTGCTGATTGTTGCTGTAAAAGAATGACTCTTCTCTTCCCTTGTCCTTATAAATATCTTTCCACCGAAACTCTTCTTTCTCACAAATCTCAACATCTCTTTCTGTAATAACCATTTTGCCATTGCTCCCTCTTCCTCATTTTAGGGTTTCGTCTACTCTACATGACCCTCTCTGTATTTTTCCACAGCTTTCTTGAACTGCAACCTTCTCCAGATTGATTTTTTTTTTTTGATACATAAATATCTTTGCATAAAATATTAAGCTTATTCACATCTGATCGATTGATTTGCGGTTCAATAAAGCTGTGGGAAGATACGGACAGAGTCAAATGATTTTCTAAATTTTCTATCATATAAGTTAGCACGATTCTTGTACTTGTACAGTTTCATTCTCGATGTGATATCGTTCTATTGATTTGATGTTTAATTTTCGCTTTTGTTTTGTTTAAGATGCTGATCTCTAATTGATTTTCGTTAATTTGATTGATTGGATGAAAACCCTAATTTTTTTAACTTTAGATTGGTGTGTGTGTGTTTTAATATAAATACGCCGATTGGTGTTAATATATATATATACATAATTATTAATCAATGTCTGAAATGGGATCCATAACTCTTGTTGTCTATGGTAGGATTGTGTTGGTTGTCTGATGGAAATGGTTTAGATCTATGACCTTTAGATCTGTCTAGTCTAGATATTAATTTATACAACAATTAATTTATTTCGTTTCTAATAATCTAGCTCCATGATGGATCTCTATTTATCATGACCATTTACCTTTTTAAAATTGATTCCATTTATCAAGGTCCATTTGTTTCGTAAGATAGATAAATACGGAGCTTTGATAATCGAAAATTTGTTTGGTTGATGAGTTAATAATGTGTTGCGGGACCACATTTTGAATATTGATGATGTTAGAGGAACTGAGGAAGTAGTAACAAAGTAGTTTCTTGGTTCGATCCACGTTATTTGGAATGCCGTCATATTATTTATTTTTCAGATAATGATTTAATGGTTGAGAAAGGATTGGATGTTATTGGCAACTTAGAAACCCGCAATGAACAATGAGATGCTGAGTTTCATCGAATATTTTTAACTATTTTTCCGTATTAACTAGAGGTTGATTACTCATATATTTGATATTGGACTCTTTAAAACAACTTCAAGAGGTTAATGAATCGTATATCGTTTGCATAATTTTCACTTTTTAAAAACTATTAAAGTCTAAATAATTACTTCGATGAATTAGTCAAATAGTACTAAATAAAATAAGCATGATAGAACATAATTTTATTCCACTCATTATTCTTGAGGGTATATAGTAGGCGAACAATTTCTTCTAATTTATTAATAGTATAATGTTTTCATGTGTTTTTGACTGTACATGATGAAATTGAAATTAACAGAATGACCATATTGCAATATTTTATCTTTTTAAGTTTTTTTTTTTGTTTAAAATTTATATTTCTAAGCTGTGCAAGCATAAAAATCCTCAGACTAAAACTATCCTAACTAATCCATTTAATTAAAAATATTTTCCAATTCTCTAGAAACTGAACCAATCAAAGCTAGCCTCTGACTAGATAGTTTTGAAACCTCTAGTCTGAATTGTAAAGCTTATTCCAACCAGCATCACATTATTCAAAATTGATAGAAATAATTAAATAATTAATGCTAAAAGTTAAAAAAAGCTAATGGAACGCTGGCCCCTTAATTACGTGATAAGATGTCTTACTGTCGGCATCTAATACAGCACACTCTAAATTATATTTTCTTTATAGCGAAATTGCAGTTCTTTCTAAACTACATTTGCTAGACGATTTCTTTATTTTCTTTATTCTTTATATACATATAATATATATTTTTTTCTTGGTCATATTTGTTTACTTTAAAGTGTTTGGACGCTTACTGGTATGTCTTTTATTGCTCGCCAAGTCGCCATGTTGTTTTTTATATGTTTAGTGGTATGTGCTTTACTTTTATTCTTTACTGAATTCGTTTGTCTTATTTTCTTCCAATTTTAATCAGTGAGCATTGTAATGGATATTTTGATTGATTTCCACACACCTAAGTCAATAATTAAAGGTCCCATAAGTCACATATATATATATATATATATATATTTCGAACAAAAAAAAAAAAAATATATATATATATATATATATATATATATATATATATCTAATCCAACTACGTTTCAATTTCCCTTAAATAGATCGTGAAAGGATGCATCGACCATAAATTATAGAAAACAACCACATAGTATATATCTAGTATATATATATTGAACGGGTTTTTTCTTGTAAACTTTTATTATATGGTTAAATATATGATATTCTAGTAGAGAATCTGCTTAATTAACTTTTATGCTAAATTATAAAATAATTATTTCAACATCAAATCTTATCATAACTTAGTACATCTACACTGGTTTTCTATTTTTAAAAACGATATCACGCACCTACCTAAAACTAACTTTGTTTTAGTAGGATAAGGGTGATTTGCCAGGATGATCCAATTTTCAATATAGTCAAACTAATCTTCTAAAACTTTCAAAATTTAAAAGATTAAGTTTCCCAAAAATATTTTTGATGACATAATTAACTAACTCTAAAAGCATATGAAAGACTACATATATTTGACACACAATTCGAGAATATGACAAGTTTTTGCATATATTTGGCAAACTTTACAAACATTTTGTAGATTCCATGAAGTAACTTACAAACTGTAGGAGAATATGATAGATTTTGAAGATATTTGACAAATAGAACTGAATAACGGGCAAACTTTGCACAATAGTTAGCAAACTTTGAGAAATTTGACAGATTATTCAAGAATACCTAGCAAACTTTACAAGTATTTAACTAAATCTAATGAATAGTCGACAAATTCAGTAAAAAAATGGCAGACTCTGCGAACATTTGGCAGAATTTTACAAGCATTTAGCATATGTTTCGAGCATTTGACAAATATTATTAGTATTTGGCACACTATTGGATATTTGATTTTTTTTGCGGATATATGGCAAACTTGAAGCATATGGGAAACACTTTATGCATATGACAAACTCTGCAAACATATGGCAAACTCTTCGGTCATATGGTACTCTATGACATCTAACAAACTTTACAGATAATTGGCAGAGTCTGCTACAAACTTTTATATTGATTTTTAGGTTTTTTGGAAAAAAATATTCTTTGATCCTAAGTAAATGCTTTAGGTAGAAAAAATATTTTAAAAATATATATATATATATATATATATATATATATATATATATTTCTCATTATTAATATGAACTAAAATTAATTAATTTAATAAAAATAATTTGTTAATAATTTTTTTTCTTAAATACTTATTTGTTAGAAATGAATTTTTTATATTATGGTAATTATATATCTCAGGTATGACATTTTAGCAATAAAATCAAAATGATTATTTAGCTAATCCTAGAAAATTGTGGGTTATCTTAGAAAATTATTCTTCATTTATAATTGAATGTATGTATTAGGATATGAAGTTAGCTAAATTTAATTTTTCATTAACTTATTATGAATTTTCCTTAATGTATTATCTTTCGCTAATTGTTTTTTCATTAATTTAATATGAATTTTAAAAAAATTAACAAAATTCTTGTGTTTAGTTTTATTATATATATAGTTTTGTAAATTTAAATTTTTTGAAAATTAATAATATATTTATAATAATTGTGGACTTGACATGTTGGCACCAATATTTTTCTATCAATTATAGAAGATTATTTTAATTTATTATACGATTAAAATCATATAAATTATTTTATGTTTTACAAGATTCAATTAAAAAGTGAAATCTATCATACTAATATCATTAAAAAATGTGAATATATATATATATATATATATATATATATGTTATTATATTCAATTTATCATATCAATAACATATATACCTTTTATCATTTTTAGTGTTTCCGCCATTTCAAATTAAGTGTTATTTTAGAACTAATAATTTGATTTTTGATTAAGTGTTATTTGAGATTTTTAATGCAGAGTTTTAATAAAATGTCCACTTGTATCCATACTATTCTAATTTATTAATCATTTATTTGTTTTACAGTATATTAATAAGGAATAAAAATAAGATTGATATTTTTATAAATAATTTGTGTAAAAAAATATCAATCTTATTATATAAACCTGGATTGCACTCACGAGAGCTCGACACGTGTCAAAATTATACTTAACGAGATCGTGATATGTGTTAGCTATAACCTCAGATCTTGACATGTGTTAAAATTGTTAATATCCAAAATAAATAAATAAATAAATATTCATCAATAAACAAATATCCGAAATAAATAAATAAACAAAAAATTTCGGTATGTCATCCTCTTTCCGCAGCCTTGATCCCATGAGGTCCAACAAGCTAAACTATTTATGCATCATTACGAAGATATGCATCATTATTTAATAAATACTGAGTGATGCGATTAACCATGCTCACAACTATACACACATGCCAAACAAATAGTTTTCTAGCATAATACATATGCTTACAGGATTCAACAATCAACACAACAACAACTTCATCAATTAATTAATTATCAGCAATTAATTAATTAATTTAATTCAGCAAAAATTAAACAATAACTCCGTATAATTAATTTAACCAATTTTCAGCAATTTAATTCACAACAATTAATTCCAACAATTTTCGACAATTTAATTCACAGCAATTAATTAATTAATTTAATTCATCATAAAAAAATCAAATCAACGAGCTTATCAAATCAGCCAAATCAACAAACATCATAGAAAACTCTAGCACAATTCTAGTAAACTAGAAACAATCCGTAAAATCCAGATAAGCCACGGTATTGCACTCACTTTTGCCAGTAGATGACGGAGACAACACATGGTTTCATCTTTAGGACTTTCTTTATTTGATACTTTCTTTTTTAGGATTCGATCTGCAGAGATCCGCCCTAGAAAAATGACCATAACTTTCCAGACAAAATCCTGATTTGGGATCCGCTTGCGGATGTAGCTAGCTCTTGATGTCATGCATCTCTCCACAAATATAAGATGAAGAGGATTTCGTTTGCAAATTAGTTTTCCATTTCTCCAAGAACCAGTCCAATCTGTCATCATCTTCTTCCTATTTTTTCTCTCTTTCTCTCTTGTCAGAAGCCACAAAACTCAGCTCTCTCTTCACTCTAGAAGAGGCAACGACCAGGAGATGAAAAAGAGAGGCTTAGGCGCTGACTTATAGTTAGGGCGTTTTGGTTTAATTTAAATTAAACCAGAATTTAACAAAACCGAAGATTAATTAAAAACCAATCCCTTGGTTTAATATTTAAATTCACCAGCTTATTAAACGACCTGAAATTAAACGACTCCACTCCAAATCCCGTCATCAACCTCAAATTTTCATTTTTTGGAACACGGGTGTTACAATTCTCCTCCACTAACATAGATTCGTCATCGAATCTGACAACTCCAAAACTCTCTCAAAAAGGACCCAGCTACCAACCTTACACAAGTTTTTTTCTCTATTGGCAACCACCGACCTACACAGCTCGACCATTATATCCACTCACCAGTGACCTCACTTCGAGTGACAGAGAATCCACCCTCCAAGAGAACCATATATTCTTTTTCAGCAACCAATAACCATTCCGGCCCTCGAATTCCCAATCACCTAACCTCACAAGTTTACACGACCACGACTGATTCTACTCCAGAATATCAGCAACAACCAACACCAACTTTGGGTAGGTCGATCTTATTAGGATCGATTGTTCCTTTTGGCTCAACATGTTCTCGGCTACTGTCCAAATCAATAGCTTTTCACACTCCACAACTAGCGGTTCAGCTCCACATAACTCCACAGCCACAACACAACTCAACAAATTCTATGTCAATGACACGGCTCAACATAGACTACAACCAAAAACCCAGCTTAACTGTAACTCCACGACTCAGCATAGCCTTCACGAATAAAAGCACAACACAACATAGCATTTGGGCTACTAGTACAACACAACAGAGCCTTTCGGCTATCAGCATAACACAGCATAGCCTTTCGGCTATAGACACAACACAGCATAGCCTCTCGGCTATCAGCACAACACATCATTTTCTATACTCGGTACATATACTCTTGAAATCTGACACCACAAAACCCTACTTGGTTTGAATGAATATGCACCTACCGGATCTCCGGAACAGCTCAACGTAGTAGGAATGACAAAGCATCTCGGAGTCCAGCATGATCCGATCAGCTAAGTCCAGCAAGATCTCAAGTGGCGTACCAAAACAGCATCAGGAAGGAATCACACAGAAACCTGACCGGTAAACACCACAACAATGAGATTTCGTAGCACGGAACCCCATCAAACTGCATTAGGACAATGTCCTAATCAGCCAAACCAAGTATTAGGATCAACAAAGCATGATCATCCACAGTCGATCCTATTATAAACAATAACAACAGGCACATCATATTCAATTAAATTTCTGCCTTATTATTGAATAATAATGAATGAAAAGTACATCATTTAGAAACACAAACTCTACAACGAGTACAACAACTTAAACATCAAGAATAAGAACATCAAAACAGCTAAACATCAACAACTAAGACTTTAGCTAAGTCGCCAGCTTGCCAAACAACTTGGAAAAATTTGCGCTTCATCTTAGCTTCATGTTCCCAAATTTCCTCCTCATCCCCTTTGCAGTCCACAAGACTTTAATCTCTGGGACATTCTTCCTCATGATCATTCCGACTCTGTGATCTAGCACCTCCAGGGCCCCCGCCCTTACAACCATACTCGGCAAGAGATAAGATGGAATCTCAGCCATGACATGATCATCTTTATGCAGACATTTCTTTAGTATCAGCACATGGAATAATTTATGAAATGACCGCATCATATCCGGTAACACCAGCCCATAATCAACCGGCCCAACTTGATTGAAAATCCAAAACGGACTCATGTACCTTTGACTCAACTTAGTCTCAGTAATGGACATGTTTGGACCCCTCATCATGGCCATCTTCAGATAGACCATATCCCCAACTGCAAACTCCAATTTCTTTATACGCTTATCAACGTGGCTTTACTGTCCATCGTGTGCTTCTTTTATAATCAGCTTGACAACACGAATCTTCTCTGTAGTCTCTTGCACAAAAACGGATCCCATCAAGCTTATCTCTCTACTTGAGTCTAGTACCGAGGTGTCCTGCCTAACCTACCATGGAGAACCTCAAATGGTGCCATATTTATATTAGCCTGGTAGCTATTGTTGTATGCGAACTCCGGTAAACTCAAGTGATCAAACCAATGACCACTCCAAATAGCACACACAACCTCAACAAAACCTCACATGAAACTATTGTGCTCAACTCTCATTCCCACTCCGGACTAAACAACTCCCCAACAACCCACTTGGAATTAATGTTACGCCTTCCCCAATTTGGCACGTACAATAGCATGATACCCAACTGACAACATCATCTTCATCCCTACCTACAGATAGTACCTTTTTAGAACCCGGTACACCTTGGTAGTTCCTGAACAAAAAGAACATGCTCCTAAAAGTTCTGACTCATCAGAAACATCCCAGTACCGCATGGCACGACCCATGCTCACAAGGATCTCAGCATCCTCTTCTAAATTTTCAGCTGCACGCATTCCACTTAAAGCGTCAGCAACGAGAATATCCTATTCGAAATGATAAGCTATCTCATATCACAACCAACCACCAACTCCAACTACCTTAGCAACCTCGAATTCAGCTCGGTTTAAGGTTCCAGAACTCAGCTTGTTCCTCAAGCTTATAGCCTAGATCACTCATTATCTCTTCCTTTTGAATACTTAGAGCACCATTTGCTCGCACAACGAGCTTACTCGCAATAAAAACTTTGGTTATACTTAATAAAAGTTCTACTTGATTATTGAGTATTTTTCCTTTCAGGAACTTTCCTTTTTCGGAAACTCCCAGCACGCTCCGCTTAAGCATCTAGAGAACTCCACCGTTAAAAATACTTAACACCATTGGCAAAACTCCAGCTTGATTCACAAGCCCGTAATCACAACCCCTCTCCACTGTGACTGATATCACAACTACCGTGCAAATTCACTACAAGAAAATATCACATAAAGAGCGTCCGTAAAATGCTATTATACGATAGCATAGTGTTATAGGAAACGCTCTATTTACGCCCGTCATAGTAGGTCTGGCACTTTATATAGCGTTTTGCGCTTGTGCTACGTTAGTTATTTTCTTATGGCGTTTATTTCTTTTGCATATGTATAATTTATAATAGCAATTAATGTTTGTTATTATTTATTTATTTTTTATTTTTTGTCAGCAATGTTATTATTTATTTATCATAGCATTCTTGTATGTCACCATTAGTAGTAATATAGCAATTGATTTTTGTAACTGTTCCTAGAATTTTAGCTGGGATTTTTGATTATATTAATTGGGATGCTTTATTTGTACCTATTAGTTAGCTCGGTACTATTTTAATCATTAGAGAAACATCATGGCATTAACCAACCACAAGCCAAACCATCAAGTTTTACACAAGCCAGACCACAAACAAAATATTCTACTAGCCAAATACTACTACCCACAGCTTGGCCAATTGTGGTGATAATTGTTGTAGGCCTCCATACATATGCTTCTTTATCTGATGCGAATTTTACAACTACACCTGCCGCATTAGGACCAAGAGGAATACGGCCAATCTTGTAAGTTGGTTCAACAGAGCATAGTTCTCCTTCACCGACAACAACCTCTTCCTATGAATACCAATCAAGTAGCTGACACCTACATCCTTCTTTGCTTATATCAGTGGCGTCCGATTTTAAGCCATCATCCTGTTGTTTCTGAGAAGAAGCAAACAATTAATATTTTCAATATAACATGTTACGAGGAAATGAAAAACACATTCAAATATTAACTTACCCCTTTCCCTTCAGTTAAGTCACGAACTAAGTGTCTCAAATCTGCAATCTCGCTCACTAATTCTGTTTGTTTAGCTTCAATCTTCTGCACATATGATATGCTCAAATTATCCCTCAGAGCTACTCTCTCAAATTAAGAGATCACAGTAGTACTTAGGGGTCGAATCCACAAAGAATATGTGGTTTCACAATAGACGTGTTCGTTTCAAATCCAGCTAAGCAATAAAAAAGTATTAAAATAACAATGCAGAAAAGTAAATAGAGGATGTAATCAATAGGAGGGAAGCGTCAGGTCTAGGGAACTTCTCAGGAAATCAATCAAAGCAAATAAAACAACTGGTCAATATCTAATTAAGAATCGTTCTCGAACTCAAATCACTAATGCATAGCTAACCAACTGTCGTTGCGAAAATTATCTATGACATAAATCTAAGAGACCAACTGTCGTTGCGAATCCTAAAGTTTAGACAAGCTTTAAGTACAAGTTAGATATGTTCACAAGTTATCTAAACTAACTGTCGTAGCGAATATCTAACATGCTCACTAGGATTAATTCAGATTATAAATCACGCTTAACCAGTGTTAAACCTAACAAATAATAAAATCCCTTGTGAGAATCCCTAAACCTAACTAGGGATCTAGTCAGACATATAAAATGAAACACAAGACATAGCTGAAATAGATATCATAAAACTGATTCAAAAGTAGAATAAAGAACAGGGGTTCAAAATCTTCTCTCAGAAGTACAAATAGCCAGATCAGCCCCTAAGCAAAGGAATAGATAGATAAAAGATGAAAGATGCTGGATGCATCAAACTTAACCTAAAAACCTAATATATAGACTAAGATACGAGCTGGATCTCTTTTGTAAACATCTGGAACTTCTGGTGCAAAACTGCAAATCTTTAGAACTTGGTAAATTTCGCATGGACGCCTGATGATGGGTGTCAACCGACACCAATGATGAGTGTCGATTGACACCATTGATCACTGAAACCATCGACTTCGTCTTCTCAGCAACACATGCTCCATAATGCTTATAATCATCCAAAAAGTCTCCAATGCATAAAAAATTGTAAAAGACTCGATAAAGACTCAAAAGACACAGTTAAGAATCGATAAAACACTTATATCATGGCTTAAAACCGGTAAAATTCATGATATATCAACTTCCCCAGACTTAGCTTTTGCTTGCCGTCAAGCAAAACAGAAAACTAAACCAGAGAAAGAAGTTTGAAAACACAGAAACTCATTTCGTCATAAGAATATCATAATCACATTCACCTAAGTAATCCACTAAAAACTCTTACCTGAAAGGATCTAGACCACCATGTACTTCACCGTAGACGTTCATAGCTTTCCCGATTAAACCCACAATTTCAAAGCATAGTCCAGTATGAACGATGAGTAAAGCACCAGAACACCTATCACATTGATGAGGTAAAAGGAACTAACAGAAATTGGCTCGCGGGTTTGTGAATTTCTATTGGAAATATGGGAGTCTCAAATCCACCATTAAGCCTTTGGTTTTTCTATTAGTCTCAGATGCCTAACAAGCTTGAATCAAATGGTCACTTAAGTTCCTGCACAATGTGATGGTTCCTCGAAAAGTCATAGTTTCATGGACTGGTTTTGACTCAATGAAACGGACTCAACTGACTCGATAGACTCATAAGAAAAGAAAACACATAGTTAGTAACTACCTCCCCCAGACTTGAACAACACTGTCCCCAGTGGTATCAAACCAGAGATTGGTAAAAAAAAGGGAGAACTGAAACAAAGTTAGAACCAAAATTATGAAGACTTATCAGTAGATGGGTGTTGGTGTCGATCGACACCAGAGTCGTGATCAGAGGGTGATGATCCAAGACTCCAAAATTCCAAATGAAAGCTGTGGAATCAATGAAACAAAACTCAAAAGCACCATAATAAGCATCATAACATAGTTAAACAAGTTCGAAATAAAGACTCAATGACAAACTGACTTAAAATAAAAGAAAAATAACGCAAGTCCAAAATAAAATAAAAATGAAAACAAAAGAGAAAAGGAAAAGAAACTAGTCCTTGTCGGACTCATCCATCATATCGTCAACAGCAGTGGACGGGGGAGATGGTACAGGATCAGGAGTGGGGGAACGGTAACATGACAGAGGAACCGGATGCACACTAGTGACGCTAGCGGCTAGCAACCTCAACAGCTCACGCATTGCCTAAGCATGTAACGACGGAAAATGGGCGCATCCACATCATATCCCTCCGGGGGCTCTGGAAAACAAAAATCAGGGAAAACAGGTAGGAGATCTTCAGTAAGGTCCTCAGCCCTCTCATCCTCCGTAGCAGAAGGGGGTGCACTTGATGATGTATCACGATGCATTATTCCACCAAACAAGCTTTTCTGATCTTTCCAACAATTCTCTATGATTTTGCATAATTTTCTCATTGTTTTTAATACTTTAGAATGTCTCATTTTATTTATTTCGAGCCTATAAAATCTCAGTCCATTCCTTATTGTAAATCACCCTTAATCATTGAAAGTAATAGAAATTGTTTCTCTTTTCACAAAGTTGTGAATCCTTTGTGTTGTTCTTGTTCTTTAGTTCTTAGTGAGGGATTCACTTAGTTCTTTAGAAGTCTATGGGTTAAGCTTGTTGAGTGATTCAACATCCTTATTTGCACATTGATTGAGCGAGTCAACCCCTATCCTTCACCTCCATCTCTACCATCATTTGCATTTTCACGAGATTAGGCTTGAAATCTCTTGATCATAGAGTGATCATAGATTGGAGTGATTCTTATCCTATATTACTTTCTACCATCGTTCACAAAGTAACGCCAACAAGTAGCAAGGAACTGTCGTGCCAAATCAGGGTAAAGATCATATGTCGTCATACCCATTGTACCCATGCCGATATCCCGCAAAACGTTGCTTACATCCACAAGAATCCCCAAGGAAACCAAAGACGATTCATGGATGAAACGTGTCGGCCTCAGGTCTACAGTCAACCATGCATTATAGAAGAACATGTCATACTCATCCCAATCCTCAGATATTGGCCTGGTGTAGCAGGCGGGTTGCTCGATCTCTATCTTAGGGTCATTCTCCCAATGTTTCTGCGATCGAATCTTAAGATGCTCCGCCTTGGGCCAAGGATGCCGTAACTGCAAAACAGGGACATCAGTAGGAAGTGGGAGTGGTGAGGAATCCAAGGAAGGGGATTGACCGTAGCTCAAACCCTCAGTCCTTTCTTGTCTAGTGCGTTTGCTTGGTTTGGAAGCCATCATGGGTGCTAGTGTCGAGCAATACTAACGAGGCGTGTCGATCGACACTCAGTCCTTGGAATTGGAGTAGATGGATGGATTAGACACAAAAGCAATTAGTTTGGGGATCAAAATTGTCTAAAATCGAATTAGTAGACCAAACTCTAGAGCCTATGGGTGTTTCTGTGTTTTTGGGTTTCTTTTTAAGAGGGGTAGGTAGGGTATTTATAGCACTTACCTCGAAGGTTGGTGTCGACCGACACCAGTGACATAGTGTCGATCGACAAAACCCCTTACCTCCGTATGTCGGTTGTGCGATCGACACCAATGGTTGAGTGTCGATCGACACCGATGAATTTCTCCAAGGGTAACTTGTTCCTGAGATGACAAACAAAAGAAAACCAAAACAAGAGTGAACAAAAACTAAAAATGCGTATTTACAGACTCACCACTGGGTTGCCTCCCACCAAGCGCTTGTTTTAAGTCATTAGCTGGACTATGCATCGGGGCTAGGCAGTGGTAGTATCGTCCCGACGCAAGATAATGCCCGAACTCTCAACCGTGTAAACATTCTCTTCTGGAAGAAAGTCATCAATCGGGGCAGTGTCCTCGACTATAATCCTTGAGAGATGATCAACCACTCCGTTCTCAACCCCTTTTTATCTCTTACCTTAATGTCGAACTCCTGAAGGAGCAGAATCCAACACAGAAGTCGCGGCTTCGCGTCTTTCTTTTGCATCAAATACTTCAGAGCTGCATGGTGGGTGTGGACTATGTGACCTTGGAACCAACCAGGTATGGTCGAAACTTCTCAAAAGCAAACACTACCGCTAACAGTTCCTTCTCGGTAGTCGCATAATTGCGCTGCGCATCGTCCAAGGTTCTACTCGCATAGTAGATGGCATGCACCTTCTTATCCTTCTTCTGGCCGAGTACAGCTCCAATCGCGGAATCGCTGGCATCACACATCACCTCAAAAGGTAACTCCCAGTTCGGGGGTTGGACAATGGGTGCGGTCACCAAAGCTTTCTTGATCTGTTCAACTTCCGAAACGCATGTATCGTTGCATTCAAAAACCACATCTTTGAACAGCAAGGCGGTGAGCGGTTTACCTATCTTACTGAAGTCTTTGATGAACCTCCGATAGAAGCCAGCATGTCCCAAGAAACTCCTAACCCCTTTTACAGAATCAATCGCTTGTAAGTTCATCATAACTTTGATTTTAGCGCGATCGACTTCAATTCCATCCTGAGAAACTCTGTGGCCAAGAACAATACCATCTCGTACCATGAAATGGCATTTTACCCAGTTAAGCACCAAGTGCTCTCCTCACATCTAGCTAGTACCTTGCACAGATTTGCCAAACACTCGTGGTACGACAATCCGTAGACGGAGAAATCATCCATGAAGACTTCAATGCAATCCTCAATCATGTCCGTAAAGATGGACATCATACATCGCTGAAAGGTCGCTGGAGCATTGCAAAGTCCAAATGGCATCCGACGATACGTGAATGTGCTGTAAGGACAAGTGAAAGTGGTATTTTCCTGATCGTTGGGGTGTATGGGAATTTGAAAGAAACCTGAATAACCATCCAGAAAACAATAGTAAGGGTGGTTAGCTAAACGTTCAAGCATCTGATCAATGAAAGGTAAAGGGAAATGGTGTTTCCGCATCGCGGCATTCAACTTTTTGTAGTCAATGCACATCCGATGACCAGTCAAAGTCCGCATAGGTATCAGCTCATTCTTCTCGTTCTTTACCACGGTTACACCACCTTTCTTGGGAACCACATGAACTGGACTGACCCAATCACTATCAGAGATCAGATAGATGATGCCAGCAACTATGAGTTTCAGGATCTCCTTCTTCACGACATCCTTCAGATTCGGATTCTACCTACGTTGATGCTCGACCGATGATTTGCCTCCATCCTCTAGGTGAATCTGATGCATGCATAACTCTGGGTAGATACCTGAAATATCATCGAGAGTACAGCCAAGAGCTTTGCGATATTTGCACATCTTGCTAAGCAAAAGAGTGAGCTCTGCATTGTTCAAAGAAGCACTGACAATAACATTATAAGTGGAAATAGGTCCAAGAAACGCGTACCTTAGCCCTTCAGGAAGTGTCTTGATCTCGATCTTAGGAGCCTTGTCCTCACTCCAATCGCCTTGTGCATCGGCATCTGGAGGTGCTTGATCGAGTGTCTCGTGAGCAATGAGATGCATCACGTGCTCGCTAGAATCCATCATTCACGTATACTGTACATCCATAGCATCCAAGTGACTTACCTCTTGCGTGGAACAAAGAAAAGCTTTCTCCAAAGGGTCAGTGATATGCATATCCTGAAAGATCTCCTCTGCAAGATTGCTTAGGGTATCTACATAAAAAGTATGACCGTCAATAGTGGGTCACTTAATCAGCTTATCCATATCAAAGTTCATTACCAATTGTCCCACATTCAGCGCTATCCGGCCTCCTCGAACATTAATAAGTGCTCCAGTGGTGGCTATCACTGTACTTTAACACAAAAAATCTGTCAGTATAATGCAATCGCCGACTCTCACTGGCACGTCTTCCAAAAAACCTTGTAGTGTCTGAATGCTCATATCCGCAAGGATCAGAGTGATCTTAGTAGGTATGAAGTCTGTCATTCCTAGTCCCACAACAACTGAATACGGCATCAAACTCACACTGGAACCCAAATCACACAAGGAATTTTTAAACCTTGCTTGGAAGATAGAACAATCCAAGATAAAGCTACCCGGATCAACAAGCTTCGCCGGTATCCTGTTCTGAATGACAGCACCACAGACCTCAGTCATCATCGTAATTCCTTCCTCTTCACGCATATCCTGCTTGAGCATCTTCTTTAAGCACCTCTTTACCACAAGCGAAGTCTTGATTGCATGGATCAATGGAATCTCAATGGTGAGTTTATCCATTATCGCTCTGCACATAGCGTCATACAACTCATGCCCAGACTTTCTGTTGTTCTTAGGAAAAGGAACCTTCCGTACGTAAACCTGTGCGGCGAGTGGTGTCGATCGACACCAATGGGTGGGTGTCGGTCGACACTACCCGGTGTTGTACCTCTCTAGGTGTGCTCAAGGGTGTATATCAACACTGATGAGGGGTGTCGGTCGACACTGGCAGTTCATCCGCGAATTCTTCATCGATTTCCTCTAAGTCCATAATCTCTTCACCCTTCTGAGACCTTGCCAATACAAGATTCAACTCTTTACCACTACTCAACCTGATAGCATTACAAGGATACTTGTTATCGGTTCTTCCTGAAAGAACTCCATCATGTCGTTTTACAGACCCAACAGTCTGTGCAACCTGAAGATCAAGCTTCATCATGTGAATGTTCAAAGCATCGATTTTACCGTTCAGATTGGTATACAACGAGTCAATCTTCCCATTAAGATCAACCGTAATCTTCTGCTGACCTTCCAAAATCTGATCCACCATAGAGTTCATCTCGTTCTGCTCAGAGCTAGCAGGAGGTTACTGATAGTAGGAGGATGATCCATAGTTCCTGTTGAAGTCATTGTTGCTCTAGAAGGGCTTCTGATACTGGTTCTTAGGAATATAACCAGAAGAGTTTTGATTACCGGTGAAGGTAATCCACTGATTATTTCCAGTGTAACCACCTCTGTTCTGCTGATTGCCATAACGCTGACCCTGAAATCCAGTGCCACAAATGTAGTTTCAATCCTCTTCCTCATACACCTGCTCGGGGCTAAAATGTCTCAACCTCTGCAGCAAAGTGAACTGACTTCTTTTTCGTCAGGATACTGTGAACTGAATCCAACTTTGTCTTTAACTCAGCAATATGCATCCCATCTATGCTTCCAGCCTGTTTCTGACGTTCATAGTCAGCATTCGTGGTGCTATTGCTATACGCCATGTTATCAATCAACTCATCAGCTTCCTCTGGAGATCTGGTGTTGAAGTTCCCATTGCTCGCTGAATCTAGAGCCATCTGATACCTCCAATCAACTCCTCTGAAGAAAATACCCAGCAACTGAACCTGTGAGAAACCATGATGCAGACAATCTCTCTGATAAGCTCTGAAACGAACCCATGCCGCCTTGAATGCCCCAGTAGGCCTCTGCATAAACTAAGAGATGTTGTTCCTCAAATCCTCTGAACGTGCATCACCATAGAAGTTTCTTAGGAAAGCCTTCTTCGTCTCTACCTAACTAGTCAGAGATCCTGTCAGTAACTGCTTCAACCAGTAAGCTGCTTCACAAATAAGAGAATGTGGGAAGAGCTTACAGAATAGATAGTCTTAGCTGACTCCATTGATCTTCATGCTTGTTACCAAATCCTCGAACCTCTCAATATGGTCCATAGCGAGTTCATGTGACAATCCGGAGAAAGGATGCTGACCCACTAAGGAGTAGTAGGACGGCTTCAGCTCGAATTCATTCCTCTCAATGGTTGGAAGATGAATCGCAGACCTGTTAGCATATAACTCATCAGACCTATTGTAATCTCCTGTGTCCTTCCTCTCACAGCTTGCCCTTTCCTCTGTACGACAGCAACTTCACCTGCATCTGCTGCCGGTTGGTGTCGACCGACACCAGGGGGTGGGTGTCGATCGACACCTTTGACCTCGGCAATCACGTTGCCCTCTTCATCAAGCTATTGGCCTTGCTCGTTGCAAATATGACCCTCTTGGTCTCTAAGAACTCCAGCATCATCTGGTCGTAGTACCACTGGACCAACCATTTCAATTGTTTTTTTCGCTTTTCTGATCGTGCGTTCTAACTTTGCAAGCTCTTGCTTCGAAAGAACTACAAGCTCGTTGTCTTTGTTGCTTCAATTTCTGCGATTAGGCATACACCTGCAACACACCAGTAAAAACAAAGAACGATGTAAGTAAACTGAAAAATAAAAACTTAGACTGAACTCACACTTAAGTCTATTGGAAACTTAAAAGAGTCCCCGACAACGGCGCCAAAATTTGATATGCTCAAATTATCCCTCAGAGCTACTCTCTCAAATTAAGAGATCACGGTAGTTCTTTGGGGTCAAATCCACAAAGACTCTGTGGTTTTACAATAGACGTGTTCGTTTTAAATCCAGCTAAGCAATAAAGAAGTATTGAAATAACAATGTAGAAAAGTAAATATAGAGGATGTAATCAATAGGAGGGAAGCGTCAGGTCTAGGGAACTTCCCAGTAAATCAATCAAAGCAGATAAAACAACTGGTCAAGATCTAATTAAGAATCGTTCTAGAACTCAAATCACTAATGCATAGCTAACCAACTGTCGTTGCGAAAACTATCTATGACATAAACCTAAGAGACCAACTGTCGTTGCGAATCCTAAAGTTCAGACAAGCTTTAAGTACAAGTTCGATATGTTCACAAGTTATCTAAACTAACTGTCGTTGCGAATATCTAACATGCTCACTAGGATTAGTTCAGATTATAATTCACGCCGTCGCACCAATTTAACAACCTAATATCATACTTCTAGGTGATCAAGCTAAAAGAAGCATTAAGTACAATCCTAGATGAAGAACTAACAAGTTTGAATCTTACCAGTGTTAAACCTAACAAATCTTGAAATCCCTTGTGAGATTCCCTAAACCTAACTAGGGATCTACTCAGACATATCAAATGAAACACAAGACATAGTTGAAATAGATATAATAAAACTGAATCAAAAGTAGAATAAAGAACAGGGTTCAAGATCTTCTCTCAGAAGTACAAGTTGGCAGATCAGCCCCTAAGCAAAAGAATAGATAGATAAAAGACGACAAATGCTGAATGCATCAAACTTAACCTAAGATACGAGATGGGTCTCTTTTGTAAGCTTCTAGAACTTATGGGGCAAAACTGCAAATCTTTAGAACTTGGTAAATTCCGCATGGACGCCTGACGATGGGTGTCGACCGACACCAATGATGAGTGTCGACCGACACCAATGATGAGTGTCGATCGACACCATTGATCACTGAAAGCATCGACTTCGTCTTCTCAGCAACAAATGCTCTATAATGGTCCATAATCATCCAAAAAGTCCCCAATGCATAAAAACCTGTAAAAGACTCGATAAAGACTCAAAAGACACGGTTAAGACTCGATAAAGCACTTATATCATGGGTTAAAACCGGTAAAATCCATGATATATTAACATGTGCGTCTCTAGACTGTAAGAATGCTAGCTTGCTAGCAATAATCCCTCTGCCCATTCCTCTGACTCTTCCACTCTTATCCTTACCTAGAATTTGACTCACTGCATCTTCTCTAACACTAACTTTGGAGTTTGAGGCCATCTCACTATCAAGTGATTTAATTTGTTGCTGATTTAAAATTTTGTAAATGTATCAATATAAATTACCAAGTATAACCAAAATAAGAGTTCGATAACTCCTTACAATTGTTTGTTCAAACTCTGGTCTCACAGGTCTTCCATTTGCATGGGTATGTCCAACTATCCATATCTTACTTCTAGTAATCTTAGTCGGGTCAGATGCCTTTTTCTTCTACAAGTAGCAAATAAATTTAGTTATTATAAGAAGTAATCCCGGTCTCTATTTTTAGCATAGAACTCATCAATACAATTAATTACAGAGACATACCATTTCATGAGCAAGGCGAACCATTCCTTTGCGACTGGTGGTGTGTGGAATCTGATTATCCCTCAAAGTCATGTACTGGTCACTTCGTTCCTATAAAATCATTCACTAATTAATATAACAAATTTCCATAAATCAAACATGTATTTGAATGGCAAGATTTAAACATAAACAACCTTGAAAGATTGGCCAGTCCTACTCTTCACCCACTTTATCCAAGCTGAGTCATTATGAATGTTTGTTGGTTTCAAGTTTCGTAGCTTTTCCTTGCTCCTTGTAGAACGCAGTTTGTTAACTAGCCTAGACTTAGAAGCCCTCCATATGCACGCCATTTGCCTGAAGACACAATTCTTTTGCCAATCTTTTGTCAAATTGAACCTCTCCTATAGTAATTTTCCACTGTTATCATAAAAACTCAAAGAAAGCAGAAAGAAAAGTACAAAGTAAATTACAAAATAACATAACTTATACCTGAATCTCTTCCCACAGTCTGTCCTTTTTCTTTTCATCAAGGTGCGTCCAATCATCTAGAAGTACTGGTACATGCTCCCTCACAAGAGGTCCAAGAAATGAAGAAAGTGTAACAGATCCTTTCCCCACATGTTCACCGAGGCTGTTAAATTCAACTTCCACCTTGTCCTCATGGCATTTAGCCACTTTACTCAACCTAGTTGGTCATCTAGTTCTCCTCTTCTTCGTCTTTCACTGTTCTGTTAAACATTCTTCAGCTGATTTATGGACAGTTTCATCTTGTTCAGCCTCTTTCTCTTCTCCATCTTCTTCAGCCTCTTTCTCTTCTCCATATTCTTCAGCCTCTTTGTATTCTCCATATTCTTCAGCCTCTTTCTCTTCTCCATCTTCTCCAGCCTCTTTCTCTTCACCTTCTAGTTCAGCTTCTTGTTCTGATTCTTGTGCTTCTGGTTCAAATCCATCTTATTGTTCTTATTATTCATCTTCGTATGGCTTCCTTTTGCGGCTAGCTTTTTTCTTAACAAGTTCAGAAGGTGTCCTCCCTCTTCTGGATCTTTTAACCTCGAGAGGTGTTACATCAATGCCTTGCTGACGCTTGCTGCGTCTTGGTTTGGCAGGAATGGTTATTTTAGCCATGTTTCTGTAAATAGAACAAAATGAAAAACTTAGTAAAAACTGCAATCCAGTAATGCTAAAATACTAATCCTACCTCAGCTAATATGCTAACTAATCCTAGCTCTACTAATCTGGTCACTACTAATCCTTTATGAAGACCCCTTCACAATCATCCCTAACACAGAAACTCTCATCATCAGATGATTGATTTCCCAAATCTTCAAACTGCTGAATGGATGATGGTGGTGTAACATTCTCTTCTTTTGTTTCCAACTCATGATAGCCCCTTGGTGGCGCTTTCATAACTACATACCAAGGTGATGCGTCATCTTCTCTAGAATAAAAAATTTGTTTTGCTTGAGACAGCATAATATATGGATCTTGGCGAAATACAGACTGGTTTATATGCAGGTTCACAAGCGTAAACCCATCTTCTTCCTTCAGACCATTCCCTTTGTTGGCCCACCTACACTTGAAGAGTGGGATATGGAACATGTGGTAGTCCAGCAAGATGATCTCTTCTATAACTCCATAGTACGAAACAATGTCTGCCATTTGCATAGTATCTCGAGTGCAAGATCAGCACATGGTGAAAGCTTCATAGGATACTCCACTCTTTTGAGTCTTCCGCTTTACATCATTGGTGTGAAATCGATGTCCATTAACGATATATCCCTTAAATGTCTGAGCTTCTTGTCTTGGTCCAAAAGCTAACCACCTCAGCTTCTTAGAATGATCTTTTGAGTTACTTGGGATCTAGTGACAAAAAGAAAGAAAAAAAAACTCGTATTTATAGAAGTAGTAGATAGTATAAATCATAAGATACATATTTATAACTAAGTTCATACCTTCTCCTTAACCCACTGTGTAAACCTTCCCCCTTGCAATTTCCATAAAAGAGTTTCATTTCTTCCGCAGCGCACATATGTAGCTTGTAATTCTTCCAAGTGTAAACTGTATCCAATGTCCAAATGTTTATAAAAGTGAAAGAAAAACTAGTATTTATAAAAGTGAAACATGTATAAAAGTTATAGGAAAGGTGGTGATACTTACTCAACATATGGAGTGAACATTGTTGGGTTCATCAGAACATATCGATGCGCTATCTCCAGCCCTTTATCTGTAAGTACAACTAGTTTAGCCTTGTTAATTGGACGACCTTCAAGGATGTGCTCATCTGGTTCAAGATCTTCATTACGGTTTGCAGCATCCAAAACCTGGACTGATGTCTTTAGAAACTCCAAACAGAAGGCAATGCATTCTCCTGCCATGTATCCCTCAAAAGGATACATCCATCTAAAGTAGACCGGCCCACCCAAACGTGTCTCCCTTGCTAGATGAACAGGAAGGTGGAACATGATATCAAACATGGAAGGAGGAAAGAACCTCTCCAGTTGGCACAATGACTCGACAACCTCAGCCTCCAATGCTATAAGCTTCTCTGGGTCAATCACACGCTGACATAATCTATTGAAGAAATTGCATATCCTAGTCACTGCAATCCTAGGTCCATTTGGCATCATTCCTCTCAAAGCCACATGTAAAAGGTTTTGTAATAACACATGGTGATCATGATACTTGAAGCCACCAACTGTAGGAGGATCAACTTGAACACAGTTGGCGATATTGGCACAGTAGCCATCTGGTACTTTAAACTCAGACAATCTCTTGCAAAACTTCTTTTTTCTGTCTTGGACAGCCAATAAGCAGCAGGTGGTAAGTAGTTTCTCTTCCTACGTACATATGCGTGTAATGAGTTTTGAATTCCCATATCTTCTAAATCTTGTCGTGCCTTTAAGCCATCTTTTGATTTAGCACTATGCATGAGAAGGGACAATATAGCATCAGACACGTTCATCTCAACATGCATTACATCGATGTTGTGACGCACAGGCAGATCCTAAGACATATAAACAAAGATCTCAGTTAGACTATGATAAAGAATTCAAGTTATCTATAGTTATATTTTAAATTTTAGGAATATTCTAACCTTCCAGTAAGGTAGATGAAAGAAAATAGACAGCTTCTTCCACCTCCATAGATTACTGTCTTCATCATATTCCTCTTCAAAAAGTTCTTCAGACAAATCAGACCTCTTTCTTTTGCTTTTCTTATCTAAAAATCTACCAAAATCATTCCTAAAGTCTTTCAATTGCTCAAATATCTCAACCCCTGTTTGAATTCTACGTGCAGTCCCTTCTTCTACCGTGTTATCAAACCAACCCCGTCTGCGTCGGTAAGGATGCTCAAGTCAGAGTCTTATCCTATTGCCCAAGTAGACATGTTTTCTACTAAAATTAAGCCACCTAAAAGGTGTATCCTTGCCACAAACGTTACACGCTTGTTTACCTTTAACTTTACAACCTGCCAATGTCCCCAAACCAAGATAGTCACTGATAGTCAACAGTAAAATAACTCTAAGATTGAAAGTTTCCTTTGAAAATGAGTCGTAAACCTCTACACCCTCATTCCAAAAATCCTGTAGATCTTCAATCAACGGTTGAAGATACACACGTCAATGTTGTTCTTGGTGTTGTTGGTCATGGTATCAACATAGTGAGCATTACATTCTCTGCCTTCATACACAATGTAGGCGGTATGTGATACGTGTGATTTATGCTTCAATCTTTTACCTCAAAAGAAACACACGACTACTGCAAGGGCACAGTTAAACTTATGTATTATTTAAGGATCGATCCCACATAGAGTACTAGCTAACACGGAATGAATGCAATGAAATAGTTTCTGGCTAAGACAATAATATAAAAGGAGTTTTGTTTTGGGGTTTTCTAATAAATAAATGAATGAAACAAGAAAGAAAATAAGTCGGTTGTAAAGTAATACGAGGAAACGTTGGGCGTCTAGGGTTATCTCGGGGTCTTCATGGTTCTAAACAAATGAGATGCTAGGTGATATGCGAATGCTAATGACTTTAGTCTAGGTTCTCAACTACAAACATGAACGAACAAACAACCTATGGATAATAGAATGAATGTCTAAGATCCCCGTACTTCGTTACTCAACTCACGCAGGCAACAACTCACGGTTCAAAGCATTAATAACGAGTTTGATAAGTTCACAAAGCTCCATGACTCAACTTTCGCAGGCCATGACACAAAGCTTCAGTAACACTATGTCTGAGAGCTAGGTTTACGCGATTAGCGCTCATATTCTCTAGGTTCAGTGCTTGGTGATCATTTAAAGCAACATGCATTAAGATAGAGATGTCCCATGAGATACCTAATATATGACTAAGGTTCGGACCTAAAAACCTAAATAAATTTTAACCATGAATTCCCTTTGAATCACCCCATGAAACCCAACAAAGAGATCTACTCGCTCATGATGCAAAGAAACGCAATAGATATCATAGTAAACAACATCATAAACGATTCAAATATATCAAAAGGGTTTAAAGAAAACTTCTCTATAGATGTCATGGAAGATATCTTGTCTCCCAACAAAGCAAACAGAAGGTGTAGAAAGAGATAAAGAAGAAGAGAGGTGATGGAACTTCAATAGAGGAGGCTCGGCTTCAAGGACTTCGAGGCGATGAGAGGGGGCTCTTGCAGGAGGGGGCTCTTCTCTATGGAAGCTTGAAGTCAGTTCTCTCGGTTATGTTTAGGGTTCCACAAGCAGAAGTTAGGTTCAAGAGTAGTATTTATAGGGTTTTAGGCTTAGGAAACCGGATTAGAGCTTCCGGGATAAAACTACGTAGTTTCATTAAGTAGCAAGGTCGAGGTGTCAATACCGAAAATGTGATTTGCTTAGCCTGTTTTGTCCATTTTGCTCAAAAACTCATAAATAACTCCTGGAGGCTCGAATGGTGGGAAATGTCTTCAAAGTATCCATAATCACTTGCTTTCTCCTTTAGAAACCTAATAAAAACATATGAAAATGGCCAAAATACGATGTTATCAACTCCCCCAGTGATGAGGACATCGAACCTCCAAGTAAAGTTATCCAAGCTCCATGCGTACCAGGTGGACCAATGACAAGGAACAGAAGCAGAAGCTTGGAAACAAAGTTTAGCATGTTCGTGGACCAGCTGGATCGTGAAGGACTGATCATGCTTGATCAGTTTGAAGGCTTGCACCTAACACCATCCGAGAGCTCTCATTTGGTGGAGCTGTTCAACCAAGTGTCACCACCTGACCCCAGCGAACCAGGGGATGATACAGCTATGGATTTAAAGCTCTCTGAGTCTACTTTCCAGAGGACTCAAGATCACATCCAGAAGTCATACCAAACTCCCAGAAAAGGCCAAACAGTGAAGGCATGTCCAGCAGACCCTTTAATCTCCGATAAGACTAAATGGCCCTTGTTCAAGCCCAGGCGTGAAGCCCATCTTTCTACAGTCTCTCTGACTTTAGGAGAAGCCTAAGAAGACCCAAGTCCAGCTGGAGGAGCTCGAGTCAAGACCATTCAAGTTGAAGACTCAAAGCATATATTATTTCCTTTTTTAGCCGATTTTATGTTTAAGCCTAACGGCTCTTTTTGGACTTGAAGTTATTGTGTTTTTTTTCCTTTTCTTTCTTGCAGGTTTAATGTGTTTTTCCTTTACTTTATGCTTATGAACCTGGCTATATAATGCCTTGCATATGTAGTCCGAGTTTTTACCTTTTAATTAATAAAATATCGTTTTTGGCTTAAAACCCTAATTGTCTTCTCTGCGTCTCGTGAGCTAAGTCCGAGCCTTGAGGATCCTTGAAGTATCAGTAGGCTTTCACACCTATTGTGGTTCAGTTCAATCCACCCTCGCTTCCACCCTATCATCGATCTAGACAAGGAGAGACCATAGTCCAATTGTCTTGATCCAACGGTTCTGTTCTCAAGTATTGTTATCAAGCCTTCAAGCTTGTATCATTTTTGGTATCAGAGCTTCAAAAGCTCCTATCAATCAGGTTACTTTGTTCCCTTTGTTTAGTTTCAATTCTGTTTTCAATTTCTTCATAAAAACCCATAAAAATCTATTTTCGTCAGTTTTATTGTTTCAATTTTTAAAAATCCATTAAAACTCAAAAAAAATATTTTCTTGCTGTTCTAGTTTGCCTAAAACCCTAGAAAACCCAGAAAAATTGTCGTTGCTTTTTTTGAAATTCGTTTGCTATTTTTAATCAAAGAGAAACTCAACCTGCAGAAATTTGTTGTGTTTACTCGATTTGTTTTGATTCGGATAGAACTTTGATTTGTTGTTCTGATTTTTGTGAAAGGTACCATGGGAGAAGTACCACCAGTGGACCCTAATGCTATGATGCAGCTGATACTCACTCTTCAGCAACAAATAGAGGCTATGGGGCGACGTTTTGAGCAAGAGAGACAGCCACAGGTTAATGACCAAGCCCAACAAAACCGAGGTGTTCATGAGTTAGGAGAGGATGAAGAATTTGACCACCACCCCGATAGAGTGCAACAACAACCTCTGAGAAGGAGAAGAGGCCCGAGGCACCATGAACCTGATGAAGTCGAAGATGACTATCCAAGGCGCAATAACACGGATATGAAGCTAAAGGCTCCAACCTTTGCTGGTCGTGTTGATCCTGAAGCATACTTGGAATGGGAGCAAAGAATAGAGCATATATTTGCCTATTATGAGTATAACGAGCAGAAGAAGCTAGCTTTAGCTGTTGCTCAACTCACGGATCATGCTTTATCATGGTGGGATCGTGAGGTTTCTGACCGTAGGAGGAGCCACTCACCTCAAATCAACACTTGGAGAGAGATGAAGCAGCTCATGAAGAAAAGATACGTACCCACATACTATCACCGAGAACTTCAAAAGAAATTTCGTAAGCTTGTCCAAGGGACAAAAAGCGTAGAGGAATACTTTGAAGAATTTGAGCACCTAAGGAACCGTCTAGAGCTTGATGAGGATACTGAAACCATCATGGCTCAGTTCCTAGATGGCTTAAATGAGAGGCTTAGCCATAAGGTTGAGAAACTTCCATACCACGACTTGAAGGATATCTTGCATAATGCCATTCAAGCCGAGCAACACGTCAGGAAGAAGTCTTCTATTACCATCAAGACTAAGGGCCACCAGTCATGGGATCAGAGTAGATATAAGTCACAACCACAACAGCCGTATCCACCTAAGGTTGCGGAGAAAGGTAAAACGGTAGCTATCGATTCCCGGTTCAAATCCAAGGCACCCGAACATATCCAAGGTAAGTCTGCTAACCCTACTACTTCCAGAGCTCGTGACATTACCTGTTTTAAGTGTAAGGGCAGAGGACATATGGCTCGAGAATGCCCAAACCAACGGGTGATGATTCTCACGGATGCCGGTGACTATGAATCACAAGACGAAGCCGGTGACGAGATAATGGAGATAGACTCTGAAGAAGTTGAATGTGGACCAGAATATGGAGAATCTCTTGTGATAAGGCGTGTCTTAAGCCTCACGGTTCATTCTGATGAAACCGCCCAAAGGGACAACATCTTCCATACGAGATGTTCCATCCAAAACAAGGTATGCAATCTTATTATCGATGGAGGGTCCTGCACAAATGTTGCAAGTGACTATATGGTCACTAGACTCGGCCTTGTTAGGACTAAACATCCTCATCCATATAAACTAAGATGGCTTAATGACAAGGCTGAGTTAAAGATCACAGATCAAGTACTAGTACCTTTCAACGTGGGAAAATACTCGGATCAAGTCTTGTGTGACGTGGTTCCTATGCAAGCTGGCCACCTTCTTCTTGGTAGACCTTGGCAGTTTGATAAGGATGCCATTCACCATGGACGCAGCAACATGTACTCCTTTGTCCATGATAAGAAGAAGTTTAATTTAACGCCACTTACACCGACGCAAGTGCATGAGATTCAAATGAAAATGCTTAAAGAAAAGGATGTTTCCTCCAAAAGCAACTTGCTGATTAAGCCTAGTTTTATTACTAAGGCTCTCACTTGTAAAGAACCGGTATTACTAATGATCTTTAAGGAGTCTTTGAGTGCAGGTTCTAGCGCGTTGGAGCAAGAACTTCCCATGGAAGTTAAGGACCTTTTGGACCGGTTTGTTGAGACCTTTCCAGAAGAGATACCACCTGGCTTACCTCCCATAAGAGGGATCGAACATCAAATTGATTTCATACCAGGTGCACCCTTGCCTAACCGAGCCGCTTACCGAGTTAATCCAGAGGAGGCAAAGGAGTTGGAGAAGCAAGTGAATGAGCTTCTAGAAAAAGGCTATGTACGAGAAAGCCTTAGTCCATGTGCTGTACCAGTCCTCTTAGTACCCAAGAAGGACGGAACCTGGAGGATGTGTGTGGATTGTCGAGCAATAAACAACATAACTATCAAATACCGACATCCCATACCAAGGTTAGATGACATGCTCGATGAATTATCTGGGTCTAATGTGTTTTCTAAGATTGATCTCAGGAGTGGATATCATCAAGTAAGAATGAAAGAAGGAGACGAATGGAAAACGTCATTCAAGACCAAGCAAGGTCTTTACGAGTGGCTCGTTATGCCGTTTGGACTCACAAACGCACCAAGCACCTTCATGAGGCTTATGAACGAAATTCTCAGACCTTACATCTGTAAGTTTGTAGTGGTGTATTTTGATGATATACTCATTTATAGCCGAACGTTTGATGATCATTTAGCTCACTTAGAACAAGTATTAAAAACGCTTCAACGGGAAGGCTTATACGCCAACTTGAAGAAGTGCGTCTTTTCTACTAATGAGCTTGTATTTTTAGGCTTTATAGTAAGTTCACAGGGGCTTAGAGTGGACCAAGAAAAGGTTAAAGCTATCCAAGAATGGCCCACACCCACAAGCATTAGTCAAGTGCGGAGTTTCCACGGGTTAGCTAGCTTTTACCGTCGGTTTGTAAAAGATTTTAGCACCCTGGCTGCACCTCTCACAGCCATAATCAAGAAGGACGTGGGATTCAAATGGGGAGAAGCTCAGGAAGAGGCTTTCAAGAGCCTAAAGGATCGATTAACTAATGCTCCTGTTTTAATCTTACCCGATTTTACTAAAACCTTTGAGATTGAGTGTGATGCATCAGGTTTAGGGATCGGAGCTGTTCTTACTCAAGGAGGCAAGCCAATTGCTTACTTCAGTGAGAAACTTAATGGAGCAACGCTCAACTATCCCACTTATGACAAGGAGTTGTACGCCTTGGTCCGGGCCATGGAGACCTGGCAACATTACTTACTCGCTAAAGAATGTGTCATACATACGGACCATGAAACTTTAAAGCATCTAAGGGGACAAACCAATCTCAAGAGAAGACATGCTAAATGGCTGGAGTTCATAGAAACCTTCCCTTATGTCATCAAGTACAAGAAAGGAAAAGACAATGTGGTAGCTGATGCACTATCCCGGCGACATGCGCTCATCTCCACCATGGATGCTAAGGTTCTCGGGTTTGAAACGATAATTCCATTGTATGAATCTGATCCTGATTTTGCAGATAGCTACAAGAACAAAGGGAAAGGATCCCATGCCTCATTTTACGTCCATCAGGGCTATCTGTTCAAGGACAAACGGCTGTGCATCCCACAATGCTCGCTCCGGGAACTTATAGTCCGAGAGGCTCACGGAGGAGGCCTAATGGGACACTTTGGCGTGGACAAGACCCTAG
The DNA here is from genome assembly GCA_963667165.1 of Barbarea vulgaris. Lineage (NCBI taxonomy): Eukaryota > Viridiplantae > Streptophyta > Magnoliopsida > Brassicales > Brassicaceae > Barbarea > Barbarea vulgaris. Next base: position 17,038,470 of record OY763893.1, on the reverse strand, counting down.
CCATGCTTAAGGAACATTTCTTTTGGCCCCACCTTAAGAAATCAGTGGAGACTTTTTGTGCAAGGTGTATCACTTGCAAGAAAGCCAAGTCACGGGTCCAACCACACGGTTTGTATCTGCCCTTGCCCGTTCCTACTTCACCGTGGATTGATATCTCTATGGATTTTGAGCTAGGTTTACCCATGATCAGGCACAAGGACTCCATCTTTGTGGTGGTGGATAGGTTCTCTAAAATGGCACACTTCATTCCTTGTGCCAAGACGAATGATGCTACGCAAACCGCAGACCTTTTCTTTAAAGAAGTTGTTAAGCTTCACGGGATACCGAGGACAATCGTCTCAGACCGAGACACTAAATTTCTCAGCCACTTCTGGAGAACTCTATGGAAGAAACTAGGAACCAAGCTGCTATTCTCCACCACGTGCCATCCCCAAACCGATGGCCAGACCGAAGTGGTTAACCGAACTCTTGGAACGCTTCTCCGCGCCACCATAGGGAGAAATCTCAAAACTTGGCTTGACGCTTTACCTTTTGTTGAGTTCGCTTACAATAGGGCTGTTCACAGTGCTACTCTTATGTCTCCATTTCAGGTTGTTTATGGTTTCAATCCAACCGCACCCTTGGACCTTGCACCTTTGCCACAAACTGAGTTCTTGAATCTAGATGGTGCAAAGAAGGCCGAGTTTGTTAAGAACCTTCACAAAAAGGTTAAGGAAAATCTGGAGAAGGCAAATGCACAACGCACCAAGGCTGCCAACAAAGGAAGAAAGAAAGTCACCTTTGAAGTTGGAGAGTGGGTCTGGTTGCACATGAGACCAGAGATATTTCCAAACCAACGAAGTTCAAAGCTTTCGCCCCGAGGGGACGGTCCCTTCAAAATCTTGGAGAAGATCAATGATAACGCTTATAAGCTGGAGCTTCCAGGTGAGTTTCAAGTATCTCCAACGTTTAATGTTTCTGACTTGGCCCGTTTTGATGCAGGTGAAAATGTTTTGGGGTCAAAACCTTTAGAAGAGGGAGGGAGTGATGAGGACATCGAACCTCCAAGTAAAGTTATCCAAGCTCCATGCGTACCAGGTGGGCCAATGACAAGGAACAGAAGCAGAAGCTTGGAAACAAAGTTTAGCATGTTCGTGGACCAACTGGATCGTGAAGGACTGATCATGCTTGATCAGTTTGAAGGCTTGCACCTAACACCATCCGAGAGCTCTCATTTGGTGGAGCTGTTCAACCAAGTGTCACCACCTGACCCCAGCGAACCAGGGGATGATACAGCTATGGATTTAAAGCTCTCTGAGTCTACTTTCCAGAGGACTCAAGATCACATCCAGAAGTCATACCAAACTCCCAGAAAAGGCCAAACAGTGAAGGCATGTCCAGCGGACCCTTTAATCTCCGATAAGACTAAATGGCCCTTGTTCAAGCCCAGGCGTGAAGCCCATCTTTCTACAGTCTCTCTGACTTTAGGAGAAGCCTAAGAAGACCCAAGTCCAGCTGGAGGAGCTCGAGTCAAGACCATTCAAGTTGAAGACTCAAAGCATATATTATTTCCTTTTTTAGCCGATTTTATGTTTAAGCCTAACGGCTCTTTTTGGACTTGAAGTTATTGTGTTTTTTTTCCTTTTCTTTCTTGCAGGTTTAATGTGTTTTTCCTTTACTTTATGCTTATGAACCTGGCTATATAATGCCTTGCATATGTAGTCCGAGTTTTTACCTTTTAATTAATAAAATATCGTTTTTGGCTTAAAACCCTAATTGTCTTCTCTGCGTCTCGTGAGCTAAGTCCGAGCCTTGAGGATCCTTGAAGTATCAGTAGGCTTTCACACCTATTGTGGTTCAGTTCAATCCACCCTCGCTTCCACCCTATCATCGATCTAGACAAGGAGAGACCATAGTCCAATTGTCTTGATCCAACGGTTCAGTTCTCAAGTATTGTTATCAAGCCTTCAAGCTTGTATCACCCAGACTTAGACTTTGCTTGTCCTCAATCAAACAAACAAGCTAAGCAGGTGGAGAGGTTTTGAAAATCTGGGAAACTCTCCTATGATCAGGGACCATGCTCCAAGGAATAACCTGTGACTCATAAATACAGAGACTCACGTCAGAACATTCTCACTATAGACTCAAAACATTCACAACTCTTGTCCATCCATCTCAAACCTACAAAAGAACACTGCATTCACGTCAGTTAACTCCCTACATTCATTAAGAGGTGCGTGAATTTTTTTCATTAGAAGGCATCATTCAGGGTAGACGGTTCTTGGTATAAAAAGGGGCTTTTTGGTGTTTAGGTGGTGAAGTAAGAGTGTTTAGGGATTGACCTGTTTATTCGAGAAGAGCAGCAATTGCCGCAGAATCGCCCGACCACTTGATATCTGATATATGGAGTTTTTAGGCTCGGGTCTATCAAATAAACCCTTCGTACGTTGTGTACTTGAGGATCGAATCCACAGGGAAACAAGAACAACACAATAGGAATACAAGACACTATCTAATCTAAACGATATAAAAATTGGTTTAGTAAACAAGAAATTAAACAAGATGAAATGACTAACTAAAAGACTAACAAGCTAAAGCATTAGGCTTTAAGGCAATTCCGGATATCAATAGCTAGTGAATAAAATGAGCATGGGTTTCAACACTTTTAAGTACCGTTCTAGAACATGAACGCAAGGTGGATTAACCCACTCTCGTGGCCTTAACCCCTAAACTTGACTATTTGAAAACTAAACTCTCGTTTGATTTCTCCTAACCAAATTAGCATTAACATACAAGTTCACTAAGTTCACAATGATGATCTAGCATCAACTCTCGCAGGCTAGAGATACAAAGCTTAATTCACAAGGTTCAAGCTCTCTATAACATGATTAGTGCTTATAGAACAACCTAAAATCAAGACTAAGTTAATTACTCTTAATCTAGCATTAAGGATACATGAATCAAAGAACCTATGGATTAGAAACCCCAAATATCTAATCAATTCAACAAGCCATCAAGATCCTTCAAGAACCCTAAAACCTAAATGTGAAATTACTCACACATAATCAAAGAAACAACAAAATAAACCATATAAAGCATAATAGTATTGAAATAAACAACAAAATATACAAGAAAACTTCTCCAAGTGTTTGATGAAGGGAGAAGCTTCAAGATCCAAGAACTCTCTAAAACAGTGTTTTAGGCGTCCAAAAGCTTTAGAAAAAAATCTGATTATGTTTTAGTAGGTTTAGGTGGGATATTTATAGACATAGGTGTAAAAGTGTGTGTGCGGCTGGGAGGATCGGTCGATCCACAAGTCGGATCGATCGATCCCCAATTTCCGGACATAATATCTTCAAGGCGGCTGGCTGGGGATCGGTCGATCTGCATGGAGGATCGGTCGATCTGCATGGAGGATCGGTCGATCTGTTGTGTCCGGAGAAAATTTCCGTGGAGCATGGATCGGTCGATCCCGTGGTGCGATCGGTCGATCCTTGTCCTAATCCTCCAATTGTTTCATCTTCGCGCTGGATTGACCTGTCTTCAGTAAAATGTGTATAACTTTCCAACCATAAATGGGAATCACTTCAAACCAGTCCCAAATGAAAGCTAACTCCTTTGTCTACAACCTTTATCAAGGAATCTGGATCTAAAACGCAAGTTAAAGCCTTCATCTGAGTATATCTTTGAGACGATTCAGAATGGTTCTGCATGATCATTTCTCTTATTTTCTTCCAAATGATCTCTAATCCAAACTTCAAGTCTCCATGGTATTCCATTCACCTAAAAAGACTCGAAACATGTGCAATATGCAAATAAAACAACCTAGGACTCTAAGATGTGATACCATGCAAATACAAGACTCAAATGCATGAAAAATTCCTAAAACTATACAAAATGGGAACTAAGAATCTATGAAACTAAACCATAAAAACATGTAAAATATAAGGATATCAACTCCCCCCAACTTGTCCATTGCTTGTCCGCAAGCAAACAAGTAGAAACAGTTATAGGCAAGTTTGAAAAAGCTAGAAAATTCCAAACGAAGGATTAAACGCGTTGTCCTCTAAGATGGTTATAAGGTGCAAGAACAAACATTTCATAATCAAATCGAAAACTTCTCTTTAACATTCATTATGATCTTTTTAGTGCGGTCTTGCTAAGGGAAACCAAATCATTCTCAATCGGTTTGTGGGTTAAAGATTTTTGAGGTGGTTTCAGAAGTGTTTCTCTTTTGGGTAGCTTCTCTCAAAACATAGGAATGCTTTATCAAATACAAAATCTATCTAAGAAGGGGAACAATTGATGCATACAAAGTTTAATTCTCGTTATTCTACCCAATCTTATGAAATGCATCCTAGTTTCTACCCTTTTCGTAACCTTAAACCTCATGATCAATCTCTTTTATTAGCTTCATAGGGAAAATATTTTCATGAAACACTTAGCTCTTTTTATCTCTTTATTTTTTTTTCTTTTCTTATTTACAATTGAGACTTAGAGCTCTTTAACTTTTCATTTAGCTTCCCTAAGCATTCCTTTTATCATATTGATCAAGCTTTTTTTTTTTTTTTTTTTTTTTTTTTTTTTTTTTTTTTTTTTTTAATCCTAACAAACTACCCAATCAAACCAATCATGTCTTTCATTCCCATCCTAATTGCTAGACTTACCATTGCTAGCTTAGAACGAGAGTTAAGCCTTTGTCGTTCCCGATACTCTCAAGTTTTTGCAAAATCAAAGCATTATCAACAAGAGGCCTCACTCATCAAATACCTTAAGGGGTTTGAAAGGAATGGTTAAAGTTATAGGTAGGGAAACCACTCTTAAAGTGAGAATGGCCATTCGGGTAAACACAAGGGTGGTAAAACGGAATAGAAAACCCGAATGTGACATATAGTCTACCATGAGAATGCATTCAAATCGCCATAAACAAGAGTATTATATTCAAATTAAGTTCAAATTTCTAGAGAAGTTTCAAAAATCAAGCGAGTTTTACCCAAGTAGAAGTTCAAGATAAGTTCAAGCAATAAATAACCATGACTAAGGGCAACGATTTTAATCCTAAGCGTGAACTTCCACAAAGCTAATATCCCATATGCATATGAAAACCTATATTCTTCTAGACTCAAATCCTAGTATTACGATGAGGTGTAAAGCTACATGATGAAAATGAGAAAAATTTGATTTTTGCTTAGACAATGCATGACTCAAAGAACAGAAAAACAAAAGCAAACACAACGTTAAATACTAATGTCTCGTACTCCCCCCAACTTATTTCGCACCGTCTCGGTGTGAGAATAAACTTGAGAAAGAGAAAGAGAACACATGATACAAAGATAAACAAAATGTAGTATGTACGCGAGAAACGAATTGTACCTAATACCATGGAGAGGATAAGAAAGAGTATGAGTCATCTATTTGCAGCCTTTTTTTTGTAAACAATCCACGTTCACCAACGTCCTATAAAATGAAAGCACACAAAATCAAAGATAAAGATCACACTTAAACAAACAAATAAACATATATACAAACGATAGAATTGGGGGAGTCCCCGATGGCTTGTTTAACGTCGCTTAAGCTTGACGGTGGATATTGGTTTAGGTGGGAGTGAAGGTTGAGCTTGGATCACCAGGATCATACTCATCGTAGAACCATCCCCTAAACTCGTTCATCCTAATCTCCTCAAAAGGAGTCCTCCTCGGAGAATCATTGAACCAGTCCCTTAATTCTTTCATCATATTCTTCTCAAAAGGGGTCTTCCTTGGACCACGAAAGCTCAATGGTGTGGTGGGGAGTATGCCAAGATGTTTGTTGAACTGTTGTGTCATTGGAGATTCTTCTTTTTCATTCTCTTCGGAGGCTTCTTCAATGATAGTCTCTTGTTCCTCCATAAGTGTTTCTCCATATGACTCTTGTTCGGAATCATGTTGCTGCATCTCTTCTATGGTTGAGAGCTCATTTTGGGCTGTGCTCTCGCTTGTGATCTCTATGCACTCAACAACTGAACCATCTTCACAAGGATCTTCAAAAGTTTCCTCAACCGTTCCTTCTTCTTCTTCTTCGATCCATTGTGTAAGTTCGATTTTGATGGACTCCACATGTGTTGGCTCAACAACTTGAGCATCTTGAGACCAACGTACAAAATTGGTCTTCATGCTCTCGCTGATTTCTTTTTGGTTTTCCAACGCCAACTTCAACATGTTGAAGATCTCTTCCTTATCTGAGATTTGGGAAGAGTATGTTACTTCTTGTTCATGCTCCATGTTCCAAGATTGGTACTCTTGATACTCTTGTTCATGCTCCATGTATCCTACACCATACCCATATTGATACTCTTGAGATGAGTATCCATTAGGAAGACCTTCTTGATAAGTGGATGAGCTTTCAAAACCATGATGACTTGTAGGGTCCCCAGCCATCTCTCTTTGTTGAGCTTCTAGAATTAATTTCATCATTGAAATCAATTCTGAAGCCATGCTTTATCTCTTGTGATTGTGCCTTGCAAAAAGAACAAACACTTGAAAAGAAGTTAGTAACCACACAAACAAAAACAAAAACAAAAAGCTTAGTCTCAAATAGAATCTAAATCCTAATGGCTATTGCTAGTTTCCCCGGCAACGGCGCCAATTTGATATATGGAGTTTTTAGGCTCGGGTCTATCAAATAAACCCTTCGTACGTTGTGTACTTGAGGATCGAATCCACAGGGAAACAAGAACAACACAATAGGAATACAAGACACTATCTAATCTAAACGATATAAAAATTGGTTTAGTAAACAAGAAATTAAACAAGATGAAATGACTAACTAAAAGACTAACAAGCTAAAGCATTAGGCTTTAAGGCAATTCCAGATATCAATAGCTAGTGAATAAAATGAGCATGGGTTTCAACACTTTTAAGTACCGTTCTAGAACATGAACGCAAGGTGGATTAACCCACTCTCGTGGCCTTAACCCCTAAACTTGACTATTTGAAAACTAAACTCTCGTTTGATTTCTCCTAACCAAATTAGCATTAACATACAAGTTCACTAAGTTCACAATGATGATCTAGCATCAACTCTCGCAGGCTAGAGATACAAAGCTTAATTCACAAGGTTCAAGCTCTCTATAACATGATTAGTGCTTATAGAACAACCTAAAATCAAGACTAAGTTAATTACTCTTAATCTAGCATTAAGGATACATGAATCAAAGAACCTATGGATTAGAAACCCCAAATATCTAATCAATTCAACAAGCCATCAAGATCCTTCAAGAACCCTAAAACCTAAATGTGAAATTACTCACACATAATCAAAGAAACAACAAAATAAACCATAGAAAGCATAATAGTATTGAAATAAACAACAAAAGATACAAGAAAACTTCTCCAAGTGTTTGATGAAGGGAGAAGCTTCAAGATCCAAGAACTCTCTAAAACAGTGTTTTAGGCGTCCAAAAGCTTTAGAAAAAAATCTGATTATGTTTTAGTAGGTTTAGGTGGGATATTTATAGACATAGGTGTAAAAGTGTGTGTGCGGCTGGGAGGATCGGTCGATCCACAAGTCGGATCGATCGATCCCCAATTTCCGGACATAATATCTTCAAGACGGCTGGCTGGGGATCGGTCGATCTGCATGGAGGATCGGTCGATCTGCATGGAGGATCGGTCGATCTGTTGTGTCCGGAGAAAATTTCCGTGGAGCATCCTTGTCCTAATCCTCCAATTGTTTCATTTTCGCGCTGGATTGACCTGTCTTCAGTAAAATACGTATAACTTTCCAACCATAAATGGGAATCACTTCAAACCAGTCCCAAATGAAAGCTAACTCCTTTGTCTACAACCTTTATCAAGGAATCTGGATCTAAAACGCAAGTTAAAGCCTTCATCTGAGTATATCTTTGAGACGCTTCAGAATGGTTCTGCATGATCATTTCTCTTATTTTCTTCCAAATGATCTCTAATCCAAACTTCAAGTCTCCATGGTATTCCATTCACCTAAAAAGACTCAAAACATGTGCAATATGCAAATAAAACAACCTAGGACTCTAAGATGTGATACCATGCAAATACAAGACTCAAATGCATGAAAAATTCCTAAAACTATACAAAATGAGAACTCAGAATCTATGAAACTAAACCATAAAAACATGTAAAATATAAGGATATCAATATCCACAGCTCCAACCACTTTCTCTAGTAAAACACCACTCCTTTACTTCTTTTCTTTTAACTCCCCCAGACTTAGACGTTTCTGTAGGGTACTCCGTAACGGCTCCATCTCTTTTGTAAAGTGATCCACGTCTCCCTTGGGATAGCATGTGCTATGAGACTTCATATTCGTAACCGTTCCTTTCCTTTCGATTTTTTTTTTTTTTTTTTTTTTTTTTTTTTTTTTGCAAACGGATTTCAGATTCATGAACTCCAAAGGGTGCACGGGTTTACGCACTCTATCCTTCGGGTCACTTACTCCTAATCCATCTTTTTTTTGCGGATACAAGCTTCCGCGGAACTCCGAAGGATGCACGGGTTTACGCACTATATCCTTCGGCCACATCTACTTATAACCATTTTTTTCTTTTTTTTTTCCTTTTTTTTTTAGAAAGGCGAAACGGTACTTATATACATAGAAGCCTCATGAGCATGAAATATGGACCTTTTAAATTGATTCCCAAGGTAGAACAGACTCGAGACCATGTTGCGAATCTCTCCTTCATAATTCTTTTGCTTCTCAAGTGGTTAGAGGACTGTGTCGGTAATTTCTCTCCGACGTTCCTGAGCATATCTGCCAAATGAGAAAAGAAAAAGAGAAGTGCAAGAGGTCTGAAAAGAGGTTATGGGGTTTAGGGTAGGAACCACTAAAAATGAGCGGCCATACATGATCAATAGAGAGTGGTAAAAAGAGGGTAAGAAGTCCTGAATGTGATGCTCGTTTTCCTGATCTAATACCTCTAATGAGAAAGAATTAAAGTCAAATTAAGGTTATAATAAAATGGAGTTAACGTCAGTTCCAAAAAAATATCCGTAAGAAGAAACTTCTGGGAGTGATCCTACGGCGAGGTTCTAGGTATTGTCCGTTCTTAATAAATCCTGCAAAACCTGTCGTTAGGAAATAACTCAAAACATAATTAAGGTCGGAATCATCATATCATGGGGTCTTTATTTCCAACAAAGTCTTGGCTCAATAAAAACATGACTCGATTAAAAGACATTAAAACCCCCCAGACTTAAGTCACACTGTCCCCAGTGTGAAATAAACGGAAAAGGTGGAATAAAAATAATAATGAAAAATAAAAATAAAGATAAAAATGCATAAAACAAAGAGAAAGATAGGACCAAGTAACCTCGACATCTCAGGAGGTGCTTTAAACTCGGCGAGTGTCTAGTCGCGGTATCTTGCTTGTCTCTGAAGTTGCTCGATGATATCCTTTTGGAAAGCTACTTGCCTTTCAAGTTCCAGGCATAAGGCTCTCTCATCATCAAGCGAAGGCCTCGTGGATGGTTGTAATGATTCCTTCGAAACTCGAGGTTGCCTTCGGATCGGTGCAAGCCACCGCTTCATGTTTTTTCTTAACCAATCGCCTAGCGAGAAGCGCAGCATAGTTGATCCTTCTCGGGAAATCAACAAAAGGTACTTTCAAGACAAGGAGCTCTTCTCCAAGGATTGAATTCTGAGCAGTCCTTGAGAAGATGGGATGGGCGAGGAGCTTGTGTCCGCATCGGATGGCCGGGTGCGTGATGGTGGAGGACTTGGTATGGCCGCTAGTAAAATATCCTTGTCCAATGTCATCCCATACATCATGAAAACTTTCCTGTCCAAAATCTATCGGGTCTTTATATTCAACACCCAATGCCTCGCAAAGCTGCGGAATGGAGATTGAGAACCACTCACCTTTAATGGTAAAGTAAAGCAATCCGTCTCCAGCCATCGGGGCGTGCGAGTTGGAAAAAGCAAGTGAGATTGTGGCAAGGAGCTGGTGCGTTTGCTCTTCATAAATCTCTTGGCGCACCGACTTCATTAATGTGTGGAGTCCTAAGAAGAGCCATTTGATATCATCGCGCAGCCCAAGCGTATCCAATGCGGTGTGGTCGACTCGCAAACTCGGCGTGAGCTTGAATTTATCAATATGTGCTCGGTAATCAACATCATCACTGAGTCCTTGGAATTAGAGTAGATGGATGGATTAGACACAAAAGCAATGAGTTTGGGGATAAAAATCGCCAAAAATTGAATTAGTAGAACAAACTCTAGAGCCTATGGGTGTTTCTGTGTTTTAGGGTTTCTTTTTAAGAGGGGTAGGTAGGGTATTTATAGAACTTACCTCGATGGTTGGTGTCAGTCAGTGATGTAGTGTCGATCGACATAACCCCTTACCTCCGTATGTCAGTTATGCTTGGTGTCGATCGACACCAATGGTTGAGTGTCGATCGACTCTGATGAATTTCTCTGAGGGTAACTAGTTCCTGAAATGACAAACAAAAGAAAACGAAAACAATAGTGAAACAAAAACAAAAATGCGTATTTACAGACTCACCAGTGGGTTGCCTCCCACCAAGCGCTTGTTTTCAGTCATTAGTTGGACTATGCATCGGGACTAGGCAGTGGTAGTATCATCCCGACGCATGATAATGCCGGAACTCTCAACCTTTTAAACATTCTCTTCTGGAAGAAAGTCATCAATCGGGACGGTGTCCTCGACTCTAATCCTTGAGAGATGATACGGCACTCCGTTCTCAACCCCTTTCTTATCCCTTACCTCAATGTCCAACTCCTGAAGGAGCAGAATCCATGATATAGGATCGGAATCACACCAATCTGAGATCACTTGATGATCAAGAGGATTCCAAGCCTATGCTAAGCGGAAGTGGAATAGATGGTAGAAATGGAGGTGATAGATTGACTCACTCAATCGATGAACAAGACTAGTTAGATGAATCACTCAAATAACTTGAATTGCAGACTCAAAAGAACTTAATTGAATCGCTCAAATAAGAACTAAAGAATAATAACACACAAAGAATTCACAACTTTGTGAAAGAGAAGAAAAAAACAGTTTTTGTTATGAACTTTAAAATCTCGATTAAGGGTGTTTTACAATGAGGAATGAGCTGAGCTTTTATAGGCTCAGATTACAATGGTCCTAAGGTCTAAAACAAGAAACAAATCGCAGAAATTTAAAAGAAAAGAGCCGTTTGAAGGCTTGATGACAAAATCGGCCAAATAAGGAAATAGACGTTAGCTTGAGTCTTGAAAGCTTGGGTGCAAAGTTGTGATGTCTGGGGACGTCCAGCTTCTTTGGAGGAGGCTTCAGAATGCACATAAGTGATAAGGGATCGAGCCGTTGCTGATTGATCTCCTTTAGCTCCAAATATGGTAACTAATGACTCCACATGTTCTTGTATGGTAAGGTGTACCAAGCCTCTGGTGGTAAAGCTTCTTCTTGGTCTAGAGTATCTCCTGGGTTAAAAAGGAACCCTCTGATACTCATAGAAGGTCTCCAATTCTTGGCTTCAGCTGATGGTAAGTTGGATGCAAGACTTTCCTTATTTACACCCGGTTTTGATCCTCCTTGGTTAGCTCTTAAACCAACTCGTACCTGGGCTGATTTAACTTGATAAATCATCTTAAAATAGATGATTTCCTGATGAAATTCAAATCCCAGAACATTTGCTCGAGTGGTTTGTCTTTTGGTACATGCTTGACTTCGTTTCTCGTCTCCGGGTAGGCATGCTTCGTCTTCAGGTGGTTTGGCTCGAGTTTTCATGATTCCTCCTGAACTGGTGGTGCATGGTGCATCTGGTGGCTCTTCTTTGATCAACATGTTGTTGATGACTTCTTTTCTCTTGTTAAGACCTGGAAAACACATCATGAGCTCTGGAGGCAAATGATTACACGTTGCTGGTTCCTTCACTTGATTCGAAGTTAAATTCCTTTTGGATGTGGTTTCTCTTCGGGTTTTGCATACGTCTAGGGTACCTGTCCTTTCGTTGACACTTAAAGGAAAAATCAAGTGCATCATATCTGTAATATATGTACTCAAAACTGTATACTTTAGGCTATTAGTGAGCATAAAAGTTTTCCAATAGTTGATAAACTCGTAAGTGTTACTTACTTGAACTATGGATGTTGTGTCCGGATGATTCTCAAGTTCTAAACATGTTACAACTCCTCTAGCTTCATACTCCACGTTCAGACCTGTAATATCAACCTTTGGCATAGACAAGAGCATTATACTAGAACTGGAAATTTCAAAACATAGCTCATTCATGTCATTACTTAGTTTTTGTTCAATAGATGCATTGTTTATCAAAATTTTCTTAGGACAAGTCACAGAAAAATGTCCACTCTTATGACATCTATAACAAATCATTTCTTTGGATTTTAAAAGGTTAGAAGACTTACAGTGCCTTAGCTCGATGTCTGGTTCAAGCCTTGAACTCGGAATTTTCTTGTGAACAACGGCATGTGGAGTTAAATTTGGCTTCTCCTCCTTTGTTTGACTTGTTGGATTGGACTCAGTCTTCTTCTTTAGAGCAGGTGGGGACGTTTTTCTTTGCCTGGAACTGTAAAATTCCTTGGGTGTTGCACTCGGTGTGTGCGTTGGAACTTGTGGGCATCTTTCCGTGTTGTGTTTCTCAGGTGGAGCAGTGTGAAAACGTGGTGTTGTCATCACTATCCTCGTTGTGGTGTGTTTTATTGGCTTCAGTGGGATAAGGCTGCGAGTTTGGTGCTTCTTCACAAACTCTCGGTACATCCTTGCTTTGAGATCTCCCCAACCCTTTACTCGATTTCTGTTGTAGAAAGTGGGTGTATCTTCTTTCAGCCACCACTTGTAAGCATCTCCAACAAGACTATCAACAGCATATGACAGCTTTTCATCTTTTGGGACGTTGTGTGCTCGCAGCCATTGCTTCATATTGGTCTCCCACCGTAGGTACGTAATCCCCTGGTTCTTTGCTAGAACCTGAAAATATTAGGGATTTAGACTTGTAAACACTTCCCTTACTGATTGGATTCCTTGAACCGGCTGAAGTACCGATGGTTTGCAATCTAGATGTGGACTGCACTCGGTTTGGGACAGCTCTGTGGGGATAAGGCTTCACTACAGGATTTGGAGGTTTGTAATCCTCATGTGAATCTCCTCTGGATTCGTCATCATCCTCATCCTCATATAACTCCATGCTTGGTTGGCTCCGAGTTGTTGTTTCTTGAGGCGCGTTGGTGTATAACTCTACATAGTGTTGACTTGAGGGGTACTGGTCTGGTGGCTCCGGTTCAAGCTCGACTCCATCAGGTTCATCTCCATATTCTGAGCTGGAGTAGTCATCTTGGGGCCACGATTCGTCACAGCCAGACTCATACGGGCTAATGCTTTGCTCGACTTCTTCTTGGCTCCAATTCTCGTCATCGAAATCCTCCTTTTCTGAACTAGAGTAGTTCATGAATTCTCTGCTTCTCTTTTCTAGTTTATACCTTGAAAAATAAAAGAAATAGATTTAAGTTCGTGCTCAATCAAAGCTCAGAGAAAGAGATATCACAATTAATGGTAACGATTTCGGAAAAAGAAATTTTCCTTTTAACTTCAAAAATATGGAAACAATTCAACCAAACTATTTTTATTTTATTTTTATGATATGGGATGAAATTAATTTAGAAATAAAGGAAAACAACTTTTTATTTTGATTTTCAAATATATAAAAATAAAACAAAGCAAGAAACGATTTTTTTTTTTTTGAATGGGTTTTGAGTTTATAGGAAATAAAACAACAAAACAGAAAATTGAAAAAAGATAAAGGTTGAAAATATACAACCTAGGGGATAGGAGCTTTTGATGCTCTGATACCAGATGATATAAGATCGGAATCACACCAATCTGAGATCACTTGATGATCAAGAGGATTCCAAGCCTATGCTAAGCGGAAGTGGAATAGATGGTAGAAATGGAGGTGATAGATTGACTCACTCAATCGATGAACAAGACTAGTTAGATGAATCACTCAAATAACTTGAATTGCAGACTCAAAAGAACTTAATTGAATCGCTCAAATAAGAACTAAAGAATAATAACACACAAAGAATTTACAACTTTGTGAAAGAGTAGAAAAAACAGTTTTTCTTATGAACTTTAAAAGCTCGATTAAGGGTGTTTTTCAATGAGGAATGAGCTGAGCTTTTATAGGCTCAGATTACAATGGTCCTAAGGTCTAAAATAAGAAACAAATCGCAGAAATTTAAAAGAAAAGAGCCGTTTGAAGGCTTGATGACAAAATCGGCCAAATAAGGAAATAGCTGTTAGCTTGAGTCTTGAAAGCTTGGGTGCAAAATTATGATGTCTGGGGACGTCCAGCTTCTTTGGAGGAAGCTTCAGAATGCACATAAGTGATAAGGGAAAGAGCCGTTGCTGATTGATCTCCTTTAGCTCCAAATATGGTAAGTAATGACTCCACATGTTCTTGTATGGTAAGGTGTACCAAGCCTCTGGTGGTAAAGCTTCTTCTTGGTCTAGAGTATCTACTGGGTTAAAAAGGAACCCTCTGATGCTCATAGAAGGTCTCCAATTATTGGCTTCAGCTGATGGTAAGTTGGATGCAAGACTTTCCTTATTTACACCCGGTTTTGATCCTCCTTGGTTAGCTCTTAAACCAACTCGTACCTGGGCTGATTTAACTTGATAAATCATCTTAAAATAGATGATTTCCTGATGAAATTCAAATCCCAGAACATTTGCTCGAGTCGTTTGTCTTTTGGTACATGCTTGACTTTGTTTCTCGTCTCCGGGTAGGCATGCTTCGTCTTCAGGTGGTTTGGCTCGAGTTTTCATGATTCCTCCTGAACCACTGGTGTTCTTAGGACTGAATGGCTGATAGAAAATCAATCCTAGGCCTGGTGCTTGATTAGAACTCCATTTGGCTAAGGGTCCTCCATGATGCTCCGTGTGGACCGTTTTGGCGTGTGTAGTAGTTGGTTTGACATGCTGCAGGATTGATCTGGTTCCGATGTCCACATCAATCCAACACAGAAGTCGCAGCTTCGCGTCTTTCTTTTGCATCAAATACTTCAGAGCTGCTTGGTGGGTGTGGACTATGACCTTGGAACCAACCAAGTATGGTCAAAACTTCTCAAAAGCAAACACTACCACTAACAGTTCCTTCTCGGTAGTCGCATAATTGCGCTGCGCATCGTCCAAGGTTCTACTCGCATAGTAGATCGCATGCGGCCTCTTATCCTTCTTCTGGCCGAGTACAGCTAGATGTATTGTATTTTTGATTGCTTTTTGATTTGTTTTTAGTATTTGTTTCATATCTTTTGTTAGTTTTCGAGTCTTTTCGATTTTGTTTTGAGTCTTTTACAGGTTCTATGGAGTTAAGCCGGAATAAGACGATTTCGGGATTGTTCGGGCTAAGATGAAGCCTAGAAGTTACGGAAAGGACTGGGATTAATCGATCCCACCCTTGGATCGATCGATCCAAGCGACTCCAAGAACACGGCCACGGATCGGTCGATCTGGCCGACCAATCGACCGATCCATGACCCACGGACATATGTCCGGACACGAGGGATCGACCGATCCGGCCAACCGATCGGTCGATCCAGCCTGATGACGACATGAAGACAATTGTCCGGACACGAAGGATCGACCGATCCGGCCACTGGATCGACCGATCGCCAAGCCAGCCGTCATGAAGAACAACGTAGGGATCGATCGATCCGACGTGTGGATCGATCGATCCCATGCCCAGCCGCCTTGAAGATATTATGTCCGTAAATCAGGGATCGATCAATCCGACGTGTGGATCGATCGATCCCCTTGGCCGCCTACACCATTTTACACCTATGTCTATAAATATCCCACCTAAACCTACAAAAACATATCAGATTTTCTTCCTACGCCTAAAACACTATTCTAGACACATCTCTTGGATTTCTAAGCTCCTCCTTTCTATCAAACATTTGGAGAAGTTTTGTTGTATCATTTGTGGTTTATTTCAATACTATTATGCTTTCTATGGTTTACTTTGTTGTTTTTCTGATTATGTGTGAGTAATTCTATAGTTAGGTTTTAGAGTTCTTGAAGGGAATTGATGGCTTGATGAATTGATAGAGATTTGGGGTTTCTAATCCATAGGTTCTTTGATTCATGTGTTCTTAATGCTAGATTAAGAGTAGCTACCTTAGTCTTGATCATAGGTTGTTCTATAAGCACTAATCATGTTATAGAGAACTTGAACCTTATGAATTGAGCTTTGTATCTCTAGCCTGCGAGAGTTGATGCTAGATCATCATTGTGAACTTAGTGAATTTGTGTGTTAATGCTAATTTGGTTAGGAGAAATCAAACGAGAGTTTAGTTTTCGAGTAGCCAAGTTTAGGGGTTAAGGCCACGAGAGTGGGTTAATCCACCTTGCGTTCATGTTCTAGAACGGTGCTGAGAGTGTTAAATCCCATGCTCAAAATTATTCGTTAAGCCATTGACAACCTGAAATGCTCTAAGGCCTAATGCCTTTTAATCGTATAAATCAATCGTTCGTTTTATGTTTATTGCATTTTGTTAACAAGTTTGGAAGAAACAATCAAACCCATCCTGCTATAGCTAATTACAAGTCTCGTAAATCATTAGTGTACCATTGGTTCTTGTGGTTCGACCTCGTTATATACTACCTTGCGGTTAAGTGTATCGAGTAAATACTCGAGCAATCGAGTTGGCGCCGTTGCCGGGGACCAATAGCGTTACCTAAAGATTTAGGATCAGTTATTAGTCTATTGCGTTTTATTTTAAGTTACTGATAATCATTTCCATTTTATCTTTGATGTTTTAAAGGTATATGACCCGAGGCGAAGGTTCATCACACCTAGTTGAATATCACGAAGAAGGTGGAAAGTTTGAAAAGGAAATTAGAAAAAAGAAGAGGCTAGCTAAGCAAAGAGAAGCTCAAATGGCTCATGAACAAGAAGGTAATGTGCCACCACCTGGAGATTTACCACATGATGGAGACAATGGTGGAGAGTTACAAGACCCTCCGGTTGGAGTTGCTGCAAATCAACCGCAAAACTATCAAAGGCCTGCTCCTGCTCCTGCTCGTAGGACCTTAAGGGAACATGATGCTCCCAATGCTCAAATGTATCGAGGAGCTGTCCAACATCCTCCAATCAACATAAATGATTTTGAGATCAAGTCGGGATTGCTGAATCTCGTGAAACAAAACCAGTTTCATGGACTTCCTTCTGAAAAACCAGTTACTCATCTTGACAACTTCGAGGATGTGTGTGGAACAACCAGGATGAATGGAGTACCAGACGATGCTTTTAAGTGCCGTTTGTTCTTGTTTTCGCTAGCTGATAAGGCGAAACGTTGGTTCAAATCATTAGAAAGAGACTCCATCAGTTCATGGGATGATTACAAAGCTGCATTCTTGGGACAGTATTTTACTCAAGCAAGGACCACGCTTCTAAGGAACAAGATTTCGAGTTTTCAACAAGCTGGTACCGAGTCATTCCAAGAAGCTTGGGAGAGATTCAAGGACTACAAAAGGGAGTGTCCTCATCACGGGTTAACTCCTGAATCACTCATCAATACCTTCTATCGGGGAATTGACCAGAACTATAAGATGGCTTTGGACACAGCAAGCAATGGAGACTTCATGACAAAAACAGAACCGGAAGCTCTAATCTTGATTGAAAATCTTGCAGGTAGCAACAACAACCATTGTGTTGATTATGATAGGACCTTGAGGAGCATTGGAGGAGGAGAATCAAAACAAATTTCTAAGCTGACTGCGAAGGTGGAACAACTCCTAAGACGTGAACAAAGAGCAGTCAACTATTGTGATGATTCTGGAGAAGGTCAGGGTTGCCAAGAGCAAGGATACCAAGAGCAATCTGGGGACTGTTTTGAGGATGTGCAAGCTGAGATAAACTATGTGAATGGTTATCAAAACCAAGGGTTCAACCAAAACTATAGGAATCATCCTAATCTCTCATACCGAAGCACCAATGTTGAGAACCCCCAAGACCAAAAATATCCAGCACAAGTGAAGCCACAAGGGCAACAATATCAACCAAAACCGTTTGTGCCAAACCAAGGAGGCTACAACAAGCCATTTGAAAACAGGGTTCAGAACCAAGGAGGCTACAACAAGCCTTTTGAAAACAGAGTTCAGAATCAAGGAGGTTTTCCACAAGGGGGATTTCAGCAAAGACCTCAGTTCAACAACTTTCAGAGAGGTTATCAAGCACCAGCTCAAGCTCCTGCGAGCTATGCCCCAGCTGGATCATCCGATGATAGCGAAATGAAAACGATGCTTAAGCAACTGCTCGAGGGCCAGAACAAGAACGCCTTTGACATCAACTCAAGAGTGGAAAACATGTATAGCGAACTCCAAGGTAAGTTTGAAAATCTTTCATCACATGTTAAAACACTTGAAAATCAGGTAGCACAAACCGCTTCTACTTCCACGAGACCTATGGGAGTTCTTCCTGGAAAACCACAACCGAACCCGAAAGACTACAACAATGGTAAATAATTTGTCAATGCCATTACATTAAGGAGTGGGAAACAGGTAGAACCAATCTTGAAGAAAGGAAAAGAAGTTGAAGATCTCGATGACTCAGAGAAAGTCATTGAGAATGAGAATGATTCACATGTTCTCAATGCACCACAAGGTGAGGAAGTTGCAGATAAGAAAATCGCTGATATTGAGGAGGAAACTGAAGATCTCGTGCCTCCACCGTACATACCCAAGTTGCCATTTCCAGGCCGCTTAAGGAAGATTCAAAGAGAGAAGGAGTATGCTAAATTCGATGAAGTGATGAAACAACTTCAAATCAAACTCCCTTTTCTTGAGTTAGTTCAAAATATTCCTATCTACAGAAAATATCTCAAGGATATTTTGACTAACAGGAAAACTCTTGAAGAAGGAGCTGTCTTGATCACACACGAGTGCAGCGCCATTTTGCAAAACACAATACCAAAGAAGAAAGAAGATCCAGGTAGTTTTGTTTTGCCTTGTAAAATTGGTGACTCATTGTTTGCTAGATGTTTGTGTGATTTAGGTGCAAGTGTGAGCTTGATGCCGCTTTCAGTTGCAAAGCGGTTGGGGATCACAAACTTCAAGCCAACAAGTATCTCTCTAGTGCTTGCAGACCGTTCTGTGCGGTTGCCCATTGGAATTGCTGAGAATGTTTACGTGAGAGTTGGGACATTTCATATCCCCACTGACTTCATTGTTCTTAACCTGGATGAGGAGCCAAAAGACCCGCTTATTCTTGGTAGAACTTTCTTGCACACATCTGGTGCATTAATAGATGTCAAGAGAAGCTTGATCAAGCTACAAGTAGGAGACCTTGTCCAAGAATTCGACATGGAGAGAGTGATGTCTAAACCAACCATTGAAGGTCAAGCATTTTGGGTTGACATCATGGATGAGCTAGCTGATGAGCTCCTAGAGGAAATGAATACTGAAGATCCACTTCAAATCGCCTTGACAAAGGAAGAGGATCAATATGGATACATTGAGGAAGCAACAACGGATTTCGCTAGAATTCTAGACGAGCCGGTTGAACTGAGTAAAGTTGTTGCATTCGCCTTGCTAGACAAAGATGAAGTAGAAAAGGAGGAGAATGAACCTACCTCAGAAGTTTGTGGAGATTGGAGTGAACTAAAAGCTCCAAAGGCGGAACTCAAGCCGCTTCCCTCAGGACTCAGGTATGCGTTTCTTGGTCCTCATTCTACTTACCCCGTTATAATCAATGCTGAACTAAACAATGTAGAGAGTGCCTTACTGCTGTGTGAGCTGAGGAAGTACAGAAAAGCTATAGGCTATTCCCTTGACGACATGAAAGGTATATCTCCTAACCTTTGCATGCATAGGATTTACCTCGAAGATGAATCAATGATGTCTATAGAACATCAGAGACGGTTAAACCCGAACCTCAGAGATGTTGTTAAGACTGAGATCATCAAACTCCTAGATGCAGGAGTAATCTATCCAATCTCGGATAGTACTTGGGTAAGTCCTGTCCATGTGGTACCTAAAAAGGGTGGTGTCACTGTGATTAGAAATGATAGGAATGAATTGATTCCGACAAGGACTGTGACAGGGCACCGCATGTGCATTGATTACAGAAAGCTTAACTCTGCAACACGTAAAGATCATTTTCCACTTCCATTTATTGATCAAATGTTAGAGAGATTAGCAAACCACCAATATTACTGTTTTCTTGATGGGTACTCAGGATTCTTTCAGATTCCGATACATCCCGATGATCAAGAGAAAACAACTTTTACATGTCCTTATGGTACCTTCGCATATCGAAGAATGCCATTTGGATTGTGTAACGCACCAGCAACATTTCAGCGTTGTATGATGTCAATTTTTTCTGAAATGATTGAGGATTATATGGAAGTCTTTATGGATGACTTTTCTGTGCATGGCACATCTTTTGCTGTTTGTTTGTCTAATCTGTGCAGGGTACTCCAACGCTGCGAGGACAAACACTTGGTCCTGAATTGGGAAAAATGTCACTACATGGTGCGAGACGGAATCGTTCTCGGTCATAGGATCTCAGAAAAGGGCATTGAAGTGGATAGAGCCAAAATCGATGTGATGATGAACATGCCACCTCCAAATTCTGTTAAGGGAATAAGGAGCTTCCTAGGACATGCTGGGTTCTACAGGAGGTTCATAAAGGATTTTTCAAAGATCGCAAGGCCATTAACTCAACTATTGTGCAAAGATCAAAAGTTTGAGTTTGATGAAGACTGCCTCAAGGCATTTATAAAGATCAAGGGATCTCTTGTGAGCGCTCCCATTGTGCAACCACCTGATTGGGAGCTACCCTTCGAGGTAATGTGTGATGCAAGTGACTATGCTGTAGGTGCAGTTTTAGGGCAAAGGAAATATAAGAAGATGCACGCCATCTACTATGCCAGCCGCACTCTTGATGCCGCACAATGCAACTATGCAACAACCGAGAAAGAACTCCTAGCGATTGTCTTCGCTTTTGAGAAGTTTAGATCCTACCTCGTTGGGTCCAAAGTTGTAGTCCACACTGATCATGCAGCGTTGAGATACCTTTTCACGAAGAAAGACGCCAAGCCGAGGCTTTTAAGATGGATACTTCTACTCCAGGAGTTCGACTTGGAAATCAAAGATAAAAAGGGAATCGAAAACGGAGTCGCAGATAACTTATCTCGACTAAGAGTACAAGAGGATGTCCCAATGAGAGATGCTTCTCCCGGAGAAGAACTTGCGCTAATAGAAGACAACTATGTCTATGAGGTTGAACAGTCTAAAAACAGAAATGCGGTTGAGCTCATGACCATGCACACCATCGAGGGAAATTTACCATGGTACGCTGACTTTGCTAACTACTTATCTTGTGATGTTTCACCACCTGATTTTGTAGGATATGCCAAGAAAAAGTTTCTCAAAGATGTCCAACACTACTATTGGGATGAACCATTTCTTTACAAAAGGTGTAAAGACGGAATTTTCAGAAGATGCATTCCCGAAAGTGAGGTACATGGTATTCTCTATCATTGTCATGCTTCTGATTATGCAGGACACTTCGCTTCATTTAAAACAGCTACGAAGATCTTACAAGCTGGCTTCTGGTGGCCTACGATATTCCGTGATGCACACGAGTTTGTAGCAAAGTGCGACGCTTGCCAAAGGAAAGATAACATAAGCAAGCGGAATGAAATGCCGCAAAATTTCATTCTCGAGGTTGAGGTGTTCGATGTATGGGGCATCGACTTCATGGGACCTTTCCCAGCATCCTATGGAAACGAGTACATCTTAGTCGCAGTCGACTATGTCTCTAAATGGGTGGAAGCACTTGCCAGCCCAACAAATGACGGGAAAGTTGTTTTGAAGATGTTTAAATCCATTATCTTTCCTCGCTTTGGAATCCCACGGGTAGTGATCAGTGACGGTGGAAAGCATTTCATCAATAAGATCTTTGCGAGTCTGTTGGCAAAGCATGGAGTCAAACACAAAGTGGCAGCACCATATCACCCTCAAACCAGTGGCCAAGTCGAAATCTCAAACAGGGAGATCAAAGGAATCTTGGAGAAAACAGTTGGAAAATCGAGAAAGGATTGGGCGGCAAAGCTTGATAATGCTCTTTGGGCGTACAGAACCGCCTTCAAAACTCCCATTGGAACCACACCATTTAACCTCATCTACGGTAAGTCCTGTCACCTACCTGTCGAACTAGAGTACAAGGCGTTGTGGGCGACGAAGCTGATGAACTACGACATAAAGACCGCTTCAGAGAAACGTCTAATTCAGTTAAACGAGTTAGACGAACTCAGGTTAAATGCTTACGAAAGCTCAAGGATATACAAAGAGCGAACTAAAGCTCTTCATGACAAAAAGATAATCCTCAAGAAGCTTTCAGAGAACGATAAGGTACTTCTCTACAACTCTCGCCTTAAACTTTTTCCAGGAAAACTAAAGTCGAGATGGACCGGGCCATACACCATCAAGGAAGTAAAACCGCATGGTGCAGTGGTTCTCTGGGACAAAAAGGGAGAACCATTTACTGTAAATGGTCAGAGAGTCAAGCCGTACCTTGCAGATTCCACAATGAACGAGAAAACAAAGATCCTTCTCGAGGATCCTCCAAATCAAGTTTAGAACTCCATGACGGTCAAGCTAATGACCTTAATTAAGCGCTTTGTGGGAGGCAACCCACCAGGTATCTTGTAAATATTTCTAAGTTTTTCATTTCCTATTTTGTTCTTAAGTTTTATGCAAATTGCTTCAATCCACTCTCTGTGAGTGAAGGGATCGATCGATCCCCTACGGTTTCGATCGATCCAGAGCTTAAATGTTTGAATTTTGGTATTACAGGCATGGATCGATCGATCCATAAATGGGATCGATCGATCCAAGCAAAACGGCAAAAAATTCACCAAGTGTCCGTAGGTGTGGGATCGGTCGATCCGGCCAAACGATCGACCGATCCAAGAACACGCGACCATACAGATGGGATCGATCGATCCGGACTCACGATCGATCGATCCCTCAACCACGGCACAAACCCGGAACAACGCGGATCGGTCGATCCGGCCAACCGATCGACCGATCCACGACCACGCGACCAACTCGGCCAAACAATGTTGGATCGATCGATCCAGAGGTTGGATCGATCGATCCCAGGTACGCCCAAACCAAAAATCACTTGAATTAAACCGAAAAACTTCAAAAATCAATCATAAAACCCAAAGGATCGATCGATTTACAACAAAGATCGACCAAAACCTTCTCCTTTGGCGATTTTGAAGAACACAAAGAACACAAAATTCTTTCAATCATAACTTTGTCAAAACTCAACGGTTTTTAGTGATTTTTGGTGCTAATCCAATCAATTTTTCCTCCTCTTTCTGATTCTGGAAACCATTTTTACTCTCTGCAAAGGTATGGCTTCGAAATTTCAAATTCCCAATTCGAAAATTTTAGGGTTCTAAATGTGATTTTGCTCCAATTCATTATTGCTTGAGTTTTAGGTTGTTTAATGATGGAAAAATGCTAGATTCTTGTCTAGGATGATATGGGAAACTCAATTTGCATTAGAAACGGTTAGATTGGAGTGGAATTTGTGCTTTGATTTTTCACTATTCATAAAAAACGAAAATGAACCAAATTGAATGATAATGCATAAAAGTCATATTATTTTGCTTTGATTAGCTTTAATAATTTGATTATGTTGTTACTTGGTTCATTATTCAAAATGAAATGTTTCGATATTGGATTGTTATATCATGGAAAAGCCATAGATTGCATATTGTTGTATGATAACTTGAACAAAATGGCTAAAAGAATTGATTTTCGATTCGTACAGGATATGGATCAAGCCGGGAGCTTCCGCAATGCAGGAAAAAGACGCAGGACGACCCGTAACCAGAACCCTCTACTCCGACCGGTCACGGGAAAATGGGATGTTCACGACACCAAATTCTTGGCAGATATGAGATCAGTCAAGCTTATGCCCACTCGAATGGGATGTGACATCACTTTGGCGGACATTGGTTTACAAGATGATGCGGCGACCCTCTTTGAGAATATGGGGTTTGGAATGCTTTGGAAACTCAACGAGCCGTTATATCCAAAGTTGGTTAGGGAACTTCTTGCTACTTGTCGGCTCACATACAAAAACCCAGACGCACCGATAGCGAGTGAGGGTACTTTCACTTTCTTCCTCAACAAGAAGCACTACAAATACAGTCTTCAGAAAATTTGTGATATCTACGGATTCGAGAAAGGAGAAGATGTCTCGTTCCCAAAGATGGATAAACAACTTGCAAATGAGTTCTGGGGATTGATTGCTCACGGTGATTATGTCTCGCGCAAAGCCAAGATTGCAGCGATAAGGAATCCTGTTTTGAGAATTGCTGTGAAGATCATCAGCAACACCTTCTTCTTTAAGAAGGAATCAGGGGCAGTTAGAGATGACGAATTATGGATGCTGTTTACTGGCGTAAGGCATCTCCTACCAGAGTACACGGAGAGACCTGGTCCTTCCGTCAATTATGCCGCTGTGTTGTGCGATATGCTTCAGAGGATCAAAGGAAAACCTCCAAAGGTATGTTGTGTGGGCAACATCCTCACCCCAATCTTCCAACATACGAAGATTGATCTCAGGAGGGAAGAGGTTGAGGAAAGATATGGGAGGATCGACAATAGACATCTAGTCAAC
Organism: Barbarea vulgaris; assembly: GCA_963667165.1. Classification (NCBI taxonomy): domain Eukaryota; kingdom Viridiplantae; phylum Streptophyta; class Magnoliopsida; order Brassicales; family Brassicaceae; genus Barbarea; species Barbarea vulgaris. The sequence goes on along the minus strand of OY763893.1, from coordinate 17,013,808 downwards.
TGCCATGTACTCAACAAGAGCGATGTCTATATGTATTGGGATCGCAACGGGACAACCTGTTTCTGCAGACTTCCCAACGAAGGTATCACTTCACTCCTATCTAAGGAAAATTTGGAGTTTTTGCTAGGTCCGGAGCACTTGATACCAGACCCTTCTGGCAACACGCGGACACTATCTCGTCGCCATCGTACATCAACACAAGCAGCACCACAACAAAGCGATAGCGACGAGGAGATGCAAGAGGCTGAGGTTGAAATCGAAGAAGAAGCAGACGCACCTCAGCCGCAGCAGCTCCTGCCTCACGGCCCAAACAGGTACCGCCTACCGCCAAGCCCTCCTGCAGATGACACGGCGCAGCAGCTTCAGTGGATCATCGACTCGCAGAAAAAGAACAACTCCATGATGAGGAAAATATGGAGGGCGATCCAAAAGATCAAACCTTGTTCTTGTGCTTCAGGTTCACCGACACGAGATGAGGAAAGCGCTGCGGGTGAGGAAGATGAGGAAGTTGAGGAAGGTGAAGACGAGGAAGCAGAGGAAAGTGGAGATGAGGAAGACGAGGAAGATGAGGATAACGAGCAAACCGAGGATGCTGATGACTCTGAGGGCACAGAGTCCAACTCCATCACCAAAGCACGTGAGAAGAGGACCAAGGCAGCTCAAGACCGAGCTGAATCTACTCATTCACCAGTGGAGCATTCCTCAGCACAATATAGTGATATCCGCTTACCAAGAAGCAGGAGGAACATAGGCAGGAGAGAGAGCTCCAGCGAGAGCTCTACCCGCGACCACTGAGCTTGTGGTTATTTCTATCCCTTGTTCTATATCATTTAGCTTTTATGACATTTGGTTTTATTTATTTATGTATGGCATTTTTCTGTTAATTTTGTTATTACACCGAGACGGTGAAAAGCAAGTTCGGGGGAGGATGCCATTATTTACTAATGACGTTTGTGTTTGTTTCTTTTATTTTGGTGTGTTTTATTTTTATTTAAACTTTGTTGGAATTTTAAATGTTTTATTGAGTCAAAATAGTTATGAGAATTTGTTATCTTTTGGAATTGCAACATGTTTAAGATCATTTTGTCTTAAAACTGCTTAGCTTTGTTTGAGGATAACTTGGAAGCGCAGAAAAATCCATAACTTGATCATTTTGTGAAAATCCCTATCATTTGAGCTTAATCATATATATATGAACTTAATATGGACTTAATATATCTCACTTAGGGGATTGATAATCATGTAATGGAATTACATTTGGAGTTTTCTTTACATTGTTTATATCAACCTTTGTTAACTCCAAATGGCTAGACTTATTTTTAGTCTAGTACCACACCCCTTACCATTTCCATCTTTCAAACCACATGCATCTGTTTATAGCCATTGTCATGTGCATTCATGTGCAAAAACTATGGAGTATACGGACCGACATAGCTTTCCTTTCGCTAGGATTGTGGTAGTAGTTCGTTTGCATACCGTCATTGGACGAGATTGGGCTATTGTGGATTAGTATATGTATTTATGAGTATGACGAGCATTCATTGTCAAGATTTCTTTTGATGCAGCTTTTGTAGGACTCCTCATTCCCGCTCCCCCGGTTAAAAAAAAAAAAAAAAAAAAAAAAAAAAAACAAACGAGATGGGAAAGGAGTGAAAAGAGAAAGGAGTGAGTCTGAGATCATTAATATGTTTCATTAGCATCTAAAAAAAAAAAAAAGAAAAGAAAGAAATCTTTATATTCATACTTGGGGTACTTGGGTTTTGAGTTGGTTAGGAGGATTCGAGCGAAAGGAGAGCTATGTACTTCCTAGTTGGTCTTTGTCTCACTGTGATTTTGCATAATGATTTGCATCCGTTTGCTTTGCTGGAGAACCCAAAACACTTGAGCCACCAAATATCGACCATCATACCTAGACCATAACGTGTTAGATATTCCCTTTGTGAGAGTACACGCATTTCTTAATAAATGTTAAATGTTAAGTTCTACATGATCTCGGGATTTCATACATTTGCTACGGTTATGGCGAAGTACAATGTAGTACGGTTTGATATGGACTTAGTGAAAGTGGTTGCGAGCATTTGGTTGAAGGCATGATCCTATAGATTTTACGAATTCTCATGTTTTTCAAACCTTTTCTCTTGGTTTAGATTTTGTTTTGTTTTCCTTGAGGACAAGCAAAAGTCTAAGTTGGGGGGAGTTGATGTATTGTATTTTTGATTGCTTTTTGATTTGTTTTTAGTATTTGTTTCGTATCTTTTGTTAGTTTTCGAGTCTTTTCGATTTTGTTTTGAGTCTTTTACAGGTTCTATGGAGTTAAGCCGGAATAAGACGATTTCGGGATTGTTCGGGCTAAGATGAAGCCTAGAAGTTACAGAAAGGACTGGGATCGATCGATCCCACCCTTGGATCGATCGATCCAAGCGACTCCAAGAACACGGCCACGGATCGGTCGATCTGGCCGACCAATCGACCGATCCATGACCCACGGACATATGTCCGGACACGAGGGATCGACCGATCCGGCCAACCGATCGGTCGATCCAGCCTGATGACGACATGAAGACAATTGTCCGGACACGAAGGATCGACCGATCCGGCCACTGGATCGACCGATCGCCAAGCCAGCCGTCATGAAGAACAACGTAGGGATCGATCGATCCGACGTGTGGATCGATCGATCCCATGCCCAGCCGCCTTGAAGATATTATGTCCGTAAATCAGGGATCGATCGATCCGACGTGTGGATCGATCGATCCCCTTGGCCGCCTACACCATTTTACACCTATGTCTATAAATATCCCACCTAAACCTACAAAAACATATCAGATTTTCTTCCTACGCCTAAAACACTATTCTAGACACATTTCTTGGATTTCTAAGCTCCTCCTTTCTATCAAACATTTGGAGAAGTTTTGTTGTATCATTTGTGGTTTATTTCAATACTATTATGCTTTCTATGGTTTACTTTGTTGTTTTTCTGATTATGTGTGAGTAATTCTATAGTTAGGTTTTAGAGTTCTTGAAGGGAATTGATGGCTTGATGAATTGATAGAGATTTGGGGTTTCTAATCCATAGGTTCTTTGATTCATGTGTTCTTAATGCTAGATTAAGAGTAGCTACCTTAGTCTTGATCATAGGTTGTTCTATAAGCACTAATCATGTTATAGAGAACTTGAACCTTATGAATTGAGCTTTGTATCTCTAGCCTGCGAGAGTTGATGCTAGATCATCATTGTGAACTTAGTGAACTTGTGTGTTAATGCTAATTTGGTTAGGAGAAATCAAACGAGAGTTTAGTTTTCGAGTAGCCAAGTTTAGGGGTTAAGGCCACGAGAGTGGGTTAATCCACCTTGCGTTCATGTTCTAGAACGGTGCTGAGAGTGTTAAATCCCATGCTCAAAATTATTCGTTAAGCCATTGACAACCTGAAATGCTCTAAGGCCTAATGCCTTTTAATCGTATAAATCAATCGTTCGTTTTATGTTTATTGCATTTTGTTAACAAGTTTGGAAGAAACAATCAAACCCATCCTGCTATAGCTAATTACAAGTCTCGTAAATCATTAGTGTACCATTGGTTCTTGTGGTTCGACCTCGTTATATACTACCTTGCGGTTAAGTGTATCGAGTAAATACTCGAGCAATCACAGCTCAAACCGCAAAATCGATGGAGTCACACATCACCTGAAAAGGTAACTCCCAGTCCGGGGGTTGGACAGTGGGTGCGGTCACCAAAGCTTTCTTGATCTGTTCAAATGCCAAAACGCATGTATCATCGAATTCAAAAACCACATCTTTGCTCAAAAAGGTAGTGAGCGGTCTAGCTATCTTACTGAAGTCTTTGATGAACCTCCGATAGAAGCCAGCATGTCCCAAGAAACTCCTAACACCTTTTACAGAATCAGGTGCTTGTAAGTTCGTAATAACTTCAATTTTAGCGCGATCGACTTTAATTCCATCCTGAGAAATTCTGTGGCCAAGAAGAATACCATCTCGTACCATGAAATGGCATTTTTCCCAGGTAAGCACCAAGTGGTTCTCCTCACATCTAGCTAGTACCTTGCACAGATTTGCCAAACACTCGTTGTAAGATGATCCGTAGACGGAGAAATCATCCATGAAGACTTCCATGCAATCCTTAATCATGTCCGTAAAGATGGACATCATACATAGTTGAAAGGTCGCTGGAGCATTGCAAAGTCCAAATGGCATCCGATGATACGCGAATGTGTCGTAAGGACAAGTGAAAGTCGTCTTTTCCTGATCGTCGGGGTGTATGGGAATCTGAAAGAAACCTAAATAACCATCTAGAAAACAATAGTAAGGGTGGTTAGCTAAACGTTCAAGCATCTGATCAATGAAAGGTAAAGCAAAATGGTCCTTCCACATCGCGGCATTCAACTTCCTGTAGTCAATGCACATCCGATGACCAGTCAAAGTCCACATAGGTATCAGCTCATTCTTCTCGTTCTTTACCACGGTTACACAAACTTTCTTGGGAACCACATGAACTGGACTGACCCAATAACTATCGGAGATCGGATAGATGATGCCAGCAGCTAGGAGTTTCAATATCTCCTTCTTCAAGACTTCCTTCAGATTCGGATTCTACCTATGTTGATGCTCAACCGATGATTTGCCTTCATCCTCTAGGTGAATCTGATGCATGCACAACTCTGGGGAGATACCTGAAATATCATCGAGAGTATAGCCAAGAGCTTTGCAATATTTGCGCAGCTTACTTAGCAAAAGAGTGAGCTCTGCATTGTTCAAAGAAGCACTGACAATAACAGGATAAGGGGAAGTAGGTCCAAGAAACGCGTACCTTAGCCCTTCAGGAAATGTCTTGAGCTTGATCTTAGGAGACTTATCCTCACTCTAATCGCCTTGTACAGTGGCGTCTGGAGGTTCTTGATCGAGTGTCTCGTAAGCAACAAGACGCATTACGTGCTCGCTAGAATCCATCATTTGCGTATACTCTACAACCATAACATCCAAGTGATTTACCTCTTGAGTTGAATAAAGCAAAGCTTTCTCCAAAGGGTCAGTAATATGCATCTCCTGAAAGATCTCCTCTGCAAGATTGCTTAGGGTATCTACGTAAAAAGTCTGACCGTCGATAGTGGGTTGCTTAATCAGCTTATCCATATCAAAGTTCATTACCAATTGTCCCACATTCAGCACTATCCGGCCTCCTCGAACATCAATAAGTGCTCCAGCAGTGGCTAAGAAAGGTCTACCTAGGACAAGAGGATCCTTAGGCTCATCACTGTACATTAACACAACAAAATCTGCCGGTAGCATGCAATCGCTGACTCTCACTTGCACGTCTTCCAAAAGACCTTCTGGTTTCCAAATGCTCCTATCCGCAAGGATCATAGTGATCTTAGTAGGCATGAAGTCTGTCATCCCTAGTCCCACAACAACTGAATACGGCATCAAACTCACACTGGAACCCAAATCACACAAGGAATTCTTAAACCTTGCTTGGAAGATAGAACAATCCAAGACAAAGCTACACGGATCACAAGCTTTTCCGTTATCCTTTTCTGAATGACAGCACTACAGACCTCAATCATCATCATAACTCCTTCCTTTTCTTGCATATCCTGCGTGAGCATCTTCTTTAAGCACCTCTTTACCACATGCGAAGTCTTGATTGCATCAATTAATGGAATCTCAATGGTGAGTTTATCCATTGTTGCTCTGCACTTAGCGTCATACAACCCCTGCTTAGACTTCCTGATGTTCTTAGGAAATGGAACCTTGGGTACGTAAACACGCTCATGCGCTTTCTGCAATTCCTCAACAACCGGTACGTGTGGCAACGGGTGGTGTTGATCGACACCAATGGGTGGGTGTCGGTTGACACTAGCCGGTGTTGGTACATCTCTAGGTGTGGACAAGGGTGTCGATCGACACTGATGTGGGGTGTCGGTCGACACTGGCGGTTCATCCGCGAATTCTTCATCGATTTCCTCTAAGTCCACAATCTCTTCACCCTTCTGAGACCTTGCCGATACATGATTAAACTCTTTACCACTTCTTAACCTGATAGCATTGCAAGGATACTTGGGGTTGTTATCGATTCTTTCTGGAAGAACTCCATCCGGTCGTTTTATAGACCCAACAGTCTGTGCAACCTGGAGATCGAGCTTCTTTATGTGTATGTTCAAAGCATCGATTTTACAGTTCAGATCGGTATACATCGAGTCAATCTTCCCATTAAGATTTACCGTAATCTTCTGCTGACCCTCAAAAAACTGATCCAGCATAGACTTCATCTCGTTATGCTCAGAGCTAGCGGGAGGTTGCTGATAGTAGGAGGATCATCTATAGTTCCTGTTGAAGTCCTTGTTGCTCTGGGAGGGTGATACGATTCTGGGTGGAGAATCGTGTCCCAATCTCTCACTGGGAAGTTAAGATGTCAAGTTTAGACTCCAGGCTTGAGCAGCAAGCTGATCTAGAGTTGGATGGGAGGATAGACGCCACGAGAGGATGCGGAAGGCCTCTTGATAAGTCTGGTTCGAACAATCTAATCACTAGAATTGTTCTTGGGTTTCGAATTCGAATCACACGAAAGAGAAAAAAGAGATTTTATTAAAAAGATGGTTAAGAATTACATAAGAGTCTCAGAGAATATAAAGAAGAGAGGAGACGAAGAGGAGAAGAGAGGAGGAGCGGAGGGAGTTAATGCTCGGTGAGTTTCGAGACATGCCTCGGAAACTCACCAAAGACCAACTCAAAATAAACACACAACTGAAGTCTCACGCAAATAAAAACTCTCAGACATAAGTTTAAAATTCAAATAACTAAAATAGAAATAAGATAGAAAGAAAAGAGATAGACGGTCCGCGCCAAATAATCTCGAGATGGCCGGACTAGGTCGGATCAATGCCAACCAAAGATGAACCTATGGACCACGAACCTCATTAAAAACCTTCCTTTGGAAAACCACTTTGGAAAAACCAAAGGCAAGGGAAAAAGAGTGTAAGTGAGCCATTGGGCTTGACACTAATCTTCCCGGACATGAACCATGACCAACGTGGCCGCGGTATCACTTACGTCCGAGTGACCCCTATGATCCAAAGCTTGACGTAGCAATGTTCCAACTGTGTGAATGAGTTCCTTAGTATTAGAACGAGTCATTGTCCCAACTGGTACGCTCAATACTTCTGTGGCCGACCAAGATCGCGTCCTAGCTCCAAGTGGCTCATCCGGATATTTCTTCTCGACCGGTCCGAACGTTTCCTCGACCGGGTCCAACATTTCCTTGGCCATCGGCTGTTCCTCCTGGTCGCTATCCATTCTCGCATCAGGCTCCCCCAGTTGAAAAGGATTTGTCCTCAAATCCGGAGTATCTGCCACAAAAGGAATCAAATCAGAAACGTTGAAGGTTGAGCTGATAACGTACTTACCTTGTAAATCAAGTTTGTAGGCATTAGGTCCAATCTTCTTTAAAATTCTGAATGGACCATCGATTCGCGGCATGAGCTTTGATTTTCTTTCCTCCGGGAACCGGTCTTTTCTAAGATGTATCCAGACAAGTTCTCCTTATTTGAATACTACTTCTTGTCGCCCTTTGTTTGCTTTTGTTGCAAATTGTTCAGTTTGTCTCTCTATATTGGCACGGGCCTTCTCATGGATCCTCCTGACCAGTTCCACATGGATTCTTCTGTCCATCCACATTAGCTCTTTCGCTCAAAGGTAAAGGGGTTAGATCCATAGAAGACAAACGGTTAAAACCATAAACAATTTCAAAGGGTGAATACTTAGAAGCAGAATGCATGGAATGATTATATGCAAACTCTACATGCGGCAAACATACTTCCCAAGTGTTCAAATTACTTTTTATCAAATCTCACAACAAGGTCGATAAACTTCTATTAACTACTTCAGTTTGTCCATCAGTTTGCGGATGACAAGTAGTGGAAAATAACAACTTAGTTCCTAGCTTAGACCACAAGATTTTCCAAAAGTAACTCAGAAACTTAGTGTCTCTATCAGAAACTATGGACCTAGGGATCCCATGCAAACGAACAATCTCTTTGAAAAGCAGGTTAGCCACATGAGATGCATCATCGGTTTTGTTACAAGCAATGAAATGAGCCATTTTTGAGAACCTATCAACCACAACAAAGATCGAATCCTTCCCACTTCTAGTCATCGGCAACCCAAACACAAAAACCATAGAAATGTTAGTCCAGGGATGATGAGGAATAGGCAAAGGAGTATACAAACCGTGAGGTTGGACTTTAGACTTTGCTTGTTTACAATTAACACATCTTTTACAGATTCGTTCAACATCCTTTTTCATGTGCGGCCAATAGAAATGGTCTTGTACCACCTTCAGAGTCTTGGTTACTCCGAAGTGCCCCATTAAACCCCCTGCATGTGCTTCTCTAACAAACAACTCTCGAGTAGAACAGTTAGGCACACACAAACGATTATCATTAAACAAGAAGCCTTTAAGTTTATAAAACCGACAGAAGCATGATTTCACACTTTTAAAACATTTCTTTGAAATCAGGATCATTTTGATAAAGCTCTTTCAATTTCTCAAACCCTAACAGTTTAGTTTCAAGAGTAGAAAGTAGAGTGTACCTCCAGGATAAGGCGTCTGCAACTATATTTTCCTTACCTTGCTTGTACTTGATGACGTAAGGAAAATTTTCAATGAATTCAACCCATCTTGCATGCCTTTTGTTGAGCTTTTGCTGTCCTTTTAAGAACTTGAAAGATTCATGGTTAGTATGAATGACAAACTCCTTGGGCCATAGATAATGCTGCCATGTTTGTAACGCTCGGACCAGGGCATAAAGTTCCATGTCGTAAGTTGGATAGTTTAGCATTGCTCCTCCGAGTTTCTCGCTAAAGTAAGCTATTGGCCTTTGGTCTTGCATTAGAACAGCTCCAATACCTATCCCTGATGCATCACACTCAACCTCAAAAGTTTTAGAGAAGTTAGGCAATATTAGTAAAGGTGCATGTGTAAGCTCATTTTTAAGTCGTTGAAATGCAACTTCTTGAGCTTCTTCCCATTTGAACCCAACTTCCTTTTTGATGACTTCTGTAAGTGGCGCTGCTATGGTACTAAAATTCTTAACAAACCGGCGATAAAACTCTGCAAGGCCGTGGAAGCTTCTCACTTCTCCTACCGTCTTTGGACTTGGCCATTCTTTGATTGCTTTAACCTTTTCTTCGTCAACTTTTACTCCATCTGCACTCACAACAAAACCTAAAAACACAAGGTTATCCGTGCAAAAAGTACACTTCTTTAAGTTAGCATAGAGTTTCTCCTTCCTAAGAACTTCTAACACCTTTTCTAGATGCTGAATATGCTCCTCTAAGTTCTTGCTATAAACCAGAATATCATCAAAGTATACTACCACAAAATGCCCAATGAAAGCCCTAAGAACATGATTCATCAATCTCATGAATGTACTAGGTGCATTAGTTAACCCAGAAGGCATAACTAACCATTCATACAACCCATGCTTAGTTTTAAAGGCAGTTTTCCATTCATCTCCTTCTTTCATCCTAATTTGATGGTATCCGCTTTTAAGATCAATTTTAGAAAATATGCTAGAACCATGTAACTCATCAAGCATATCATCTAATCTAGGAATAGGATGTCAATACTTCACCGTGATATTATTGACTGCCCTACAATCTACACACATCCGCCAGCTTCCATCCTTCTTGGGAACAAGTAACACTGGTACTGCACAAGGACTCATACTCTCTCGGATATGTCCTTTCTCCATCAACTCATCCACTTGTTTTTGTAGTTCTTTGGTTTCCACCGGGTTAGTCCTATAAGCTGGACGGTTGGGAAGCGTAGCACCCGGGACAAAATCAATATGATGCTCTATTCCTCGTACTGGTGGGAGTCCTGGTGCACTATCTTCTGGAAAAACATCGTGAAACACCTGCAAAAGTTTATTCATTTCACTCGGCAAAACCGGTGCAAGGTCAGTTAGGCTAGTGAGAGCCTCCTTGTAAATAAACAGTAAGATAGTTTGCTCAGAGAGTATGGCTTTCTTAACCACTTCAGCCTTGGCAAAGAAGTTTGATGGTTTAACCCGGCTTACTGTTTGAGATGCTAAATGGGTCTGATCTTGATACACTTCTTGAGGTGATAGCGGAACTAAAGACTGTTTTTCTCCCGTTGTGCTCAAAAGAATATTTGTTAGCAAACCCCTCGTGCTTAACCCTCCTGTCAAACTGCCACGGTCTTCCTAGGAGAATATGTCCAGCTTCCATGGGCAAAATGTCGCACACAACTTCATCCTGGTATCCCCCAATCGCTATAGGAACAGTGACTTGCTGTTTGGATGCTCTCTGACTACTAACCCCAATTTCTTCACCATAGTCTCGCTAGCCACATTAGTACAGCTTCCCCCGTCGATGATGAGACTACACAATTTCCCGTTTACATGACATCGCGTGTGGAATAAGTTTTCCCTTTGATCCTCAGTTTTAGGTTGAAGGCCCAAGGCTCTCCGAGATACCAAAATCTCTTGTCTTATTGAAGTATTTGCTGTGAAGACAGAGTCTGATGCAATCTTCTGATGCCACGATCTATTCCCTGTTTCTATCATACGATCAAATCTATCGGAAATGGTTCTTGCGAGAGCGTTGTTGTGAACTTGAAGCATCACTTGACCAGGTTCGGACATCTTTTTCCTGAAACAACACACAATAATACACCAGTAAAGAGTCCTTTTGAAGATCGAATTGACCCTAAATCATAAGAACACGAAAATGACTCTTGGTATCCTATTTTCTCAGAAGAACACTAAACGCGACTGTGGAAGTCGATCGGTCACGAAAAAATATCAAAACACTTCATAAATTCCCAAACTAATTTTAACAAATACTAGACTCATGCTAGATTCATTTGCAATTGATTTCACAATTTTTGCATGAGCCAATATTTAATTAAAATTCGAACAAGTTGGGATGAAAACCACTTAACTTCTCAATCTTGCTCTGATACCACTTGATACGATTCTGGGTGGAGAATCGTGTCCCAATCTCTCACTAGGAAGTTAAGATGTCAAGTTTAGACTCCAGGCTTGAGCAGCAAGCTGATCTAGAGTTGGATGGGAGGATAGACGCCACGAGAGGATGCGGAAGGCCTCTTGATAAGTCTGGTTCGAACAATCTAATCACTAGAATTGTTCTTGGGTTTCAAATTCGAATCACTCGAAAGAGAAAAAGAGATTTTATTAAAAAGATGGTTAAAAATTACATAAGAGTCTCAGAGAATATAAAGAAGAGAGGAGACGAAGAGGAGAAGAGAGGAGGAGCGGAGGGAATTAATGCTCGGTGAGTTTCGAGACATGCCTCGGAAACTCACCAAAGACAAACTCAAAATAAACACACAACTGAAGTCTCACACAAATAAAAACTCTCAGACATAAGTTTAAAATTCAAATAACTAAAATAGAAATAATATAGAAAGAAAAGAGATAGACGGTCCGCGCCAAATAATCTCGAGATGGCCGGACTAGGTCGGATCAATGCCAAGCAAAGATGAACCTATGGACCACGAACCTCATTAAAAATCTTCCTTTGGAAAACCACTTGGGAAAAACCAAAGGCAAGGGAAAAAGAGTGTAAGTGAGCCATTGGGCTTGACACTAATCTTCCCGGACATGAACCATGACCAACGTGGCCGCGGTATCACTTACGTCCGAGTGACCCCTATGATCCAAAGCTTGACGTAGCAATGTTCCAACTAAGTGAATGAGTTCCTTAGTCTTAGAACGAGTCATTGTCCCAACTGGTACGCTCAATACTTCTGTGGCCGACCAAGATCGCGTCCTAGCTCCAAGTGGCTCATCCGGAGACTTCTTCTCGACCGGTCCGAACGTGTCCTCGACCGGGTCCAACATTTCCTCGGCCATCGGCTGTTCCTCCTGGTCGCTATCCATTCTCGCATCAGAGGGCTTATGATACTGGTTCTTAGGAATATAACAAGAAGATTTTTGATTACCGGTGAAGGTACTCCGCTGATTGTTTCCACTGTAACCACCTATGTTCTGCTGATTGCCATAACGCTGACCCTGAAATCCAGTGCCACCAATGTAGTTACAATCCTCTTCCTCATACACCTGCTCGGGCTCAAATGTCTCAACCTCTGTAGCAAAGTGAACTGACTTCTTGTTCATCAGGATACTGTGACCTGAATCCAACTTTTTTTTCAACACAGTAATCTGCTTCCCATCTATTCTTACAGCCTGTTTCTGACGTTGATAGTCAACATTATCGGTGCTATTGCTGGACGTCAAGTTCTCAATCAACTCATAAGCTTCCTCTGGAGATCTGGCGTTGAAGTTCCCATTGCTCGCTGAATCTAGAGCCATCTGGTACCTCCAATCAACTCCTCTGAAGAAAATACCCAGCAATTGAACCTGTGAGAAACCATGATGCGGACAATCTCTCTGATAAGCTCCGAAACGAACCCATTCCGCCTTGAATGCCCCAGTAGGCCTCTGCGTAAACTGAGAGATGTTGTTCCTCAAATCCTCTGAACGTGCATCATCATAGAAGTTTCTCAGGAAAGCCTTCTTTTTCTCTTCAACCAGTAAGCTGCTTCACCAATAAGAGAATGTGGGAAGAGCTTACAGAAAAGATAGTCATAGCTGACTCCATTGATCTTCATGCTTGTTACAAAATCCTCAAACCTCTCAATATGGTCCATAGGGTGTTCATGTGACAATCCGAAGAAAGGATGCAAACCCACTAAGGAGTAGTAGGACGGCTTAAGCTCGAATTCGTTCCTCTCAATGGTTGGGAGACGAATCGCAGACCTGTTAGCATAGAACTCATCAAGCCTATTGTAATCTCCCAGTGTCCTTCCTCTCTCAGCTTGCCCTTGCCTCTGTACGACAGCAACTTCACATGCATCTGCTGCCGGTTGGTGTCGAGCGACACTAGGGGGTAGGTGTAACACCCTCGGTTCGGACTATGGACATAGGTGAACCATGGATGCCACAATCAGGTACTATGGCCGTCCTAGTCCTAGTAATGGACAAATCCACCACGAGACCTTGTCGTCCATGGCACCCGTTCCTCTAAACCCGAGTCTAAGGCTTTTCAACCCGTACCAAGTTTTTCGAGTTGTGTTAACCCGGACAGAGCGAATATCATTTAAGCAAGCCAAGTTCACAAAAACACGCTTTTATTTATATAACATATCATTCAAAACACGTTCTTACAAACTTATATAACTTTGCGGCCGAGGCTAAACGCCCAAAAAGAGTTGTTACATACTTTACTTCCAAAGCAGTTTTACAAAAGCCAACACAAACTACTACGGTGTCCTATCGTCCCGCGCCAATCTATTGGTCACCTAAAAGTTTCCTGCAAGATAGGAAAAAGATGGGTGAGTAATCTAACATTACTCAGTGAGTCCAGGACTCTCTACACAATATTAGCTTCCCAACCCAAACCCCAAATAAAATAGCCGAAGCATCAAGCAAAAATATCCAAGATATCAAAGCATTGCACCAACGGAAGCGTAAATAAACATGCATAGCCCTAGTGACTCCACTACTAGGCATGCAACATCACACACACGATGGACACATAGGCCTCTAAGTACACTAGCCATTCCGCTCGTGAACACCACACAACCAAGCCCCGTCCCACGGTGCATCTCGGTCTGAGACCCGTCTAGTCCGTCCCTTCACAGACATCCTGCCCTTGAGAAATCCCATAGATATCCAGGCCTGAACTATACAAAACCGAGCCCCGTCCCACGATGCATCTCGGTCCGAGACCCGTCTACTCACGGCATATCTCGTGGGATTCTCGACTACGCACGGCTATCTCAAAAACTATCCTGTCGGATAGTACTCGGCCATAGGCTGCACTCCCGTTACCACTCCGAGTCTTCTTACCCAGTCCCATCGGGGAAGGCAAGCGGCTACACCGTCCCTAAATCATAACGACCCCATAGCCGCATGACCTGTCTCACAACACTATGCATTAACCTCACAGAATTAATGCATAAAAAACTCAATACACGGAAACGCTGAGCATGGATCCTTGTAGACCACACGCCGGCTTTCCACCACACACACAAAATATCAAGACGCTACGCTTGAATCCTTGTAGATCTTAAGCTAGCGTTCCACCACACTCACACAAACTACACCATGATGCTACGCTTGAATCCTTGTAGATCTCAAGCTAGCACTCTAACAAACACCCAATCCTTAGCCAAACCTGAAACGTTAGTCACGCAACAAACTAACTACCGGGACTCATAATTCTCGGCGATTCTGACCGGTTTTCCTTCAATCCTAACCCTCAGGTCCGAGCTGGTACACTTATTCCAGACTACATATCCTAACTCCAGGGTTACTCACTTACCGATCACTCACTCAAAGGTATTACTAACTCTCGGATTTTTCTCCAGAGTTTTCTCTCTCGAGCTTTCTTTCTCAGATTTTCTTTAGTCTCTTCACGGATCTGAATGGTGTTAACCAGGTCTGAGAGGGGGTGGCGGTATTTTTAGAATTTAGGGTCATCCATTCCATCCAATGGCGGCTTGGCCCAGACTGGTATCACCTTCCAACTAATCCGGTCATGACATTTTTAATGGATAGTGATCTGATATTTTTATCTCCAATCAGATCATCGCACACCTTGACCAGCTTTGTGTGATCACCCTTCAACCAATGAGAATGTGACATTCTTGACCAGCTTCAATCTGATCACCCTTCAGCCAATGAGAATGTGACATACTTGACCAGCTTCAATCGGATCACTCTTCAACCAATGAGAATGCGACTCATGGTGTAGCGCACACCCAGGTCGAGAGTTGTTTATCTCGGCCTACCGTGGTCTCGTGCCTGGTCTAATTCGCACAGTTGATCCTTAATGGGCGATTGTCACAGCTTCCGACCCATGATAATTTTAACCTGGTTAATAACTTTTTGCCCGTCCGATCCCAAGACTTCCTCTACCGTTTCCCTTTTTTAGAAAATACTTCCTCGTGTCCGAGTAAATTTTTCTTTAGCGTCCTTAGCTCTCGTTGGGGTTATTACACTCTCTCCCCTTTAATAGAATTCGTCCTCGAATTCTTTTATGATCGTGATGGTTCACCTTCTTCCATTGTCGAGTTTGGCTCAAAAAATTCTGGATAATTTTCTCTGAACCGCTGCTCGTCCTCCCAGGTGATGACCATTCGATTCTGTCTTCCCCAAAAGACTTGAATTTGGGGGATCTCTCGATTCTTCAATTTTTGAATCCGCCTGATGCCTATCTTGAGTGGTCCTTCAGGATAGGTCAGGTCCGTCTGCAATTCCTGTATCTTCTCCGGTTCAATTGCATTGGGATCCCGTACATGCTTCCGCAACATTGACACATGGAATACCGGATGCAGATTCATATCTGGCGGTAAATCTGGTCTATAGGCAACTTCGGCAACCCTTCCTTTGATACGATACGGGCCTATATATCGTACATCCAATTTGCCAATTTTTCTGAATCGGTCTTTGCCCTTCTGTGCCGATACTTTAAGATATACCAGATCTCCCACTTTAAATGTCACTTCTCGACGCCCTTGATCAGTATACTTCTTTTGTTGGTCTTGAGCCTTTTTCATGTTGGCTTTGATGACCTTAAGTCTCTCCAATGTTTCATCAACCATATGGGGGCAAAACACTCTTCTCTCACCAATCTCTTACCAACAAAGGGGTGTTCAACATGGTCTTCCATACAATGCTTCATAAGGTGATATGCCTATGCTCGCATGATTGCTATTGTTATAGGAGAATTCAATCAAAGGTATTTAATCCTCCCATACACCTCCCCAATCTAAGATGCATAGCGTTAACATATCTTCCACAATTTGGATCGGTTTGCCCATATGTTTCGGGATGAAATGCAGTACTAATATGCAATTCCGTCCCCAGGGCACCTTGTAGTGCTCTCCAGAATGCTGTCGTGAATATGGGGTCTCTATCGGATACTATATCTGTTGGTACACCATGAAGTCTTACGATCTGATTGATGTACAATGCATCCAATACCTCCGTTTTATCTGAATCTCTAATTGCGAGAAGATGTGTTACCTTGGTTAATCGATCCACAATTACCCATACAGCGTTATTCATCCTCCCCTTCATGGTTGGTAATCCAACGATGAACTCCATGGTAATGGAATCCCATTTCCATTGTGGTATTGGAAGACTTTGCAGTAATCCCCCCGGCACTTGGTGTTCGACTTTAACTTGTTGGCACGCTTGACATTGTGCAACCCACTGTGCAACGGATCGCTTCATGCCTGGCCAGTGGTAGTACTTTCGGATGTCGTTATACATCTTTGTACTTCCAGGATGAATACTGTATGCAGATCTATGCGCTATTTGCAAGATCTCATCTCTTAGCTTTTCTCCTTCAGGCACAGTAATCCGCCCCTTGAGTAACAAGGTTCCATCTCCTGCCAGGTGATATTCCCTTGGGTTTTCTTCGGTGCCATCTTTGATGCTCCGAATAATTTTAAGTACCTTCTCATCGCGTCTTTGCTCTTCCCGAATTCTCTGAATTAGGCCAACTTGATTCAAAGCTTGGAGTCCTAATGGTTCGCTTAATTCACCTTCCAAAGCTGACAAGCTTACCAATTATAAATCCTAACCCAAAGCTTCCACCTCTTTTTCCATACTAAGTTTAGTCTTCCGGTGGTTCAGTGCATCAGCAACTATATTTGCTTTGCCCGGATGGTACTCAATTCGCCTTTGTCGGAAATTGAGATCCGCTTGCGTGAACAAGTACTTAAGACTTTTATGGTCAGTAAATACTTGTACACTCTCCCCATATAAGTAGGACCTCCATATCTTTAGAGCAAACACAATGGCTGCCATCTCGAGATCATGCGTTGGATAATTCTCCTCATGTTTCCGCAGCTGCCTTGAGGCATATGCTATTACTCTGTCCTCTTGCATCAAGGCACAGCCCAAGCCGATCCTTAAAGCATCAGTGTATACCACGTAAGGCTTACCAGGTTCTGGTAAAACCAAGATTGGTGTACGTCATTAGAGCTCCCTTAAGCTTCACAAATGCTTCCTCGGTTTCCTTATTCCAATTGAACGAAACTCCCTTGCCCGTTAAATTGGTTAAGGGCTTTGCAATCGACGAGAAGTTCTTTAACAAATTTCCGATAATAGATAGCTAAGAAAAGGAAACTTCAAACTTCTGTGACAGTTGTAGGTTGTGGCCATCTTGAATGACGGTTACCTTCTCCAGATGGACTGCCACACCGCGTTCTGAGACTCGATGCCCCAAGAACCCAATCTCCCATTTTCAAAACCGACACTTTCTAAACTTTGTATACAATTTCTGGCTTCTTAATCTTTCCAGAACCTTTCGCAGGTGCATCCCATGCTCCTCCTTGGTTCGAGAATAAATCAGGATGTCGTCGATGAAGATGATCACGAACCCATCCAGATAATCGTGAAACACTTAATTCATTAGCCTCATAAATGCTGTCGGCGCATTGGTTAGCCCAAACGGCATTACCACAAATTCATATTGTCCATATCTCGTATTGAACGCTGTCTTCAACACATCCGATTCTGCAATCGAGATATGATGGTAACCCGAGGCTAAGTCTATTTTCGAGAACCAACTTGCTCCACGTAGTTGATGATATTGCGAGATTTTCGGGTCTCGGGGCTATCAAATAACCCTTGTACGTTGAGTACTTAGGGATCGAATCCACAGAGAGCAATGAACCAACACACTAGGAATACACAAGTTCGGTTAATCTAAGCAAAATAAAATGGTTCTTAATTCCTAAAATACGACTAACAATGTAATTCAAACTAAACAATGCAAAGCAAAGCAAAAGAAAGTAAAATACAAAAGACTAACAACCTAAAACGTAAATATGGGCTATCGGTAAGGTATTTTGACAAGGGTGAATGACGGGATGATAAACGACGAAATGAAAGATCAATTTATGAATAATGCTATGACATGAGTCACTTAAATAGACTAGTTCATTTCCATGATACTAATCCTTTTATAAAACAATCGATTAAGCTAATTTCCCAATTGCAACCGAATGAATTATAAACATTGAACACCAACTCATTATTATCATCAATCCTATCTTAAAACTCAATTTCCATTGGCAAAGATTAAGGAAAGCAAGCATAGAAAGTTCTGGGCGTTTCTAAACTCCTTCCGGGTTTGAAACGGTCAAAAATCGAGAAATCACTTTTCCAAGTTCATTTCAAGCATTAAAATCATTCTATACATGAACATAAACATAAATCAACCATCAAACATCACAAACAACCATCAAATCATCCTACATCTACCAAACCAATCAGCCCAAAAGTCAACTACTCACACATTCTCAAAATACAAAAGTAAACCATGGAAAAGATAGAGAATGAAGACATAATGATGATTTTATAAAAAGATTCAACAAAAGGTTTAAAACATAAGTTCAAATGATGAAAAGAGATGAAGAAAAGCTGAAGAACCAGAGGAAAAGCAGAGAGAAAATTCTGATCTAAAAAAGTCGTATATATCTTTACAAAATAGAAAAAGTTGCCTTTAAAGAGAAAGCATTCGCACTAAAAAGTGTCGGCGATCGGTCATGGTGATCGGTTGCTGACCGATCAAGATGATTTTTCATGCTTATCAGCCGTTTCTGCGTGCGTCCTTCGGGATCGTTTGCTGACCGATCGGGGTGAAGTTGATCGGTCATGGTGATCGGTTGTTGACCGATCAAGAGGTGTATCTTCTTAACCGCTGACCCAAATCACTCGAGACCACCTCAATTGGAAAGCTAACTCAATTTCCTATAACTTTCATGAAGGGTACCGGAGCTGAATCTCGATGTAAGACATTCATATAAGCAGATCTTCCAGACCCTATGGATTGGTTCCGAAACATCATTTCTTTTATTTTCTTCCAAATAATCCCTCATCCAAACTTCAAGTCTCCAAGTCTTCCATTTACCTAAACTGACTCAAAACATATGCAAAAACCTATATATACAACCTAGGACTCTAAAATTCAAGTTAAAACAAAATGAGACTCAAATGCAAGGAAAACTTTCAAAACTATACAAAGTGGAAATGAAAACCTATGAAAATATGCCTTAAAAACATGCAAAATATGGTGTTATCAACTCCCCCGGACTTGCCTTTTGCTTGTCCGCAAGCAAACAAGAGAAGACAAACCGAAAGAGAGGTTTAAAAGCGGGGACTCAAAACCAAAAGTTTACAAGTTGCAAAAACAAACAATTAATTCACTCTAACTCATTCAAGGCTTATCGCAACTCCTAATCTTTTCTCTTAACAACAATGCCTTATGCTTACAAGTTCTCTTTGCAACCAACCCTCACATTCATTTACTCTTTCTCAAGGTGTGATCTCACAAATGGGCAAGTGATCAAATCCAATCGGTTTGGGAGAAAAGGCTTTTAGCACAAGTAAATATGAGTGCAAGGAGGTTTATTTTATTTTTAAGTGACTCACTCTCAAGAAAATGGAATGCTATATGTTATGCAAAAGCAAGGAAGACTAGAAACAATTTATGCATACAAAGCTTAACTCACATTGTTCTACCCTCCTAGCAAAGCATTCTACCCGAATGGTGATTTCATTTCTTGTTCTTATTACTTCTTTGAAGCACATTAAACCTCCAAATTTCTTTTGGCTAATTCGAACTTCCTTTTCTTTTTCCAAAACATCAAACTTCTAGAGAACATTTTTATTTTTACTTGACCCTAAACTTATTGTTCTATCTCTTTTTCAAACATGGAGATTATTTTTCTTCTCCTTTCCTAGGGTCTTTCTTTTAAGTACTTCTCTAGAATTTGCTTAACCAAGGGTTCCTTGACACTCATTTCCCATCTCAATTTTTTTTTTTTTTTTTTTTTTTTTTTTTTTTTTTTTCTTGATCATAATTCCTAAACCAACTACCATTTTCCCATTGATCCTCATCCTAATGCTAGCCCTTTCTTTGAACAACTTAGACTAGCTAAAAATGAAAGCTATCCTTTGTCGTTCCCGATACTTTCAAGATTTTACACACAATAGCATTATCAAGAAAAGGCCTCACTCAATCGAACAACGAGTGGTCAAAAATAAAATGGGTAAGGTGAAAGGTAGGGAACCATTCTAAATATGAGGATGGCCACTCGGGTTATTAGAGAGTGGCAAAAGTGGATAAGATAACCCGAGTGTTTTCTTTGAACCATGGTTCTGTATCACAAGCCCATATGCGAGAAGATTAAATTCATTTAAGTCCGATATCAAAGGGGTTGATTTTAAATTGAACAAGCAATTAGAAGACAATGAGTTAAGAGTAGAGAGATCAAAGCAAGAGTGTACAAGTTTCAAGAATTTGTTCAAGCAAAACTTTTAGTGGTTTCTATCATTGTCCCCTATGCATTATGCAATCCTATATGCTTTTAGACTCAATCCTAAATAACAAAATTCAATGATGCAAAACTATATGATTTTCGTTTTTTTTTTTTTTTTTCTTTTTTTTTTTTTTTTTTTATGCAAGAAATATGTGAATGCATGAGACTCAAAAGAACGAAAATAAGACAAAATACACAATGTTAAATAACAATGACCTCTCCCCCGGACTTAAATCACACCGTCTCGGTGTGAGATAAATCGAAAGAGAGTGTAAAAATGCAAATTAAAGAATATGTACAAATGGATTAGTTGTGTTACCTTGAAGTGGAGTATGTGGAATGAATGCATTTAGGTTCTTTTTCCGAGATTGGTTTGCGGAGAACGCCTTGACTACTCACCAACACCTTGTAAAATCACACTCGCACAAAAGTAAAAATAAAATCACACTCACACATATATATATAAAAGTATATATAAAGGATAGAATTGGGGGAGTCCCCAATGGCTCGTTTAACGTCGATTAAGCTTGACGATGGATATTGGTTTGGGTGGGAGTGAAGGTTAAACTTGGATCACCGGGATCATACTCATCGTAGAACCATCCCCTAAACTCGTTCATCCTAATCTCCTCAAAAGGAGTCTTCCTCGGTTCATGAATGCTCACTTCATAGGTGGAGGTTATACCAAGATGATTGTAGGCTATGTATTCAACAACCAAAACACCTTCAAAAGGTTCTTCAAATACTTTTCCAACCACGCTTACTCTTCCTCCATTGCTCTTGGTTGAATGACTCATGATTGACACGGATTCAACTTGTTCTTCATATCTTATCACAAGATTCTCATCAACCGTGCATTCAAGAAGCGATTCAAATTCTTTGATAACCTCTTCGGCTTCGTGGAGGAATTCATCCTTGATTTGAGCATTCACCTCGAAAGAGATCTTCCTTGGACCACGAAAGCTCAATGGTGTGGTGGGGAGTATGCCAAGATGCTTGTCGAACTGTTGTGTCATTGGAGATTCTTCTTTTTCATTCTCTTCGGAGGCTTCTTCAATGATAATCTCTTGTTCCTCCATAAGTGTTTCTCCATATGACTCTTGTTTGGAATCATGTTGTTGCATCTCTTCTATGGTTGAGAGCTCATTTTGGGTTGTGCTCTCTCTTGTGATCTCTATGCACTCAACAACTGAACCATCTTCACAAGGATCTTCAAAAGTTTCCTCAACCGTTCCTTCTTCTTCTTCGTCGATCCATTGTGTAAGTTCGATTTTTATGGACTCCACATGTGTTGACTCAACAACTTGAGCATCTTGAGACCAAACTCCAAAATTGGTGCCCCAATTCTTTATGCTCTCGCTGAATTCTTCTTGTTTTTCCAATGCCAACTTCAACATGTTGAAGATCTCTTCCTTATCTGAGATTTGGGAAGAGTATGTTGCCTTTTGTTCTTGCTCCATGTTCCAAGATTGATACTCTTGATACTCATGATACTCTTGTTCATGCTCCATGTATCCTTCACCATATTCACCTTGGTACTCTTGAGTAGAATATCCATCACCATACTCATATTGATACTCTTGAGACGAGTATCCATTAGGAAGACCTTCTTGATAAGTGGATGAGCTTTCAAAACCATGATGACTTGTAGGGTCCCAAGCCATCTCTCTTTGTTGAGCTTCTAGAATTAATTTCAACATTGAAATCAATTCTGAAGCCATGCTTTCCCTCTTGTGATTGCCCCTTGCAAAAAGAACAAACACTTGAAAGAAAGTTAGTAATCACAAAAGAAATAAAACAAAATAAAAGAAAGCTTAGTCTCAACCAAAATTGAAATCCTAATGGCTAATTGCTATTGCTCCCCGGCAACGGCGCCAATTTGATATGTGCGAGATTTTCGGGTCTCGGGGCTATCAAATAACCCTTGTACGTTGAGTACTTAGGGATCGAATCCACAGAGAGCAATGAACCAACACACTAGGAATACACAAGTTCGGTTAATCTAAGCAAAATAAAATGGTTCTTAATTCCTAAAATACGACTAACAATGTAATTCAAACTAAACAATGCAAAGCAAAGCAAAAGAAAGTAAAATACAAAAGACTAACAACCTAAAACGTAAATATGGGCTATCGGTAAGGTATTTTGACAAGGGTGAATGACGGGATGATAAACGACGAAATGAAAGATCAATTTATGAATAATGCTATGACATGAGTCACTTAAATAGACTAGTTCATTTCCATGATACTAATCTTTTTATAAAACAATCGATTAAGCTAATTTCCCAATTGCAACCGAATGAATTATAAACATTGAACACCAACTCATTATTATCATCAATCCTATCTTAAAACTCAATTTCCATTGGCAAAGATTAAGGAAAGCAAGCATAGAAAGTTCTGGGCGTTTCTAAACTCCTTCCGGGTTTGAAACGGTCAAAAATCGAGAAATCACTTTTCCAAGTTCATTTCAAGCATTAAAATCATTCTATACATGAACATAAACATAAATCAACCATCAAACATCACAAACAACCATCAAATCATCCTACATCTACCAAACCAATCAGCCCAAAAGTCAACTACTCACACATGCTCAAAATACAAAAGTAAACCATGGAAAAGATAGAGAATGAAGACATAATGATGATTTTATAAAAAGATTCAACAAAAGGTTTAAAACATAAGTTCAAATGATGAAAAGAGATGAAGAAAAGCTGAAGAACCAGAGGAAAAGCAGAGAGAAAATTCTGATCTAAAAAAGTCGTATATATCTTTACAAAATAGAAAAAGTTGCCTTTAAAGAGAAAGCATTCGCACTAAAAAGTGTCGGCGATCGGTCATGGTGATCGGTTGCTGACCGATCAAGATGATTTTTCATGCTTATCAGCCGTTTCTGCGTGCGTCCTTCGGGATCGTTTGCTGACCGATCGGGGTGAAGTTGATCGGTCATGGTGATCGGTTGTTGACCGATCAAGAGGTGTATCTTCTTAACCGCTGACCCAAATCACTCGAGACCACCTCCATTGGAAAGCTAACTCAATTTCCTATAACTTTCATGAAGGGTACCGGAGCTGAAGCTCGATGTAAGACATTCATATAAGCAGATCTTCCAGACCCTATGGATTGGTTCCGAAACATCATTTCTTTTATTTTCTTCCAAATAATCCCTCATCCAAACTTCAAGTCTCCAAGTCTTCCATTTACCTAAACTGACTCAAAACATATGCAAAAACCTATATATACAACCTAGGACTCTAAAATTCAAGTTAAAACAAAATGAGACTCAAATGCAAGGAAAACTTTCAAAACTATACAAAGTGGAAATGAAAACCTATGAAAATATGCCTTAAAAACATGCAAAATATGGTGTTATCAACTCCCCCGGACTTGCCTTTTGCTTGTCCGCAAGCAAACAAGAGAAGACAAACCGAAAGAGAGGTTTAAAAGCGGGGACTCAATGCATATACTCTACCAGCGGCTGCTTGACGTTTGGCCGAGGGTTCATTCATTGGTCGAGTCGGTGCCCCTTGCCTACCGCCCCTACTGGCTGTCTCAACTGTCATTGTTGGACATGATGTTGCATAGTGTCCTTTACCACAGGCAAAATGTGTGACGTATGCTGAGGTTTCAGACATACCAGCATTGTTTGGACAATCACGAGCAAAATGTCCTCCTTCCACCTCGAGTTCTTCCACGGTTTGCAAGCTGGCCACGTTTAAAGGATTGATTCGAATTTGTCGAACCGGATCCATCATCCCTTTTCTTCTTGTTCTGTACCATTTTTTCTCGGCTCAGAAATGATTCCACATTTACATATTTTTCTATCGCTTCATGGGCGTTAGTAAATGTCACTGATTGTAGTCGGCTTCCGATCTCCGGGTTTAACCCTTTCATGAACTGGCTCACCAAAGCTTTCTCACTGACATTACAGTAGGAGACATACCTTTGTAGCCTCATAAATTCCGCCTCAAACTCTCTAACACTCTTCTCCACTTGTTCCAACCTTCGGAACTCTTGTGCTAGGCGATCACGAGCTTCAGGTGGGAAATACTTTTGCTCGAATTCCTCCTTAAACCTCTCCCACATGTCTATAGTATGTGCGGTTTGCCGATCAATACTATTCTACCATCCCAACGCTTCTTTTTCTAGATAATAGACGCCAACATCTTTCTTAAAGTCTGAAGGACATCTAGTCGCTGCAAAATTCTTCTCAATGCATAGCAGCCATGCATCGGCTTCATAAGGGTTTGGCTTTCCTTGGAAACGGTAAGTTCCTAAGGACTTCATGGTCATCACAATTTTTAAGAAGTCCAGCCCATTGCTTCTCCTACATGCACGCCTTATGGAACTTGCTTCAAGAATACTTGAGATAGGAGGTCATGTACCATGGAAAAAGTGGGATCAGCTCGTTGTTGCCCTGCCGGATTTGGTTGTTCTCCAACATCATTCGGGTTATACGGCCGGTCCATAGGTTCAGCTTGGACTTCTGATATATCATCTTGATGATTTTGCCTTCGTCGCACTCGAGGTACATGCGTAAAATTTGGCCCTGGGGAACTTGAGGATAAGCATGGGGACATAGAGATGTCCCGCATCCAGGGGTGCTCATAACTTCGATTATCAGAACCATTATCCATCTCGGGTAGATAGTCTTGCATCGACCACCAATCCCAGTATCCATCTTTATTCATATACATAGGCGTATCCAGTGGCTCCACCACATTCAGACTCGATAATGAACCCCTCGGTTGCACGCCGCTAGCCTGATGGTCATACATCTGCAATAGGTAATAAATAATTTTGACTATCTAAACAGCGGAACGTACCGGATTACCCTATTTGGCCTTTGCAACTCTTTTTGACTCGATAAAACATCGAAAAAGGCTTGTCCCGTGAACATGATCAGAAACCATGCTCTGATACCACCATTTGTAACACCCCAGGTTCGAAATATGGACATAGTCGAACCAAGGATGCCACAATCAGGTACTATGGCGTCCTAGTCCTAGTAATGGACGAATCCACACCGAGACATGGTCGTCATAACACGCTTTTATTTATATAACATATCATTCAAAACACGTTCTTATATACTTATATAACTTTGCGGCCGAGGCTAAACGCCCAAAAAGAGTTGTTACATACTTTAGTTCCAAAGCAGTTTTACAAAAGCCAACACAACCTACTCCGGTGTCCTATCGTCCCGCGCCACTCTATTGGTCACCTAAAAGTTTCCTGCAAGATAGGAAAAAGAGGGGTGAGTAATCTAACATTACTCAGTGACTCCAGGACCCTCTACACAATATTAGCTACCCAACCCAAACCCAAAATAAAATAGCCGAAGCATCAAGCAATAATATACAAGATATCAAAGAATTGCACTAACGGAAGCATAAATAAACATTCATAGCCCTAGTGACTCCCCTACTAGGCATGCAACATCACACACACGATGGATACAGAGGCCTCTAAGTGCACCAGCCATTCCCCTCGTGAACATCCTGCACCTGAGAAATCACACAGATAACCAGGCCGGAACACCACACAACCAAGCCCCGTCCCATGGTGCATCTCGGTCTGAGACCCGCATTCCCTTCGCAGACATCCTGCACGTGAGAAATCCCATAGATATCCAGTCCAGAACTATACGAAACCGAGCCCCGTCCCACGGTGCATCTCGGTCCGTGACCCGTCTACTCACGGCATATCTCGTGGGATTCTCGACTACACACGGCTATCTCAAAAACTATCCCGTCGGATAGTATTCGGCCATTGGCTGCAATCCCGTTACCACTTCGAGTCTTCTTACCAAGTCCCACCGGGTAAGGCAAGAGGCGAACACTGGCTACACCGTCCCTAAATCATAACGACCGCATAGCCGCATGACCTGTCTCATAACACTATGCATTAACCTCACAGAATTAATGCATGAACAATACAAAACATGGAAACACTGAGCATGGATCCTTGTAGACCACACATCGACGTTCCACCATACACACAAAATATCAAGGCGCTACGTTTGAATCCTTGTAGATCTCAAGCTAGCGTTCCACCACACTCACACAAA
Organism: Barbarea vulgaris; assembly: GCA_963667165.1. NCBI lineage: Eukaryota > Viridiplantae > Streptophyta > Magnoliopsida > Brassicales > Brassicaceae > Barbarea > Barbarea vulgaris. The sequence goes on along the minus strand of OY763893.1, from coordinate 16,987,329 downwards.
ATACACCATGATGCTACGCTTGAATCCTTGTAGATCTCAAGCTAGCACTCTAACAATTCAAGCAGCATAACGCTTCATAAAAATTCACTTCCTTGAATTTTTACAAGGTCGGAACTGCTACAGCTCACCGATTCCCTTATGGCCCTGGACTGGGACGTTCCAAACGCCCAATCCTTAGCCAAACCTGAAACGTTAGTCACACAACAAACTAACTATCGGGACTCACAATTCTCGGTGATTCTTACCGGTTTTCCTTCACTCCTAACCCTCAGGTCCGAGCTGGTACGCTTATTCTAGACTACAGATCCTAACTCCAGGGTTACTCACTTACTGATCACTCACTCAAAGGTTTTACTAACTCTCGGATTTTTCTCCAGAGTTTTCTCTCTCGAGCTCTCTTTCTCAGATTTTCTTTAGTCTCTTCACGGATCTGAACGGAGTTAACCAGGTCTGAGAAGGGGTGGAGGTATTTATAGAATTTAGGGGCAGCCATTCCATCAAATGGCGGCTCGGCCCACACTTCAAAGCACCTATCCGCCCATATCACCTTCCAACAAATCCGGTAGTGACATTTTTAATGGATAGTGATCTGATATTTTTATCTCCAATCAGATCATGGCACACCTTGACCAGCTTTGGTGTGATCACCCTTCAAACAATGAGAATATGACATTCTTGACCAGCTTCAATCTGATCACCCTTCAGCCAATGAGAATGTGACATTCTTGACCAGCTTCAATCTGATCACTCTTCAACCAATGAGAATGCGACTCATGGTGTAGCACACACCCAGGTCAAAAATTGTTTATCTCGGCCTACCGTGGTCTCGTGCTTGGTCTAATTCGCACAGTTTATTCTTCCTGGGCGATTGTCACAGCTTCCGACCGATGACAATTTTAACCTGGTTAATAACTTTTTGCCCGTCTGATCCCAAGACTTCCTCGACCGTTTCCCTTCTTTAGAAAATATTTCCTCGTGTCCAAGAAAATTTGTCTTTAGCGTCCTTAGCTCTCGTTGGGGTTATTACAGTGAAGTGGATCGACACCTTCGACCTCGGCAATCACGTTGCTTTCTGCATCAAGCTCGTGGCCTTGCTCGTTGCAAATATGACCTCTTGGTCTCTAAGAACTCCAGCATAATCTGGTCGTAGTACCACTGGACCAACCATTTCAACTGGTTTCTTTGCTTTTCTGATCTTGCGTTCTAACTTTGCAAGCTCTTGATTCGAAAGAACTACAAGCTCGTTATCTTTGTTGCTTCGAGGTCTGCGATTAGGCATACACCTAAAACACACCAGACAAAAAGAAAGAACGATGTAAGTAAACTGAAAAAATAAAAACTTAACTGAACTCTACACTTAAGTCTATTGGAAACTCAAAAGAGTCCCCGGCAACGGCGCCAAAATTTGATATGCTCAAATTATCCCTCAGATCTACTCTCTCAAATTAAGAGATCACGGTAGTACTTAGGGGTCAAATCCATAAAGACTCTGTGGTTTCACAATAGACGTGTTCATTTCAAATCCAGCTAAGCAATAAAGAAGTATTGAAATAACAATGCAGAAAAGTAAATAGAGGATGTAATCAATAGGAGGGAAGCGTCAGGTCTAGGGAACTTCTCAAAAAATCAATCAAAGCAGATAAAACAACTGGTCAAGATCTAATTAAGAATCTGTCTAGAACTCAAATCACTAATCCATAGCTAACCAACTTTCGTTGCGAACACTATCTATGACATAAACCAAAGAGACCAACTGTCGTTGCGAATCCTAAAGTTTAGACAAGCTTTAAGCACTAGTTCGATATGTTCACAAGTTATCTAAACCAACTGTCGTTGCAAAATTCTAACAACCTAATATCATACTTCTAGGTTATCAAGCTAAAAGAAGCATTAAGTACAATCTTAGATGAAGAACTAACAAGTTTGAATCTTACCATTGTTAAACCTAACAAATCATGAAATACCTTGTGAGAATTCCTACACCTAACCAGGGATCTACTCAGTCATATCAAACGAAACACAAGACATAGCTGAAATAGATATCATAAAAACTGAATCAAAACTAGAATAAAGAACATGGGTCCAAGATCTTCTCTCAGAAGTACATGTAGCCAGATCAGCCCCTAAACAAATGAATAGATAGATAAAAGACGACAGATACTGGATGCATCAAACTTCACCTAAAAACCTAATATATATACTAAGATACGAGCTGGGTCTTTTTTGTTAACTTCTGGAACTTCTGGGGCAAAACTGCAAATCTTCAGAACGTTGGTAATTTCCGCATCGACTTCGTCTTCACAGCAATAAATGCTCCAAAATACTCCATAATCATCCAAAATGTCCACAACACATAAAAACCTGTAAAAGACTCGAAAGACATGGTTAAGACTCGATAAAGCACTTATATAACGGCTTAAAACCGGTAAAATCCATGATGTATCAACATGTGCGTCTCTAGCCTGTAAGAATGCTAGCTTGCTAGCAGTAATCCCTCTGCCCATTCCTCTGACTCTTCCACTCTTGTCCTTACCTAGAATTTGACTCACAGCATCTTCTCTAACACTAACATTAGAGTTTGAGGCCATATCACTATCAAGTGATTTAATTTGTTCCTGTTTTAAAATTTTGTAAATGTATCAATATAAATTACCAAGTATAACCAAAAGAAGAGTTTGATAACTTCTTACAATTGTTTGTTCAAACTCTGGTCTCACAGGTCTTCCATCTGCATGGGTATGTCCTGCTATCCATATCTTGCTTCTAGTAATCTTAGTCGGGTCAAATGCCTTTTTCTTCTACAAGTAGCAAATAAATTTACTTATTATAAGAAGTAATCCCGGTCTCTATTTTAGTATAGAACTCATCAATACAATTCATTACAGAGACATACCATTTCATGAGCAAGGTGAACCATTCCTTTGCGGCTGGTGGTGTGTGGAATCTGATTATTCCTCAAAGTCCTTACTAGTCAATTCGTTCTTATAAAATCATTCAATAATTAATATAACAAATTTTCATAAATAAAACTTGTATTTGAATGGCAAGATTTAAACATAAACAACCTTGAAAGATTGCCCAGTCCTACTCTTCACTCACTTTATCTAAGCTGAGCCATTATGAATGTTGGTTGGTTTCACGTTTCGTAGCTTTTCCTTGCTCCTTGTAGAACACAGTATGTTAACTAGCCTAGACTTAGAAGCCCTCCATATGCACCCCATTTGCCTGAAGACGCAATTCTTTTGCCAATCTTCTGTCAAATTGAACCTATCCTACAGTAATTTCCCACTGCTATCATAAAAACTCAAAGAAAGCAGAAAGAAAAGTACAAAGTAAAGTACAAAATAACATAACTTATACCTGAATCTCTTCCCACATTCTGTTCTTTTTCTTTTCATCAAGGTGCCTCCAATCATCTAGAAGTACTGATACATGCTCCCTCACAAGAGGTCCAAGAATAGAAGAAAGTGTAACTGATCCTTTCCCCACATGTTCACTGAGGCTGTTAAATTCAACTTCCACCTTGTCCTAGTGGCTTTTAGCCACTTTACTCAACCTAGTTGGTCCTCTTGTTCCCCTCTTCTTGGTCTCTGACTGTTATGTTAAACATTCTTCAGCTGATTTATGGACAGTTTCATCTTGTTCAGCCTCTTTGTCTTCTCCATTTTGTTCATCCTCTTTCTCTTCTCCATCTTCTTCAGCCTCTTTCTCTTCTCCATATTCTTCAGCCTCTTTATCTTCTCCATATTCTTCAGCCTCTTTATCTTCTCCATCTTCTACAACCTCTTTCTCTTCTCCTTCTAGTTTAGCTTCTTGTTCTGATTCTTGTCCAGCTTCTGGTTCAAATCCTTCTTCTTGTTCTGATTGTTCATCTTCGTCTAGCTTCCTTTCACGGTTAACTTTTTTCTTAACAGGTTCAGCAGGTTTCCTTCCTCTTCTGGATATTTTTACCTCTAGAGGTGTTACATCAATGCCTTGTTGACGCTTGCTGCGTCTTGGTTTTGGCCTTGCTCATTGCAAATATGACCCTCTTTGTCCCTAAGAACTCCAACATTATCTGGTCGTAGTACCACTGGACCAACCATTTCAACTGGTTTCTTCGCTTTTCTGATCGTGTGTTCTAACTTTGCAAACTCTTGATTCGAAAGAACTACAAGCTCGTTGTCTTTGTTGCTTCGAGTTATGCGATTAGGCATACACCTGAAACACAGAACAATAGAAAGAACGATGTAAGTAAACTGAAAAATAAAAAATTAGACTGAACTCTACACTTAAGTCTATTGGAAACACAAAAGAGTCCCCGGCAACGTCGCCAAAATTTGATATGCTCAAATTATCTCTCAGAGCTACTCTCTCAAATTAAGAGATCACGGTAGTACTTTGGGGTCGAATCCACAAAGACTCTGTAGTTTCACAAAAGACGTGTTCGTTTCAAATCCAGCTAAGCAATAAAGAAGTATTGAAATAGCAATGCAGAAAAGTAAATAGAGGATGTAATCAATAGGAGGGAAGCGTCAGGTCTAGGGATCTTCTCAGGAAATCAATTAAAGCAGATAAAAAAACTGGTCAAGATCTAATTAAGAATCGTTCTAGAACTTAAATATCTAATGCATAGCTAACCAACTGTCGTTACGAATACTAAAGTTCAGACAAGCTATCTATGACATAAACCTAAGAGACCAACTGTCGTTACGAATACTAAAGTTCAGACAAGCTTTAAGTACAAGTTCGTTATGTTCACAAGTTATCTAAACCAACTGTCGTTGCAAATATCTAACATGCTCACTAGGATTAGTTCAGCTTATAAATCACGCTGTCGCGCCAATTTAACAACCTAATATCATACTTCTAGGTGATAAAGCTAAAAGAAGCATTAAGTACAATCCTAGATGAAGAACTAACAAGTTTGAATCTTGTTAAACCTAACAAATCATGAAATCCCTTGTGAGAATCCCTAAACCTAACTAGGGATCTACTCAGACATATTAAATGCAACACAAGACATAGCTGAAATAGATATCATAAAACTGAATCAAAAGTAGAATAAAGAACAGGGGTTCCAGATCTTCTCTCAGAAGTACAAGTAGCCAGATCAGCCCCTAAGCAAAGGAATAGATAGATAAAAGACGACATATGCTAGATGCAATAAACTTAACCGAAAAACCTAATATATAGACTACGATACGAGCTGGGTCTCTTTTGTAAACTTCTGGAACTTCTGGAGCAAAACTGCAAATCTTCATAACTTGGTAAATTCCGCATGGATGCCTGACGATGGGTGTCGACCGACACCAATGATGAGTGTCGATCTACACCATTGATCACTGAAAGCACCGAATTCGTCTTCTCAGCAAAAAATGCTCCATAATGCTCCATAATCATCCAAAAAGTCTCCAACGCATAAAAACCTGTAAAAGACTCGATAAAGACTCGAAAGACATGGTTAAGACTCGATAAAGCACTTCTATCATGGCTTAAAACTGGTAAAATCCATGATATATGAACATGTGCGTCTCTAGCCTGTAAGAATGGTAGCTTGCTCGCAGTAATCCCTCTGCCCATTCCTCTGACTCATCCACTCTTGTCCTTACCTAGAATTTGACTCACAACATCTTCTCTAACACTAACATTGGAGTTTGAGGCCATCTCACTATCAAGTGATTTAATTTGTTACTGATTTAAAATTTTGGAAATGTATCAATATAAATTACCAAGTATAACCAAAAGGAGAGTTTGACAACTTCTTACAACTGTTTGTTCAAACTCTGGTCTCACAGGTCTTCCATCTGCATGGGTATGTCCAACTATCCATATCTTACTTCTAGTAATCTTAGTCGGGTCAGATGCCTTTTTCTTCTACAAGTAGCAAATAAATTTAGTTATTCAACTTCCACCTTGTCCTCATGGCTTTTAGCCACTTTACTCAACCTAGTTGGTCCTCTAGTTCTCCTCTTCTTGTTCTTTGACTGTTCTGTTAAATATTCTTCAGCAGATTTATGGACAGTTTCATCTTGTTCAGCCTCTTTGTCTTCTCCATTTTGTTCAGCCTCTTTCTCTTCTCCATGTTCTTCAGCCTCTTTCTCTTCTCCATATTCTTCAGCCTCTTTGTCTTCTCCATATTCTTCAGCCTCTTTCTCTTCTCCATATTCTCCAGCCTCTTTCTTTTCTCCTTCTAGTTCAGCTTCTTGTTCTGATTCTTGTCCAGCTTCTGGTTCAAATCCTTCTTCTTGTTCTGATTGTTCATCATCGTCTGGCTTCCTTTTGCGGCTAACTTTTTTCTTAACAGGTTCAGCAGGTTTCCTTCCTCTTCTGGATCTTTTTACCTCAAGAGGTGTTACATCAATGCCTTGCTGACGCTTTCTGCGTCTTGGTTTGGCAGGAACGGTTATTTTAGTCATGTTTCTGTAAATAAAACAAAAAGAAAAACCTAGTAAAAACTGCAATCCAGTAATGCTAAAATACTAATCCTACCTCAGCTAATATGCTAACTAATCCTAGCTCTACTAATCTGGTCACTACTAATCATTTTGAAGACCCCTTAGCAATCATCCCTAACACAGAAACTCCCATCATCAGATTGATTCCCCAAATCTTCAAACTGCTGAATGGATGATGGTGGTGTAACATTCTCTTCTTCTATCTCCAACTCATGATAGCCCCTTGGTGGCGCCTTCATAACTACATACCAAGGTGATGAGTCATCTTATCTAGAATAAAAAATTTGTTTTGCTTGAGACGGCATAATGTATGGATCTTGGCGAAATGCAGACTGGTTTATATGCAGGTTCACAAGCGTAAGCCCATCTTCTTCCTTCACACCATTCCCTTTGTTGGCCCACCTACACTTGAAGAGTGGGATATGGAACATGTGGTAGTCCACCTCAGCTTCTTAGAATGATCTTTTGTGTTACTTGGGATCTAGTGATAAAAAGAGAGAAAAAAAAACTAGTATTTATAGAAGTAGTAGATAGTATAAATCAATAAGATACATATTTATAACTAAGTTCATACCTTCTCCTTAACCCACTGTGTAAACCTTTCCCCATGCAATTTCCATAAAAAGAGTTTTACTTCTTCCGCAGCGCACATCTGTAGCTTGTAATTCTTCCAAGTGTAAACTGTATCCAATGTACAAATGTTTATAAAAGTGAAAGAAAAAAACTAGCATTTATAAAAGTGAAACATGTATAAAAGTTATAGGAAAGGTGGTGTTACTTACTCAACATATGGAGTGAACATTGTTTTGTTCATAAGAACATATCGATGCGCTATCTCCAGCTCTTTCTTTGTAAGTACAACATGTTTAGCCTTATTAATTGGACGACCTTTAAGGATGTTCTCATCTGCTTCAAGATCTTCATTACGGTTTGCAACATCCAAAACCGGGACATATGTCTTTAGAAACTCCAAACAGAAGTCAATGCATTCTCCTGCTATGTATCCCTCAGCCATACAAGCTTCTGGCCTAGCATAGTTTTTAACATATGACTTGATGTACCTACATCTCAAACAGATAACAGATTAGTAAGATTCAGTTTACAGCACATCAAATTACTAAAAGAGATTTAAAGAAATAGTAATCAGTACCTCTCAAAAGGATACATCCATCAAAAGTGGACTGGCCCACCTAAACGTGTCTCCCTTGCTAGATGAACATGAAGGTGGAACATGATATCAAACATGGAAGGAGGAAAGAACCTCTCCAGTTAGCACAATGACTCGACAACCTCAGCTTGCAATGCTATAAGCTTCTCTTGGTCAATCACACGCTGACATAATATATTGAAGAAGTTGCATATTCTAGTCACTACAATCCTAGGTCCATTTGGCAGCATTCCTCTCAAAGCCACATGTAATAGGTTTTGTAATAACACCTGGTCAACTACAAACACGAATGAACAAACAAAATATGGATAATAGAATGAATGTCTAAGATCCCCGTACTCCGTTACTCAACTTATGCAGGCAACGGCGCACGGTTCAAAGCATTATTAACGAGTTTGATAAGTTCACAAAGCTCCATGACTCAACTTTCGCAGGCCATGACGCGAAGCTTCAATAACACTATGTCCGAGAGCTAGGTTTACGCGATTAGCGCTCCTATTCTCTAGGTTCAGTGCTTGGTGATCAGTTCAAGCAACATGCAATAAGAAAGAGATGTCCCAAGAGATACCTAATATATGACTAAGGTTTGGACCTAAGAACCTAAATGAATCTAAGCATGAATTCCCTTTGAATCACCCCATAAAACCCAAAAAAGAGATATACTCGCTCATGATGCAAAGAAACGCAATAGATATACTAGTAAAAAACATCATAAACGATTCAAATATATCAAAAGGGTTCAAAGCAAACTTCTCTATTAATGTCATAGAAGATAACTTGTCTCCTAACAAAGCAAACAAAAGGTGTAGAGAAAGAGATAAAGAAGAAGAGAGGTGATGAAACTTCAATAGAGGAGGCTCGGCTTCAAGGACTTGGAGGCGACGGGAGGGGGCTCTTGGAGGAGGCGGCTCTTGTCTCTGGAAGCTTGAAGTCAGTTCACTAGGTTATGTTTAGGGTTCCACACGCGAAAGTTAGGTTTAGGAGGAGTATTTATAGTGTTTTAGGCTTAGGAAATTCGATTAGGGCTTTCAGGAGAAAACTACGTAGTTTCATTAAGTAGCAAGTTCGAGGTGTCAATATCGGTCACGAGGGCTTGTGGCCGGTCGTGCCAAGAAGGGTGGCACCGGTCACGACCTGGTGTGGCCGGTCGCGTCGAGAAGGGTGGCGCCGGTCACGGCGCGTTGTGACCGGTATTGATGGGGCTTCACTTAACGAGGCGTATCTCCTAAACGGCTGGAGGGATTGCTCTGATTCTTCTTCGAGGTGAAACTTGACACTTCTAGCTTTCCATAGACACCAAGAACTCCCAAATTTAGTATTAGGAAATCCCTCAAAAGATGTCATACTTCTGGAGGTTTGCAGCTGTCCGAAAATGTGATTTGCTTAGCCTCTTTTGTTCATTTTGCTCAAAAATACATAAATAACTCCAGGAGGCTCAAATGGTGGGAAATGCCTTCAAAGTATCTATAATAACTTGCTTTCTCTTTTAGAAACCTAATAAAAACATAGGAAAAATGGGGCAAAATACGATGTTATAAACTCCCCCAGAATTAGACTTTGCTTGTCCTCAAAGAAACAAACAAGCTAAGCCGGTGGAGAGGTTTTGAAAATCTCGGAAACTCTCCTATGATCAGGGACCATGCTCCAAGGAATAACCTGTGACTCATAAATACAGAGACTTACGTCAGAACATTCTCACTATAGACTCACAACATTCACAACTCATGTCCATCCATCTCAAACCTACAAAAGAACTCTGCATTCACGTCAGTTAACTCCCTACATTCATTAAGAGGTGCGTGAATTTTCTCATTAGAAGGCATCATTCAAGGTAGACGGTGCTTGGTATAAAAAGGGGCTTTTTGGCGTTTAGGTGGTGGAGTGAGAGTGTTTAGGTATTTACCGGTTTAGGTATGAACTCTTGTTCTCAACAAGGAATTACCGAGTCAAGATACATAAACTCAATTTAGAATCGGGAAATCAAATAGGGATTTTAATCTCCAGGTTCATTATTTTTTTTCGCAAAGTGTAGACATCAAAATCAAATTCAAAATCTATTCATGACAAAAAACCAACTCAACTTCTCATTCCTACGATGGATAGAGCTAATATAGCCAATCCTTGCAATTTGCATCATCAATTTAGCATCTAAATCAGTTACCAAACTTTAGCATAGCCAAAATCAAATTCCATTAAGTACTAACCATCAAAACTACAAGGGTTATATTCCTAGAGGCATTTCTATAAGTTCCCTACCTAATTTCACTAATAATTGCTTAATGAATCAAGAGACATTAGAGGTACCTTTGTTTAAGAGCAAGACAAAAATTAGTAATTGAGACACATACCTTGGGTTATTGTAGAAAAGAGTTGGAGATTTGGATTCTCCTAATGATAGTGATTATGATTCACTAGTCAATTCAATAAAGCCCCAAATTTGAAAAATTGGATCCTCGGATTTCTTATCTATCAAGAGAGTGGAAGAGGTGATAAAAGCTCCTTTGAATCATTAGAATTCTATTTTAAAATTCAAAAAGTGTTTATAACTTAAAGGGAGGCTTTACTTTAGGAAGGGACTTACCTGTGGGACCCACTGGGTTTTGAAAATTTTCCAAAAGAAGACTAGAAGCGGTTTCTTACCGGACAAGCTACCGTTACGTGGCTAACGGGAATGGCCGGTTCTCGTTGCAAAAGGTTCGAGTTGTTGGGCAGAAACGTATTCTCGGGGCGTGGAGTTGTGGGTCTTTTCAGGGCACCGGTCACGATAGGGCATGAGCGGTAGCGGGACTCCTCGTAGCATCGGTCACGAGGGGTCATGACCAGTCGTATGTCCTTCGCGCGCTTGTTCCATGGCCTAGTTTGTGCTGGATTGCCTTCTCTTCCTCCATGTTTCCCACCGCTCGGTCGGTTAGGAGGTCAGGAGGTACATGATGGCTCGGGACAGGACAGGTCGCGGCTCGGGACAGGACGGGTCGCAGGACGGGTCGCAGCACAGGCCACGGCTCGGGACAGGACAGGTCACGACACAGGTCGCGGCTCGGGACAGGATAGGTCGCGGCTCGGGACAGGACAGGTCGCGGCTCGGGATAGGACAGGTCGCGGCACAGGTCGTGGCTCGGGACAGGATAGGTCACGGCACAGGTCGTGGCTCGGGACAGGACAGGACAGGTCGTGGCTCGGGACAGGACATGTCGCGGCACCAGGTCGCTGCAGGTCTTTGTACAGGACAGGACAGGTCGCGGCACGGGCACGGACAGGTCTCGGCATAGGACAGACATGTCTTGGCACCGGTCACAAATGGCCGTGACCAGGTACGCTCTTCCTTATGCGACCGGTCACGGGTAAGTGTGACCGGCCCCGTCTTTCTTGACGCCACTGGTCACGAGATTTGTGACCGGTCTCGTCTTCTTTCACGCCACTATCTTCTCGACCGGTCATGCCTAACGTGACCCGGTCCGGGAGCTCGGCTCGGCTTGGTGGGGACTCTCGGCATTGGCTTCTTGCTGCGGCCAATTCGTTGCCTTCTGCATAGGGCTATATAATATGCTTGCCACCAAAACGAACTTCACATCCTTTCCTTTCCGTCTTTTTGTTCTTTTTGATTTCTTCTTTTCTATTTTATTTTCTTAATCTTATATATCCTGAAATGCAAAAACAAAAGCAAAGTAGAATAAGACTAAAACAAAAATGAAAAAGAAAAACTTACATAATCTATTGAAGAAGTTGCATATTCTAGTCATTGCAATCCTAGGTCCATTGGGCAGCATTCCTCTTAAAGCCACATGTAAAAGGTTTTGTAGTAACACCTGGTCAACTACAAACATGAATGAACAAACAAAATATGGATAATAGAATGAATGTCTAAGATCCCCGTACTCCGTTACTCAACTCACGCAGGCAACGGCGCACGGTTCAAAGCATTTATAACGAGTTTGATAAGTTACAAAGCTCCATGACTCAACTTTCGCAGGCCATGATGCGAAGCTTCAGTAACACTATGTCCGAGAGCTAGGTTTACGCGATTCGGCTCCTATTCTCTAGGTTCAGTGCTTGGTGATCAGTTCAAGCAACATGCATTAAGATAGAGGTGTCCCAAGAGATACCTAATATATGTCTAAGGTTCGGACCTAACAACCTAAATGAATCTAACCATGAATTCCCTTTGAATCACCCCATGAAACCCAACAAAGAGATCTACTCGCTCATGATGCAAAGAAACGCAATAGATATCATAGTAAACAACATCATAAATGATTCAAATATATCAAAAGGGTTCAAAGGAAACTTCTCTATAGATGTCACATCAGATAACTTGTCTCTAACAAAGCAAACAGAAGGTGTAGAAAGAGATAAAGAAGAAGAGATGTGATGGAACTTCAATAGAGGAGGCTCGGCTTCAGAACTTGGAGGCGACGAGAGGGGGCTCTTGGAGGAGGTGGCTCTCGTCTCTGGAAGCTTGAAGTCAGTTCTCTAAGTTATGTTTAGGGTTCCACACGCGGATTTTAGGTTTAGGAGGAATATTTATAGGCTTTTAGGCTTAGGAAACCGGATTAGGGCTTTCGGAACAAAAATACATAGTTTCATTAAGTAGCAAGGTCGAGGTGTTAATACCGGTCACGGGGGCTTGTGGCCGGTCGTGCCAATAAGGGTGGCACCGGTCACGACCTGGAGTGACCAGTCGGGTCGAGAAGGGTGCCACCGGTCAAGGCCCCTTGTGACCGGTATCGACGGGGCTTCACTCAACGAGGAGTATCTCCTAAACGGCTGGAGGGATTGCTCTCATTTTTCTTCGAGGTGAAACTTGACACTTCTGGCTTTCCATAGACAATAAGAACTCCCAAATTGAGTATTGGTAAGTCCCTCAGAAGATGTCATACTTCTGGCGGTTTGCAGCTGTCCAAAATGTGATTTGCTTAGCCTCTTTTGTCCATTTTTCTCAAAAACTCATAAATAACTCCTAGAGGCTCAAATGGTGGGAAATGCCTTCAAAGTATCCATAATCACATGCTTTATCCTTTATAAACCTTATAAAAACATAGGAAAAATGGCCAAAATACGATGTTATCAGCCTGTTGTAGTTCACAAGTAACACTGGTGATACGATTCTGGGTGGAGAATCGTGTCCCAATCTCTCACTGGGAAGTTAAGATGACAAGTTTAGACTCCGGGTTTGAGCAGAAAGCGGTTTTGGAGATGATGGAGTGAGAGACGCCACGAGAGGTTGTGAAAGACCTCTTGATAAGTCTGGTTCGAACAATCTAATCACTAGAATTGTTCTCAAGTTTCTAATTCGAATCACTCGAAAGAGAAAACAAGGATCTATCAAAAAAAGGGATTTTTGATTAAAAAGATAGATAAGAATTACATAGGAGTCTCAGAGACATTATAAAGAAGAGAGGAGACGAAGAGGAGAAGAGAGGAGGAGCGTAGGGAGTTAATGCTCGTTGAGTTTCGAGACATGCCTCGGAAACTCACCAAAGACCAACTCGAAACTAAACACACGACTGAAGTCTCACACAAATACAATCTCTCAGACATAAGTTTAAATTCAAATAACTAAAATAGAAATAAAGATAGAAAGATAAGAGATAGACGGGCCGCGCCTAAGTTCTCGAGACGGGCCAGACTAGGTCGGACCAATGCCAAGCAAAGATGAACCTATGGACCACGAACCTCATTAAAAACCTTCCTTTGGAAAACCACTTGGGAAAAACCAAAGGCAAGGGAAAAAGAGTGTAAGTTAGCCATAGGGCTTGACACTAATCTTCCCGGACATGAACCATGACCAAGGTGGCCGTGGTATCACTTGCGTCCAAGTGACCCCTTTGAACCAAAGCTTGACGTAGCAAGGCTCCAACTGTATGAATGAGTTCCTTAGCCCTAGAACGAGTCTTAGAACCAACTAGCACTTCCTTGGCCGAACCAGAACGCATCCTAACACCAAATGGCTCATCCGTAGTTTTCTTCTCGACCAGTTCCACCATCTCCTCGACCGGGTCCAGCATTTCCTCGGCAATCAGCGTTCCATCCTGGATGCTATCCATTCTCGTATCATGCTCCCCTAGTTGAAAAGGATTTTTCCTGAAATCCAGAATACCTGCTAAGAACAACGCCAAGTTAGTTTTCCAAAAGAGTAGAAAACGGATAAAACCATTCCAATATTTAAAGACAAGAGAAAGGGAAAGAGGAAGCTTAGGAAGTGGTTCGGCATAAGAGCGGTAGGTGAGTGGAGAACATGGTTCCCGTCCTTGAGTTTCAGAGGAGCTGAACACTTTCCAAAGATCTCCTTTGGTTCCAAGCTTTGTATCACAGAAGTAGTCTAGAACAAAGACTCGGTGACGTGCGGTTTCATTAGTTGAGTTTCTGTTCTTCATTTCAAACGTCTGTTCCTTGCAAGCCTTAGCTCTGCCCTTTGATCCTGTCATATCACAATAGTAAGTAAAATCCTGATTATAAGATAGGAAATCTACAACAGGACCGGGTTGTACTATCATCGATTTAAAGCCATTAGAAACTATTTTATAGAGTTTAAGGAATCCTGTTAGGTCCGGAATGTCCACGGACTGGACTTGGATGGTTGCACGGGTCTGGCTCTCTTCCTTGACTTGAAAGATGTATAGAGTCTTCTCGCCATCATAAGCAAAGTATTTGGCACTCAGATCGGAGGGATAATCCTTGAAGACTTTGTTTTGTTCCTTTCCTGCTTCCTTGTTTTGGCCCGATGGTGGAGTTTTGTTTGGCCCTAGAGACACTCTATAGTGGTAGAAATGATCCTCCTGCTTTGGTCCATCACCTATAACCTGCAAAGATTCAAACTCACTCGGTGGCACCGGTGTAATGTTAAATGAACAAGAAGAATCGTCATTAAGTCCAAAATAGTTCGGTTCAGCCCAAGGTTTGTTTCTTTCACTTATCCCAGCCATAGCAAAATGATTGGCTTTCTTGCTTGGTTCCTGTTTGCCTTGTAGTCGAACTTGATCAAGATAAACTTCATGTGGTGACATCGGTACTAGAGTGGTCTTCCTTCCCTTGAACCCGAACGTATGGCGGTTGGTGAAGCCATCATGAACTACCTTCCTGTCAGATTGCCACGGCCTCCCAAGCAGAATATGTCCAGCTTCCATAGGTAGAACGTCACACAAGATTTCATCTTTATATTTGCCGATAACTATAGGAACCTCCACTTGATGCTTTACTTTCATTTCTCCATCTTTGCTAAGCCATTGAAGATCATACGGCTTTGGATGCTTCTTGATTTCTAATCCTAACTTCTTAACCATTGTTTCACTGGCCACATTGGTACAACTGCCACCATCAATGATAAGGCTGCACACTTTTCCCTTAACATAGCATCGCGTGTGAAACATGTCAGCTCTCTGTTCTTGCTCTTCGGACTTAGACTGTATGCTGAGCGTCCTCACTGCTACTAGCAACTCTCCCTTAGCTGGTAACTCAACATTCTCATCTTCAGAATGCTTAACTTCTAGTTGCTCATCTTCGGATTCATACTCGCCATTATCCTTTAGAATCATTATTCTTTTGTTGGTACACTCGCTCGCATAGTGCCCCATTCCTTGGCACTTGTAGCACTTGATTCTACTGGTTATGGATTCAGCTTTTCCTTTATCTCCATAAGTCCTTGCTTCAGGTTTTGAAATAGCCGGCTGTTTGCTTTCACTTTGTAGCCTCGGTGATACGAGAATGGATAGCGTCCAGGATGGAATGCTGATAGCCGAGGAAATGTTGGACCCGGTCGAGAAAACGTTGGAGCTGGTCGAGGAGTCGCTGGAACTGGTCGAGAAGGAAGCTACGGATGAGCCATTTGGTGTTAGGATGCGTTCTTGTTCGGCCAAGGAAGTGCTAGCTGGTTCTAAGACTCGTTCTAGGACTAAGGAACCTATTCATACAGTGGGAGCCTTGCTACGACAAGCTTTGGTTCAAAGGGGTCACTCGGACGCAAGTGATACCGCGGCCACGTTGGTCATGGTTCATGTCCGGGAAGACTAGTGTCAAGCCCTATGGCTCACTTACACTCTTTTTCCCTTGCCTTTGGTTTTTCCCAAGTGGTTTTCCAAATGAAGGTTTTTAATGAGGTTCGTGGTCCATAGGTTCATCTTTGCTTGGCATTGGTCTGACCTATTCCGGCCCGTCTCGAGAGCTTAGGCGCGGCCCGTCTATCTTATTATCTTTCTATCTTATTTCTGTTTAGTTATTCAAATTTGAACTTATGTTTGAGAATTATGTGTGCGCGGGATTGTATTGGTGTGTTGGTCGTTGGTAAGTTCCAAGGCATGTCTTGGAACTCGCCGAGACTTTAATGCTCTGCTCCTCCTCTCTTCTCCTCTTCGTCTCCTTCTTCTTTATATGTCCTGAACTCCTATTGTATTTCTTATCTATCTTTTTAATCAAAATCTCTTTTCTCTGATAGATCCTTGTCTTCTTTTTCGAGTGATTCGAACTAGAATACTTGAGAACAATTCTAGTGATTAGATTGTTCGAACCAGACTTATCAAGAGGCCTTCCGCATCCTCTTGTGGCGTCTATCCTCCCATCCAAAACTCCAGAACAGCTTGCTTCTCAAGCCTGGAGTCTAAACTTGTCATCTTAGCTTCCGGTGAGAGATTGGGACACGATTCTCCACCCAGAATCGTATCACTCGGCTTCTCTTCTCTCAGATAACTTCTCGCGTAACTACTACCTCCAGCTCCAAACTGAGTCCATATAGGACCTCTCCTCTTAAGCTGCTGCTCTATTAGTATAGCTTGGTGTAGCATTTCCTGTAGATCAACATGAGGCTGCATCTCCAACCTATCTTGTATGTCACGCTGCAAACCTCCTAGAAACCTATACATGGTTGCCTCTCGATCCTCTTGAACATCAGCTTGTATCAACAACGTTTCCATTTCCTGGTAGTACTCCTCAACATTCTTACTACCTTGCACAAGCCTCCTCAACTGATTATGCAACTCCCGGTAATAGTAACTAGGCACAAAACGTTTTCGCATAATGGTCTTCATCTTATTCCAAGTAGAAACCGGATACTCTTGATTTCTTCTTCTAGATATAACCAACTGATCCCACCAACTCAAAGCATAGTCAGTGAACTCAGTAGCTGCAACCTTCACTCGGTTTACTTCAGTGTAATGTTGACAATAAAACACCAACTCAATATTCTTTTCCCACTCCAAGTAAGCACTCGGATCATTTTTCCCTTGAAAAGAAGGTATACGGAGTTTGAGTCCCCCAAAGCCATCCTGGGGTTGGTTCCTCTCATTTCTCATGTGCCTGTGCCTCCTATGACTGCTACGTGAAGAGCCACTGTAATAATTTTCTGCTTCAAAATCTCCAGGTTCCCTTGGAAGCGGTCTTTGATTGAATTCCCGGGGTTCCCTTAGAACTTCATCTTGTTACCTTGCTTGATGAACGTTTTCCTCACCATTTCTTTCTGTATTAGCTCCTTGAGATCCTCTAGCATCACGAATCATCTCTGGAAGAATTTTCTCTTGCAGAACATTAAATCTTTCATCCATCAATCGAGCCATCGTTGCCGTGAGAGCATCAATCAAGAGTTGATTGTTGTTGCCGCTGGTTCCACTGTGATCAGACATCCTTTTCCTGAAACAACACAACAAAATACAACAGTAAAGAGTCCTTTTGAAGATCGAATTTACCCTAAATCCTAAGAACACGAAAATGACTCTTGGTATGACAATCTTTCCGAAGAACCCTAAACGCGACTGTGGAAGCCGATCGGTCACAAACAAATATCAAAACACTTCAGAAAATTCCCGAACTAATTTTAACAAATACTAGACTCATCTTAGGTTCATTTTCAATTGATTTCACAATGTTTTCACTAGCCAATATTTAATTAAAATTCGAACAAGTTGGGACGAAAATCACTTAACTTCTCGATGTGGCTCTGATACCACTTGATACGATTCTGGGAGGAGAATCACGCCCCAATCACACACCGGGAAGCTAAGATGGCCAGTTTAGACTCCAGGCTTGCGCAGCAAGCGGTTCTGGAGTTGAGGGAATGAGTGACGCCACGAGAGGTTGTGAAAGACCCCTTGATAAGTCGGTTTTGAACACTCTAATCACTAGAAATGTTCACAAGTAATCTAGATCGAATCACTCAAAAAAGATAACAAGGATCTATCAAGAAAAAGAGATTTTTGATAAAAAGATAGATAGCTAATTCATTAGGAGTTCAGAGACATATAAAGAAGAAAGGAGACGAAGAGGAGAAGAGAGGAGGAGCGGAGCATTAAAGTCTCGGCGAGTTCCAAGACATGCTTTAACAGCCCTCCCCGTGGGACCTACCCCACCAACAGCCGGCTGGCGCTGCAGCGCATCGACCCTAACCTCTAGCCTGTGGGCAACATCCCACCAGGTAGGTTATTGGTGCGCTTGGCGTTACTCGAACCCAAGACCTCACCCTTTAACACCCTTCCCACAGGGAAGCTGTCACCAATTGATCTGGGCTGAGAAAAGTGAGAGAGAAGAAGTGTGTGAGGTGAGGCTGTGATCAGAATTTTAGAGAAGGAGAGAAGGAGTGGTTGTGAGTTGTGTGTGGTGTGGAGAACAAGTGGGGCTGAGTCTTGTGTGGCTGTGTGAGGGCGTAGAGAGCTAGAGGAGGTGAGTCTTGGTGGCTGAGTGGGCGTGTAAGTCTCGAGGAAAAGGAGACAGAGGTTGCTGTGGTGGTGTGCAAAAGAGGAGTAAGTTGGAGAGCTGTTTCGTGAGTGAGAAGGAAACAGGAGTTTGACCTAGCAAATCGTTTGCAAAGGTAGCGAATTTTTGTGGAGTTGTAGTTAAGTCTCTTATCTAGATGTACCATTTTGCGGAATTGGATTTGAGTTAATATTCTGAAAGTTATTCATGTTTCCGTGAGGCGTTCTGTTTCAGACGCGAACCGGACCAACGTGGATTCAAAGGGCAATCGCGAGTTCGTCTACCGTTGGATCATCTTGAAACTTTGACGTTAGCTTCAGGATATTTGGGGGTTGAGTTTCAACGGTGGGATTGAGCTTTCAACGGCTAGTCGTTGATTTATTCATGTTTTGTTTCGAGGCGCGTAAGTGTTGAAGGTGATCATGTTGGTCGATCTGGTGTAGATCGATCGATCTGGTCCAGATCGATCGATCTGGCCAGGATCGATCGATCTAGCCTTGTTTGGTCGATCTGAGAAGTTCACGCAAGTTGGGATCGATCGATCTAAGCCAAGATCGATCGATCTGGTGTTTTTCGTGTTCGTTTCTTGTGTTTAAAGGTTCGTTTTGGTTTATTTGTTAGGCACGCGTTTGTGGAATTGAAGTGTTTTCATTCCGGGAAGTTTTTGGAAATTTCCGTGCATAGCTAAAGGTGAGTGCAGGACCGTAAGCTTCTGGACGGTTAGATTGTTTGATGTGTTTGCGTGATTGTAGGATGTATGATCTCATGGTGGGTCTAGATCGAGTGTTTTCTTGAGATGGTTGATTTATTGTGGTATTTTCGTGTTTAATACGTTGAATAATCTAATCGTTTGTGTGTATAGCTTGTACACGGGAGGATTGCCTAACTAAGTATTTGTCGAAATACTTATGCATGTCATTTTGTTTGATGCAGAGAAAGGAAAGTTGTGACTGTGGAATCGAGGCGAGGAAGAGGGGTTGATCTAAGGACTCGTTGTTTGTTTTACGTGTGTTATATTTAAGTTGAATAATTACTTACAATTAACTATGGTGTTTTCTGTAATCGTATTTTTATTGTTTAAGGATTTATGCAAAAATATTTTATTTATGAATTAAATGATTTATTTTTGTGTTATATTTTACTTATGGAATTATTTATTTATTATGCATGAGAAGTTGTATTGTTAATTGTTTTGGAAAAATTAATTACTATTTATGGGAATATTAATTAATTAATTAATTTTGCAAAAAAAAAAAAAACGAGGGCGGTCGTTTCACATGCCTTGGAACTTACCAACGACCAACACACAAATACACTCCCGCGCACACATAATTCTCAAAAATAAGTTCAAATTTAAATAGACTAAACAGAAATAAGATAGAAAGATAATAAAATAGACGGGCCGCGCCTAAGCTCTCAAGACGGGCCGGACTAAGTCGGACTAATGCCAAGCAATGAGGAACCTATGGACCACGAACCTCATTAAAAACCTTCCTTTGGAAAACCACTTGGGAAAAACCAAAGGCAAGGGAAAAAGAGTGTAAGTGAGCCATAGGGCTTGACACTAAACTTCTCGGACATGAACCATGACCAAGGTGGCCGTAGTATCACTTGCGTCCGAGTGACCCCTTTGAACCAAAGCTTGACGTAGCAAGGCTCCAACTGTATGAATGAGTTCCTTAGTCCTAGAACGAGTCTTAGAACCAACTAGCACTTCCTTGGCCGAACAAGAACGCATCCTAACACCAAATGGCTCATCCGGAGCTTCCTTCTCGACCGGTTCCAGCATTTCCTCGACCAGCTCCAGCATTTCTTCGGCCATCGGCTGTTCATCCTGGTCGCTATCCATTCTCGCATCAGGCTCCCCCAGTTTAAAAGGAGTTGTCTTCAAATCCGAAATACCTGCCAAAAACAACGCCAAGTTAGTTTTCCAAAAGGATAGGAAATTGATAAAACCATACCAATATTTAAAAATAAGAGAAAGGTAAGGAGAAAGCTTAGGAACTGGTTCGGAGTAAGGGCGGTAGGTGAGTCGAGAACATGGTTCCCATCCTTGAGTTTCAGAGGAGCTGAACACTTTCCAAAGATCTCCCTTGGTTCCAAGCTTTGTATCACGGAAGTAGTCTAGAACAAAGGCTCGGTGACGTGTGGTTTCATTAGTTGAGTTTCTGTTCTTCATTTCAAACGTCTGTTCCTTGAAAGCCTTAGCTCTGTCCTTTGATCCTGTCATATCACAATAGTAAGTAAAATCCTGATTAGAAGATAGGAAATCTACAACAGGACCGGGTTGTACTATCATCGATTTAAAGCCATTAGAAACTATTTTATAGAGTTTAAGGAATCCTGTTAGGTCCGGAATGTCCGCGGACTAGACTTGGATGGTTGCACGGGTCTGGCTCTCTGCCTTGACTTGAAAGATGTATAGAGTCTTCTTTGGTGCTTCCTTGTATTGGCCCGATGGTGGAGTTTTGTTTGGCCCTAGAGACACTCTATAGTGGTAGAAATGATCCTCCTGCTTTGGTCCATCACCTATAACCTGCAATGATTCAAACTCACTCGGTGGCACCGGTGTAATGTTAAATGAACAAGAAGAATCGTCATTAAGTCCAAAATAGTTCGGTTCAGCCCAAGGATTGTTTCTTTCACTTATCCCAGCCATAGCAAAATGATTGGCTTTCTTGCTTGGTTCCTGTTTGCCTTGTAGTCGAACTTGATCAAGATAAACTTCATAGATCTCTTGGCGCACAGACTCCACGAATGTACAGAATCATACGGCGTTCAATAACAATTTGACATCGCCACTTAGTCCAAGCGCATCGCCAATTTGACGAACTTCATCGGAACGTTGATGGTCAGTGGGTGTTCCTGGCGTGGATTGAACAAGCGGCGTATAATGTTGGCTCGTAGTGGAGACGGCACTAGGGACGTGAGTAAACACTTGTCGTCTCCCTCATCATCGCTCTTCCCTTTGCTGTTTAACGATGCATGATCCGAGTCATTCTCTATTGCTTTCCCTTTTCCTTTGTTTCTAGTGCTCGGTTTTTCATGGATCTATTTTGTGCGCTACTCCGCATCGTTGCAACCAATGCGAAGCATGTCTCACCGTATGCATTTAGGATCCATTGGAAATGTACCTAAAAACAAACAAGAAGTTGGTCCAAGTGAGCAATTTAACTCAATGGTCGATCGACACCATTGACCACTGAAGACACCGACTTCGTCTTCTCAGCTACGAATGCTCCATATGCTCTATAATTGTCCAAAAAGTCCCCAACATATGTCAACCTATAGAAGACTTGATAAAGACTTTAAATACATAGTTAAGACTCGATTACACGCTTATATCATGGCTTAAAACCGGTAAAAAAACATGATATATCAACTCCCCCAGACTTAGCTTTTGTTTGCCCTCAAGCAAAACAGAAAATTAAACAAGAGAAAGAAGTTTGAAAACACAGAAACTCATTTCGTCATCAGAGAACCACACTAACATTCACCTTAGTAATCCACTAGAAATTCTTACCTGAAAGGATCTAGACCACCATGTACTTCACCGTAGACGTTCACAACTTCCCCGATTAAACCCACAATTGCACAGCATAGTCCACATTACCTTCATCGCCGGGTCTCATCTCTGATCTCGATGCCCAGGACCTTCTAGACTCTTCACGTACAATACCAAAACAGAGACAACCATATAGCTATCGGTACTCTTTCTCTTCCCCAGACTTATTCTTTTCTTATAATATATATATATATATATATATATATATATATATATATATATATATATATTTTAAAATTTCAAAGGTGTAGTGAATAGGGGTCACGGGAAATTTTCCTACCCCTTTACTCAAGAGAGAATCATATCATCTTTTCTGCTCTTTTCTTTTCTTTGGGATAAGGGAGAGGAGTACCGCTTTTATTGGTTTACAGAAGTTGCCTTATTCGGTATGAACGATGAGTCAAGCCCCAGAACACCTGTCACATTGATGAGATAAAAAGAACTGACAGAGATTGGCTCAGGTGTTAGTGGATTTCTGCTGGAAATATGGGCGTCTCATGTCCACAATTAAGCCTTTGGTTTTTCCACTAGTCTCAGATGCCAATCAAACTCGAATCAAATGGTTATTAAGTTCCTGCAAATGTGGTGGTTTCCTCGAAAAATCATAGTTTCATGGACTGATTTTGACTCAATAAAACGGACTCAACTGACTCGATAGGCTCATAAGAAAATAAAAGATTATGTCAGTAACTACCTCCCCCAGACTTGAACAACACTGTCCCAGTGGTGCCAAACCAGAGATTGGTAAACAATAGAAAATGGAACAATGTTAGAACCAGAATTATGAAAACTTATCCGTTCGTGGGTGTTGGTGTCGATCGACACCAGTGTCGTGATCAGAGGGTGATGTTCCAAGAATCCGAAATGCCAAGTGAAAGCTGTGGAATCAATAAAACAAAACTCAAAAGCGCCATCATAATCAAAAGAACATGGTCAAACAAGTTCCAAATAAAGACTTAAATAACAAACTGACTCAAAACAAAAGAAAAATAACATAAGTTCAAGCTAAAAGAAAAAAAACAAAAACAAAAGAGAAAAAGGGAGAAAAGAAAACTAGTCCTCGTCGGAGTCATCCATCGTATCATCAGCAGCAGTGGACGGAGGAGGTGTCACTGGATCAGGAGTGGGTGAAAGGTAACGTGACAAAGAAACAGAACGCGCACTGGTAACGCTAGCAGCTAGATACTTCCACATCTGACGCATCATGTCAACCATGTATGGACGGAAAACAGGGGCATCCTCATCATACCCTTCTTGAGGCTCTGGAAAATCCAAATCAGGGAAAACATGGAGGAGACCTCCAGCAAGGTCCTCAACTCTCTCATCCTTCGCAGCAGAAGGAGGTGCACTGGATGGTGTACCCCGACGAAGCTTACAGCGTGGAACTAACTGCAACAGCTGTGGCGCGGGGGAGAAACTCAAACAAGATGGGTCACCAGCACGAATAGTGGTGACTGGCTTCTGTGGGAGCTTGACACTCCACTCATTGCCGTCAGTATCAATAAAAACCCAGAGATGGTCTCGTTTCAACCAACCCGCATGCTGCAAATAGGTTGTGTCCATGGTCAAACGGGTGGTGACGATAGTGTTGTTGCTGAGCACAATCCCAAAACGCAGGAAGATAGGAGTCAAGAGACTCCCAACACCCTCAAAGACATTCTTGCCACCAAAGGCCTTACCCTTCAGAGAAACGAGATGGTTGGCGAATAAAGCGCCGAGATTCAAATTGCGGCTCGGATCACTACCTTCCCATGTGTCCTCAGTCCAAATACACTTAACTCCGCTGAAAAGGAGTATGAGATCGGAATTCCGCATTCTGGTCGGGTCGGACCGGCAAAGAATCGTGTTTCCCAAAACACGTAAGACATACCTCAGGACCGGATGCCTCATATCTGTCTGCTTCCAGTCCTTGGAGTCATAGACCAAAACTGGTGGTTCTCATTCCAATCTGTAGCGAGGACAGCTTTGGTGGGTTCATTCTTAAATCTGTACAAACCACAAAGGTCGGAGATGGTGATACGGTAACGAACTCCATTACACATGATGGTCATGACCCCTTCTTGTGCAATCTTCCTACCCTCGTTTACAAAATAGAGCCGACAAGTAGCAAGGAACTAAAGTGCCAAGTCAGGGTAACGATCATATGTCGTCATACCCATATTGTGCCCATGCCAATTTCCCGTAAAACTTTGCTTATATCCACACGAATCCCCAAGGAAACCAAAGATGAGTCATGGATGAAACGAGTCGGCCTCATATCTACAGACAACCATGCATTGTAGAAGAGAGTGTCATACTCATCCTAATCTTCAGAGATCGGCTTGTTGTAGCATGCAGGTTACTCAACCTCTATCTTGGGGTCATTGTCCCAGTGTTTCCTAGAACGAATCTTAAGATGTTCCACCTAGGGCCAAGGTTGCCGTAACTGTGAAACAGGCACATCAAAAGGACATGGGAGTGGTGGCGAGTCCAAGGAAGGGGATTGACCGGAGCTCGAACCCTCATTCCTTTGTTGGTTAGTGCGCTTGCTTAATCTGGAAGTCATCATGCTGTTTGTATCGAGTGACGCTACTGTTAGTGAAGCGACCCTATGTACCGGTCCATACCGCGGCACGCTCCAAGCCTCCGGATCCTTCGATGGATTCCATCCATGGATAGGGGTCGAGGTTATCAGCATCAAAAACACCTCCAGAAGCACTAGGAAGCACCAGGAAGTATTAAGGAAACAATCTTTCAACACCTCAAACACCAAGGATAATCATCGGACGAACGCCCAAGGAGCAAAGACACGCGGCACTACAGATCATCAAGGCCAAATCCAAACGCCTTCATCCAATGCACAAGTGCTTGACCAAGCTTTGGGAAGCTAGGTACGTGTGCTTTCACCACAATCCTATTGTGAAGGCACCCCTAAGTCATTAGAAGGAGCTGTACTCTTTTTCCCACTCTGGGTTTGTCCCAATGGGTTTACCGGAGGGGTTTTAATGAGGCAGCGAACTCTAGTGCATCTCCACTTCTTCCCCAATTGTTTCTTTAGCTTGGAAACACTCCATGACAGGCTAAGGAGCAATGAAGTGAAGATCATATCTCAAGAAGGCATTTAATAATAATAAAGCCTTCTTTTTCTTTTCCTTCCTTTTTATTTTACTTAGCTTTTTAAAACAGGCCATGTCACGCCTTGTCATTGCCCACGTGTTTAGGGCTTCCTTCCTTCTCATTTATGCCTATATAAAGGACTGGACTCTATTGTAATCAGGGTAGACAACTTTGAAATAAACTGAGATTTTCTCTCTATCCGTTTCTTAGAGCCGTCGCTCTTGCAAACGAACCCGCCGGATAATCCTTGAGCCGGGCTCGGACATCCGACGGTGGCCGTATCGTTGGCTCTTCCATAGCCTTCGTGTTGCCATTCATTCCACTTTCATTCCATCTTGTTAACATCTCAGGTCGAGCAACTCCCTGATTTGTGACTTTCCCCACTTCGTCATTCCATCTCTTGAGGAGAATCCGGGTTGAGCAACTCTCCGGAGCCTTCTTCCATCTCTATCGTTCTTACCGGTCCCATATTCATGACCGCCGGATCTGGGGTCACATCAGCTGGTATCAGAGCTCCAAAAGCTCCTTCCCAAGTCCCAGGTCGTGTCTATCCTTCATCCTTTGTTCATTTTCGTTCATCACCTTCTTCCTTCCGCTTGCCTTCATCTTAAAGCATCCAAAACTCATAAAAATCATATTTTCGTTTTCCTTCTTCCTGCTTGCATCATTCACCATAAAATCCATAAAAATATCATCTTGTGTTTGATTTATGCTTTTGGTTTCATATCATTTGCATCTGTCTTACAATATCCATAAGATTTTCCATTTTTGTCATTTTTGCATCTTTGTGTTCATCATCTTGCTGTCTATCCGCCTTGCATCATCTTCATCCTTTTTAAAAACCTATAAAAATTCCTATCCTTGTTTAATATTTTGCATCAGTTGTGTTTCCCTTGCTTGTAGCTTTCATTTGCATTTTAAAAACCCAAAATCCATAAAAATCGTCATTTGTGTTGTACTCTCGCATTTAGTCATTCTCTTTTGCATTTCCCTGTGTTCTTGAGTTCTTGTTGTCTTGTTAAGTCCCAGATTTTGTGTTATTGAGTCTAGGTTGTTAGTATCTTTCGTTCCTCATTATCTTGTGTTCATCCTATCTCTCTTGTGCTTGGTTTGGTGTGTTTAGAGTCTTATTTGAGTCTTGTGTTCTTAGTTCGTGTTCTTGCTGTGTTCTTGATGTGTTCTTGTTAGGTTGTGTTTAGATTGAGTCTGTCTTAGCTTTAGTTTCGTTTTGGTGTTTTTAGGTTGTTAGATTCGTTTTTAATCTTTGTCTTGTGTTGTTTTGTGTGTTTTTAACCTTGTTGGTAAGATAATTAAGTTAAAGGTTAACTTGGTTTTTACCACTTTGCTTTTACTCTATTATTCTCAGCCAAGTGTTTAAACCTGAGTCAAATTTGGTCAAAGCCACGTTTGAATTTGTGTGGTCATAGGTTTAAAATTTTGTGTGGTCTTAGGTTGAACGTGTGGCTCCAAGGAGAACCGCGTGAGAATTGTGTGGTCTTTGTTTGGTCAAGGTTGCTAGCTGTTTTTGTCATGTTGCATGAGCTGTCCTAGCTGGTTTGAAATTAGATTCATTGTTATGTCTAGGTTCATTTTGGCATGTGCATAACTAGCTTTTCACCATTATCCAACCGTTGGCAACTTTGTTACCATTCTCCTTTCACCTTTTCATCTTTACCTTTTACCATTGCATGATTCTAACTTGTTACCTTTTTACTTTTTAACTTTTACAGAGTTACGGTTTTACTTTTACCGTTTCACTTTTACTTTTTACCTTTGCATTTTTACCCTTTTGAGTTTTCACTTTTTGCCATTGTGTTTTAACTTTTAACCGAGTTACTTTTACCATTTACGGTTTTACTTTTACCGTTTGAGTTTCACTTTTACTTTCGCATTTTTACCTCTTGAATTTTTATTTTTTACTTTTACTTTTGTGTTCTCACTTTTTAACCGTGATATTTTTACCTTTTTACCTTTTTACTTTTGTGAAGTGAATTTTTACCTTTTGTGTGTTTAGAGTTTTACTTTGTGTATTTTGAGTTCTTTTCTCTGGAGTTTGAATCTTCACTTTTGAATTTTCACTACTTCGTTTGTGTTTTGACTTAGGTACCAGTCCGTCGACCGCGACCCGTTCCAGCACCCGTCACGCATACCGCAGTCCTCGGCATATTCCTCGACCAGTCTCTCGACCGCGTACTGACCGTGCCAAGTTCTCGACCAGTTCAGCTTCCGGTACCAAGCACCGAGCCGTACCGAGTTTAGCCAAGTGATTGGTAGTGCATCCGAGTTTGACAAGCTTGCTAAGCAGTGCCGAGTTACCAAGGTTTAACATGGATCACGATATAGGCTATGACCTTGATATGGACTACGATGGCAACATCTCCGAAGAAGGGTCATGGTATGAAGGAGAAGCAGGCTATGGGAGTGATCCAGAACCAGAGGCACTTGAACCTGAGCCACCAATGAACCATGGATCTCTATGGATGATGGCTCCGATGATATAGACGTGATTCCTTGTTATGAGAATTCAAGGAGTGAAGCACCGAGGATAGAGGTGGCCGCCTCTAAGTCACCAGGCATTGAAGAAGCTCTTGCCTCCATCCTGGCACAGTGCCAGAACCTAGGTGAAAGGCTTACCCGTATTGAAAACTCGCGTCGCCAACCATCCTTACCCATAACACCGCCGGTACCACAACCAAGTCTTGACAACCGCCAAAAGGACGAGATTGAAACTTCCACAGAGGAACCTGAGTTCTCAGGATATGCTGGAAGCATGATTGCACCAGGCCTTGATCCCACCAGGCCAAGCATCGGGCCAATCATCGAGGCAATTGGAGAATTAGTGCCAAGGGGGCAAACTGAGCACGAACAAAGCCTAGGACTAACTGGTTCCCAGAAAGGAAGTCCTAAGGATGTCATTGATTCAGAAGGAGTCACAAGACCTCGAGCTAAGCCACCAGATGTCGAAGTAACCATACCGAGAGATAAGTGCCGAGACACCAATGCGAGCAACGATCAAAATACTCGAGCATTGAGCCCCAACTCTGGTATTCAGCAGGAAACCACCTGTATTAGAGAAGATGATCGAGCAACAATCCCAGTGGCCCGATCAGATGTGGAGTTGGTACACGCGGCCCCACCCGGGACGAGTACCGAGCCATGGGAGCAGCCCATTGAGAAGTCTGATGGAGCATTGGACGAGAGCTCTGGAACTCACTTGGTTATCCCCTATTTTAGAGAGGAAGCTCAAGCCAAAACCCCGAAGGCCCTTGCAGATGTAGAGTTGGTAAACATACCCCCACCCGGGACGGATACCAAACCATGGGAGCAAACCATTGAAGAAATGGCTGGAGCAATGGGCGTGAGTTTTGAGTTTCACAAGAAAAGTTGGTATTTTGGTGATTTGGGTCATAGCATATTGCGCGGAAAACGAGTTTGCCCTGAAGATGGCCAGACCACGCTACTCGGGAACAACCCACGAGGGAGCAAGCTAGCCGGAGTGAAATCTGTGTGTGCTTTGGACTCCAGCTCTGAGTTTCACCGGCCAAGTGGGTATAGAGGAGTGTTTGATCGAGGAAAATCAAGCCAAGATCACGCTCATTCAACAGTTGGCACACGTGGCCTCATTTTGCCTTCATTCGGCCGTGCCAACCAAATCTTATCCACCAATCAACGGAGGCACTACTTGATGCTGAGGAGTCTTGCTTATATGAAGACTACACACTCTATGGAAGCATCAAAAAGAGCATCACGACTGTCCATCCGCCTAGGGCCAAAGGCGCACTATATTGGCCCACCCGGGGAAATGCTCGCTTTTTCTCTTAAGGATCTTATCTTCCCTTTTGATCCTGGTAAATTAAATGCTTATCCCATCCTCGATACTGCTGAATTGTTTCCTTTTGATCCAGCTACAGAACCAGTTTTGAGGACAAAACTTCTAGAAGAGGGAGGGTATGAAGCGACCCTATGTACCGGTCCATACCGCGGCACGCTCCAAGCCTCCGGATCCTTCGATGGATTCCATCCATGGATAGGGGTCGAGGTTATCAGCATCAAAAACACCTCCAGAAGCACTAGGAAGCACCAGGAGGTATTAAGGAAACAATCTTTCAACACCTCAAGCACCAAGGATAATCATCGGACGAACGCCCAAGGAGCAAAGACACGCGGCACTACAGATCATCAAGGCCAAATCCAAACGCCTTCATCCAATGCACAAGTGCTTGACCAAGCTTTGGGAAGCTAGGTACGTGTGCTTTCACCACAATCCTATTGTGAAGGCACCCCTAAGTCATTAGAAGGAGCTGTACTCTTTTTCCCACTCTGGGTTTGTCCCAATGGGTTTACCGGAGGGGTTTTAATGAGGCAGCGAACTCTAGTGCATCTCCACTTCTTCCCCAATTGTTTCTTTAGCTTGGAAACACTCCATGACAGGCTAAGGAGCAATGAAGTGAAGATCATATCTCAAGAAGGCATTTAATAATAATAAAGCCTTCTTTTTCTTTTCCTTCCTTTTTATTTTACTTAGCTTTTTAAAACAGGCCATGTCACGCCTTGTCATTGCCCACGTGTTTAGGGCTTCCTTCCTTCTCATTTATGCCTATATAAAGGACTGGACTCTATTGTAATCAGGGTAGACAACTTTGAAATAAACTGAGATTTTCTCTCTATCCGTTTCTTAGAGCCGTCGCTCTTTCAAACGAACCCGCCGGATAATCCTTGAGCCGGGCTCGGACATCCGACGGTGGCCGTATCGTTGGCTCTTCCATAGCCTTCGTGTTGCCATTCATTCCACCTTCATTCCATCTTGTTAACATCTCAGGTCGAGCAACTCCCTGATTTGTGACTTTCCCCACTTCGTCATTCCATCTCTTGAGGAGAATCCGGGTTGAGCAACTCTCCGGAGCCTTCTTCCATCTCTATCGTTCTTACTGGTCCCATATTCATGACCGCCGGATCTGGGGTCACATCAGTTAGTGTCGATCGACACTGGCACATGTGAAGCAAAAAAAATCGCACTAACACAAAACCACAAAAATCAGAATCAATTTAGCAATCAAATCAAACCACAGAGCAAGAACAACGCAAAACAACCTAGTTTATCTCTTAATCCAAATCAAACACTTATTCCAGAAAAATCAATTGAGGATGAAACCTACAAGAGATGTAAAGAGATTGGAAGATTTGAAGATCATACCGTCGAATTGGATTGGGTAGAGTCGATTAAACACAAACGCAATGAGTTTGGGGATCAAAATCGCCAAAATTCGGTGATGGAGAACAAACTCTAGAGCCTATGGTTGTTTATGCGTTTTAGGGTTTTTAAGAAGGGTACGTAGGGTATTTATAGCACTTACCTCGGTGATCGGTGTCGACCGACACCACTGATGGTGTTGATCGACACTACCCCTTCCATGCGCTACTGGTTGTGTCGTTGACGACCAACACCACTAATGGTTTCGATCTACACTGATGATTAGCTCCGAGTCCAAACTAGTTTCCTGAGAAAAACCTAAACAAACTAGGAAAAAAACAAAATAAAAGTAAAGAACACTTATATACAGACTCACCAGTTGGTTGCCTCCCACCAAGTACTTGTATTCAGTCGTTAGCTTGACTCAGTAGCGGGATTAGGCGGCGGGTGCATCATCCAGACGTACGATGTGTCATCTGGGGTGCTAACAAAACCAGTGCTCACAACCAAGTAAACATTCTCTTTAGGAAGAAAATCATCGATTGGGACTGCATCTTTGACACTAATCCTTGAGAGATGATCAGCCACTCCGTTCTCAACCCCTTTCTTATCCTTCACTTCTATGTCAAACACTTGAAGGTGCAGAATCCAGCGCAGAAGTCTCGGTTTCACATCCTTTTTATGCATCAAGTACTTCAGAGCTGTGTGGTCCGTATGGACTATGTCCTTGAAACCAACCAGGTAGGCACGAAATTTCTCAAAAGCAAACACCACCCCTAGCAACTCCTTTTCAGTAGTCGCATAATTTCGCTGTGCATCATCCAAGGTTCTGCTCGCATAGTATATGGCATGCAGCTTCTTATCCTTCTTCTAGCCTAGAACGGCTCAAATGCAATCAGTAGCATCACACATTTCCTCAGAAGGCAAATCCCAGTCTGGAGGTTGTACAATGGGTGCGCTCACTAAAGCTCTCTTGATCTGTTCTAACGCTGAAATACAAGCATCGTCGAATTCAAATGCCACATCTTTACAAAGGAAGGCGGTTAGCGGTCTGGCTATCTTGCTGAAGTCTTTGATGAACCTCCTGTAAAAACCAGCATGTCCCAAGATACTCCTAACTCCTTTGAAAGAATAAGGCGCCTGTAATTTTGTCATAACTTCGACCTTAGCACGATAACCTTGAATACCATCCTAAGAAACCCTGTGCCCAAGAACAATACCATCTCGTACCATGAAATGGCACTTCTCCTAGTTAAGAACCAAATGTTTCTTCTCGCATCTAGCTAGTACCCTGCACAGATTAGCCAAGCACTCGTGTTAGGACGATCCATAGATGGAGAAGTCATCCATGAATACTTCCATGCAATCCTCAATCATGTCCGTAAAGATAGACATCATACATCGCTGAAAGGTCGCTGGAGCATTGGAAAGTCCAAAAGGTCGCTGGAGCATCTCCTGATCGTCGGGATGTATAGGGATCTGAAAAAAACCTGAATAGCCATCCAGAAAACAATAGTAAGGGTGGTTAGGTAATCATTCAAGCATCTGATCAATGAAAGGTAGAGGGAAATGGTCCTTCCGCGTTGCGGCATTAAACTTCATGTAATCAATGCACATCTGTTGAATAGTCACAGTTCGCGTAGGAATCAACTCATTCTTTTTCATTCTTAACCACGGTAACACCAACTTTCTTTGGAACCACATGGACTGGGCTGACCCAATAACTGTCAGAGATGGAGTAGATGATGCCAGCAGCTAGGAGTTTCAGAATCTCCTTCTTCACTACCTCGTTCAGATTCGGATTTAACCTACGATGGTGTTCAATCGACGATTTGCCTTCATCCTCGAGGTGAATCCGATGCACGCACAACTCTGGATTGAGCTATGCATTGTGCAAGGAAGCATTGACAATAACAGGATAAGTGGAATTCAGTCCGAGAAATGCGTACCTTAGCCCTACATGGAGTGTTTTTAGCTCGATCTTGAGAGCTTTGTCCTCACTCCAATCAGCTTGTGCGGCGGCGTGTGGAGGTGCTCGATCGAGTGCCTCGTTAGTGACAAGACGCATCACGTGGTCGCTAAAATCCATCATCCACGTATACTCAACAGCCATGTCATCCAAGTAACCAGCCTCTTGCATGGAACAGAGCAAAGCTTTCTCTAAAGGATCAGTGATATGCATCTCCTGGAAGATCTCTTCTGCGAGATTGCTTACGGTGTCCATGTAGAAAGTCTGGCCGTCGATAGTTGGTCGCTTGATCAGCTCATCCATATTAAAATTCATTACCAACTTTCCCACATTCAGTGCTATCCGGCCTCGTCTAACATCAATAACTGCACCAGCGGTAGCTAAGAAAGGCCTGCCTAGCATAAGAGGATCCTTAGGCTCATCGCTATACTCTAGTACCACAAAGTCTGTCGGGATCATGCAGTCGCCGACTCTTATCGACACGTCTTCCAAAAGACCTTCTGGTGTCCTAATGCTCCTATCCGCGAGGATCACAGTGATCTTGGTAGCCGTTAATTCTGTCATTCCGAGTCCCACATCAATTGAATACGACATCAAACTCACACTGGAACGCAAATCACACAAGGAATTCTTGAACCTTTTTGGAAGATAGAACAATCCAAGACAAGCTACCCGGATCAACAAGTTTCTCCGGTATCCTATTCTGAATGACAGCACTATAGACCTCAGTCATAATCATAACTCCTTCCTCCTCTCACATATCCTGCGTAAGCTTCTTCTTCAGATACGGCTTCACCACAGTCAAAGTCTTGATCTCATCGATCAATGGAATCTCAATGGTGAGTTTATCTATTATCACTCTCCACTTAGCCTCATACAACTCCTGTTTAGACCTCCTATTGCTCTTTGGAAAGGGAACCTTAGGAGTACAGACTCGCTCTGGCGGTTTCTGTGACTTCTCAACAACCGGTGCGTCTGGTGACGGTTTGTGTCGAGTGACACCAATGGGAGAGTGTCTATCGACACTGGCCAGTGTTGGTGATTCTTCTGGTGTCGCGGGTTCTGGTTTCTATCGACACTGATGGTGGGTGTCGATCGACACTGGCCGCTCATCCGCTAATTCCTTGTCAATTTCTTCTAAGTCCACAACCTCTTCACCCTTCTGAGACCTTGCCAATACAGGATTCAACTCTTTACCACTTCTCAACCTGATAGCATTGCAAGGATACTTAGTGAAGCGACCCTATGTACCGGTCCATACCGCGGCACGCTCCAAGCCTCCGGATCCCTCGATGGATTCCATCCATGGAAAGGGGCCGAGGTTCTCAGCATCAAAACCACCTCCAGTATCACTAGGAAACACCATGAAGTATTAAGGAAACAAGCCTTCAACCCCTCAAGCACCAAGGACAAGCATCGGACGAACGCCCAAGGAGCAAAGACAAGCGGCACTACGGATAGTGCCGGGAGCTACCAAGATCATCAAGGCCAAATCCAAACGCCTTTATCCAATGCACAAGTGCTTGACCAAGTTTTGGGAAGCTAGGTACGTGTGCCTTCACCACCATCCTATTGTGACGGCACCCCTAAGTCATTAGAAGGAGCTGTACTCTTTTTCCCACTTCGGGTTTGTCCCAATGGGTTTACCGGAGGGGTTTTAACGAGGCAGCGAGCTCTAGTGCATCTCCACTTCATCCCCAATTGTTTCTTTAGCTTGGAAATCCTCCATGAGAGGCTAAGGAGCAAGGAAGTGAAGATCATCTCCCAAGAAGGCATTCCTTAATAATAAAGCCTTTTTTTCTTTCCCTTCCTTTTTATTTTACTTAGCTTTTGAAACAGGCCATGTCACGCCTAGTCATTGCCCACGTGTTTAGGGCTTCCTTCCTTCCTTCTCATTTCCGCCTATATAAAGGCATGGACTCTATTGTAATGAGGTTAGCCAACTTTGAATTAAACTGAGACTTCTCTCTTACCGTTTCCTAGAGCCGTCGCTCTTGCAAACAAACCCGCCGGATAATCCTTGAGCCGGGGCCGTATCATTGGCTCTTCCATAGCCTTCGTGTTGCCATTCATTCCACCATCATTCCATCTTGTTAACATCTCAGGTCGAGCAACTCCCTGATTTGTGACTTTTCCCACTTCGACATTCCATCTCTTGAGGAGAATCCGGGTTGAGCAACTCTCCGGAGCCTTCTTCCATCTCTATCGTTCTTGCCGGTCCCATATTCATGACCGCCGGATCTGGGGTCATATCAGCTGGTATCAGAGCTCCAAAAATCCATAGAATATCATCTTGTATTTGATTTATGCTTCTGGTTTCATATCATTTGCATCTGTCTTACAATATCCATAAGATTTTCCATTTTTGTCATTTTTGCATCTTTGTGTTCATCATCTTGCTGTCTATCCTCCTTGCATCATCTTCATCCTTTTTAAAAACCTATAAAAAATCCTATCTTTGTTTAATCTGTTGCATCAGTTGTGTCTCTCTTTCTTGTTGCTTTCATATGCATTTTAAAAACCCCTAAGGCCCTTGCAGATGTTGAATTGGTAAACATACCCCCACCCGGGACGGATACCAAACCATTGGAGCAAACCATTGAAGAAATGGATGGAGCAATGGGCGTGGGTTTTGAGTTTCACCAGCAAAGTGGGTATTGTGGTGATTTGGGTCATAGCATATTGCACGGAAAACGATTTTACCTTGAAGATGGCCAAACCACGCTACTCGGGAGCAACCCGCGAGGGAGCAAGCAAGCCGGAGTGAAATCTGTGTGTGTTTTGGACTCCAGCTCTGAGTTTCACCGGCCAAGTGGTTATATAGGAGTGTTTGATCGAGGAAAGTCATGCCAAGATCAAGCTCATTCGACAGTAGGTACACGCGGCCTCATTTTGCCTTTACTCGGCCGTACCAACCAAAGCTTATCCACGAATCAACGGAGGCACTACCTGATGCTGAGGAGTCTTGCTTATATGAAGACTACACACTCTCTGAAAGCATCAGCAAGAGCAACACGTCTGTCCATCCGCCTAGGGCCAGAGGCGCACCATATTGGCCCAATCGGGGAAGTGCTCGCCTTTTCTCTTAAGGCTCTTGTCTTCCCTTTTGATCCTGGTAAATTAAATGCTTATCGTATCCTTGATACTGCTGATTTGTTTCCTTTTGATCCAGGTACGGAGCCAGTTTTGAGGACAAAACTTCTAGAAGGGGGAGGGTATGAAGCGACCCTATGTACCGGTCCATACCGCGGCACGCTCTAAGCCTCCGGATCCCTCGATGGATTCCATCCGTGGATAGGGGCCGAGGTTCTCAGCATCAAAACCACCTCCAGTAGCACTAGGAAACACCAGGAAGTATTAAGGAAACAAGCCTTAAACACCTCAAGCACCAAGGACAAGCATCGGACGAACGCCCAAGGAGCAAAGACACGCGGCACTACGGATGGTGCCGGGAGCTGCCAAGATCATCAAGGCCAAATCCAAACGCCTTTATCCAATGAACAAGTGCTTGACCAAGTTTTGGGAAGCTAGGTACGTGTGCCTTCACCACCATCCTATTGTGACGGCACCCCTAAGTCATTAGAAGGAGCTGTACTCTTTTTCCCACTCCGGGTTTGTCCCAATGGGTTTACTGGAGGGGTTTTAACGAGGCAGCGAGCTCTAGTGCATCTCCACTTCATCCCCAATTGTTTCTTTAGCTTGGAAGTCCTCCATGACAGGCTAAGGAGCAAGGAAGTGAAGATCATATCCCAAGAAGGCATTCCTTAATAATAAAACCTTCTTTTCTTTCCCTTCCTTTTTATTTTACTTAGCTTTTGAAACAGGCCATGTCACGCCTAGTCATTGCCCACGTGTTTAGGGCTTCCTTCCTTCCTTCTCATTTCCGCCTATATAAAGGTATGGACTCTATTGTAATGAGGTTAGCCAACTTTGAATTAAACTGAGACTTCTCTCTTACCGTTTCCTAGAGCCGTCGCTCTTGCAAACAAACCCGCCGGATAATCCTTGAGCCGGGCTCGGACATCCGACGGTGGCCGTATCGTTGGCTCTTCCATAGCCTTCGTGTTGCCATTCATTCCACTATCATTCCATCTTATTAACATCTCAGGCCGAGTAACTCCCTGATTTGTGACTTTTCCCACTTCGACATTCCATCTCTTGAGGAGAATCCGGGTTGAGCAACTCTCCGGAGCCTTCTTCCATCTCTATCGTTCTTACCGGTCCCATATTCATGACTGCCGGATCTGGGGTCATATCACTTAGGGTTGTTGTCGGTTCTTCCATGAGGAACTCCATCATGTCGTTTTGTAGACCCAGCAGTCTGTGCAACCTGAATATCGAGCTTCTTTGCGTGAATGCTTAAAGCATCGATCTTACCGTTCATATTGGTATACAGCGAATGAGTAGTCCCATTAAGATCAACCGTAATCTTCTGCTGACCCTCTAAAATCTGGTCCAACTTTGACTTCATCTCGTTCTACTCAGTGTTAGCGGAGGGCTGCTGATAGTTGGTGGATCTATAGTTCATGTGGAAGTCATTGTTGCTCTGGACGGGCTTCTGATATTGGCTCTTAGGAACGTAACCTAAAGAGTTTTGATTACTAGTAAAAGTACTCCGCTGATTGTTCCCACTGTAACTACCTCAGTTCTGCTGATTGCCATAACGATGACCCTCAAATCCAGTGCCACCAATGTAGTTGCAATCCTCTTTCTCACAAACCTGCTCTGGCTCAAATGTCTCAACCTCTGCAACCTCAGGATACTGTGAACTGAATCCAACTATCTCTTCAACTCAGATATTTGCTTCCCATCTATGCCTCCGACCTGTTTCTGTCGCTCGTAATCAACATTCTTGGTGTTATTGCTGACGCCTAGTTCTCAATCAACTCATAGGCTTCCTCAAGAGATCTGGTATTAAAGTTCCCATTGCTCGCTGAATCTAGAGCCATCTGGTACCTTCAATCAACTCCTCTGAAGAAAATTCCCAACAACTGAACTTGGGGGAAAGCATGATGCAGGCAATCTCTCGGATACGCTCTGAAACGTACCCATGCAGGTTTGAATGCCTCAGTGGGCCTCTGTGTAAACTGAGAGATGTTATTCCTCAAGTCCTATGGATGCTCATCATCATAGAAGTTTCTCAAGAAAGTCTTCTTCGTGTCTTCCCAACTAGTCAGAGATCCTGTCAGTATCTACTTCAGCCAGTAAACTACTTCACCAATAAGGAGTGCTGGAAGAGCTTACAGAAAATATATTCATAACTGACTCCGTTGATCTTCTTGTTGGTTACCAAATCCTCAAACCTCTCAATATGGTCCATAGGGTGTTGATGAGGCAATCCAGAGAAAGGGTGCTGACCCACTAAAGAGTAGTATGACGGCTTCAGCTCGAATTCGTTCTTCTCAATGGTCGGGAGACGAATCGCAGACCTGTTAGCATAGAACTCATCAGGCCTGTTGTAATCTCCAAGTGTTCTCACCCTCTCAACCATCACATGTCTCACTTCTACAACAGCTCCGCACATTGGCACTTGGTGTCGATCGACACCATTGGGTGGGTGTCGGTCGACACCTTCAACCTCGGCAATCCCGTTGCCTTCTGCATCACTCTCTGTCTTGGTACCACTACCAATGAAGGGCTTGGTTTTCAAGGAGGCCAAGTCATGAGCAAACACAACACCTAAACTAACGTGAGGGTCTAGCTCCTTCCACTCGCACTCAGCAACACATAAATCCTCAAGTGCATAACATAGCAAAGTCAGCTCAGAACGACGAATCTAACCTGGCTCCATCTTGTACAAAATGGTGTTGCTAATGAGGCGACCAACATACCGCAAAACCGGGTGCCGAACATCCATCTGTGTAGACGTTTTGGAATCATAGCGGCCAATCCCAATCTTGAACCAATAGACTTGAGCGTCACGAAACTGTGCAAGGAGTGCAGCACTCGTCTTGTCGGCATCAAAACTGTACAACATACAAAGCGCCCTGATTGAGATGCGGTAGCGAACTCTACGAATAAGGAAAGTGAGAGTACCTTCCTGAGCGTTGCGAGCCATCTTACTGTGGTGGTAGACACGGGTAGTGGCGAGGAATTGGTGAACCAAATCTGGATACAGATCGTAGTGCCTCGTACACATGTGCCCCAAGACCAATCTTCTTAACCATACGGAGCACGTAATCACTGATGCCCATCCTTCGCAGAGCACTGTTGTTCTCGAATCTAGTGGGTCTGATGTCCATTCCCAGCTAAGCATTGTAGAACAGAGTATCATAGTCGTCCCAATCTTCAGATATCAGCCGGTATAGACGGGATCCTGAGGCCTTCTCGCTTGGGCCATGGAGGTCTGGAGAGAATCTCTGGTGGTGGTGGAGGTGGACAATAGCAAAAAATCTCGCGTAGGGGGAGGTTTTTTCTCCCACATATCTCCCCTCTTTCGTGCTTTCTACGGTCGCCCATGTTCACAGATCTGAAAAATGAATGTTGGAAATGGATATAGGATGAAAAACCAAGCAAGTTAGGCCCAAAATCACAAGAAATGATCAAAGATTGAAGAATTTGAAGTTTTGGGCGATTTTGCCCCGATTTTTTTTCTTTTCCAAGTGTTTGAAGAATGAAGTTGGCGATGGAGACGGCTAGGTTTTATCGGGCCTGTTTTCGCGTTATTGGTCTCGCTTGACACCAACAGTGGTGTCGATCGACACCCGTCGCAATGCGATCCTCAAATTTGCCTTGTGTCTATCGACACCAATGGATGGGTGTCGATCGACACTGATGGAAAGCTCCGAGAGTAACTAGTTTCCTGAGATCAAATCAAAACAAAACAAAGACAACGATGAAATGAAAACCAAAAATTGCATATGTACAGACTTACCAGTGGGTTGCTCGTTTTCAGTCATTTGCTTGACTCAGCAGCGGAATTAGGCAGCAGGTGCTTCATCTAGACGTACGGTGTGTCCGTCCGATATCTTAGCCTTTGCCCAATATTGTTTCACCATTTATCCATTCACAATGAAAAGTATCCCGTTTGAGCTCATTAAGACAATAGCACCATGCGGTCGCACTTCCTTGCCAGTAAAAAGGCCTGACCAACGAGAGCACAATTTTCTTGGAAACAATTACAGATGAGAGTCAAACAAAAGTCCCTGGTCATTGGGTTTAAAGGTTCTGGAAATGATTTCCTTGACGTGGTAAGCCTTCGTTCTCTCTTTATTCAGCTTTGAACTCTCATAGGTGTGGAACTTAATTTCATCCAATTCGTTCAGCTGAATCAATCTCCTCTCTGCAGCGGGGTTGAAATTGAAATTCATGCGCTTAACTACCCATGCCGCCTTGTGTTCTAGGTCCACTGGAAGGTGACATGCTTTCGCATAAAGCAGATGAAACGGTGTAGTCCCCAGAGGTGTCTTGAAAGCAGTTTAGTATACCAAGAGCGCATCGTCTAACTTTGTAGACCAGTCTTTCCTGGTAACGCTAACAGTCTTCTCGAGAATTTCTTTAATCTGCTTGTTAGAAACTTCGACCTGACCACTTGTTTGAGGGTGATAAGGAGTAGCCACTCGATGGTGTACACAATGTTTCCTCAACAACTTCTTAAAAACCTTATTGATAAACTGAGAACCACCACAACTTATCACAATTTGAGGCACTCCAAATCGAGGAAAGATAATGGTCTTGAACAGCTTAAGAACCACGTAAGAATCATTGGTCGGGCTGGCGATAACTTCTACCCACTCAGACAAGTAGTCTACACCCACTAAGATGTATTGATTCCCATAGGAGGAGGAAAAGGGTCCCATGAAGTTAAAGCCCCAACAATCGAACACATCAACTTCCAGGATGAAGTTCTGTGGTATCTCGTGTCGTTTGCTGATCTTCCCCTTTCACTGACAAGCATCACATTGAGAAACGAACACATGAGCGTCCTTAAACATAGTCGGCCACCAAAAACTTTCCTGAAGAATGTTGGATACTGTCTTCAAAGTAGAAAAGTGTCTGCGTACTCAGATCCATGACAGTGAAACAACACATCCTGTATTTCTGTTTCAGCAATGCACAGCCTGTAAATGCCACCAGAACAATACATGTACAAGTAAGGTTCATCCCAATAGTACCGCCTGAGTTCGCGCATAAATTTCTTTTTATCGTACCTTGTGAACATATCTGGTTCACACTCTGCAGCAAGGTAGTATGCAATATCAGTGTACCATGGTGGATGAGGTGTAGCCACAGCAGTTACAGCATCGTTGCACAAGTCTTGCCAAAGTGGATATGCCAAATGGGCCTTACTGTCGATCAACACTGATGGTGGGTGTCGATCGACACCACCTAGAGCGAGGAATTCATATATAACTAATTAGGCATGTACGCGGTCCTGTAGCAACGAAATTCACTTCCTCTTCTGATGAACCCTCAGAAGTAGCAGACGCATCATCGGTTCTAAACTGTGGTGTAAACTCAGTGGTTCCAACTTCCAAAAGATCTGGTGAATCCATCTCATGAAGAATCGGCTCTGCTCGATTGTTTAAAGTGTCCACACAGAATGTCTGACCATCGATACTGGGTCGCTTTATCAGCTCGTCCATATCGAAATTCATTACGGACTCTCCCATATTCAGCGCTATTCGGCCTCTTCTAACATCAATAAGTGCACCAGCATCACTATACTTCAATACCACTAAATCTGTTGGGAACATGCAGTCGCCGACTCTCACTAGCACGTCTTCCAAAAGACCTTCCGGTGTCCTGATGCTCCTGTCTGCAAGGATCATAGTGATCTTAGTAGGCGTGAAGTCTGTCATCCCAAGTCCGACAGCAACTGAATAAGGCGTCAAATTCACACTTGAACACATATCACACAAGGAATTCTGAAACCTTTTATGAAAGATAGAACAATTCAAGACAAAGATACCTGGATTAACAAGCTTCTCCGGTATCCTGTTCTGAATGACCGCACTACAGACCTCAATCATTATCATAACTCTTTCCTCCTCTCGTATATCCTGCGTAAGCATCTTCTTCAAACACCTCTTCACCACAAGCAAAGTCTTAATTGCATCGATCAGTGGAATCTCAATGGTGAGTTTATCCATTCTCGCTATGCACTTAGCCTTATAAAACTCCTATTTAGACTTCCTATTTCTCTTTGGAAAAGGAACATTAGGCGTGTAAACTCGCTCTAGTGCTTTCTGCAGCCTCTCAACACTTGGTGCATCTAGTGACGGCTGGTGTCGAACGACACCAATGGGAAGGTGTCGGTCGACACTTACCGGTGTTGGTACTTCTTCCGAGGTACTGGGCATGGGTGTTAATCAACATTGATGGTGGGTGTCGATTGACACTGGCGGCTCATCCGCAAACTCTTCGTCGATTTCTTCTACGCCTACAACCTATTAACCGTTCATAGACCTTGCCAATACAGGATTCAACTCTTTACCACTTCTCATCCTGATAGCATTGCAAGGATACTAAGGGTTGTTATCTGTTTTTCCTGGAAGAACTCCACCAGGTCATTTTGCAACAGTCTGTGCAACATGGAGATCGAGCTTCTTCACATGAATGTCCAAAGCATCGATCTTACCATTCAGATCAGTATACATCGAATCAATGTTCCCATTAAGATCAACTGTAATCTTCTGCTGACCCTCTAAAATCTGGTCCAACATAGACTTTATCTCGCAGTGCTCAGTGTTGGCAGGAGGTTGCTGGTAGTAGGAGGATCCATAGTTCATGTTAAAGTTGTTGTTGCTCTGGACGGGATTCTGATATTTGTTCTTGGGGACATAACCAGAAGAGTTTTGATTACTCGGGAAGGTACTCCGCCGATTGTTCCCACTGTAACCACCTTGGTTATGCTGATTGCCATAACGCTGACCCTGAAATCCAGTGCCACCAATGTAGTTGTAATTCTCTTCCTCAAAAACTTGCTCGGGCTCAAATGTCTCAAACTCTGCAGCGAAGTGAGCTGACTTCTTGTTCGTCAGGATATTGTGAACTGAATCTAACATTGTCTTCAACTCAGCAATCTGCTTCCCATCTATGCCTCCAGCCTGTTTATGTCGCTCGTAATCAGCATTCTTGGTGCTATTGCTAGACGCCAAGTTCTCAGTCAACTCATAGGCTTCTTCAGGAGACCTGGTATTCAAGTTCCCATTGCTCGCTGAATCAAGAGCCATCTGGTACCTCCAATCAACTCCTCTGAAGAAAATCCCCAACAACTGAACCTGGGAGAAACCATGATGCGGACAATCTCGCTAATACTCTCTGAAACGTACCCATGCAGCTTTGAAAGCCTTAGTAGGCCTTTGTGTGAAATGAGAGATGTTGTTTCTCAAATCCTCTAAACGCGCATCATCATAGAGTTTCTCAAGAAAGCCTTCTTGGTAACTTCCCAACTGGTCAGAGATCCTGTCGGTAACTTCTTCAACCAGTAAGTTGCTTTATAATAAGATGCTTCATATGATGCTCGTGAGGCAATCTGGAGAAAGGGTGCTGACCCACTAAAGAGTAATAGGACATCTTCAGCTCGAATTCGTTCCTCTTAATGGTTGGAAGACAAATTACAGACCTGTTAGCATAGAACTCATCAGGCCTGTTGTAATCTCCAAGTGTTGTGACCCTCGCAGCTTGCATCTGCTCACCTCTGAAACCTCTCCACGCGCTGACTCTTGGTGTCGATCGACACCAGTGGGTGGGTGTCTATCGACACCCTCAACCTGGGCGATCACGTTGCCCTCTGCATCGAGGTTCTGACCCAGCTCGTTGTGAATATGACCCTCTTGGTCTCTAAGAACTCCATCATCATCTGGTCGTAGTATCACAGGACCAACCATTTCAACTGGCTATCTTTGCAAGCTCTTGATTCGAAAGAAGTAAAAGCTCGTTGTTCTTGTTGCTTCGAGTTTTGTGATTAGGCATACACCTGAAACATACCAGACAAAAAGAAAAAACAATGTAAGTAAACTGAAAAATAAAAACTTAGGAGGGTGTATTGGAGTGAGTATTTGGTGAGATTTTAGTTAAAATGACAAATCATGTGTTATTGAAACATGAATTTCAAAATATCTTTTAAATTCCAGTGTTATTGGAATATTGATTTTAAAATATACAATCAAATCTACTGTTATTTAAAACGTTATTAGGATTTCATTTAAAAGTTTCAGCTGAGATTTGAAGAGAATTCTTAGTTAAAAATACAAATAATCAATTCCCATGGTTTTAGCTGAGATTTCAGAGAATTTAATAACAAAATTCCTAATTCACCAAAATTTAACCAAATCCTCTCAGAATTCATTAAAACTCAA
This sequence comes from Barbarea vulgaris, assembly GCA_963667165.1. NCBI lineage: Eukaryota > Viridiplantae > Streptophyta > Magnoliopsida > Brassicales > Brassicaceae > Barbarea > Barbarea vulgaris. Next base: position 16,943,926 of record OY763893.1, on the reverse strand, counting down.
ATCTCCCTAAATATTCAGTCCAATACACCCTCCTTAGACTAAATTCTACACTTAAGTCTATTAGAAACTCAAAAGAGTCCCTGGCAACGGCGCCAAAATTTGATATGCTTAAATTATCCCTTAGAGCTAGTCTCTCAAATTAAGAGATCACGGTAGTACTTAGGGGTCGAATGCACAAAGACTCTCAGGCTTCACAATAGACGGTTTCGTTTCGAATTTAGCTAAGCATTAATTTTTTTTTGAAATAACAATGCAAATATATAAATAGAGTTGTTTGTATTCAAATGGGGAAAACGTCAAGTCTAGGGAACTTCTCGGGAAATCAATCAGAGCAGATTAAACAACTGGTCAAGATCTAATTAAGTACTGTTCTAGAACTCAAATCACTGATATATTGCTAACAACCTGTCGTTGCGAGAACTATCTATGACTTAAACCTAAGAGACCAACTGTTGTAGTGAAACTTAAGATCTAGACAAGGTTTAAATGCAGGTTCGATATGTTCACAAGTTATCTAATCCAACTGCGTTACAATTACCTAACATGCTCACTAGGATTAGTTCATATCTCAAATTACACTGTCGTGTCAATTTAACAACCTAAAATCATACTTCTAGGTGATCAAGCTAGAATAAGCATAAAGTACAATCCAAGATGAAATAACTAACAAGTATGAATCTCAACCAGTGTTAAACCTAACAAATCATGAAATCCTTTATGAGAATCCCAAAACCCAACTAGGGATCTACTCAGAGATATCAAATGAAACACAAGAAATAGCTGAAATAGATATCATATAAAATTGAACAAAAGACGGAATAGAAAACAGGGGTTCTAGATCTTCTCTCAATGGAGTACAAGTAGCAAGAACAACCCCAAGCTCTCTAGTCTCTCCAAACTTAGCAAAAGTCAAGATAAAGATAAAGATATCTAATCATAAACCAAGAAACCTAATAAATAGTACAAAACACGAGCTGGGTCTCTTTTGTAAACTTTTGGAACTTTTGGGGCAAAGTTGCAAATCTTCAGAACTTCATAAATTCTGCATAAGTGCTTAACGAAGGGTGTCGAGCGACACCAGGTGTAATGAACCTCACCTTGATTAGGAGTCGCGTCCTAGTTCATCGGCCGAGTATGGAGAAGCGAACATGTCAAACAGGAGGAATGGAAAAAAACAACAAGGCAAAAGATAAAAACAATGTTATTTGGAGACTTTGCCCGAAGAAAAAACTGAAAAGGCCCAAGAGGAATCAAGAATTGGTCAGAAGGACGAGCTGCCGAGAACAAAGGAAGACAAAGAATGACGACCATTAAAAGGAGTCAAGTTTGTCAAGCCAAAAATTGGGAATCCTCATTATTGAAGATAAAAAGGGGATTGCTCGAAGAAATTCTCAATTTGCCCGAATAAATAAAAATTTGGTCACAAACGATCGATCGCGACCAAGCTGCAATCACCCGAGACCGAGAACTAACTATCGAGGAATGACTGTCGGAGGAATAGCATGCTATCGAGAAATAATAATCGAGAGATTTTTCGCGACTACCAAAGGACAGACGGCTTACCATTGAGGGAATGCTACCGAGAGACTACCGAACCTTCGACCATCGGGCGGCTACTCTCGAGAGAATGCCGACAGATTGCTATCGACGAATGATCGACCCGACGACATAGAACGTACCATCAGACGAACTATGATCAGAAGATTCCTCGACCACTCGACACCGAGCATCCAACGACCGACGATGGCACTCGGGTACTTCAGCTCGATCACGACACCGAGTGGCAACTGACTGAGACTTTGACCGAAGCTGACCGAAGAGATGACCGAAGCTTGCCGTCCACGCCTTCGGACCTTGCTGTCCAAGCAATCGCATTTCATCTCCTACCGCCGGCTTTACCGAACCGTCTTCTGAACCTGACCGCGGGCGAGAGAGAGGCTGACCATGTGATGTGACTTGCATGCAAAGTCTCACACTAATATGGCTTGCATGCAAAGTCACTAATCTCGGTTTAGACACATGTTAATACAAGTGTCACATGCTAATCTCATTTTAAGCTAGCTAAGTGACAAGTGGAGGAGGAGGACGCCACACCATTTTCCTATAAAAGGAGAAGCTATTAACCCATTCTGTTCATTCACCATCAACGCGAGAATACACTAAGTAAAGAAGAAACTTCTCTCTAGAAAAATTCATCAAGTTTCAAGAGAGAGTTCAAGAGAAAGTTCAAGCGAGATCATTCTAAAGGTTCCTCTAGCAATCTAAGAGGTTAACTCGTACTCTTCCATCACGGTGTTATCAAGGAGCTATCAAGATCAGCGAGAGCACTTCACCAATACAACAAGCGTCCGAACACGAAGATAGGAGCTTCGGAGATTGCAAGATTCGGTCAAGACGAACTCGCCACACGATTCTCGACTTCATCCCTCGTATCTCGGTCATACCCACTAATAGCACTGTGAGTTAGTTTGTTTGGTATTTCATGCATTTTCTAGGCATGCATGTTATCCATTTCTTGCTTGTTTGTTTGCTTGCTTGCATTTCTTGAAATTGCTTGATCACACCTAGAATTTTCCTTGCTAAACCTACTTAACAATTATTCGGCTTTAGGATTAAAACTTGGTCAGAAAAATTAGGAAAATTATCACCTAGCTTTAAAATATTTAGAAATAATTATTCTGAATTTGGTTTATTTTCTAAGGAATTATCACCATAATTAGGATTAACATTTGGTTAGAAATCCTAGGAATTTTGTGTGGTTGTGCGTTTGTGTATTTTGAGTCTAGAAGAGTCTTAGGATTTGTGTGTTGCGTGAAATTGTTTGAGAGTCTTAGAGTCCTAGGAATTGAGTCTAGAGTCTAGGTGGTGAGGTGTAGCCATGTGTTAAAGTTATGTGATTTCCCGCCATGCTTCTTGACATGGTGAGATGTGGTGAGAACCCGGGTGCAATGGGCATACAGTGGTGTTTTGGTGAGAACCTGGATGCAAAGGGCATGCCGTGGTATTTTTCGGGACATGTTGGCGCTCCTTTGTGGTAACAACATAATCCTAAGCATGTCGGCGCTCCTGTGTGGTAGCAGCATGAGAGTGAGGGTATGATGGCGGGATGAGAGGAAGTCTAGATGATAGTTAGAGAGTCTTAGGGGAATCGAAAGAGGTAGCAATTGGAGAACCTTAGTATCTCTCCACGAGATTCCATTGGTCCTAGTAGAGCCTAGAGTCTAGGTTGATTGTGTGTTTGTTTGTGTCTTGCGTGTTTTGTGTGCTTTGTGTGTCTTTGTCTGCTGTGTGTTATTTTGGGGGTTTTGGGGTGGGTAGTACTAACCGTAGAGGGATGCCAACTCGCTGGGAAACATTAGGTTGCTCATTGCTCACCCCATGGACCATATATATCTTTTTGAACAAATATGTGGTGCTACTAGTTCGAATGAGGAGTCTAACAACTACTTGGAGAGAATGCGAGTAAATGGTCGAAGTCATTGCCTCAAGCATCTATCACAACTTGGGAGGAGTGTAAGGCCGCCTTTGTTATATCTTAAGGAACAAGATACTAGGATTCCAACAAGGAGCCGAAGAGTCTTTCTTTGAAGCTTGGGAGCGTTTTAAAGACTACAACGGGGACTGTCCTTATCATGGATTTACTAATGGGAGCTTGATGAACACCTTCTATAGAGGAGTTTATCGAGAGTTCCAGGAAGCACTCGACATTGCAAGCAATGAAGACTTCGCTACAAAGACCATCGAAGACACCCGTACTTTGATTAGTAACTTTGCTGCGAGCAACAACAACTACCGTTCCAGCCTCCCAAACCACTCGAGCATGGACAAAGAAGTGAACAGGAATTCAGAATTGAAAGAACTCAAGAGCATGGTCTTTTCAATTTTAAAACATGTTCAGAGAGTTGATAACTGATAACATTGTAATTTTACCTAATATAGCTATTGTTTTCTTATGATTTTGAGAAGAGATTGGTGTTATACCTTGGCAAAAGAGCCATTTATCACTCATTTCAGGTTTAAGAAGGTTTTGAAGGTTTTTAGGCAAAATGGACCAAAGGATGAGGAAAACCCGTTTCTAGCCAGTTTCAGACCACCAAATGTGAGGCACCATTTGAGGGACTTCCTGATGCTCAATTTCAGAGTTCTTGGTGTCTATGGAAAGCCATAAGTGTGAATATTTACCTCATACAAGAATCAATGCAATCCCTTCAGGCGTTTAGAAAATATGATCCGATGAAAGAAGCCCTGTCACGACCAGTCACGAAGGCTCGTGACCGATCTCAACTTCCTTGGCAAGACCGGTCACAAGGGCTTGTGACCCGTGCCTCCTCTCGTGACACGACCGGTCACAAGGGGTCGTGACTGGTCTGAAGCTAGGCGTCCCCAAGTTTCGTTAAACGGTTTCCTCGGCCCAATGAAACCCTAGACCAACTCCAAAGCCTATATATACACTCTTAACCTAATTTTAAAGGGTGTGAACCTCAAGTGAACTTCAGAGAGCCTCCATAGACTTCAAGGGACGACCTCGGAGAGACAAAAGGACTTCATGAGCCTCCAGCCCCCTCACCTCTCTTACATAGTTCTTGAAGTTCATCACCTTTCTTTCTCTTATTCATTTTTTGTTCTTAAGGAAAAGTCTTTGCATCTTGTAAACCCTTTTACAGAAGTAATCTCTGAACCTTAATCTTATATCTATTCAGTTTATGCTTATGAATTTTTTAAGCCTAGCTTTGATGATTCTCTTAAGTATGCTTGAGTAGTTTACTTGTTGGGTTTAGAAGGGACATCAAAGGGGGTGATGGATCTATAGGTTTAGGTGGCGAGATCTGAGCCTTGTGTGATCGTTTATACTGTTCTTTCTATCTTAGTTTGCTTATAATGCATTTTGTTAGCATCATGAACTAGCTCTGATCATAGGTAGTTAGGCTTTGCTAATCGCTTGCATAAGTCTAGATTCTAGCTTGGATGAATGTTGTGTTATAGGAAGCACATACCACTTACCTATATGACTTAATGGACTAGAATCGAACTCGTTAATAATTCTTTGATCTATGCATCGTTGCCTGCGTGAGTTATGTAACGGAGTATAGGGATTTCATATGATTATCTCTAATAGATTAGGTTAATCGTTCGTTAGTGTTTCCTTGATACTACTGATTTATTTCCTTTTGATCCAGGTACTTAGCAAGTTTTGAGGTCAAATCTTTTAGCAGAGGGAGGAAATGACGCGACCCCATGTACCGGTCAATACCGCGGTACGCCTCAAGCATCCAGATCATTCGATGGATTCCATCCTTGGGCTCGTACCGAGCTTTTCAGCATCAAAGACACCTCCAGAAGCACCAGGAAGCACCAGGATGCATCAAGGAACCAAGGCATCAACACCCCCAAGCACCAAGGATGAGCACTAGACGAACACCCAAGGAGCAAAGGCACGCGGTACTCCGGATGGTGCCGGGAGCTTCCAAGATCATCAAGGCTGAATCCAAACGCCTTCATCCAATACAAAAGTGCTTAACCAAGCTTTGGGAAGCTAGGTTCGTGTGTCTTCACCACCATCCTATTGTGAAGGCACTCCTAAGTCACTAGAAGAAGAAGTACTATTTTTCCCACTCCGGGTGTGTCCCAACGGGTTTACCGTAGGGGTTTTAACGAGGCAGAGAGCTCTAGTGCATCTCCACTTCGTCCCCAATTGTTTCTTTAGCTTGGAAACACTCGATGACAGGCTAAGGAGCAAGGAAGCGAAGATCATATCCCGAGAAGGCATTCCTTAATAATAAAGCCTTCTTTTCTTTTCCTTCCTTTTTATTTTAGATAGCTTTAAAAATAGGCCATGTCACGCCTAGTCATTGCCCACGTGTTTAGGGCTTCCTTCCTTCTCATTTCCGCCTATATAAAGGCATGGAATCTATTGTAATCAGGTTAGACAACCTTGAATTAAATCGGAGGTATTATATTCTTCTGTTTCCTAGAGCCGTAGCTCTTGCAAATGAACCCGCCGGATTATCCTTGAGCCAGGCTCGGACATCCGACGGGGGCCGTATCGTTGGCTCTTCCAGAAGCCTTCGTGTTGCCTTGCATCACACCTTCATTCCATCTTTGTCATCACCTTAGGTTGAGCAACTCCCTGATTTGTGACTTTTCCCACTTCGTCATTCTACCTCTTGAGAAGAACCCGGGTTGAGCAACTCTCCGGAGCCTTCTTCCATCTCTAACAACCGTACCGGCTCCATATTTTGTGACCACTGGATCTGGAGACATATCACCCGGCATGGGAGATATAGCCGAAACACCAGAATTTGCGCCACCGATATTCCACCTTTTCTTTAGTACTGAGACAAATCAAGGATAGTACGTGGAGGGAGTGGGAGACTCTGAATATGGTTATGTGGCTGCCCTAAGCGATGAAGACATAGACGCTGGTACTCTCTTTGATCATATGAATCTCTTGGATAATGACTCCTATGATCCGTTTATGGCCATGATAGATGGGATGATAGCAAGAGAAAATTGTTTGAGACCGAAGCTCGTGTAGAAGCAAATTCAGTGAGAAATGAGAAACGACCAGAGATTATCATTGGGGAAATAGGTGAATCTAGTGCTGCGCTGAAGGATCCTTGGAAAGGGTGAATGTCGGCTCACACGTCTGTCAAAGGGAGGGCGACATCTTCGGTAAAGAAGGATATGGGTTTGGATGGGGCTAAGGTAAATGGATTCAAAATTTCTGGTTTCGAGGATGACACTACCGAGTAGACTTAGCCATTAGGTTCGCCGTAACCCTTAGGACCTTATAGGATTATAGGGTAGAAGTAAGTAAGGTTTTAAGCCGTTTTTGTTTGTGTATATTTGCTTTTAAAATGTTTTCGGAAAGAAGGGTGGAGGGTTTTTCTCTAAAATGATGTAAAGATGTAAGCTTTGGAAGAAATGATAATGTAAATTATCTATTTTCTGAATGCTTGCATGTTTTGAAAATGTTTTCTTGCGTGCTTATATACTAACGAGTTTTGTGTAGCAATTTTGAGTGGGGACCGAGATGTGTTGAGAATCATTGAAGATTGGAGCATTGAAGACTCGGAGCAAGGAATAGCAAAGGAGCACAACCGGAAATATCAAGATCGAGAAGAAAAACCGAGGAAGATCAAAATGGTGAAGAATTCTGGGACGAATTCTAATAAAGGGGAGAGAATGTAATGACCCTCACGTTGACTAGGAGTCGTGACCTAGTTCATCCGCCGAGTATGGAGAAGCCAACAGGCCAAACAGGAGGAATGAAAAAAAAAACAGGGCAAAAGATAAAAACTATGTTATTTGGAGGCTTTCCCCGAAGAAAAACTCCAAAGGCCCGGAGGAATCAAGAATTGGTCACAAGGACGAGCTGCCGAGAACAAAGGAAGACAAGGAATGACGACCATTAAAAGGAGTCAATTTTGTTGAGCAAAAATTTGGGAATCCTCATTATTGGAGATAAAGAAGGGGATTGCTCAAAGAAGTTCTCAATTTGCCCGAATAAATCAAAAGTTGGTCACAAACGATCGATCGCGACCAAGCTGCAATCACCCGAGACCTAGAACTGACTATTGAGGAATGACTGTGGGAGGAATAACATGCTATCGAGAAATAATGATCGAGATATTTTCCGCGACTACCGAAGGACAGTCGGCTTACCATTGAGGGAATGCTACCGAGAGACTACCGAACCTTCGACCATCGGGCGCCTACTCTCGAAAGAATGTCGACAGATTGCTATCGACAAACGATTGACCTGACGTCATAGAACGTACCATCGGACGAACTATGATCGGGAGATTCCTCGACCACTCAAACCCGAGCATCCGACGACCGACGATGGCACTCGGGTACTTTAGCTCGATCACGAGACCGAGTGGTGACTGACCGAGACTCTGACCAAAGCTAACTGAAGAGATGACCAAAGCTTGCCGTCCACGCCATCGAACCTTGCCGTCCACGACATCGAACCTTGCCGTCCAAGAAATTGCATTTCATCTCCTACCGCCGGCTTGACCAAACCGTCTTCCGAACCTGACTGCGGGCGAGAGAGGCTGACCGTGATGTGACTTGCATGCAAAGTCTCACACTAATATGGCTTGCATGCAAAGTCACTAAACTCGGTTTAGACACATGTTAATACAAGTGACACAAGCTCATCTCGTTTTAAGCTAGCTAAGTGACAAGTGGAGGAGGAGGACGCCACACCATTTGCGTATAAAAGGAGAAGCTATTAACCCATTCTCTTCATTCACCATCAACGCGAAAATTCACCAAGTAAAGAAGAAACTTCTCTCTAGAAAAAATCATCTTTCAAGAGAGAGTTCAAGCGAGATCATTCTAAAGTTTCCTCTAGCAATCTATGAGGTTAACTCGTACTCTTCCATCATGGTGTTATCAAGGAGCTATCAGGATCGGCGAGAGCACTTCACCAACACAACAAGCGTCCGAACATGAAGATAGGATCTTCAGAGATTGCAAGATCCGGTCAAGACGAACTCGCCATAGGATTCTCCACTTTATCGCTTGAATCTCGGTCATTCCCGCAAATAGCACTATGAGTTGGTTTGTTTGGGATTTTGATATCCTTATATTTTACATGTTTTTATGGTTTAGTTTCATAGATTCTTAGTTCCCATTTTGTATAGTTTTAGGAATTTTTCATGCATTTGAGTCTTGTATTTGCATGGTATCACATCTTAGAGTCCTAGGTTGTTTTATTTGCATATTGCACATGTTTCGAGTCTTTTTAGGTGAATGGAATACCATGGAGACTTGAAGTTTGGATTAGAGATCATTTGGAAGAAAATAAGAGAAATGATCATGCAGAACCATTCTGAAGCGTCTCAAAGATATACTCAGATGAAGGCTTTAACTTGTGTTTTAGATCCAGATTCCTTAAAAAAAGTTGTAGACAAAGGAGTTAGCTTTAATTTGGGACTGGTTTGAAGTGATTCCCATTTATGGTTGGAAAGTTATACGCATTTTACTGAAGACAGGTCAATCCAGCGCGAAGATGAAACAATTGGAGGATTAGGACAAGGATCGACCGATCGCACCACGGGATCGACCGATCCATGTTCCACGGACATTTTCTCCGGACACAACAGATCGACCGATCCTCCATGCAGATCGACCGATCCTCCATGCAGATCGACCGATCCACACCCCAGCCGCCATGAAGATATTTTGTCCAGAAATTGGGGATCGATCGATCCGACTTGTGGATCGACCGATCCTCCCAGCCGCACACACACTGTTACACCTATGTCTATAAATATCCCACCTAAACCTACTAAAACACAATCAGATTTTTTTCTAAAGCTTTTGGACGCCTAAAACACTGTTCTAGAGAGTTCTTGGATCTTGAAGCTTCTCCCTTCATCAAACACTTGGAGAAGTTTTCTTGTATCTTTTGTTTTTTATTTCAATACTATTATGCTTTCTATGGTTTATTTTGTTGTTTCTTTGATTATGTGTGAGTAATTTCACATTTAGGTTTTAGGGTTCTTGAAGGATCTTGATGGCTTGTTGAATTGATTAGATATTTGGGGTTTCTAATCCATAGGTTCTTTGATTCATGTATCCTTAATGCTAGATTAAGAGTAATTAACTTAGTCTTGATTTTAGGTTGTTCTATAAGCACTAATCATGTTATAGAGAGCTTGAACCTTGTGAATTAAGCTTTGTATCTCTAGCCTGCGAGAGTTGATGCTAGATCATCATTGTGAACTTAGTGAACTTGTATGTTAATGCTAATTTGGTTAGGAGAAATCAAACGAGAGTTTAGTTTTCAAATAGTCAAGTTTAGGGGTTAAGGCCACGAGAGTGGGTTAATCCACCTTGCGTTCATGTTCTAGAACGGTACTTGAAAGTGTTGAAACCCATGCTCATTTTATTCACTAGCCATTGATATCCGGAATTACCTTAAAGCTTAATGCTTTAGCTTGTTAGTCTTTTAGTTAGTCATTTCATCTTGTTTAATTTCTTGTTTACTAAACCAATTTTTATATCGTTTAGATTAGATAGTGTCTTGTATTCCTATTGTGTTGTTCTTGTTTCCCTGTGGATTCGATCCTCAAGTACACAACGTACGAAGGGTTTATTTGATAGACCCGAGCCTAAAAACTCCATATATCAAATTGGCGCCGTTGCCGGGGAAACTAGCAATAGCCATTAGGATTTAGATTCTATTTGAGACTAAGCTTTTTGTTTTTGTTTTTGTTTGTGTGGTTACTAACTTCTTTTCAAGTGTTTGTTCTTTTTGCAAGGCACAATCACAAGAGAGAAAGCATGGCTTCAGAATTGATTTCAATGATGAAATTAATTCTAGAAGCTCAACAAAGAGAGATGGCTTGGGACCCTACAAGTCATCATGGTTTTGAAAGCTCATCCACTTATCAAGAAGGTCTTCCTAATGGATACTCATCTCAAGAGTATCAATATGGGTATGGTGTAGGATACATGGAGCATGAACAAGAAGTAACATACTCTTCCCAAATCTCAGATAAGGAAGAGATCTTTAACATGTTGAAGTTGGCGTTGGAAAACCAAAAAGAAATCAGCGAGAGCATGAAGACCAATTTTGGACGTTGGTCTCAAGATGCTCAAGTTATTGAGCCAACACATGTGGAGTCCATCAAAATCGAACTTACACAATGGATCGAAGAAGAAGAAGAAGGAACGGTTGAGGAAACTTTTGAAGATCCTTGTGAAGATGGTTCAGTTGTTGAGTGCATAGAGATCACAAGCGAGAGCACAGCCCAAAATGAGCTCTCAACCATAGAAGAGATGCAGCAACATGATTCCGAACAAGAGTCATATGGAGAAACACTTATGGAGGAACAAGAGACTATCATTGAAGAAGCCTCCGAAGAGAATGAAAAAGAAGAATCTCCAATGACACAACAGTTCAACAAACATCTTGGCATACTCCCCACCACACCATTGAGCTTTCGTGGTCCAAGGAAGACCCCTTTTGAGAAGAATATGATGAAAGAATTAAGGGACTGGTTCAATGATTCTCCGAGGAGGACTCATTTTGAGGAGATTAGGATGAACGAGTTTAGGGGATGGTTCTACGATGAGTATGATCCTGGTGATCCAAGCTCAACCTTCACTCCCACCTAAACCAATATCCACCGTCAAGCTTAAGCGACGTTAAACGAGCCATCGGGGACTCCCCCAATTCTATCGTTTGTATATATGTTTATTTGTTTGTTTAAGTGTGATCTTTATCTTTGATTTTGTGTGCTTTCATTTTATAGGACGTTGGTGAACGTGGATTGTTTACAAAAAAAAAGGCTGCAAATAGATGACTCATACTGTTTCTTATCCTCTCCATGGTATTAGGTACAATTCGTTTCTCGCGTACATACTACATTTTGTTTATCTTTGTATCATGTGTTCTCTTTCTCTTTCTCAAGTTTATTCTCACACCGAGATGGTGCGAAATAAGTTGGGGGGAGTACGAGACATTAGTATTTAACGTTGTGTTTGCTTTTGATTTTCTGTTCTTTGAGTCATGCATTGTCTAAACAAAAATCAAATTTTTCTCATTTTCATCATGTAGCTTTACACCTCATCGTAATACTAGGATTTGAGTCTAGAAGAATATAGGTTTTCATATGCATATGGGATATTAGCTTTGTGAAAGTTCACGCTTAGGATTAAAATCGTTGCCCTTAGTCATGGTTATTTATTGCTTGAACTTATCTTGAACTTCTACTTGGGTAAAACTCGCTTGATTTTTGAAACTTCTCTAGAAATTTGAACTTAATTTGAATATAATACTCTTGTTTATGGCGATTTGAATGCATTCTCATGGTAGACTATATGTCACATTCGGGTTTTCTATTCCGTTTTACCACCCTTGTGTTTACCCGAATGGCCATTCTCACTTTAAGAGTGGTTTCCCTACCTATAACTTTAACCATTCCTTTCAAACCCCTTAAGGTATTTGATGAGTGAGGCCTCTTGTTGATAATGCTTTGATTTTGCAAAAACTTGAGAGTATCGGGAACGACAAAGGCTTAACTCTCGTCCTAAGCTAGCAATGGTAAGTCTAGCAATTAGGATGGGAATGAAAGACATGATTGGTTTGATTGGGTAGTTTGTTAGGGTTAAAAAAAAAAAAAAACAAAAAAAAAAAAACAAAAAAGCTTGATCAATATGATAAAAGGAATGCTTAGGGAAGCTAAATGAAAAGTTAAAGAGCTCTAAGTCTCAATTGTAAATAAGAAAAGAAAAAAATAAAGAGATAAAAAGAGCTAAGTGTTTCATGAAAATATTTTCCCTATGAAGCTTATAAAAGAGATTGATCATGAGGTTTAAGGTTACGAAAAGGGTAGAAACTAGGATGCATTTCATAAGATTGGGTAGAATAACGAGAATTAAACTTTGTATGCATCAATTGTTCCCCTTCTTAGATAGATTTTGTATTTGATAAAGCATTCCTATGTTTTGAGAGAAGCTACCCAAAAGAGAAACACTTCTAAAACCACCTCAAAAAGCTTTAACCCACAAACCGATTGAGAATGATTTGGTTTCCCTTAGCAAGACCGCACTAAAAAGATCATAATGAATGTTAAAGAGAAGTTTTCGATTTGATTGTGAGTTTTTGCTTAAGTTTAAGAGTTTACCGAAAGAATGAAATGTTTGTTCTTGCACCTTATAACCATCTTAGAGGACAACGCGTTTAATCCTTCGTTCGGAATTTTCTAGCTTTTTCAAACTTGCCTATAACTGTTTCTACTTGTTTGCTTGCGGACAAGCAATGGACAAGTTGGGGGAGTTGATATCCTTATATTTTACATGTTTTTATGGTTTAGTTTCATAGATTCTTAGTTCCCATTTTGTATAGTTTTAGGAATTTTTCATGCATTTGAGTCTTGTATTTGCATGGTATCACATCTTAGAGTCCTAGGTTGTTTTATTTGCATATTGCACATGTTTCGAGTCTTTTTAGGTGAATGGAATACCATGGAGACTTGAAGTTTGGATTAGAGATCATTTGGAAGAAAATAAGAGAAATGATCATGCAGAACCATTCTGAAGCGTCTCAAAGATATACTCAGATGAAGGCTTTAACTTGTGTTTTAGATCCAGATTCCTTGACAAAGGTTGTAGACAAAGGAGTTAGCTTTCATTTGGGACTGGTTTGAAGTGATTCCCATTTATGGTTGGAAAGTTATACGCATTTTACTGAAGACAGGTCAATCCAGCGCGAAGATGAAACAATTGGAGGATTAGGACAAGGATCGACCGATCGCACCACGGGATCGACCGATCCATGTTCCACGGACATTTTCTCCGGACACAACAGATCGACCGATCCTCCATGCAGATCGACCGATCCTCCATGCAGATCGACCGATCCTCTATGCAGATCGACCGATCCACACCCCAGCCGCCATGAAGATATTTTGTCCAGAAATTGGGGATCGATCGATCCGACTTGTGGATCGACCGATCCTCCCAGCCGCACACACACTTTTACACCTATGTCTATAAATATCCCACCTAAACCTACTAAAACACAATCAGATTTTTTTCTAAAGCTTTTGGACGCCTAAAACATTGTTCTAGAGAGTTCTTGGATCTTGAAGCTTCTCCCTTCATCAAACACTTGGAGAAGTTTTCTTGTATCTTTTGTTGTTTATTTCAATACTATTATGCTTTCTATGGTTTATTTTGTTGTTTCTTTGATTATGTGTGAGTAATTTCACATTTAGGTTTTAGGGTTCTTGAAGGATCTTGATGGCTTGTTGAATTGATTAGATATTTGGGGTTTCTAATCCATAGGTTCTTTGATTCATGTATCCTTAATGCTAGATTAAGAGTAATTAACTTAGTCTTGATTTTCGGTTGTTCTATAAGCACTAATCATGTTATAGAGAGCTTGAACCTTGTGAATTAAGCTTTGTATCTCTAGCCTGCGAGAGTTGATGCTAGATCATCATTGTGAACTTAGTGAACTTGTATGTTAATGCTAATTTGGTTAGGAGAAATCAAACGAGAGTTTAGTTTTCAAATAGTCAAGTTTAGGGGTTAAGGCCACGAGAGTGGGTTAATCCACCTTGCGTTCATGTTCTAGAACGGTACTTGAAAGTGTTGAAACCCATGCTCATTTTATTCACTAGCCATTGATATCCGGAATTACCTTAAAGCCTAATGCTTTAGCTTGTTAGTCTTTTAGTTAGTCATTTCATCTTGTTTAATTTCTTGTTTACTAAACCAATTTTTATATCGTTTAGATTAGATAGTGTCTTGTATTCCTATTGTGTTGTTCTTGTTTCCCTGTGGATTCGATCCTCAAGTACACAACGTACGAAGGGTTTATTTGATAGACCCGAGCCTAAAAACTCCATATATCAGATTTCATGCATTTTCTAGGCATGCATGTTATCCATTTCTTGCTTGTTTATTTGCTAGCTTGCATTTCTTGAAATTGCTTGATCACACCTAGAATTTTCCTTGCTAAACCTAGTTAACAATTATTCGGCTTTAGGATTAAAACTTGGTTAGAAAAATTAGGAAAATTATCACCTAGCTTTAAAATATTTAGAAATAATTATTCTGAATTTGGTTTATTTTCTAAGGAATTATCACCATAATTTGGATTAAAACTTGGTTAGAAATCCTAGGAATTTTGTGTGTTTGTGTGTTTGTGTATTTTGAGTCTACAAGAGTCTTCGGATTTTGTGTGTTGTGTGAAATTGTTTGAGAGTCTTAGAGTCCTAGGAATCAAGTCTAGAGTCTAGGTGGTGAGGTGTAGCCATGTGTTGAAGTTATGTGCTTTCCCGCCATACTTCTTCACATGGTGAGATGTGGTGAGAACCCGGGTGCAATGGGCATACCGTGGTGTTTTGGTGAGAAACCGGATGCAATGGGCATGCTGTGGTATTTGTCGGGACATGTTGGCGCTCTTTTGTGGTAGCAACATGATCCTAAGCATGTTGGCGCTCTGTGTGGTAGCAGCATGAGAGTGAGGGTATGATGGCGCTCCTTTGTGGTAGCATCATACTCAAGTTAACCCTAAGATGAGAGAAAGTCTAGATGAGTGTTATAGAGTCTTAGGGGAATCGAAAGAGGTAGCCATTGGAGAACCTTAGTATCTCTCCACGAGATTCCATTGGTCCTAGTAGAGTCTAGAGTCTAGGTTGATTGTGTGTTTGTTTGTGTCTTGCATGTTTTGTGTGCTTTGTGTGTCTTTGTGTGTTGTGTGTTATTTTCGGGTTTTGGGGTGGGTAGTACTAACCGTAGAGGGATGCCAACTCGCTGGGCAACATTAGGTTGCTCATTCTTTCTTTTTATTTTTTATTTTGCAGGTTTATTTGAGTATTTCCATAGTCGAGTATTAAGGCCTGGATGTAGATTTCGTTGCAAATGTAAAATGCTATTTTTGGTGTATTATGTATTGTTTTCAATGAAGGGAATTCCTATATGAACGTTTTGAAAAGTATTTTCAAGTATTTATACTTAATGATAAATCGGTTTGATATTCGTAGTCTGGAGTGATACACGGTACAAAGATCCTGTCCGGATTTGAGCCAACGAGCTATCGGTGACAAGGGTTGCAAAGCCTAAATCATTGGTAGAACGGCATGAGATACCCAATGAGAAGGGTGAAAGCCTGACTTAACGGGACCAGACTAGGGTTGTGAAGGCTGAGAAGTCCGGAGTTGATACTCGGCCATCCTTCCTTACGTCTGTACTGTAGTGGAGACGGGTTGTAGTTAGTTAGATTGACTCATAGGCCGATCCGTGTTCGCTACACCAGGGGTGGTGTCGATCGACACCATTGACCAGTGAAGACACCGACTTCGTCATCTCAGCTACAAATGCTCCGTATGCTTCATAATCACATAAAAAGTCCCCAACACATGCAAACCTGTAAAAGACTCGAGAAAGATTCGAAAGACACAGTTAAGACACGATTACATACTTATATCATGGCTTAAAACTGGTAAAAACCATGATATATCGGAAGAGCAAGTGCCGAGAAGAAGCTAACTCGGTCAAGGTAACTCGATCACAGACCGAGTTAGAATGCCAAGAGAAGATGCACTCGGTCAAGGTAACTCGATCACCAATTCAACCATGTGACCCTGTCTGTCTAACCGAGTATGAAAAATCATGGTTCCAACTTTGAAGAAGTCACCAACTCGACCTAATGAACTGGACCAGCTGTCAGCTGTCCAAGCTTAACCTCACCGACTTAAGTAGATTTTCTTATTTTTTCTTTTTGTGTATTAAGGTTTTGACCAAATGAGGGTACTTACACCCAAATTCGGTCAAAACCCAGGAGACATCTCTTTTATCCTCTGAGTTCTTTGAAAAGTTCTTCAGCCTCCTTCAAACCATTTAGGTTTTGTAATCTCAATAACACTTGATCGTTTGATCATTTTTAGTTATTTATTTAAGATTATAATTATGCAATCCATTTCATTTCCTGGGTTTATGATTTTGATGACGAAATCTGAGTAGTGATCTAGGGTTCTTGAGGATGGGTCAGATCTGTGTAGGATTCATCCTGGTTCTTGATGCTTATGTTTTTAATTGCTTAGATCTCTTCTGGATTAGGAGTTCTTAGTGCTGGTTCCTTGCAAACCCACTTGGAACCAGATCTGGGTATTTCCTTGCAAAACAACTTGAGAAATACCAGATCTACTAATACCAGAGATCTGAAGTTTGAATCCAATGACTGATCCTGACAGATCATAGGATTTGCGTTGTGTATTGGTATTTATGTTCTGTTTCTTAATGCTTGCTCATATTATGGTTCATTGATATCCTATCTGAGTGTTAGTGACAGTTTAATGGGGCATAGGTGTGAATATCAAGATTAGGAAGTTTTATGAGCTTGGTGATAGTTGATGATGTATTGTACTTTTGATTGCTTTTTGATTTGTTTTTAGTATTTGTTTCGTGTCTTTTGTTAGTTTTCGAGTCTTTTCTATTTTGTTTTGAGTCTTTTACAGGTTCTATGGAGTTAAGCCGGAATAAGACGGTTTCGGGATTGCTCGGGCTAAGATGAAGCCTAGAAGCTACGGAAAGGAAAGGGATCGATCGATCCTACCCTTGGATCGATCGATCCAAACAACTTCAAGAACACGACCAAGGATCGGTCGATCTCATGGTCAGATCGACCGATCCAAGCTCCACGGACATTATGTCCGGACACGAAGGATCGATCGATCCCTCATGCAGATCGATCGATCCATGCTCAGCCGCCATGAAGTTATTTTGTCCAGGAATTGGGGATCGATCGATCCAACTTGTGGATCGACCGATCTTCCCAGCCGCCTACTCCATTTTACACCTATGTCTATAAATATCCCACCTAAACCTACTAAAACACATCAGTTTTTCTTCCTACGCCTAAAACACTATTCTAGACACATTTTCTTGGATTTCTAAGCTCCTCCTTTCTATCAAACATTTGGAGAAGTTTTGTTGTATCATTTGTGGTTTATTTCAATACTATTATGCTTTCTATGGTTTACTTTGTTGTTTTTCTGATTATGTGTGAGTAATTTCATAGTTAGGTTTTAGGGTTCTTGAAGGAAATTGATGGCTTGATGAATTGATAGAGATTTGGGGTTTCTAATCCATAGGTTCTTTGATTCATGTGTTCTTAATGCTAGATTAAGAGTAGCTACCTTAGTCTTGATTTTAGGTTGTTCTATAAGCACTAATCATGTTATAGAGAACTTGAACCTTATGAATTGAGCTTTGTATCTCTAGCCTGCTAGAGTTGATGCTAGATCATCATTGTGAACTTAGTGAACTTGTGTGTTAATGCTAATTTGGTTAGGAGAAATCAAACGAGAGTTTAGTTTTCAAGTAGTCAAGTTTAGGGGTTAAGGCCACGAGAGTGGTTTAATCCACCTTGCGTTCATGTTCTAGAACGGTGCTGAGAGTGTTAAATCTCATGCTCAAAATTATTCGTTAAGCCATTGACAACCTGAAATGCCCTAAGGCCTAATGCCTTTTAAATCGTATAAATCAATCGTTTTATGTTTATTGCATTTTGTTTACAAGTTTGAAAGAAAAGAATCAAACCAATCCTGTAATAGCTAATTACAAGTCTCGTAAATCATTAGTGTACCATTGGTTCTTGTGGATCGATCTCGTTATATACTACCTTGCGGTTAAGTGTATCGAGTAAATACTCGAGCAATCAGTTGATACCGAACCAATGGAACTAGCATTATTGTGAAGTTCATAGTTAAGAGATTCCTTCTCTAAAGTTGTTTATTAAGCTTTCTTAGAAGTCACCAAGATGAATCACAGATCCATGAGTCCCATCCTTAGGACCTTCATCTCATTTGATAGTTCTTGCTTTATCTTGCTCTGTTTGATCTTGCTTTGCTCTGTTTTTTTCTTTATTTATCTTACTTGCTTTGTCTTGCTTTCCTTTAGTTTCATTTCAGTTCTTTACTTTCAGTCTTTTCTCTTTTATGTATTTAGTTTTGTTTTGTTACTCTCAATCTTATTGCTTGGCTTGAATTAGTTGCTATGTTGCCTCGTGATTGTTTAACATCACACCCGATATATCATGGTTTTTACCAATTTTAAGCCATGATATAAGTATGTAATCGAGTCTGAACTGTGTCATTCATGTCTTTATCGAGTCTTTTACAGGTTTGCATGTGTTGGGGACTTTTGGGACGATTATGGAGCATATGGAGCATTTGTAGCTGAGAAGACGAAGTCGGTGTCTTCACTGGTCAATGGTGTCGATGGACACCACCTCTGGTGTCGCTCAACACCCGTCGTCAAGCACTCATGCGGAATTTATCAAGTTCTGAAGATTTGCAGCTTCATCCCAGAAGTTCTAGAAGTTTACAAAAGAGACTCAGCTCGTGTTTTAGACTATTTATTAGGTTTTTTGGTTTAGGATTATTGATCCGTTTTTACCTTTGCTTTTACTTTGTTTTGAGAGACTAGAGAGCTTGGGACTGTTTTTGCTACTTGTACTCCATTGAGAAAAGATCTTGAACCCCTATTTTCTATTCCTTATTTTATTCAGTTTTATATGATATATATTTCAGCTGTCTTGTGCTTCATTTGATATGTCTGAGTAGATCCCTAGTTGGGTTTAGGGATTTTCACAAAGGATTTAATGATTTGTTAGGTTTAACACTGGTTACGATTCAAACTTGTTAGTTCATCATCTAGGATTGTACTTAATGCTTGTTCTATCTTGATCACCTAGAAGTATGATTTTAGGTTGTTAAATTGACATAACGGTGTAATTTGAGATCTTAACTAATCCTAGTGACCATGTTAGATAATTGTAACGACAGTTGGATTACATAACTTGTGAACATATCGAACCTGCACTTAAAGCTTGTCTAGACTTTAGGATTCACCTTTGGGGGTTATGTCTAGATACCAGAAACACAAACAACGCCCTCTGATCACAACGTCAATGTCGATCGACACCCACGTCGGTGTCGAACGACACCAACACCCACCAAACGGATAAGTGTTCTTCATTTTGGTTCTTAACGTCGTTCCATCTCTTTTGTTTACTAATCTCTGGTTTGGCACCACTGACGACAGTGTTGTTCAAGTCTGGGGGAGGTAGTTACTAACATTATCTTTTGTTTTCTTAAGAGTCAGTCAATTGAGTATGTTATATTGAGTCAAAACCAGTCCATGAAACTATGATTTTTCGACGAAACCACCACATTTGCAGGAACTTAAGTGACCATTTGATTCGAGCTTTTTTGGCATCTGAGATTAATGGAAAAAACCAAAGGCTTAATAGTGGACTTGAGATCCCCATATTTCCAGCAGAAATCCACTAACACCCGAGCCAATTTCTGTAAGTTCCTTTTTCGTCATCAATGTGACAAGTGTTTTTGAGGCTTGACTCATCATTCATACCGGACAAGTCAACTTCTGTAAACCAATAAAAGCGGTACTCCTCTCCCTTATATATAAGAAAAGATGATATGATTCTCTCTTGAGTAAAGGGGTAGAAATATTTTCTGTGACCTCATTATTTTACTTGAGATTGAGATGATCACTCAAAGGTGGAAATGAGGGGTAGGAAAATTTCTTGTGACCCCATTATTCACTACACCTTTGAGTTTTAAAAAAGATACTAAAAAAAGAATAAGTCTGGGGGAGAGAAAGTGTACCGATAGCTATATGGTTGTCTTTGTTTTGGTATTGTACATGAAAGAGTCTTGAAGGTCCTGGGCATCGAGATAAGAAATGAGACCCGGCGATGAAGGTATTTTGGACTGTGTTGTGAAATTGTGGGTTTAATCGGGGAAGCTGCGTCTACGGTGAAGTACATGGTGGTCTAGATCCTTTCATGTTAGAGTTTTTAGTGGATTACTAAGGTCAATGTGAGTGTGGTATTCTTATGACGAAATGAGTTTCTGTATTTTTAAACTTCTTTCTCTTGTTTAGTTTTCTGTTTTGCTTGAGAGCAAGCAAAAGCTAAGTCTGGGGAAGTTAATATATAATGGTTTTATCGGTTTTAATTCATGATATAAGTATGTAATCGAGTCTTAACTGTGTCTTTTGAGTCTTTATCGAGTCTTTTACAGGTTTGCATGTGTTGGGGACTTTTTGGACGATTATGGAGCATATGGAGCATTTGTAACTGAGAAGACGAAGTCGGTGTCTTCACTGGTCAATGGTGTCGATCGATACCACCGCTAGTGTCGCTCGACACCTGTTGTCAAGCACTCATGTGGAATTTATCAAGTTCTGAAGATTTCCAGCTCTGCCCCAGAAGTTCTAGAAGTTTACAAAAGAGACCAGCTCGTGTTTTAGACTATTTCTTAGGTTTTTAGGTTTAGGATTATGGATTCGCTTTTACCTTTGCTTTTACTTTGTTTGGAGAGACTAGAGAGCTTGGGGTTATTCTTGATACTTGTACTCCATTGAGAGAAGATCTTGAACCCCTGTTTTCTCTTCCTTCTTTTATTCAGTTTTACATTATATCTATTTCAGCTATGTCTTGTCTTTCATTTGATATGTATAAGTAGATCCCTAGTTAGGTTAAGGGATTTTCACAAGGGATTTCATGACTTGTTAGGTTTAACACTGGTTAAGATAAGATCAATGAGATCTCCTCATTGTCTATTGAAAGATTTGCATGTCTAGATTGGCAATGTGGAGGTTCTTACTAACTTTGTAATTCTTGAAATGGTTGAGGAACCAAAAGATCCTCTGATTCTTGGTAGGCCATTCTTGGCCACATCTGGAACTGTCATAGTTCTTAAGGGAGGAAAGATTATTCTCAACCTGAGTAATAATCTGAAGATGAAGTTTGACATTCATGATATCAGGAAGAAACATATCATTGAAGGGCATATATTTTCTTTTGAGGAACTAGTTGTGAATAATGAAGTTTTGCTGCAGGAGCCTAAGGAGGACATAATACAGAAAAA
The DNA here is from genome assembly GCA_963667165.1 of Barbarea vulgaris. NCBI lineage: Eukaryota > Viridiplantae > Streptophyta > Magnoliopsida > Brassicales > Brassicaceae > Barbarea > Barbarea vulgaris. The sequence goes on along the minus strand of OY763893.1, from coordinate 16,922,498 downwards.
AGCTTTGGTCAAGGGCAGTGAAGTAGCACCAGAGGACTGTGAGGGCACCATTGGTTCAGAAGGAAGCTTGGAACTAGCTCGGTCTACCACACCGAGGTAGACTCTCTCACCCCTCTTGTTCAGTCAAACTCGATTGAGACTCTTGTCTCTTGTGCTTGACCAACATGGTCCACAAGCATGACTAAGGCTCAAGGAAGAGTCTGAATGGCAAGACGAAGCTATTAAGTCTTTGAGCAGTACTGTGAATGAGTTGCATAAGTAAGTGGCTAATTTTCTTGGGAAGAAACATGGTTCTAAGCCATTGGGTTTCAGGAGAGACACATCCTCCATTAGCTTCACAGTGGTCAACAAGGCCAAAAATGGTATCGAATGGTCTAGGGAGGTGCATTACCCTCTTAATTAGAAAGAGGCCTATCTAGAGGAAGAGGCTATAGAAAGTCAATGTGCTGCCATGTCTTGTTTGATGATCAGAGCGCACATGAAACAAAGAGGACCTCAGTTCCTCTATCACAACCACCATGAAGTGTGCAAGGAAGTCAAGCTCAGTGACATTAAACAAGCTCACTTGGGAGGAAGTCCCATGACTATCTCTGTATATATTTGCTTTAAGTTTTTTGTTACTTTTAATATGTTTTCTCTTAGTTATGTTGGGCAGGGTTGCAGTGTCAGGATTAAGCAAGGGAAGATCATCGAGCCTAGAGAATCAAACTCGATCAAGGAGACTCGATCAAACACACCGAGCTAAACATCAAACTGGTTCAGGTTAGGACTTGATGTGATTAACTTGGTGAAGCCAAACCGAGTTTGATTTGGGATTTGGTCAACACGTTGACTCGATTTGCTCAAACCGAGCTTGGTTGACCAAGTTGGTGAAAGAGTCACTCTTTCCCTCTTCTTGCGCTTCATTTGAATTTGAAAATAGATCTAGATTTGAAATTTGAATGCCACTCTATCTAGGAGCTCTGTTGGGACCCCATGTGTCCCCTTGTCCTTTAGCTCTCTCTTCTTCCTTTAAAAAAGACCCTCTACGCTCCTCTTCTTCACTCATCTTCTCATTTGCGATTTCATCAAACTTTCTCTCTAAGTTTCAAAGTTTTCAAAAGTTTTTCAAACAAACTCTTTCAAACTTGGTTGATGAAGCTCGAGCACTTCATCTCGAGTTTATCTAGCTCGGTCGCATTTCACAATTGAACTCGGTCTAGCATTCATTTTAAGCTTGGTCAAATCATGTAAGTGACTATCCATCGATTCTTCACAATTTTATGGGTTTAAAACTTGACTGTTCAAATCCTAGTTCATATGATCTTAATCGTGTATAAACCGCGTGTTCGATGTTTGAACTTTATGTTTATGCTTCAAGAAAGGTTTTTGCATAAACTGAATCCTTGATTAATTGAGAATTTATTGGGTTTTCTGGGTTTGAAACTTGAATGTTCTTGAGTTGAATTTTAAATTACTCGCTCATATGTCACTAAAAATTGAAATTTCTTTTGAATTCTAGTTGTTATAATCGCTTATATCACTCGTTGCTTTGTTTAGAGAAGTTTGAAAGTATTCTGGAAATTGTTCTTGAATAGACATGAGTTATGCATTCAAATTCCACAAGAAATCTTGCCTTGGAACTATTTCTTTGAAGAGAAGGATTCATATGTTGATGATTGCTTGCCGTTTAGTCGTTAAAGAGAGTTTGCATAAGTTTTGGTTCGAAGTTCATCAAGGTCGGTCTAAGTGCACTCGGTCAAAGTGACCAAGCTTGTGTAGTCGGTGTGAGCAAGCCGAGCTTGGCTGATCTAGTTTAAGTTTCTTTAAAATCTCTTAATCTAACTCGGTTAGCCAACCCGAGCTAGACACACCGAGCTTTATCAAAAACTTTGACTAATGTTTTAACCATTCTAAGTATTCCAGGAACTCTGTTGTTATGGACAAGAAAAAAATGAAGAGACAACAAGCTGAAGCTTTGGCAACAAGATTCGCATCAGTAAGAAGTATGGCTAGACAACTTACACCGATGAGTAGGGATGAACAAGAGGAAGCCAGGCAGTACTCCAGGATCAGGAAAGATATGGCTAAAGGAAAACGGCCGGAGCTTATTGATGAAGATTCTGAAGGTGAAGCTGAAAGGGTTGAGGCACCTAGGGAGGTTGAGACTACTAGAGCAGAGAAGAAGAATGCTAAGAGTTCCCGGAAGAAGGAATTGAATGAGGAAGTTAACTATACAGCTCTCATTAGCATGAGGTTTTTAGCAACCTGGTACCCACATCCAGACACCATAAAAACACTTGGGATAGTTTTGGACCTAGGCTTCGCCCCTTTGTGCCATACTCTGGCCTGTCAGGAAACAGGATCATTGAAGATTGTCTAAAGGCCCACTTACTGATGGACTTAGGACGAGAGGCCGACTTAGGCGGAGTTTGGGAGAAGGCGTACAAAGCCACGGGGCAGTTCAGCGAAACCAAGTCAAAAGAGGATCAATCTGCTAGAGGGTATTTCAGAGGAGGTTGCAAAGATCTCGGAGAACTCGATCCGCAGAGAAGGTTGAAGCAAAGAAATTATAAAAAGCAGGCGAAGTCAAGAAAGCGGGGTATCCTTATCTGGAAGTCACCCTAAAAATTTAGAACTATTATTACGCCCTCTTGCAGAGAGCTCATACTTTGTATTCCTCATTCAATCCTTTTTGATTCGTTCAGCTATTAATATATATTTGCTTCACACGAGAGTCTAGTCCTTAGATCTTTTCCTTAACCAAAAAAATTCATGTTGTGAGTTTTAGCACCCAGAATTTGGCGCCGTCTGTGGGGAAAGGTTTATAGTACATGTCAATCACCAAAGCAGTTTCTTTCTCCTTGAGAAAATCGAAATGGATACAGTTAGATCGGAAAATTTGATCATAAGCCCCAGGGCAGAAGCCCACAGTGAATCAGGGCAATCGGTTACGGCAACTGCCAGAATCCCGAATTTCGGAAGGATGAAAAGTGTTTCGACAGTCTTTTCACGACCAACTAGCGCCAGTACAACAATCGCGCTTGCGGCTCCAAAATGGGCCACTTTCAAATGGAGCAGTGACAACTAGTCCTGTTCCTGCAAATGTCGAGGTCGCACCAGTACCAATTTCTCGCTCTGCTCGGCTGAAGAGGGGGCATGACTGCTGCAAACCCTAGTGAAGCAACGGTAACCAATCCGGTACAACGACTAGTAGCGACAAGATTTTCATCTACATCAGCTGCTGCTGCCTCAAATCTGGAACCCAGTTCGGTAACCCCGGTTGCAACCAACCAGAATCAGCCAGCGGCTAACAGTCCGTTGCGCCAAAATACCACTTCGGGAGGAAGACCTACAGTCTGGATTCGGGATGAAGCCCAAAACGCTTCCCAATCTACCAATCAAGCCGAAAACATCAGATCGTCTACTACAAACTGGCAGAAATTCGCGGGATGCTCTCATCCCTGATGGAGAGAGCCCATCTCCAGGAGAGTTCAAACAGAGCTCTTGCCCAACGTATGGAGCAACAAGAGAGGGATCTCATCTACCGCATTAACGAATCAGCTAGGCCGGACGTTCCATCAACCTCCACCAGTCCCCCCATTTTTATTGGAGGCATAAGGTCGGACTCCATCCCGCCGCCACAAACTAGCCTCACCTTCCCACCGGTTGACATTCCAACTACGGCAGGCTAGTTCGTAACGCCGACAAACGTCAGAACGCTACCGGTCTTCTCTTGGGCCGTAGCACCAACACCGATACCCGGTAACCAAACATCGGCAACAAACATGATGTCATCCGTAATGAGATTGCCATCTCCACCACCATTATCGACCAGCCGTGATTCCGGCTGGACGTTGCGAAATCAGAATCATGGTCCAAATGTTCCCTGTATAATGTAGAGGAATCCGTCAACTGAAGTCGATTTGCCACGTAACGATTATCACCTCTCAGATGCCTCGGTCACCACATCGGCATCTAGAGCGGCATAGCGACATCGACCACCAATGCGCGCGGTCATGCTCAAACTTGACACCACTTGCACAGTCGAGATTAGACATCTCAGAACGATGCCAGCCTACGCCATGTGCTGTCTAAGATGCATACCGCTATCAGTGCCGCACCCAAAATTGACATTTTTATCGAAGTAACATGGCGTACTCCTTATTAACAGGCTCGCGTCAGCTCGCCTTCGCGGCCTTACAAAACTAAGGTTTCCCGAGTACAGCGGGGGCATAGACCCCCGGAAACCGTGCCAGGGTACTGTTGCACATTCGCCGAACACCTCGTCGATCCCGCTCTGGAATGGTTCACCAACCTAGAGGGAATTTGTATATATAAATTTAACCAGCTCGCCACTGCTTTCCTAAAACAACACGAAGTATTCATGGAAACCAAAGTCAACGAGGCTGACCTCTGGAAACTTTCCTAAGGACCTAACGATCCACTAAGACAATACATAAACATATTCAAGGAAATTAAGTCTCAAATCACAAATTTAAAGGACGTTGTAGCCATATCGGCTCTGCAAAAAGGTTTAAGACTGGGGTCTCGATTACACGAGGAAATAACGGTACGACTGCCTGTGTCAATTGATGACGCGCTGCATCAATCAAAATACTTCATTCAAATTAAAGAAGAGCTTGCGGCTGCATGTGGCAAAGAGAAAGAGGCTCAAATAAGCACTCAGAACCTGAGGAGACCACCTAAAAAGGATCCGCAGAGTCATGGACATCATTCCTTTGGAATACAAAGCTCTGGCCAAAACAAATAACCTGAAGTACGATCCGAAAAAGTACTGGAAATTGCATAAGAAAAAAGGTCATTCTACCGAGGAGTAGAAAAATTCGGAAGGCTCCTAGCCAAAAAGTTCGAAGCAGAACAAACCTTCGCTAAGCGTACTGGGCACAACAAAACCGACAACTCGGCTAAGTGCAGAGTAACGTCTAATAACGATAAAAGGTATAGAATTTCCGAGGAGGGCGACGTCTCTTCCCCTCCCGTAACAAAAAAACTAGTCATATGCATATTTAATGGCATGAATACTTGCAAGGGCACTGAGGAATCGGTAACAACACCTCCTCCAGCATCCAAGAAAACACCTCCTTCCTTACTAAGGAACTGTTGTCAAAAATCCAGCATTTTTCAACCCACCAAAAGGGTAGATTTCATTTTTGGTGGATCCAAGTTTTGCACCAACTCTGTTAATTCAATCAAAGCCTACAATGTAGAGCCGAGACAAATAACAGGATCTGGTTACAACCTGACGGACCGGATAATCCAATCACGTTCTGGGAGGGTGAAACTCAAAACCTCGATTTAGCGCACGACGTTGCCATCGTCATAAGGCTCAACGTTGCCGGTTGCGAACTCTCGCACAACATGATCGATACCGGGATCTCAGTGGACGTACTCTTCTTAAGCGCTTTCAAAGAAATAGGTTATAAAGACTCCAAGTTAAGAGACGACAAAACTGATAACATCGTATATTTACCTATTATAGCTATTGTTTCCTTATGATTTTAAGAAGAGTTTGGTGTTATACTTTGGCAAAAGAGCCATTTATCACGTGTTTCAGGTTTAAGAAGGTTTAATAGATTTCTAAGCAAAATAGACCAAATGTCAAGGAAAATCCATTTTCCGACAGTTTCACAATACCAGAAGTATGACATATTTTCATACAGTTTCACACCGCCATAAGTTCTTGGTGTCTATGGAAAGCTAGAAGTGTTAAGATTCACCTCGGACAAGAATCAAAGCAATCCCTTCAGCAGTTTCGAAGATATGATCTGATGAGGGAAGCCCTATCACGACCGGTCACAAGAGCTGTGACAGGATTGAGCCTTCTTGACGCGACCGGCACGAAAGCTCGTGACCGGTTCCTCCCCTCTTGGCATGACCGGTCACAGGACTCGTGACCGGTCTGAAGTTAGCCGACCCCATGGTTTCCTAAAACGTCTTCCTCGGCCCAATGAAGCCCTAGACCGACTCACAAGCCTATAAATACACTCTTACCCTAATTCTAAATGTATGACTTGAAGGATCTTCAAGAGAGTTCACGGAAAAACACTAAGGACGAGCCGCCGCCTCCCCTCTCTTGTAAAGTTCTTCAAGTTCATCATCTCTTTCTCTTATTCATTCTTTTTTCTTAAGGAAAAGTCTTTGCATCTTGTAAACCCTTTTACTGAAGTAATCTCTGAACCTTATTCTTATATCTATTCAGTTTATGCTTATGAATTCTTTAAACCTTTCTTTGATGATTCCTGTAAGTATGCTTGAGTAGTTTGCTTGTTGGGTTTGAAGGGACTATGAAAGGGGGCGATGGATCTATATGTTTAGGTGGCGAGATCTGAGTTTTTCTTGAACGTTTATACTATTTTTCCGGTCTAAGTTGGCTTATAATGCATGTAGTTAACGTCATGAACTAGCTCTGATCTTAGGTAGTTAGGTTTTGCAAATAGCTTGACTAAGTGCTAGAAACTAGCTTAGATGAATGTTGTGTTATAGGAAGCACATACCACTTACCTATAAGACTTACATGGACTAGAATCGAACTCGTGAATAATGCTTTGATCTATGCGTCGATGCATGCGTGAGTTGAGTAACGGAGTATAAGGATTTTAGACGGTTATCTTTAAGAGATTAGGATAATCGTTCATTAGTGTTCAGTATGTCCGAGCCTTGGAAATAAACTTGCATTGTCTTAAGTTTCATTTGAATAGATAGATCTCGGAACCCCCTACGATCCCTTAATAGCCCAACGTTTCTCTTTACTGTTTTACAACTGCTCTTTACTGCTTTCATTACTAGTTACCGTGACATTCAATCAACCAAACCTTATATTGAGTTCTAGATATACTTAGGTCTATAAGGTTTGCAATACAACTTCTCTCCTTGTGGGATTCGATCCTTAAATACTACATGCATTTGTTGTGAACTTGCAAGAGCCGTGTCATCTTTGAGGTAAAAGACTGAAGCGAAATATCACACGCATCAAGCTTTTTGGCGCCATCGTTGGACTTGTTAAGTTACTTACAAATTTAGGACTACGATTACTCGTCTAGGACGTTTTACTTTTCAGTTTTACTTTGATATTTTTCTTTCTATTTTCTGGTGCTCTCGAGCCTAGCTGGAATGAAGGACCAAAACCGCATTCTACAAGAGCTTGACTACTCACCACCTCGATGGACCGATCAATTAGCTTTTGGAGATGAGCCGGATCAGCTGGATAACCTCAATCAAACTATTTCCGAATTCGACACCCCCCATCAACTCTATGAAGACCGGTCCGTGATCCAACCACCGAGACTGAGCCGAGAAGATTTTAGGATTTGCCCTCAAGTCATTGCATTGGTGAAGGAAAACCAAAACCATGGTTTCTCTACGGAGCACCCCATTGACCATATATATCTTTTTGAAGAAATCTGTGGTGCTACTAGTTCGAATGAGGAGTCGAACAACTACTTGGAGACAAGGCAAGTAAATGGTCGAAGTCATTGCCTCAAGCATCTATCACAACTTGGGAGGAGTGTAAGGCCGCCTTTGTTAATCACTTATCCACCAAATTTTGTTCCAATCTCTTAAGGAACAAGATACTAGGTCTACAACGGGGACTGTCCTTATCATGGATTTACTGATGGGAGCTTGGTGAACACCTTCTATAGAGGAGTTCATCGAGCGCTCCAGGAAGCACTCGACATTGCAAGCAATGAAGACTTCGCAACAAAGACCATCGAAGACACCCGTACTTTGATTAGTAACTTTGCTGCGAGCAACAACAACTACCGTTCCAGCCGCCCAAACAACTCGAGCATGGACAATGAAGTGAACAGGAATTCAGAATTGAAAGAACTCAAGAGCATGGTCTTTTCAATTTTAAAACATGTTGAGAGAGTTGATAACTGATAACATCGTAATTTTACCAAATATAGCTATTGTTTTCTTATGATTTTGAGAAGAGATTGGTATTATACCTTGGCAAAAGAGCCATTTATCACTCATTTCAGGTTCAAGAAGGTTTTGAAGGTTTTTAGGCAAAATGGACCACAGGATGAGGAAAACATGTTTCTAGCCAGTTTCAGACCACCAAACGTGTGGCACCTTTTTAGCGACTTCATGATGCTCAATTTTGAATTTCTTGGTGTCTATGGAAAGCCAGAAGTGTCAAGATTTACCTCAGACAAGAATCAATGCAATCCCTTCAGCCGTTTAGAAGATATGACCGATGAAAGAAGCCATGTCACGACCGGTCACATGGGCTCGTGACCCGTGCCTCCTCTCTTGACATGACCGGTCACAAGGGGTCGTGACTGTTCTGAAGCTAGGCATCCCCAAGTTTTGTTAAACGGTTTCCTCGGCCCAATGAAACCCTAGACCAACTCCAAAGCCTATATATACACTCTTAACCTAATTTTAAAGGGTGTGAACCTCAAGTGAACTTCAGAGAGCCTCCATAGACTTTAAGGGACGACCTCGGAGAGACAAAAGGACTTCATGAGCCTCCAGCCGCCTCACCTCTCTTACATAGTTCTTGATGTTCGTCACCTTTCTTTCTCTCATTTATATTTTGTTCTTAAGGAAAAGTCTTTGCATCTTGTAAACCTTTTTACAAAAGTAATCTCTGAACCTTAATCTTATATCTATTCAGTTTATGCTTATGAATTTTTTAAGCCTAACTTTGATGATTCTCTTAAGTATGCTTGAGTAGTTTACTTGTTGGGTTTAGAGGGGACATCAAAGGGGGTGATGGATCTATAGGTTTAGGTGGCGAGATCTGAGCCTTGTGTGATCGTTTATACTGTTCTTTCTATCTTAGTTTGCTTATAATGCATGTTGTTAGCATCATGAACTAGCTCTGATCATAGGTAGTTAGGCTTTGCTAATTGCTTGCCTAAGTCTAGAACCTAGCTTGGATGAATGTTGTGTTATAGGAAGCACATACCACTTACCTATAGGACTTCATGGACTAGCATCGAACTCGTTAATAATGCTTTGATCTATGCATCGTTGCCTGCCTGAGTTGAGTAATGGAGTATAGGGATTTCAGATGATTATCTCTAATAGATTAGGTTAATCGGTCGTTAGTGTTTCGTATGTCCGAGACTTGGAAATATACACGTATTATCTTAGGTTTCACTTGAATAGATAGATCTCTGAACCCCCTGCGATCCCTTGAATGCCCAACGCTTTCTCTTTATTATTTCACAACCGTTTATTTACTTGCTTTCATTACTTGTTACCGTGACATTCAATCAACCAAACCCTAATTTGAATTCTAGCTATACTTTGGTTTATAAGTTTGTAATATATATTCTCTCCTTGTGGGATTCGATCCTTAAGTACTACATACGTTTGCTGTGCACTTGCAGTAGTCGTGTGGTCTTTGAGGTAAAAGACTGAAGCGAATTAACACACACATCAAGCTTTTTGGCGCCGTTACCGGGGAGAGATTGTTTGTTTGCATATCTAAGAACTAGAGTAACGTCTAGGACACCTTTCTTTTAAATTTTTGTTTTTTCTTCTTTGTTTCAGGAGATCTTAAGGATGAACTTCAACGTTCTTCCTGAGGAATTCCAGAATCTTACACTTTCCCAACTTTTGGTGTATCACAGAGCCTCAGATGGAGTCACCTTCGAATCCGTAGGTAGCTCTACTCGTGGGAACCACCACAGCCACACTCGTCCATCTTGTGCAACATTGAATCATTGGCAATGATCGAGTACTGGGCTGTGAACCCTCGGCGATGATGGAATACCGGGTGGTGAATCCTAGGTAATGATCGATTTCCGGGTAGTTAATTCATGTCAATGACCGAGTACCGGGTGGTGAATCCTCGGCAGTGACCGAGTACCGGTTGTTGAATCCTCGGTAATAATCGAGAACCATGTGGTTAATCCTCAAAAATGATTGAGTACCGGCAGGTGTATCCTCGACGATGATCAAGTACTAGGTGGTGAATCTTCGGCAATGATCGAGTATTATGTGGTGAATCCTAGGCAATGACCGAGTATTGAGTAGTGAATCATCGGTAATAACCGAGTACTCGGTGCTTAATCCGCGGTAATAATCGAGCACCAGGTGGTTAATCCTCAATAATGATCGAGAACCAGGTGGTTAATATTTGGCGATGATCGAGTATAGGGTGGAGAATCGTCGAAATGACCGAGTACCGGGTGCTGAAATCTCAACAAGGATCAAGTAACAAGTAGTCAATCCTGGGATAATCAAGTACACGGTGGTGAATACTCGGCAATGATCGAGTACCGGGTGGTGAATCCTCGTCAATGACCGAGTACCTGGTGGTGAATTTATATGAACCCGGTCATCGATATGGAACCAATTTAAATTGAAGCAATATAGTTGTCATGCCTAGCTTGTTTGCCGAAGGTTTCCGGTTTTGGAATCGATGGAGTGATGTTTATAGGAACTAGACTCTCAGCATCTCACCTTGAATATGGTTTCTAAGGGGAAAGATGAAATAGATATGGAATGGGTTCAATAAACTCTCGCTCGGCTTCTCACTCTACGAACGAATACTCGGTTGAAATAGACCTCTCGTCTCAAGAGGGTTTCAATGGCATCTCACCAAAGAAGAAGATAATCGCTCTCTAGGGTTTTTACTTCAAAACGGCTAACCATACAATTATAGAGTAGCAGCCTTTAAATAGGAAAAGGTAGCTAAACATAAGGACGAGCGTGTCCCTAGACAAATGGGCTTATTCACGGCGACATGCCACACGCTCGTTAACAAAGGTAACAAAGAGTGAAAATAGTAAAAGAGAAAAGGGAATGGAAGCGTTCTCAAGATGTTACGCTTCTAAGGATAGTTCGCATCCCTTTATCTATTCCCACTTGAAATAGAGTTTCTGAGTGAAATAGATAATGGAACTAGAGATGCGAGCCCCAAAGCCAACACCTTATTAGAAACCTCTCCTGATAGACCCATTGGGACAAACTCGGATCAGGAAAAGAGTATGCTGCTATTGGTGTCTTTAGTGTGTCTTCACCTTGGCGTCACGGTGAAGACACAAAGGCCTTGCCTTCCAAAGCTTGCCTTTTCCCAAGATCCTTCAATGAGCGAAGGTGTCGGCATTTCTTCCCGGGTGTTGTCTTCCCTTAGTATTAGTGCTTGCACCAATGTGATGAACTTGGCCGGTATCCCTTTGCCAGCTTCTTCTTGTTCGTGCTTGGGTTGATCCTTGGTGCCTCCAACTCCCTTGATGCTTCTAGCTCCTTATGCTTGGTCGTAGCTCGAGTAGTACGCATTGTGTGTTCTGCGGTCTCGGCTCCGGGTGTTGTCGCTTGACCGGTCAGGGTCATTCTTGTGCTTGGTTCATATCATCCCCTCCCTCTTACTGCTTGGTCTTCCTCTCTATGTTGTCTCGTACCCTGGCATGGATCTTCTTAACTAGTTCAGGCTTAGCAATCCCATCCGGATAACCTTCCTTAGCTGACGGTATTAGTAGAAAATCCATTGGTGCCAAGGGGTTGAACCCGTAAACCACCTCTAAGGGGGATAGCTTGGTAGCCGAATGGGTGGCCCGATTGTAGGCAAACTCCACTAGTGGTAAGCCGTCCATCCAAGTAAACAAGTGCCGACTTATGGTGGACCTCAGCAGCGTGCCTAGCGTCCTATTGACTACCTCAGTTTTGTCGTCCGTTTGCGGGTGGCAAGCGGTTGAATACAACAACTTGGTTCCGAGCTTCTACCATAACGTTCTCCACGAGTGGCTGAGGAACTTGGAGTCTCTATCCGACACTATAGTGAGAGGTATTGAATGTAACTTCACAACCTCTCAAAAGAAGAGGTTTACAATATGAGTGGCAGCACTTGTCTTCTCACATGGAACAAAATGCCCCATCTTGGAGAACCTATCCACAACCACAGAGATGGCATCTTTGTATTGAGAACGGGGAATGCTGACCATGAACTCCATGGAAATGTCGACCCAAGGATGGGTAGGGATCGGTTGAGGAGTGCATAGGCCGTGAGGATGCACCTTAAACTTAGCTCGCTTGCAAATGATGCATTGCTTGCAAAACATTTCTACCATTCTTTTCATCTTCGGCCAATAGAAGTGTTCCCTAAGGATGATCAAGGTCTCCTCAACTCCGAAATGCCCCATCAGTCCTCCACCATGGGCTTCTTTCAGCACTAACTCCCTTATTGACCATTGCGGAATGCAAAGCCGCCTATCTTTGAATAAGAACCTGTCATGGATGTAGAATTGGCTATACACTCCCTTGCCGTGTTCTTTGAAACAATCCTTCAATCCTCCATTGTAGTGATCAAAGGATGTCTTCGAGATAAGGCGTCGGCGACTACATTCTCCTTCCCTTTCTTGTACTTGATTACATATGGGAATGTCTCAATGAACTCTAACCATTTAGAATGCCGCTTCTTAAGGTTGGTATGACCCCTCAAATGTTTCAAGGTCTCATGGTCTGTATGAATGACACACTCCTTGGCCAGTAGGTAATGTTTCCAAGTTTCCATCGCCCTTACTAATGCATAAAGCTCCTTATCATAGGTTGGATAGTTCAGTGCAGCTAGACACAATTTCTCACTGAAATAGGCCAGGGACTTCCCTCCTGGCGTGAGCACAGCTCCTATACTGATTCCCAAGACATCACAATCAACCTCAAAGGTTTGAGTGAAATCCGGTAAGGACAAGAGTGGTGCGTGAGTGAGCCAGTGCTTCAATTCCCTAAATGCCGCTGATTGTGGCTCTCCCCAACTGAACTCAACATTCTTCTTGACAACATCAGTCAATGGTGCGGCCATGGTGATGAAATCCTTCACAAACCTCCTATAGAAACTTGCTAACCAAAGAAAACTCCAAACTTGTCCGATGCTTGTCGGTGTTGGCCACTCTTCAATGGCTTTAATCTTCTCGTTGTCGACCTTGAGTCCTTGGCCACTAATTACAAAGCCTAATAAAATGAGCTCATCGGTGCCGAACACACACTTCTTGAGATTAGCGTACAACCCTTTCCCTCTAAGCATGCTCAAAACTTACTCAAGGTGGCTCACATGGTCTTCCATGCTCCTACTATAGATAAGGATCTCGTCAAAGTATACTACCACGAACTTGTTAAAGAATGGCCTTAATACGTGATTCATCAATCTCAGGAAAGTCGAGGGAGCATTGGATAACCTGAAAGGCATGACCTGCCATCCATATAGACCTTGCTTGGTCTTGAAGGTTGTTTTTCACTCATCGCCATCCTTCATCCGCACTTGATGATACCCGCTTCTTAGATCAATCTTGGAAAATTTAGTCAACCCACTCAACTCATCCAACATATCGTCTAACCGCGGAATGGCATAGCAGTACTTGATAGTAATATTATTGATAGCTCGGCAGTCCTCGCACATTCTCCAAGTACCATCCTTCTTAGGGACTAACAAGACTGGCACCGCACAAGGACTAAGGCTTTCCGTCACATAACCTTTGCTCAACAGATCTCCCACTTGTTTTTCTAACTCCTTATCTTCCTCGGGGTTGACCCTATAAGCTGGCCGATTTGGTCGAGGTACTCCAGGAATGAAGTCGATTTGGTGCTCTATGCCTCTTAGGGGAGGTAGTTCCATCAGGATCTCCTCCGGAAAGACATCCTCAAAATGTTTCAACAGCTGTTCTACCTTTGGGGGTATGTCCTCCTCCAAGGTACCGACACTCAAATTCTCCTTGAGTGTCATTAGCACAATACCACAAGTAAGATCATTAAGCGATTTCCTAACAACACTAGAATTTGTAAGGAAATTTCTTTTAGTGCTGGTTTCCTTTAATAGCTTAACTTGCATATTGTTTACTTGGTAGGTGATAAAGGAGTTACGTTAATTCGTTTGTTATCATGAACAAATGAGTACCGGTTTGTCCGGCCACAATGGGTTGTCCCTTTATCAAATTGCCAAGGCCGTCCCAAGAGTAGGTGGCTGGCTTGCATAGGTATATAATCACACAAGACTTGGTCTTGGTAAGTACCTATTCTGAAAAGGATCATGGCTTGCTCACTCACTTGAATTATAGTTTTATCATTTAGCCATTTGAGTTTATAGGGTTTTGGGTGGTGTGTGGTTTGGATACCGAGTTTCATAACCATATAAGAGCTCACCACATTAGTGCAGGAGCCCCCATCTATAATCAAGCCACACACCTTACCACTTACCGTACACCTGGTATGGAAGATGTTGTCTCTCTGATTGGAGTCGTCCGCCTCTTGGCTAGCGCTTAGGATGCGGCGGATCACAAGTATCTCCCCGGTTTCCAGTGGGGTTTCTTCTTCTTCCAGAGCCGCTATTGGCATAGGTTCCTCTACCTCTGGTGCTTCATGATGGCAGGTCAGATTGGTGATCATAACTTGTTGGTTCGGTCGCTTCCGGGCAAGGTCTTGCCGAGGTTTGGGTACCGGTACATGGTGTCAGGCTCGTCACTTTCTAGCCTCCATCCGGTCAACTAGGGCATCCAATCGCTGTATCTGGTCTTGAATAGTAAATAATATCTTTCCAGGATCTTGTGGACCAGGTGTTTCATCCATGCTAGGTGTTCCTACCGGACTAGTACTCAGGACAGGACGCTGTCAGCAAACTGGGTCGCGGTTGAGAGAACTAATCAAGGAATTTGTGATGCGGTCGACGGAAATGTCCGAGAACCTAAGCTGCGGTTAAGGAAATCTGCTAAGGAACTGGTCTGCGGTCGGTAGCGACTGGTCGAGAAAACTCGGAGGCGGTTGACGATGCTATCGAGAGAACTATCTAGAGACTGGACTACGGTCGGTAGCGACAGGTCGAGAAAAATCGGGAGCAGTCGACGATGCGGTCGAGAGAAATGGTCTCGGTAGTCGGGAGCAGTCGATGATGCGGTTGATATAAACTGGTTGAGGACTAGTACGGCACATGGACTTAGGCTCTCCACGTCCCATCCTTCTTTGGTACCAACAGAACTAGTACGGCACATGGACTTAGGCTCTCGCGGATATATCCCTTAGACATTAGCTCTTGGACTTGCGTCTCCAACTCCCTAGTCTCCGTGGGATTCATCTGGTATATAGGTTGGTTCGGTAAGGGCCAAGCCGGGCAATAGGTCAATCTGGTGCTCAATTCCTCGTAAAGGCAGCAAGCCCGGGGGTATCTCTTCCGAGAAGACGTCTTCAAACTGCTTAAGAAGCCTCATGACCTCGGCTGGCAACTCTAGATACTCTAACCCTGAAAACATGATCTCTTCGAAGATCATTAGTAGCACAGGTTTTTTTAATTCCAAATACTTCCCGACAACATTAGATGACACAAAGAGGTTAGTCTTACTTACTTGGGCGTCCTTGCTCATTTTGACTTGTAACTCATGTACCTCATGTGGTGTTAAAGGCGCGAGCGTGTACTTACGCTTGTGATGCGTGAGATATTTTGCTTCAGTCTTTTACCTCAAAGACCACACGACTACTGCAAGTGCACATTAAACGTATGTAGTATTTAAGGTTCGAATCCCACAAGGAGAGAAGATGTATTACAAACCTTATAGACCAAAGTATACCTAGAACTCAATATAATATTTGGTTGATTGTGTGTCACGGTAACAAGTATTGAAAGCAAGTAAAAGCAGTTATAAAGCAGTAAAGAGAAACGTTGGGCATTCAAGGGTCGCAGAAGGTTTAGAGATCTATCTATTCAAGTGAAACCTAAGACAATGCATTTTTATTTCCAAGTCTCGGACATACGAAACACTAATGAACGATTAACCTAATCTCTTAGAGATAATCATCTAAAATTCTTATACTCCATTACTCAACTCACGTAGGCAACGACAGATAGATCAAAGCATTATTAACGAGTTCGATTCTAGTCCATGAAGTCCTAAAGGTAAGTGGTATGTGCTTCCTATAACACAACATTCATCCAAGCTAGGTTCTAGCACTTAGGAAAGCGATTAGCAAAACCTAACTACCTATGATCAGAGCTATTTCATGATGCTAACTACATGCATTATAAGCAAACATTGATTGAAAGAACAGTATAAACCCATCACACAAGACTCAGATCTCGCCACTAAACCTATAGATCCATCGCCCCCTTTGATGGCCCCTTTAAACCCAACAATTAAACTACTCAAGCACACTTAAGGGAATCTTAAAAGCAAGGTTTAAATAATTCATAAGCATAAACTGAATAGATATAAGAATAAGGTTTAGAGATTACTTATGTAAAAAGGGTTTACAAGATGCAAACACTTTTCCTTAAGAACAGAAAATGAATAAGAGAAAGAGATGATGAACTTCAAGAACTTTGCAAGAGAGGGAAGGCGGCTGCTCGAACTTAGGGTTTTTCCAAGAACTCTCCTGAAGATCCTTCAAGTCATACGTTTAGAATTAGGTTAAGAATTTATTTATAGGCTTTGGAGTCAGTCTAGGGCTTCATTGGGCTGAGGAGATCATTTTAGGAAACCTTAGAGTCGGTTAACTTCAGACCGGTCATGAGCCTTATGACCGGTCGTGCTAAGAGGGGAGGCAACAGTCACGAGGTCCATGGCCGGTCGCGCCAAGAGGGTTCAGACCGGTCACGAAGGCTCGTAACTGGTCGTGATAGGGCTTCACTCATCGGATCATATCTTCCAGACGGCTGAAGGGATTGCATTGATTCTTATCCGAGGTGAATCTTCACACTTCTGGCTTTCCATAGACACCAAGAAATCAAAATTTGGGTATCAGGAAGTCCTTCAAAATGTCATACATTTGGTGGTCTGAAACAGTCTAAAAATGGGTTCTCCTCATCCTTTGGTCCATTTTGCCTTAAAACGTTCAAAACCTTCTTAAACCTGAAACAAGTGATAAATGGCTCTTTTACCAAGGTATAATACCAATCTATTCTCAAAAGCATAAGAAAATGATAGCTACAATAGGTAAAAATACGATGTTATCAACTCCCCCTGACTCAAACCTTTGCTTGCCCTCACGCGTCTAGACAAGTCAGGTACGGATACTCGGTGGTATCATTTCCTCCCTATTTTTGAGGATTTTTCCTCAAAACTTGGTGCATTCCTACATCCAGAGAAGTCAATTTAGTAGTATCTAGCAAAGGAGGGCTAAAAGACTTACTGGGATTGGTGCATTTGCGGTTTTCAAGCATATAGCCGAGACTCTTGAAGATTGTGATCTGCTCTTCGGTTCTGGATGTTGGTTGGCCGGGGTCTGAGTGGGATACGACTAAGTTTGAATATGTATCCATGATTGGTTTCCCGGTGGATCCAGTGTGTGAAACCAGCTCTAGAACTGGGGTTGGTCACGGGGTTCAGGCTCCTCTTCTATGTTGTGCCGGCTGCGCTTGGAGCTCACGGGTGTTGGGGATTCTTCATGAATCTGATGATATCCTTGGCAGCCTCTCTGTTCTTGGCCAAGAGGAGAGGTCTCCAATGTCGTTGTAGGAAGCGCTTCTAAGGACAAAGCTTCATTGGGTTTGGTAACTCCGAATGCACTAGCTTGATCGGAACCTACACTCACAACAACTTTGGAACCTGTTAATGCAGCATCTAAGGCAGGATGAATGAAGGAACCATTAGCATATGACTAGATTAGGAGATTTCTTTTTAAGCTAGCATCCCTAGATAATTTCACCTACATCTCATAAACTTGTGAGGGAGTTAGAGGGATAAGACTAATTCGTTTGCCCTATTCCACAAAAGAATAGTGGTTAGTCCTACCACAATGAGTGGCACCCTTGTCAAACTGCCAAGGCCTCCCAAGGAGAAGGTGGCTAGCTTGCATGGGGACTATATCACAAAGGAATTGGTCCTTGTAAGTACCTATGCTAAAGGGTATAAGAGATTGTTCACTAACTTGAATCACGGTCTTATCATTCAACCACTTAAGCATATAAGGTTTTGGATGGCGTGTGGTATGGAGATTCATTTTCTTGATCATATAGGCACTTGCATCATTAGTGCGAGAGCCACCATCTACAATCAAGCCACACACTCTACCATTTACCGTGCACCAAGTATGGAATATGTTGTCGCATTGGGACAAATCATCCGGTGCTTGGTTGGTGTTTAGAATGTGGCGGATCACAAGGAGTTCTCCGTTGTCCGAATGTGCCACCTCTTCTTCTAAAGCTTCCTCTTCCTCAAGTGCTTTGGCCTTAGCCACCTCCTCTTCATCTTAGGATTCATACTCCCGATCATGAGTAATAATCATAGTGCGCTGGTTTGGACAGTCCCGAGCATAGTGGCCATGGCCTTGACATTTAAAGCATACAATGTCTCGGCTCCTAGCTGATGCTTGCTCTCTTTTTGGGTCTTGCCTCTGATCCCTTGGTTATTCTTGGACTCTTGGCTTGAACCTTTATTCTATGATGGCAGCACTTGGCCTTTCTTCCACCTTTGGCCTCGGTAAAGATATAGGCGACCAAGAAGGAGTGCCTTGCACTCTGCTCTGAGACACGATAGTGTTCTTTCTCCAGATTTGTTACTCAAATTGGATAGCCAAATGTAACAACTCCTCAAAGCCTCCATATGATTGCCTCTCTACTTTTCTCAAGATCCGGTCTTGTAGTCCATCTGGGAATTGTGCCATCAAGGTCTCTCTGGACTCGTCTAATTGCAACCGGTTGCAAAAGTGTTCAAACTCCTCGAAGTATTCTTCTACTGACTTGGTTCCTTGGATAAGATGTCGAAACATCTTCTGGAGATCCATGTGGTATAGAGGTGGAATGTACCGCCTTCTCATTACAAACTTCATGACTTCCCAACTTGGAATCAGATCCTCTCGGTTCCTTCTCCTTTCGGCTAAGTCACGATCCCACCATGTCAAGGCATGTTTAGTAAGCTGAGCGGTTGCGTATGCTACTTTCCTATCTTCCTCATAAGCATAACAATAAAAAATATGGTCCATCCACCTCTCCCAACTCGACTGGCAAAAGTGGGTGTCGTGAGTTTAAGACTTGGAACATGTGGCCTCAAGTTTAGTTCCTCTTATTCTGGATTACCCATATCAGCTCGTCTTCTGGCTTGCATCCTACGCGGTGGAGGCTAATTCACTTCCTCCTCGGACATAATCTAGTGAGCCGGTCCGGGTTGAGGGTCCAAAACCGGTACTTGGCGATTGGCTCGGTGGTTTCGAGCGTCAAGTCGGTCTAAGTGTTCCACAACACGTTAGAGTTGTGTTTGGAGTGCCACTAGTATGCCACCACGATCGGGAACCTCAGGTGGGTCTGCCATGATTTGTATCTAGCCAGGGCCTTTGGTATGGGTCGCGTCCGAGGATACGGTCACGGCTTAGAACTTTGGCCAAGACTTGATCACAACATGGAAAACTCGGTTCTACCAAGAATTTGGTCGGAGACGTGAGTTCTGGTCGTGAACCATAGAAGCTGGTTGTGGTATGCGAGATTTGGTCGAGGCACTTGGTCTCGGTTTGGTCTCGGTAGTTGGTCGCGGTCTATGGACTTGCCGAGAGTCTGGTACCTACGAGAACACAAACTGAAGTGAAAACCAAGCAGTTTCAAGACAAATCAAACAATAACTCACACACAATTATCAACTTGTAAAGCTCAATTAATAATCTTACTTAATTGAACTCAAGTAAAAGAGAAACTCTAAGATGCAAGGAAAAAGTGAAATCAAAAATAGTAAAAAGGAAAAAGTAAAAATTCAAAGATGGAAAGGTAACAAAGGTGAAAATCCAAATGGTAAAAATTAAAAGTAAAACATCTCAAAGTAAAAAGTAAAAAGGTAAATATGCAATGGTAAAAGTGAAACCGTGAATGGTAAAAAGTGAAAAGTGAAATGGTGAAAGTGAAAAAGGTGAATGGTAAAAGTAAATGGTAACTAGTAAATGGTGAATGCAAATGGTAAAAGGTAACAAGGTGAATGCATTGGATGAGGATATGATGATGCAAGGACTGATTTTCAAATTTCAAAAGCAATTCTCGCAAAAGGACAAGCAATGTACGAATAAAAGATGCCTTGTACGATTAAAATTCAACAATGATTGGATGAATGCTGAATGTATGAATAAAATGCACATGCGCAAATAGAAGATGGACAGGTGCAACTGATCTATTTTGAAATCAGTGACAGATCATGCAAAAGGAGAACGATGACAACGAGCAACCTAAGACCAATCAAAGATATTCAAACGCGGTTTGACCACACATTTGAAGTCTCCTTGACGACAAACAAGCTTGACTATATTAACCCTATGAGAAATGAATCAAAAAGCAATCTATTAAGAACAGCCAAAGAGCTTCAAGAATATTCAAACATGCGAGAACAACCTAAATGACAAAATTTTTATGATTCTCTAGAACAGATTGATGCAATGAACAATAAGAACGCAAAGGATAAGCAAGACATAAACTTTTTATGGTTTTTATGAAGTTTATGAAAAGAAAAATGCAACAAAACGAAACAGAACAATGCGAAATGCAAAGAAACAATTTATATGTTTTTATGCTTTAACGGATGCGAGGAACAACACAAATGCAAGAGATGAACAAAGCAATAACTTTTTATGGGGTTTATGAAGATTTAAGGAAAATGCAGGGATAACAAACAGAACAACAAAAGATGTTAAGAAGAGATTTTAATGGATTTTCAAAGAGACGGTGCAAAGGAGAAGAAGGAGATGCGAAGAACAACAAGATAAACAACAAACGAAAACAAGAGAGGATAGAGACGACCTAGTAGCGTGGGTCTTTGGCTCTGATCCCAATGACGTGATCCTGGATATGCTGACTTGGTCGTGGCTTGGTAAAAAATTGGATCTCACTTCCAATAGGTTGCCAAAGGGTGGATTTAATGGAATGAAGGTTATAGGAACAAGACTCTTGGCATCTCACTCCGAATCAGGTTTCTATGGGAAAAATGGAATAGATATGGAAACGGTTGGATAGTAACTTGCTCGGAATCTCTCTCCACGAATGGCTAACTGGTGGAATAGACCTCTCGTCTCAAGAGGGTGTCAATGGCATCTCACCAAAGATAAAAAGAGAATCGCTCTCTAAAGGTTTTACTTAAAAAAAATGGCTAACCTTACACAGATAAAGTTTCAACCTTTAAATATGCAAAGGAAGCTACACTTAAAGACCAGCGTGTCCCTAGACAAATGGGGTTATTCGCGGCTACATGCACACGCTTGGTAATAAGGTAAAGAGTGAAAATAGTAAAAATAGAATGAAAGAAGCTTTTGTAGCAAGGCAATCTCCTTAAGATAGTTTCATACTCCTTTGCTCGTCTCAGACTTGTCATGATGGTTACCAAGTGGAACAAGAAATGGAAGAAGGAGTATGAGCACCAACGCTAAATACCTTGTTAAAAACCTATTCGGTAAAACTCTCCGGAAAAACCCGAATAGGGAAAAAGAGTATACCGCATTGTCGACTTTTGTGCGCCCTCACCAACTTGTGGTGAGGGCGCTTGGTCCAATCCTTCCAAGGATGGCCAAGGCTCTCGGCTCTTGGAAGTCTTCAAGGCCTCCTCCTGGGTACGGTGCAATACTTCCTTGAATTGGCGAGTGATCTGGATTGGGGAACTGGTTGCAGATTGAGGAATAGTGCTTTTGGTCCTTGTACGGCTCCGGTCCCTTGTCATTTGCTCTTGGAATTGATCTTCCGGAAGTTGGCTCGGTGACTTGTACATCGGTCTCGGCCATGGGGCAGGTCACGCGTACGGACCGGTCGTGTACAGATACTCAGTTTGTATCACTAATCGTTGATCCTTTCGTTGCTTGACATCGAATGAACCCGGCTTAATTCATCAAATTTTTGTTATGAATCTCTACTTGCATACTTCTTCAGAAAAAAACGTAAAAACCATCAATAGTCTTAAGAAACAAAATAAGAAAAACATACCTAAGATAGAATGGTGATAGTGTTGTCTCGTCGTTGTCGATGTGGCCATGGTAGAGATCTTAGTCGTGGTGATCGGATGGTTAGAACTTCATGGTCGGAAGTCCATATGTGGTCATTAGAACGGACTAGAGGGATGGATGAATGTGGTGGAGCGGTTTCAGGAGAATGACCGTTCTGTGGAGGCTTGGCCGCACCGGTCGCACATGGTGTGGCCGGTCTAGGCGCTTGTGGTGCCATTGGTCACTAGAGGCTCAGCCAGTGATGGTTCGTCTCGTTCCTCTTTTGCGGCTCTTGTTCCTTCCATGGTTCTTGAAGTTTCCTTACCGCTTCCCAGTCATTAGCTTGGTCAACCTTGGCGGTTTGGCTGTTCTTGGCATTTTAGCCGTCCTCGGTGCTCGGCGGCGTTCGGCTGTTCATTGCGCCGTATGCGGCCTTCGGCATTCAGTAGTTTTGCTGTCGTTACGGGGCTCTGGATCGATCTATCTGTGTTGGATGGTCGATCTAGGAACTCTCGGCATTTCATCGTTTGACTAACGGCTCTCGGTATTTGGCCCTCGGTACCGGACGTTATAGCGGCTCGGGTCACGGCATGGGGTGCATAGGGCGCTGCAGGATGCGGTGCTCGACGTGGTTGGACACGGCTTGGGGTGCATAGAAAGCTAGGCCCTACGCGTCAGGATGTGATGCCAGACGCGTCAAGACGCAGCTTAGGAGGATACGGCTTGGCCAGGGGCATTGTACGTGGTACGTCGGCATGCGGTACGTGGTTTGCGGCACCGTGTATCTGGTACGGGATGCGGTACATGACACGGCTCTCGACTCGGCATTGGTAGCGGCACAAGACGCCGCACAGGACACGGCACGGTGTGTCCGGTACATGACTGCTCGGCATGGATCGCGACACACAATGCTGTATGGGGGCTACTGGTACTCGGCTCGACTCGGCACATTCGTAGGTCTTTGGAATGGGAAACTTGGCTCCTGACTCTTTGGCATAGCCTTAGAACATGAACAAGCTAGGCACCGGTTACAACGGTCATGACCGGTCTTGTCCTCCTTGGTGCCACCGGTCATGGGCCTCGTGACTGGTCTTGTTTTCCTTGGCTCAACCGGTTACGGCTGTTGTGACCGGTCTAGCCCCTATTCACACCATCGATCACGGGTGTTGTGACTGGCCTGGCTCCTCGTCTCTCAACCGGTCACACGCCTTGTAACCGATTCAGATGCTTGGCTCGGCTCGGTGGGGACTCTCGGCAAGGGTCACGGGTCGCGACCAATCCATCGCCTTCTGTAGAGGACAGTATGACGTGCTTGCCACCAAGACTAACTTTGATCCTCTACTTTCCGTCTTTTTGTTCTTTTCTGTTTTCTTGTTTTCTATTTTCTTTTCTTATTTTTATAAAACCTGAAATGCAAAAAACAAAACAAAAATGACAAAAGCAAAATAAAACTAAAACAAAAAAAAATGAAAAAAAAAAAACTTACAAGTGGGTTGCCTCCCACAAAGCACGCTTGTTGAACGTCGTTGGCTCGACGGTTATGCCTTTTTAGGCGGATTAGGATGAATCACTTGTCCTTAGACAAACAACCTGGAATTTGGATTCCTGATCTTCACTCCTCGTAAAGTAGCGCGGTCGCGCACGAGAGAGTAGATCCTCGAGTCGCTTGTTCAGACTCGTCATCTCGTCGCATAGCTCACCACACTTTTCGAATGAATTTGGAGAGACATCTCTATCTGGTCTACAGATAGATTTCTGCGCCTTACAAGTTCCTTCTTGGTATCTAGACGTAATCCCCAAAAGTTGGTCCTTGTTTCTGATCCCCAATTCCAAACTTGTGATGCGGCATCCAAGTCCCCAAACTCTTCCTTCAATCGTATCAATCCTTTCTTGTATTGTCTTTATGCTTAGCTTTTGGTTCTCTACGCATTCCTTCATCAAGTTCTCAAGTCTTTCTTCTTAACTTCTCAGTCTGGAAAGGGCATTATCATAATCTTGGAAAATTTGATGTAGAAGACGTACCTTGAAGTGGTTTCCAGGAAACCGGATTTGGTTACAAACGGCTCTCCTTGGGTAAGGAGTTTGAAAACGGGGGTGGTGTTGGTGGTGTGGTGATGGTCTCCAGGGGCCATGACTTCCGTAAGGTGCTAGAGGTGGTCGTCTAAAGTTTTTTTGGCTTTGAGCTTTTTCTTGGTTATGAAATCGCCAAAAATTATTATTTTCGGCCATGCCTTCAAACGTGACTCTAGTGGCCATGCAACATCAAACTTCCCTAAGGTCTTCTTCCCTTTTTCCCTCAGCGGATAGATCATCAAACTCAGCATTTTCCCTAGAAAAGTCTTCTAAGCAGTTCTCAATAGCTCTTTCCTCATAGTACGCTTCCTCGCAATCGGTTGGATAGTCTTCTTCTCTAGACCATTCTGGTTTCTCGGGCTGATCCGTGAGTTTTTCTTCCTGTGCTCTATCCTTTTCGTCTTGCTCACAGGCTTCATATGCCTGATCATCCTTCCACTTTGAATACTCAATTGGATCATTGAAACCTTGTTGCAAAGCTCCAATCTTCCATTCTAGATGCTCCTCCACGTCATTGATCTTATATCCCTTAGGCCGCGTTCTATGAGATTTGGTCGTTGTCAATGGAATGTCCGAGACTTGGTACCTAACAAAACATACAAGTAACAAACTGAAAACTGAAAATAAAATTCAAAAGTTAAAAAGGTAAAAGTAAATATGAAATGGTAAAAAAGGTGAAACCGTAAATAAAAGTAAAAAGTGAAATTGTTAAAAGTTAAAAAGGTAAATGGTAAAAGTGAATTGGTAAATATGCAATGGTAAAGATGAATGTAAATGATAAAAGGATAAAAGAGAATGCGCGTGAATGGATGAGGATGCAAGGACAACTTTCAAATTTCAAAGGCACAAGCAACTTCACAAAATTCAAAACATGGACGAATAAAAGATGCCTTGTACGATTGAAATCTAACGATCAGGTGCTAATGATTGAGTGAGGTGGATTGTACGATTAAAATGCACTTGTGGTATATGGGACAGATGCAACAGATCTATTTGCAAACAAGAACAGCTCACACAAAATGCCAAACTAGACAGCTCACACAACCTAAGACCAAAACAATTATTCAGACGCGGAATTTGAATCCACACGTGTGAGGTCTTTGCTTTGACCGAACAACCTTGACCAGATTATTCCTAATGCGAGATGAATCAAAAAGCAAACATTGAAGAACAGCTCAAGAACATTCAAACATGCGAAGAACAAGGATGATGCAACAACAAGCCAAATGACAAACTATTATGATTTTCTAAGACAGATTGATGCAACGATCCTATCCAAAGAGATAACACAACCAAAGATGATATTTTTATGGTTTTTAAAACATAAAAAATGCAATGAACGAAAGAGAACAAGATGAACACAAGAGACAACGATTTTTATGTATTTATGGTTTTTAAATAAGAAGAAGGCAAACGGAAGATGAGAAAAATGGATGAACGAAAAGATAACAAAGATAAGGATGAGAACAACCTGGTGATTAGGAGCTTTTAGCACTAATACCAATGACGTACACACGAATGGGCTGGTGCGGACACGGTCGGAGACAATGAGGCTGTCACGACCAACTTGGCTAAGATGAGGGAAAAGGATGGAAGCAATGGTTTTTTAATAGAAGGAACTCGGCCTCGCACTCCGTTATAACTCTAAAAGATGAAATGGATAGAAGCGAAAGAGGTTTGAAAACTAAGCTACTCGGAATCTTACTTTGTAGCCTCGCTCTCGATGGATAGACTCTCCTACTAAGAACCTGGTTATAAGCAAAAAGAGTTTCTAAGCGCATCTCACACTTAGATGAAATGAGCATCTCACTCAAAGGTTTTATGGATACAAACGGCTAACTGATAACATCGTATTTTAGCCCACTTTTCCTATGTTTTTATCAGGTTTCTTAAAAATAAAGCAAGTGATTATGGATACTTCGAAGGCATTTCCCACCATTTGAGCCTCTAGGAGTTATTCATGAGTTTTTGAGCAAAATGGACAAAAAGACAAAACAAAACCCGTTTTTGGACATTTGCAGACCGCAAGAAGTACGACATCATTTAAGGAACTTCCCGATACCCAATTTGGGAGTTCCTTGTGGCTATGGAAAGCCAGAAGTGTCAAGATTCACCTCGAACAATAATCAATGCAATCCCTTCAGCCGTTTGGGAGATACGTTTCGTTTAGTGAAGCCATGTTGAGACCGGTCACAAGAGCCGCGACCGGTCAGAGCCCTCTTAACGCGACCGTTCATACATGGCCGTGACCAGTGCCTCCTCTCATGGCATGACCGGTCACAAGGTGTTGTGACCGGTCCTGAATGTCTTGACCCTGGCACTTAATGAAACTACGAAGTTTTGTTCTGAAATCCCTAATTCGGTTTCCTAAGCCCAAACCCCAATAAATACTCCTCCTAAACCTAATATCTGCGTTTGGAACCCTAAACACAATCAAGAGAACCGACTTCAGAATTCCAGAGACAAGAGCCGCCTCCTCCAAGAGCCCCTCTCGCCGCCCTAAAGTCTTTGAAGCCGAGCCTCCTATATTAAAGTTCCATCACCTTTATGTTTGCCTTGTGGGAGACAAGTTATCTTCAGTGACATTTATAGAGAAGTTTCTTTTGAACCCTTTTGATATATTTGAATCGTTTATAATGTTGTTTTCTATGATATTTATTTCGTTTCTTTGCATCATGAGCGAGTTGATCTCTCTGTTTGGTTTCATGGGGTGATTCAAGGGTAATTCATAGTTAGATTCATTTAGGTTGTTAGATCCCGATTTTATTCACATGTTAGGTATATCTTGGGACATCTTTAACTTAATGCATGTTGCTTGAACTGATCACCAAGCGCTAAGCTTAGAGAATATGAGCATCAACCGTGTAAACCTAGCTCTCGGACATAGTGTTACCGAAGCCTCGCACCGTGGCCTGCAAAACTTGAGTCATGGAGCTTTGTGAACTTATCAAACTCGTTAGTAATGCTTTGATACATGCGTCGTTACATGCGTGAGTTGAGTAATGGAGTACGAGGATTTTAAAATTTCATTCTATCAACCATCGTTTGTTAGTTCATTCGTGTTAGTAGTTGAGAACCTAGGCTAAAACATTAGTTACTTGCATATAATCCTACATTCCAAATTCATTTAGAACCATGAAGACCCTAAGATAACCCTAGGCGCCCAACGCTTCCTCTCATTAATTTACAAACAACTTTATTTGCTTTCTTTTTTTACTAGTTACTCATTAGAAAAAAACCAAAACAAACCCCTTTCATATCATTGTCTTAGCCTGAACTCTTTCATTGCATTCATTCCATTTTAGCTAGTACTCTCTGTGGGATCGATCCTTAAATACTACATACATTTAACTGTGCACTTGTAGTAGTCGTGTGTTTATTTTGAGGTAAAGAATTGAAGCATAAAATCACACGCATCAAGCTTTTTGGCGCCGTTGTCGGGGATTTACTAGCTGCCCATTGAATTAGATAAGATTTCTCGTCTAAGATACTTTGAATTTTTTATTTGAATCTTTCAATTTTCTTTTACTTTTCTTTGTTTCTTAATAACCTCTTTGTTCCCTTTTAGTTTCTGTCTTTGGATCCTTACAGTGTGATATGCTTAAATTATCCCTTAGAGCTACTCTCTCAAATGAAGAGATCACGGTAGTACTTAGGGGTCGAATCCACAAAGACTCTCAGGCTTCACAATAGACTGTTTTGTTTCGAATTCAGCTAAGCAGTAAATGTTTATTGAAATAACAATGCATAAAATAAATAAGAGGATATAATCAATGGGGGGAAAGCATCAGGTCTAGGGAACTTCTCAGGAAATCAATCAAAGCAGATTAAACAACAGGTCAAGATCTAATTAAGAATCGCTCTAGAACTCAAATCACTAATATATAGCTAACCAACTGTCATTGCGAGAACTATCTATGACATAAACTAAGAGACCAACTGTCATTGCGAAACTTAAGGTCTAGACAAGCTTTATGTGCAGGTTCGATATGTTCACAAGTTAACTAATCCAACTGTCGTTGCAATTATCTAACATGCTCACTAGGATTAGTTCAGATCTCAAATTACACCGTCATGTCAATTTAACAACCTAATATCATACTTCTAGGTGATCAAGCTAGAATCAGCATTAACTACAATCCTAGATGAAGAACTAACGAGTTTGAATCTTAACAAGTGTTAAACCTAATAAATCATGAAATCCTTTGTGAGAATCTTAACTAGGGATCTACTCAGACATATCAAATGAAACACAAGACATAGCTGAAATAGATATCATATAAAACTGAATAAAAGAAGGAATATAAAACAGGGGTTCAAGATCTTCTCTCAAGAAGTACAAGTAGCAAGAAAAGCCACAAGCTCTATAGTCTCTCCAAACAAAGCAAAAAGCAAAGATAAAGATAGGATCCAAGATACCTAATCATAAACCTAAAAACCAAATAAACAGTCTAAAACATGAGCTGGGTCTCTTTTGTAAACTTTTGGAACTTCTGGAGTAAAGCTGCAAATCTTCAGAACTTGATAAATTCCGCATGAGTGCTTGACGACGGGTGTCGAGCAACACCAATGGTGGTGTCGATCGACACCATTGATCACTAAAAGCACCGACTTCGTCTTCTCAGCTACAAAGGCTCCATATGCTCCATAATCGTCCAAAATATCCCCAACACATGCAAACTTGTAAAAGACTCGAAAGACACAGTTAAGACTAGATTATATACTTATATCATGGCTTAAAACCGGTAAAAACCATGATATATAAACTCCCGCAGACTTAGCTTTTGCTTGCCCTCAAGCAAAACAGAAAACTAAACAAGAGAAAGAAGTTTGAAAACACAGAAACTCATTTCGCCATAAGAGCACCACACTCACATTCACCTCAGTAATCCACTAAAAAATCTAACCTGAAAGGATCTAGACCACCATGTACTTCACCGTAGATGTTCACAGCTTCCCCGATTCAACCCATAATTCCATAGCATAGTCAACAATTCCTTCATCGCCAGGTCTCATCTCTGATCTCGATGGCAAGGACCTTCTATACTCTTTCATGGGAAATTTTCTTATCCCTCACTTCCAACTTTGCGAGATCATCTCAATCTCAAGTAAAGTAATGAGGTCACGAGAAATTTTCCTTCCCCTTTACTAAAGAGAGAATCATATCATCTTTTATGCTCTTTTCTTTTCTTTGGGATAAGGGAGAGGAGTCCCGCTTTTATTTGTTTACATAAATTGTCTTGTCTGGTATGAACGATGAGTAAAACCCCAGATCACCTGTCACATTGATGAGGTAAAAGAACTGACAGAAATTGGCTCGGTGTTAGTGGATTTCTGCTGGAAATATGGGCGTCTCAAGTCTACTATTAAGCCTTTGGTTTTTTCATTTGTCTCAGCAGATGCCAGTCAAGCTTGAATCAAATGGTCACTTAAGTTCCTGAAAATGTGATGGTTTCCACGAAAAATCGTAGTTTCGTGGACTGGTTTTGACTCGGTAAAACAGACTCAACTGACTCATAAGAAAACAAAAGATTATGTTAGTAACTACCTCCCCAAGACTTGAAGAACACTGTCCCCAGTGATGCCAAACCAGAGATTGGTAAACAAAAGAAATGGAACAAGCTAGAATCAGAATTATTAAGACTTATCCGTTGGTGGGTGTTGGTGTTGTGATCAAAGGGTGATGTTCCAAGAATCCTAAAGGCTGTGTTAAAGTTGTGGAATCTATAGAACAAAACTCAAAAGCACCATCATAATCATAAAAGCATGGTTAAACAAGTTCAAAATCAAGACTCAAATAATAAACTGACGCTAAACAAAATAAAAATAACATAAGTTCAAACTAAAAGAAAAACAAAAACAAAAGAGAAAAAGGGAAAAGAAACTAGTCTCATCGGACTCATCCTCAGTGATGGCTGAACGTGAGGGAACTGGGATCGGCTGAGGAGCGGGCACGTCATGGCGATGAGATGAGCGAACGCACCCACAGCAGGATAGGGTGGAAATGGCATCCCAGATGCTCTGAAAGCTGTCGACGACGTACCTCTGAAAAACTGCCGACTCCATGGGAACAGGTGGTGCGACTGGAATCTGAGGAAATGGGGCCGAGGATGGATGACTGAAATATGGGATCTGGTCATCCCCAGTGGTGGGAGGAGCGGCACTAGAAGAAGAACCATGACAATGTCGGGTAGGTGGTGCTGCACGGAGGTCGGTGGATGATGGCCGGAAACAGAGCTGCTTTGGGTAGTCAGTGATGGTGGTGATAGAAGTGTTGGGCAACTAAACCATGTGTGCCCCTACCTCATCGCGAACAACTCCTAACTTCACCCCCGGAAACTCCTATGAGATTCAAAGAAGTACATGAAGTGTGGGATAAGGTATAATGCTTGTTTCTTACCTGGGCTTTATTCTCCACCTAGGTAGCATGCTTTAACACGCCACTAAGAGTCCTAATAGGCTCAATCTCAGCCTTTGACGATATTTCATCACTCAGTCACTGTACAAAGCCTACAATGGCTCCCTGTTGCGGCTCTAGACAATCGCCAAGCAATTGTGAGAGATCCTACTCCATTGTGTACACTTCAACAGTTCTATTCACTCTCCTTTGTATTTTGAATGGTTATAACCCTATTTTTGGGATTATCAGCCTGTAAGTGGCCAAATCCTTGTCAATCAAAGCATTGCTTCTTCATATTCACATCATTAGGTGTTGGTTTAGCCTTAATATGTGTCTTCATGATACAAGTCCCAACTTCTCCCTCAGAAACTCCTATGAGATTCAAAGAAGTACCTGAAGTGTAGGATAAGGTATACTGCTTGTTTCTTACCTTGGCTTTCTTCTCCACCTAGGTAGCATGCTTTATCACGTCTTCAAGAGTCTTAATAGGCTGAATCTCAGCCTTTGACGATATTTCTTCACTCAATCATTGTACAAAGCCTACAATGGCTCCCTGTTGTGGCTCTAGACCATCGCCAAGCAATTGTGAGAGATCCTACTCCATTGTGTACATTTCAACAGTTCTATTCACTCTCCTTTTTATTTTGAATGGTTATAACTTCGTTAATTGGACTATCAGGTTGTAAATGGCCAAATCCTTGTCTATCAAAGCATTGCATCTTCATATTCTCGTCCTTAGGTGTTAGTTTAACCTTAATATGTGTCTTCATGATACAACTCCCAACTTCACCCTCGGAAACTCCTATGAGATTCAAAGAAGTACATGAAGTGTGGGATAAGGTATAATGCTTGTTTCTTACTTGGGCTTTCTTCTCCACCTAGGTAGCATGCTTTATCACGCTACTAAGAGACCTAATAGGCTGAATCTCAGCCTTTGACGATATTTCATCACTCAATCATTGTACAAAGCCTACAATGGCTCCCTGTTGTGGCTCTAGACCATCGCCAAGCAATTGTGAGAGATCCTACTCCATTGTGTACACTTCAACAGTTCTATTCACTCTCCTTTTTAATTTGAATGGTTATAACTTCGTTAATTGGACTATCAGGTTGTAAATGGCCAAATCCTTGTCTATCAAAGCATTGATTCTTCATATTCTCGTCCTTAGGTGTAGGTTTAACCTTAATATGTGTCTTCATGATACAACTCCCAACTCCACCCTCGGAAACTCCTATGAGATTCAAAGAAGTACATGAAGTGTGGGATAAGGTATAATGCTTGTTTCTTACCTGGGCTTCATTCTCCACCTAGGTAGCATGCTTTAACACGCCACTAAGAGTCCTAATAGGCTCAATCTCAGCCTTTGACGATATTTCATCACTCAGTCATTGTACAAAGCCTACAATGGCTCTCTGTTGCGGCTCTAGACAATCGCCAAGCAATTGTGAGAGATCCTACTCAATTGTGTACACTTCAACAGTTCTATTCACTCTCCTTTGTATTTTGAATGGTTATAACCCTATTTTTGGGGTTACCAGCCTGTAAGTGGCCAAATCCTTGTCAATCAAAGCATTGCTTCTTCATATTCACATCATTAGGTATTGGTTTAGCCTTAATATGTGTCTTCATGATACAAGTCCCAACTTCTCCCTCAGAAACTCCTATGAGATTCAAAGAAGTACCTGAAGTGTAGGATAAGGAATACTGCTTGTTTCTTACCTTGGCTTTCTTCTCCACCTAGGTAGCATGCTTTATCACGTCTTCAAGAGTCTTAATAGGCTGAATCTCAGCCTTTGACGATATTTCTTCACTCAATCATTGTACAAAGCCTAAAATGGCTCCCTGTTGTGGCTCTAGACCATCGCCAAGCAATTGTGAGAGATCCTACTCCATTGTTTACATTTCAACAGTTATATTGACTCTCCTTTTTATTTTGAATGGTTATAACTTCGTTAATTGGATTATCGGGTTGTAAATGGCCAAATCCTTGTCTATCAAAGCATTGCATCTTCATATTCTCGTCCTTAGGTGTTGGTTTAACCTTAATATGTGTCTTCATGATACAACTCCCAACTTCACCCTCGGAAACTCCTATGAGATTCAAAGAAGTACCTGAAGTGTGGGATAAGGTATAATGCTTGTTTCTTACTTGGGCTTTCTTCTCCACCTAGGTAGCATGCTTTATCACGCCACTAAGAGTCCTAATAGGCTGAATCTCAGCCTTTGACGATATTTCATCACTCAATCATTGTACAAAGCCTACAATGGCTCCCTGTTGTGGCTCTAGACCATCGCCAAGCAATTGTGAGAGATCCTACTCCATTGTGTACACTTCAACAGTTCTATTCACTCTCCTTTTTAATTTGAATGGTTATAACTTCGTTAATTGGACTATCAGGTTGTAAATGGCCAAATCCTTGTCTATCAAAGCATTGATTCTTCATATTCTCGTCCTTAGGTGTAGGTTTAACCTTAATATGTGTCTTCATGATACAACTCCCAACTTCACCCTCAGAAACTCCTATGAGATTCAAAGAAGTACATGAAGTGTGGGATAAGGTATAATGCTTGATTCTTACCTGGGATTTATTCTCCACCTAGGTAGCATGCTTTAACACGCCACTAAGAGTCCTAATAGGCTCAATCTCAGCCTTGACGATATTTCATCACTCAGTCATTGTACAAAGCCTACAATGGCTCCCTGTTGCGGCTCTAGACCATCGCCAAGCAATTGTGAGAGATCCAACTCCATAGTGTACACATCTACAGTTCTATTCACTCTCCTTTTTATTTTGAATGGTTATAACTTCGTTAATTGGACTATCAACTTGTAAATGGCCAAATCCTTGTCTATCAAAGCATTGCCTCTTCATATTCTCATTCTTAGGTGTTGGTTTAACCTTAATATGTGTCTTCATGATACAACTCCCAACTTCACCCTCGGAAACTCCTATGAGATTCAAAGAAGTACCTGAAGTGTGGGATAAGGTATAATGCTTGTTTCTTACCTTGGCTTTCTTCTCCACCTAGGTAGCATGCTTTATCACGCCACTAAGAGTCCTAATAGACTGAATCTCAGCCTTTGACGATATTTTATCACTCAATCATTGTACAAAGCCTACAATGGCTCCCTGTTGTGGCTCTAGACCATCGCCAAGCAATTGTGAGAGATCCTACTCCATTGTGTACACTTCAACAGTTCTATTCACTCTCCTTTTTAATTTGAATGGTTATAACTTCGTTAATTGGACTATCAGGTTGTAAATGGCCAAATCCTTGTTTATCAAAGCATTGATTCTTCATATTCTCGTCCTTAGGTGTAGGTTTAACCTTAATATGTGTCTTCATGATACAACTCCCAACTTCACCCTCGGAAACTCCTATGAGATTCAAAGAAGTACATGAAGTGTGGGATAAGGTATAATGCTTGTTTCTTACCTGGGCTTTATTCTCCACCTAGGTAGCATGCTTTAACACGCCACTAAGAGTCCTAATAGGCTCAATCTCAGCCTTTGACGATATTTCATCACTCAGTCATTGTACAAAGCCTACAATGGCTCTCTGTTGCGGCTCTAGACAATCGCCAAGCAATTGTGAGAGATCCTACTCAATTGTGTACACTTCAACAGTTCTATTCACTCTCCTATGTATTTTGAATGGTTATAACCCTATTTTTGGGGTTACCAGCCTGTAAGTGGCCAAATCCTTGTCAATCAAAGCATTGCTTCTTCATATTCACATCATTAGGTATTGGTTTAGCCTTAATATGTGTCTTCATGATACAAGTCCCAACTTCTCCCTCAGAAACTCCTATGAGATTCAAAGAAGTACCTGAAGTGTAGGATAAGGTATACTGCTTGTTTCTTACCTTGGCTTTCTTCTCCACCTAGGTAGCATGCTTTATCACGTCTTCAAGAGTCTTAATAGGCTGAATCTCAGCCTTTGACGATATTTCTTCACTCAATCATTGTACAAAGCCTAAAATGGCTCCCTGTTGTGTCTCTAGACCATCGCCAAGCAATTGTGAGAGATCCTACTCCATTGTTTACATTTCAACAGTTATATTGACTCTCCTTTTTATTTTGAATGGTTATAACTTCGTTAATTGGATTATCGGGTTGTAAATGGCCAAATCCTTGTCTATCAAAGCATTGCATCTTCATATTCTCGTCCTTAGGTGTTGGTTTAACCTTAATATGTGTCTTCCTGATACAACTCCCAACTTCACCCTCGGAAACTCCTATGAGATTCAAAGAAGTACCTGAAGTGTGGGATAAGGTATAATGCTTGTTTCTTACTTGGGCTTTCTTCTCCACCTAGGTAGCATACTTTATCACGCCACTAAGAGTCCTAATAGGCTGAATCTCAGCCTTTGACGATATTTCATCACTTAATCATTGTACAAAGCCTACAATGGCTCCCTGTTGTGGCTCTAGACCATCGCCAAGCAATTGTGAGAGATCCTACTCCATTGTGTATACTTCAACAGTTCTATTCACTCTCCTTTTTAATTTGAATGGTTATAACTTCGTTAATTGGACTATCAGGTTGTAAATGGCCAAATCCTTGTCTATCAAAGCATTGATTCTTCATATTCTCGTCCTTAGGTGTAGGTTTAACCTTAATATGTGTCTTCATGATACAACTCCCAACTTCACCCTCAGAAACTCCTATGAGATTCAAAGAAGTACATGAAGTGTGGGATAAGGTATAATGCTTGATTCTTACCTGGGATTTATTCTCCACCTAGGTAGCATGCTTTAACACGCCACTAAGAGTCCTAATAGGCTCAATCTCAGCCTTGACGATATTTCATCACTCAGTCATTGTACAAAGCCTACAATGGCTCCCTGTTGCGGCTCTAGACCATCGCCAAGCAATTGTGAGAGATCCAACTCCATAGTATACACATCTACAGTTCTATTCACTCTCCTTTTTATTTTGAATGGTTATAACTTCGTTAATTGGACTATCAGGTTGTAAAAGGCCAAATCCTTGTCTATCAAAGCATTGCTTCTTCATATTCTCGTCCTTAGGTGTTGGTTTAACCTTAATATGTGTCTTCATGATACAACTCCCAACTTCACCCTCGGAAACTCCTATTAGATTCAAAGAAGTACCTGAAGTGTGGGATAAGGTATAATGCTTGTTTCTTACCTTGGCTTTCTTCTCCACCTAGGTAGCATGCTTTATCACGCCACTAAGAGTCCTAATAGACTGAATCTCAGCCTTTGACGATATTTTATCACTCAATCATTGTACAAAGCCTACAATGGCTCCCTGTTGTGGCTCTAGACCATCGCCAAGCAATTGTGAGAGATCCTACTCCATTGTGTACACTTCAACAGTTCTATTCACTCTCCTTTTTAATTTGAATGGTTATAACTTCGTTAATTGGACTATCAGGTTGTAAATGGCCAAATCCTTGTTTATCAAAGCATTGATTCTTCTTATTCTCGTCCTTAGGTGTAGGTTTAACCTTAATATGTGTCTTCATGATACAACTCCCAACTTCACCCTCGGAAACTCCTATGAGATTCAAAGAAGTACATGAAGTGTGGGATAAGGTATAATGCTTGTTTCTTACCTGGGCTTTATTCTCCACCTAGGTAGCATGCTTTAACACGCCACTAAGAGTCCTAATAGGCTCAATCTCAGCCTTTGACGATATTTCATCACTCAGTCATTGTACAAAGCCTACACTGTTGCGGCTCTAGACAATCGCCAAGCAATTGTGAGAGATCCTACTCCATTGTGTACACTTCAACAGTTCTATTCACTCTCCTTTGTATTTTGAATGGTTATAACCCTATTTTTGGGATTACCAGCCTGTAAGTG
This sequence comes from Barbarea vulgaris, assembly GCA_963667165.1. Lineage (NCBI taxonomy): Eukaryota > Viridiplantae > Streptophyta > Magnoliopsida > Brassicales > Brassicaceae > Barbarea > Barbarea vulgaris. Next base: position 16,886,367 of record OY763893.1, on the reverse strand, counting down.
GCCAAATCCTTGTCAATCAAAGCATTGCTTCTTCATATTCACATCATTAGGTGTTGGTTTAGCCTTAATATGTGTCTTCATGATACAAGTCCCAACTTCTCCCTCAGAAACTCCTATGAGATTCAAAGAAGTACCTGAAGTGTAGGATAAGGTATACTGCTTGTTTCTTACCTTGACTTTCTTCTCCACCTAGGTAGCATGCTTTATCACGTCTTCAAGAGTCTTAATAGGCTGAATCTCAGCCTTTGACGATATTTCTTCACTCAATCATTGTACAAAGCCTAAAATGGCTCCCTGTTGTGGCTCTAGACCATCGCCAAGCAATTGTGAGAGATCCTACTCCATTGTGTACATTTCAACAGTTATATTCACTCTCCTTTTTATTTTGAATGGTTATAACTTCGTTAATTGGACTATCAGGTTGTAAATGGCCAAATCCTTGTCTATCAAAGCATTGCATCTTCATATTCTCGTCCTTAGGTGTTGGTTTAACCTTAATATGTGTCTTCATGATACAACTCCCAACTTCACCCTCGGAAACTCCTATGAGATTCAAAGAAGTACCTGAAGTGTGGGATAAGGTATAATGCTTGTTTCTTACTTGGGCTTTCTTCTCCACCTAGGTAGCATGCTTTATCACGCCACTAAGAGTCCTAATAGGCTGAATCTCAGCCTTTGACGATATTTCATCACTCAATCATTGTACAAAGCCTACAATGGCTCCCTGTTGTGGCTCTAGACCATGGCCAAGCAATTGTGAGAGATCCTACTCCATTGTGTACACTTCAACAGTTCTATTCACTCTCCTTTTTAATTTGAATGGTTATAACTTCGTTAATTGGACTATCAGGTTGTAAATGGCCAAATCCTTGTCTATCAAAGCATTGATTCTTCATATTCTCGTCCTTAGGTGTAGGTTTAACCTTAATATGTGTCCCAACTTCACCCTCGGAAACTCCTATGAGATTCAAAGAAGTACATGAAGTGTGGGATAAGGTATAATGCTTGTTTCTTACCTGGGATTTATTCTCCACCTAGGTAGCATGCTTTAACACACCACTAAGAGTCCTAATAGGCTCAATTTCAGCCTTGACGATATTTCATCACTCAGTCATTGTACAAAGCCTACAGTGGCTCCCTGTTGCGGCTATAGACCATCGCCAAGCAATTGTGAGAGATCCAACTCCATAGTGTACACATCTACAGTTCTATTCACTCTCCTTTTTATTTTGAATGGTTATAACTTCGTTAATTGGACTATCAACTTGTAAATGGCCAAATCCTTGTCTATCAAAGCATTGCTTCTTCATATTCTCATCCTTAGGTGTTGGTTTAACCTTAATATGTGTCTTCATGATACAACTCCCAACTTCACCCTCGGAAACTCCTATGAGATTCAAAGAAGTACCTGAAGTGTGGGACACGGTATAATGCTTGTTTCTTACCTTGACTTTCTTCTCCACCTAGGTAGCATGCTTTATCACACCACTAAGAGTCCGAATAGGCTGAATCTCAGCCTTTGACAATATTTCACCACTCAATCATTGTACAAAGCCTACAATGGCTCCCAGTTGCGGCCTTAGACCTTCGCCAAGCAATTGTGAGAGATCCAACTCCATTTTGTACACTTCAATATTTCTATTCGCTCTCCTTTTTATTTTGAATGGTTATAACTTCGTTAATTGGACTATCAGCTTGTAAATGGCCAAATCCTTGTCTATCAAAGCATTGCTTCTTCATATTCTCATCCTTAGGTGTTGGTTTAAACTTAATATGTATCTTCATGATACAACTCCCAACTTCACCCTCGGAAAATCCTATGAGATTCATAGAAGTACCTGAAGTATGGGATAAGGTATAATGCTTGTTTCTTACCTTGGCTTTTTTCTCCACCTAGGTAGCATGCTTGATCACGCCACTAAGAGTCCTAATAGGCTGAATCTCAGCCTTTGGAGATATTTCATCACTCAATCATTGTACAAAGCCTACAATGGCTTCATGTTGCGGCTCTAGACAATCGCCAAGCAATTGTGAGAGATCCTACTCCATTGTGTACACTTCAACAGTTCTATTCACTCTCCTTTGTATTTTGAATGGTTATAACCCTATTTTTGGGATTATCAGCCTGTAAGTGGCCAAATCCTTGTCAATCAAAGCATTGCTTCTTCATATTCACATCCTTAGGTGTTGGTTTAGCCTTAATATGTGTCTTCATGATACAAGTCCCAACTTCTCCCTCAAAAACTCCTATGAGATTCAAAGAAGTACCTGAAGTGTAAGATAAGGTATACTGCTTGTTTCTTACCTTTGCTTTCTTCTCCACCTAGGTAGCATGCTTTATCAAGTCTTCAAGAGTCTTAATAGGCTGAATCTCAGCCTTTGACGATATTTCTTCACTCAATCATTGTACAAAGCCTACAATGGCTCCCTGTTGTGGCTCTAGACCATCGCCAAGCAATTGTGAGAGATCCTCCTCCATTGTGTACATTTCAACAGTTCTATTCACTCTCCTTTTTATTTTGAATGGTTATAACTTCGTTAATTGGACTATCAGGTTGTAAATGGCCAAATCCTTGTCTATCAAAGCATTGCATCTTCATATTCTCGTCCTTAGGTGTTGGTTTAACCTTAATATGTGTCTTCATGATACAACTCCCAACTTCACCCTCGGAAACTCCTATGAGATTCAAAGAAGTACCTGAAGTGTGGGATAAGGTATAATGCTTGTTTCTTACTTGGGCTTTCTTCTCCACCTAGGTAGCATGCTTTATCACGCCACTAAGAGTCCTAATAGGCTGAATCTCAGCCTTTGACGATATTTCATCACTCAATCATTGTACAAAGCCTACAATGGCTCCCTGTTGTGGCTCTAGACCATCGCCAAGGAATTGTGAGAGATCCTACTCCATTGTGTACACTTCAACAGTTCTATTCACTCTCCTTTTTAATTTGAATGGTTATAACTTCGTTAATTGGACTATCATGTTGTAAATGGCCAAATCCTTGTCTATCAAAGCATTGATCCTTCATATTCTCGTCCTTAGGTGTAGGTTTAACCTTAATATATATGTGTCTTCATGATACAACTCCCAACTTCACCCTCGGAAACTCCTATGAGATTCAAAGAAGTACATGAAGTGTGGGATAAGGTATAATGCTTGTTTCTTACCTGGGATTTATTCTCCACCTAGGTAGCATGCTTTAACACGCCACTAAGAGTCCTAATAGGCTCAATCTCAGCCTTGACGATATTTCATCACTCAGTCATTGTACAAAGCCTACAGTGGCTCCCTGTTGTGGCTCTAGACCATCGCCAAGCAATTGTGAGAGATCCAACTCCATAGTGTACACATCTACAGTTCTATTCACTCTCCTTTTTATTTTGAATGGTTATAACTTCGCTAATTGGACTATCAACTTGTAAATGGCCAAATCCTTGTCTATCAAAGCATTGCTTCTTCATATTCTCATCCTTAGGTGTTGGTTTAACCTTAATATGTGTCTTCATGATACAACTCCCAACTTCACCCTCGGAAACTCCTATGAGATTCAAAGAAGTACCTGAAGTGTGGGACACGGTATAATGCTTATTTCTTACCTTGGCTTTCTTCTCCACCTAGGTAGCATGCTTTATCACACCACTAAGAGTCCGAATAGGCTGAATCTCAGCCTTTGACAATATTTCACCACTCAATCATTGTACAAAGCCTACAATGGCTCCCAGTTGCGGCCTTAGACCTTCGCCAAGCAATTGTGAGAGATCCAACTCCATTGTGTACACATCTACAATTCTATTCACTCTCCTTTTTATTTTAAATGGTTATAACTTAGTTAATTGGACTATCAGCTTGTAAATGGCCAAATCCTTGTCTATCAAAGCATTGCATCTTCATATTCTCGTCCTTAGGTGTTGGATTAACCTTAATATGTGTCTTCATGATACAACTCCCAACTTCACCCTCGGAAACTCCTATGAGATTCAAAGAAGTACCTGAAGTGTGGGATAAGGTATAATGCTTGTTTCTTACTTGGGCTTTCTTCTCCACCTAGGTAGCATGCTTTATCACGCCACTAAGAGTCCTAATAGGCTGAATCTCAGCCTCTGACGATATTTCATCACTCAATCATTGTACAAAGCCTACAATGGCTCCCTGTTGCGGCCTTAGACCATCGCCAAGCAATTGTGAGAGATCCTACTCCATTGTGTACACTTCAACAGTTCTATTCACTCTACTTTTTTATTTTGAATGGTTATAACTTTGTTAATTGGACTATCAGGTTGTAAAAGGCCAAATCCTTGTCTATCAAAGCATTGCTTCTTCATATTCTCGTCCTTAGGTGTTGGTTTAACCTTAATATGTGTCTTCATGATACAACTCCCAACTTCACCCTCGGAAACTCCTATTAGATTCAAAGAAGTACCTGAAGTGTGGGATAAGGTATAATGCTTGTTTCTTACCTTGGCTTTCTTCTCCACCTAGGTAGCATGCTTTATCACGCCACTAAGAGTCCTAATAGGCTGAATCTCAGCCTTTGACGATATTTCATCACTCAATCATTGTACAAAGCCTACAATGGCTCCCTGTTGCGGCTCTAGACCATCGCCAAGCAATTGTGAGAGATCCAACTCCATTGTGTACACATCTACAATTCTATTCACTCTCCTTTTTATTTTAAATGGTTATAACTTAGTTAATTGGACTATCAGCTTGTAAATGGCCAAATCCTTGTCTATCAAAGCATTGCATCTTCATATTCTCGTCCTTAGGTGTTGGTTTAACCTTAATATGTGTCTTCATGATATAACTCCCAACTTCACCCTCGGAAACTCCTATGAGATTCAAAGAAGTACCTGAAGTGTGGGATAAGGTATAATGCTTGTTTCTTACTTGGGCTTTCTTCTCCACCTAGGTAGCATGCTTTATCACGCCACTAAGAGTCCTAATAGGCTGAATCTCAGCCTTTGACGATATTTCATCACTCAATCATTGTACAAAGCCTACAATGGCTCCCTGTTGCGGCCTTAGACCATCGCCAAGCAATTGTGAGAGATCCTACTCCATTGTGTACACTTCAACAGTTCTATTCACTCTACTTTTTTATTTTGAATGGTTATAACTTCGTTAATTGGACTATCAGGTTGTAAAAGGCCAAATCCTTGTCTATCAAAGCATTGCTTCTTCATATTCTCGTCCTTAGGTGTTGGTTTAACCTTAATATGTGTCTTCATGATATAACTCCCAACTTTACCGTCGGAAAATCCTATGAGATTCAAAGAAGTACCTGAAGTGTGGGATACGGTATAATGCTTGTTTCTTACCTTGGCTTTCTTCTCCACCTAGGTAGCATGCTTTATCACGGCACTAAGAGTCCGAATAGGCTGAATCTCAGCCTTTGACGGTATTTCATCACTCAATCATTGTACAAAGCCTACAATGGCTCCCTGTTGCGGCCTTAGACCATCGCCAAGCAATCGTGAGAGATCCAACTCCATTGTGTACACTGCAACAGTTCTATTCACTCTCCTTTTTATTTTGAATGGTTATAACTTTGTTAATTGGACTATCAACTTGTAAATGGCCAAATCCTTGTCTATCAAAGCATTACTTCTTCATATTCTCATCCTTAGGTGTTGCTTTAACCTTAATATGTGTCTTCATGATACAACTCCCAACTTTACCCTCGAAAACTCCTATGAGATTCAAAGAAGTACCTGAAGTGTGGGATACGGTATAATGCTTGTTTCGTACCTTGGCTTTCTTCTCCACCTAGGTAGCATGCTTTATCACGCCACTAATAGTACGAATAGGCTGAATCTCAGCCTTTGACGATATTTCATCACTCAATCATTGTACAAAGCCTGCAATGGCTCCCTGTTCCGGCCTTAGACCATCGCCAAGCAATTATGAGAGATCCAACTCCATTGTGTACACTTCAACAGTTCTATTCACTCTCCTTTTTATTTTGAATGGTTATAACTTCGTTAATTGGACTATCCGCTTGTATATGACCAAATCCTTGTCTATCAAAGCATTGCTTCTTCATATTCTCGTCCTTAGGTGTTGGTTTAACCTTAATATGTGTCTTCATGATACAACTCCCAACTTCACCCTCGGAAACTCCTATTAGATTCAGAGAAGTACCTGAACTGTGGGATAAGGTATAATGCTTGTTTCTTACCTTGACTTTCTTCTCCACCTAGGTAGCATGCTTTATCACGCCACTAAGAGTCCTAATAGGCTGAATCTCAGCCTTTGAAGATATTTCATCACTCAATCATTATACAAAGCTGATGTGGACATCCAAGAGGACCCTAACAAACAGACCAAGATACCACCACTAAGAGGAGGGCCGATGACACGAGCAAGAGCTAAGAGTTCGCAAGGGTTCAAGAAGGCCGTTAGCCTTTGGCTCGGTACGAACCAAATGGACATAAAAAAAGAGATCACCGAGCCAATAACACCTCCACTCACTCCCAATGATCAAGGAGTATCCACAAGTAATCTTGGAACACAAGCAAGCAACATTACTCCTCAAAACGAAGATTACTTGCACAACACGGAATGGCCTCTCATGCGGACAAAGAAAGTGATTTCACTCTTTGTCCTTTCATTGGCATGTTGAGGCATAAAGACATCACTAGGGATTGTACTCTTTTTCCTTGCCATTGGTTTTATCCCAAGAGGTTTTCCAAGGAAGGTTTTAACGAGGCAACAACCTAGTGGTGCAAGCGGTTTTCAAAGGTATTCTTTGAAGGGCCGAATTGATCAAGAAGCCCACCATGTTTCTAGTTCAGTTCTAAGCCTTAGAATGACAACCATGGAAGTCCACTTAAGCCCAATAAGGAGCTGGAGGCGCACCAGGAGTTGCCCTAACCATTTGAACCAAGCATCCACCTTAATGCTCCATTAGCGCCATGTTTTAAGGAACCTTTTTATTTGTTAAATGTTTTTGCTTTTAGCCATGTTTCATGGGCTTTGTTTGTGTATTGTTTATGTTCCTTGTTTGCTGTAGTTTGTCATATTTGTAACCTAGAGGTCGAGCCTATATAATGGACTCAACATCCTCAAGGAAAGATACACTTAAATATCAAACAACTCAGTTTTCTATCTAAGCTTTAATCGCTTAAACCTTTGTTCTCTCTACTTGTTTGTGCGAATCCCAGCAAGTGAAGGACCCCCAGTCGTATCACAAGACTTTCAATAGCTTGTGTGGCCGATTATCAATCCACAGACCCGCTCCTAAAGCCTTTGATTTCACCCTAGTTCCCGAACAGCAACCACACGGTCATTCGGAAACTTACCTTGTCCGAATCTTGTATCATTTTGGTATCAGAGCTGAAGATCCATCCACAACCACCAGGTTGTATCTATCTTTACTTGTTTTTATCCTTTACTTTCGTATCCTGCATTAGTTTTCTTTCCAAAACGAAAAACTCAAAAGAAAATTGTTTTTACCGATTGTTTCCTTCTCGTTTTACCTCTCCGTCTTGTTTTAATTTTCATAAATTCATAAAAACTCCTAAAAATATTCTGTCACTTTTTTTAGAATCTAGACTCATTATATAAAATATAAAAATTAAGTTTGTTAAATTGTTACTCGTTTCAATAATTTTTACTGAAATCATTTACTAGTTTACCGAATCGGATAAAATTTCGAGAATTTGTTCCCAACACTAAAACCCTTGTGTTTTTCAAATTCTTGCGAGGGACTATGGCTGAGAATGGACTAGAAACATTGGCCAGATCCATTGCTGACATGAGAGCAGACATAACTCAAAGATTTGGAGCTATTGAAGAGAGAATCATGCACATTGAGCACCCGCCAAGAAGGGCCCCGCCGCGGAATGACGAGCCAGCAAGAAACAATCCGCCACTAAGGATTAACCCTCCTCCAAGGCGCCAACATTTGGAGTCTGATGATGAACAAGAACCACCTGATCCTCAGAGAAGAGACCACTATGACCAACCACCCCGGCGAGACAATATCGATCCTAAACTCACCTTGCCAACGTTTGCGGGTCGAGTAGATCCTGATGCTTATCTAGATTGGGAAAAAAGGATGGACAGGATATTTGAGTGGTATGAGTATAGTGAACCAAAGAAGGTAGCCGTGGCAGCAGCACAACTCACCGAACATGCCTTGTCTTGGTGGGATAGAGAAGTTGCCGAGAGAAGACGGAACCGGTACGGCCAAGTAGACACATGGGCTGATATGAAGTTTTATTTCAAGAGAAGATACGTCCCACACCACTATCATCGTGAAATCCAGAGAAGATTTAGGCGACTAACTCAAGGAAGCAAATCCGTAGAAGAATACTACGATGAGTTTGAGACACTCAAGAACCGTCTAGAGCTAGACGATTCGGAGGAGTCCCTAATGGCACAATTTGTCGATGGGTTGCAAGAACGGATATCACAAAAGGTAGAGCTTCATCCATACCACCAAATGGATGAACTATTGCATTTGGCAATCCAAATCAAACAACAAGGGAAGTGCAAGGCCTCAACGAAACAAGTGAACCCTCAAACGTACGGCGCACGTAACAGACGATTTCAACCGCGAGACCGAGCCAAGTCCGTAGAGATCGAGTCAAGATTCAAAGGAAAAAGCCCTGAGACATCTAAGGCCCCGAGAGCTGAGTCTAGTCGAGTCACTATGCCCCAAACACGCAACCGAGACATAGTTTGTTACAAATGTCAAGGAAGAGGCCATATGGCCCGAGAGTGTCCAAACGCCAAAATCATGATTCTCACTAAGGATGGAGGCTATGAAACTCAAGAAGAATCTGAAGAGGAGCGTGAGGAGTCAGAAGATTGCGTTGAGTATCCAGAGAAGGGAGCGATCCTCATGATAAGGCGTATACTAAACGCAATCGTCGAACCCGACGAGATGGCCCAAAGAGAAAATATTTTCCACACCAAGTGCTTAGTGGAGGGCAAAACATGTAGCCTAATCATTGATGGAGGCTCATGTACCAATGCTGCAAGCTCTTACATGGTTGATAAGCTAGGACTTAAGAAAGAAAAACATCCTCAGCCTTACAAGTTACGGTTGCTCAACGACAACTTCGAGCTCAAGGTCCATGAGCAAGTGAAATTCTCTTTTAGTATCGGGAGATATCAAGACCAAGTGACTTGCGACGTAGTTCCTATGCAAGCGGGACACATTCTTTTGGGATGACCCTGGCAATTCGACAAGGAGGCCACAAATCACGGCCGGACCAATCTCTACTCTTTTATACATAATAAGCGTAAGATTACTCTCGCCCCACTCGACCCTAACCAAATTAATACGATGCAAGTCAAGATGGCCAATGATGCTAAGAAGGTCCAGTGTAGCTTGCTCGCCAAAGCTAGTCATATCAACAAGGCTTTGCATTCAAAACAAGATGTGTTGCTCTTACTTTACAAAGAGGTTCTAACCGCCGAGAAAGATACCGCCATATTACCGTTGGAAATTCAAGAACTCCTAGATCGATTCAAGGATATTTTCCCAGATGAGATACCACCGGGACTGCCACCACTACGTGGAGTTGAACATCAAATTGACCTAGTACCCGGAGCAGCCCTACCCAACCGGCCGGCTTATCGCGTGAGTCCAACGGAAGCACGAGAACTTAAGCGACAGGTACAAGAGCTAATGTCTAAAGGCTACATAAGGGAAAGCCTTAGTCCATGCGCCGTGCCCGTGCTACTTGTGCCTAAGAAAGATGGTACTTGGAGAATGTGTGTCGATTGTCGAGCAATCAACAATATTACGATCAAATACCGCCATCCAATACCAAGGCTCGATGATATGTTAGATGAATTGAGTGGATCCACAATCTTCTCCAAAGTTGATCTTAAGAGTGGATATCATCAAGTGAGAATGAAAGAAGGTGGCGAATGGAAAACCGCTTTCAAGACAAAACAAGGCCTCTACGAGTGGCTCGTTATGCCCTTCGGTTTAACAAATGCTCCGAGCACCTTCATGCGACTTATGAACCAGGTTTTGCGTTCTTATATAAGTAAATTTGTCGTGGTATATTTTGATGATATACTCATATATAGCAAGAGCTTGGGTGAACATATTGAACACTTAGAATTAGTGTTACAAACGCTTCGAAAGGAAGGTCTTTATGCCAACCTAACGAAGTGCGTCTTTTGTACTGATAAATTGATCTTCCTAGGCTTTGTAGTAGGCTCACAAGGACTCCAAGTTGACCAAGATAAAATCAAAGCAATCGAAGAGTGGCCTACACCAACTAGCATCGGACACATTCAGAGTTTTCACGGCCTAGCAAGTTTTTATCGACGATTTGTACGAGACTTCAGCACTATAGCAGCTCCCATGACGGCTGTCATCAAGAAAGATGTGTCATTTCATTGGGGAGAAGCACAAGAAACCGCCTTTAAAACCTTAAAGGATCGCTTGACACATGCCCCGGTTTTAGTTTTGCCTAACTTTGACCAAACATTTGAAATTGAGTGTGATGCTTCAGGTTTAGGAATCGGAGCTGTCTTGACTCAAGGAGGGAGGCCCGTAGCCTAATTCAGTGAAAAACTCAGTGGCCCTACCCTCAATTATCCTACGTATGACAAAGAATTATACGCCTTGGTCCGATCGTTAGAAACATGGCAACACTACCTTTTGGCGAAAGAGTTTGTCATTCATACGGACCATGAAACACTAAAGCATCTTCGGAGACAAACCACACTCAAGAAGAGACACGCAAGATGGTTAGAATTCGTGGAGACTTTTCCATACATCATCAAATACAAGAAAGGCAAAGACAATGTTGTCACGGATGCACTATCAAGACGCCACGCGCTTATAACGACTATGGAGGCTAAGGTGTTTGGATTTGAACACATCAAGGATCAGTATGCTGAGGATCCAGACCTTGGGGAAACCTTTGCTTAATGCCAACAAGGAGGGACCGGATCTTACTATCTACAAAATCGATTTCTTTTCCGAGACAAGCGACTTTGTATCCCACAAGGTTCAATGAGGGATCTTTTAGTCCGAGAAGCTCATGGTGGAGGACTCATGGGACACTTTGGAATCGACAAGACCTTAATCACACTCAAGGAGCACTTTTATTGGCCTCACATTAAGCGAGACGTTGAACGCCATTGTGCTAAGTGCATTGTTTGTCTCAAAGCAAAATCAATGGTACATCCTCATGGACTTTATATGCCTTTATCAATTCCTAACGCTCCTTGGGAGGATATTTCTATGGATTTTGTGCTAGGACTACCAAGCATACAACACAAGGATTCAATATTCGTCGTTGTAGACCGGTTCTAAAAAATGGCCCATTTCATTCCATGCAACAAGACTAACGACGCATCTCAGATCCGCAAACTTGTTCTTCAAGGAAGTAGTTCGTTTACATGGACTACCAAGAACCATTGTGTCGGATCGAGACACAAAATTTCTAAGCCACTTTTGGAGGACACTATGGAAGAAGCTCGGCACTAAGCTTCTCTTTTCCACCACCTGTCATCCCCAAACCGATGTTCAAACGGAAGTGGTAAACCGTACCTTATCTAGCTTACTTCGGGCTAGTATTGGTAACAATTTAAAGAATTGGGTTGAGTGTCTACCTTTGGTTGAGTTTGCTTATAATCGTGCTAACCATTATTCTTCTAAGTTTTCGCCTTTTGAAGTCGTATATGGGTTCAATCCTCTCACGCCCCAAGACCTTGTTCCTTTACCAATGACCGATCAAGTGAGTCTCGATGGCATCACCAAGGCCGAACTAGTCAAGAAAATCCATGAGAAGGTCAAGGAAAATCTTAACAAAAAGAACGAATGCATCAAACGCCAAAGAGACAAGGGACGCAAGAAGATGGAGTTCGCACCTGGAGATTGGGTTTGGCTCCACATGCGGCCTGAACGATTCCCAAACAAACGAAGCTCCAAGTTAGCACCAAGGGGAGATGGCCCATTCAATATCATCGAGAAGATCAACGATAATGCCTACCGTCTTTAGTTACCCGGTGACACTACAAGAAAACAGCCGGAAAACCGACGGAATTTCCGACGGTAAAACGACGGATTTCCGACGAAATTGCAATTTTTTACTTCGTCGGAAATCCGTCGGAAATCTGTCAGAAATTCCGACGGATTTCCGACAGACTACCGCCCGTCGGAAATCTGTCAGAAATTCCGACGGATTTTCGACGGATTTCCGTCCGTCGGTAATCCGTCAGAAATCCGTCAGAAAATTCCGACGGATTTCCGACGGATAGAACCACCGGCCATTTCCGACGGATTTCCGACGGAATAGTCGGCGGTCGTCGGAAATCCGTCGGAAAATATGAACGTTAAAAGAGTCGTTGGGATCGCAGGATACAGATTTGGGCAAACCGTCGGAAATCCGTCGGAAATTTTCGACAGATTTCCGACTGTTTGGGGTTTCATGGCTTTTTTAACAAATTTTACACAATAAACCTCAAATAACTAATTATATTATAAGATTATTAGAGATAACACAATTTAAACTTAGTATTTAGGTTAAATTATTGTTTTCAAGATTTTGGGATGATTTACACTTAACTTCTACATAATGAAATATATACTTTAACTTACATGTTTACTAGTTCCTAAGTATAAATCTTAATTTTGATAAATTTCTTATAAACAGAGGTGAATATTGTAAACTTATCATTGAAATCATTAATAAACCACACTACAAACACATTTCAATTGAAACGAATCGAAAAAACTCACGAAACCACGAACCCGTCGGAAATCCGTCGGAAATTTCTGACGGATTTCTGACGGGTTTAGGGAAACACGTGTTAGTTTTTAAGGTTTGTCTGACAAAAGGAATAACATATATTTTTCTAATGTCCGTCGGAAATCCGTCGGAAATTTCCGACGGATTTCCGACGGATAGTGAAATTTTGGCAAAATCAAACGTTTTCGTGTCCCGCGTTAGTTGAATAACATATATTTTTCTAAAGTCCGTCGGAAATCCGTCGGAAATTTCTGACGGATTTCCGACGGATTTCTGACGGACAGTGAAATTTTGGCAAAATCAAACGTTTTTGTGTCCCGCGTAAGTTGAATTTTACGAAATAATTTCAAAAATTCCGACGGATTTCCGACGGAAATTCCGTCGGAAAATTCTGTTTATAAGCGAGCTCACACGAAAAATCAGAGCAAATTCTTCAAATTTTATAAATTTTAGGTTTTCAAAGTTAGATTTAGGTTTGGAATGTTAGATTTAGGTTTGGAATGTTAGATTTAGGTTTGGAATGTTAGATTTAGGTTTTTAATGTTAGTTTTAAGTTATAAATGTTAGTTTTAGGTTTGGAATGTTAGTTTTAAGTTTTGGAATGTTAGATTTAGTTTTTTTGATGTTAGATATGGGTTTTGAATCTTAGTTTTAGGTTTGAAATGTTAGATTTAGGTTTGAAATGTTAGATTTAGGTTTTTAATGTTAGTTTTAAGTTATAAATGTTAGTTTTAGGTTTGGAATGTTAGTTTTAAGTTTTGGAATGTTAGATTTAGTTTTTGTGATGTTAGATATGGGTTTTGAATCTTAGTTTTAGGTTTGGAATCTTATATTTAGATTTTAGAATGTAGATTTAGGTTTTCAATTAACATATTTAGGTTTGGAATTTTAATTTTAGGATAATAATGTTATATTAAGATTTTCGAATGTTAGATTTAAGTTTTGAATGTTAGATTTAGGTTTGGAATTTTAGTTTTAGGATAATAATGTTAGATTTAGGTTTTGTAATTAGATTTAGGTTTGAAATGTTTCTTTTAGGTTTCTAATGTTTAGTTTTAGGTTTGGAATGTTAGATTTAGGTTTATAATGTTAGTTTTAGGATAAAATTGTTAGATTTATATTTTGGAATGTTAGATTTAGGTTTTCAATTAACATATTTAGGTTTGGATTTTAGTTTTAGGATAATAATGTTATATTAAGATTTTCAAATGTTAGATTTAAGTTTTGAATGTTAGATTTAGGTTTGGAATTTTAGTTTTAGGATAATAATGTTAGATTTAGGTTTTGTAATTAGATTTAGGTTTGAAATGTTTCTTTTAGGTTTCTAATGTTTAGTTTTAGGTTTGGAATGTTTGATTTAGGTTTATAATGTTAGTTTTATGATAAAATTGTTAGATTTATATTTTGGAATGTTAGATTTAGGTTTTTAATTAACATATTTAGGTTTAGAATTTTAGTTTTAGGATAATAATGTTATATTAAGATTTTCAAATGTTAGATTTAAGTTTTGAATGTTAGATTTAGGTTTGGAATTTTAGTTTTAGGATAATAATGTTAGATTTAGTTTTTGTGATTAGATTTAGGTTTTAAATGTTTCTTTTAGGTTTCTAATGTTTAGTTTTAGGTTTGGAATGTTAGATATAGATTTTAAAATTTTAGATTTAGTTTAAGGTTTGAAATCTTATATTTAGATTTTCGATTGTTAGATTTAAACTTTGATTTGTATATTTATATAGGATATTTGTAAATTTATATTTTTTTTCTTTTTCAATATTTGAGAATTGATTTTTTAATTATATAAAATATGAATTTTGTAATTGTTTTAAATTATTATTATTAATATTTATTTCATTTCTATATTTTTAAATATAGAATTATTTATTAAATTATTTATTAAATTATTTTGGATTTTAAATAATTTTTTTTTGAATTAATATTCGGAATATATAATTATTTATTAAATAATTTTTTTTATTATTATAATTTAGCCAATCCGTCGGAAATCCGTCGGAATATTTCCGACGGATTTCCGACGGAACGATGAAACGAGTAAACCGACGGATTCCCGACGGCTTGCCGGAACACGGAAACCGACGGATTTCCGACGGCTTGCCGGAACACGGAAACCGACGGATTTCCGACGGCTTGCCGGAACACGGAAACCGACGGATTTCCGACAGATTTCTGATTCATATTTTCCGTCGGAAATCCGTCGGAATTTCCGACGGATTTCTGACGAATTTTTTATTTCCGACGAGATAGAAGCGACGGACGAATTCGTCGGAAATCCGTCGGAATTGGCCAATTCCGACGGATTCCCGACGGATTTGGCCGTCAGTTTCGCGCCAGTTTTCTTGTAGTGTGAGTTCCATGTCACTCCAACCTTCAATGTTAGTGACTTATCTTATTTTGATGTAGGTAAACCAGATGTAACGAGGGAACTTTTTCAAGAAGGGGAGAATGATGTGGACATCCAAGAGGACCCTAACAAACAGACCAAGATACCACCACTAAGAAGAGGGCCGATGACACGAGCAAGAGCTAAGAGTTCGCAAGGGTTCAAGAAGGTCGTTAGCCTTTGGCTCGGTACGAACCAAATGGACATAAACAAAGAGATCACCGAGCCAATAACACCTCCACTCACTCCCAATGATCAAGGAGTATCCACAAGGAATCTTGGAACACAAGCAAGTAACATTACTCCTCAAAACGAAGATTACTTGCACAACACAGAATGGCCTCTCATGCGGACAAAGAAAGTGATTTCACTCTTTGTCCTTTCATTGGCATGTTGAGGCATAAAGACATCACTAGGGATTGTACTCTTTTTCCTTGCCATTGGTTTTATCCCAAGAGGTTTTCCAAGGAAGGTTTTAACGAGGCAACAACCTAGTGGTGCAAGCGGTTTTCAAAGGTATTCTTTGAAGGGCCGAATTGATCAAGAAGCCCACCATGTTTCTAGTTCGGTTCTAAGCCTTAGAATGACAACCATTGAAGTCCACTTAAGCCCAATAAGGAGCTGGAGGCGCACCAGGAGTTGCCCTAACCATTTGAACCAAGCATCCACCTTAATGCTCCATTAGCACCATGTTTTAAGGAACCTTTTTATTTGTTAAATGTTTTTGATTTTAGCCATGTTTCATGGGCTTTGTTTGTGTATTGTTTATGTTCCTTGTTTGCTGTAGTTTGTCATATTTGTAACCTAGAGGTCGAGCCTATATAATGGACTCAACATCCTCAAGGAAAGATACACTAAAATATCAAACAACTCAGTTTTCTATCTAAGCTTTAATCGCTTAAACCTTTGTTCTCTCTACTTGTTTGTGCGAATCCAGCAAGTGAAGGACCCCCAGTCGTATCACAAGACTTTCCATAGCTTGTGTGGCCGATTATCAATCCACATACCCACTCCTAAAGCCTTTGATTTCACCCTAGTTCCCGAACAGCAACCGCACGGTCATTCGAAAACTTACCTTGTCCGAAGCTTGTATCAAAAGCCTACAATGGCTCCATGTTGCGGCTCTAGACAATCGCCAAGCAATTGTGTGAGATCCTACTCCATTGTGTACACTTCAACAGTTCCATTCACTCTCCTTTGTATTTTGAATGGTTATAACCCTATTTTTGGGATTATCAGCCTGTAAGTGGCCCAATCCTTGTCAATCAATGCATTGCTTCTTCATATTCACATCCTTAGGTGTTGGTTTAGCCTTAATATGTGTCTTCATGATACAAGTCCCAACTTCACCCTCAGAAACTCCTATGAGATTCAGAAAAGTACATGAAGTGTGGGATAAGGTATAATGCTTGTTTCGTACCTTGGCTTTCTTCTCCACCTAGGTAGCATGCTTTATCACGTCTTCAAGAGTCTTATTAGGCTGAATCTCAGCCTTAGACGATATTTCAACACTCAATCATTGTACAAAGTCTACAATGGCTCTCTGTTGTGGCTCTAGACCATCGCCAAGCAATTGTGAGAGATCCTACTCCATTGTGTACACTTCAATAGTTCTATTCACTCTCCTTTTTATTTTGAATGGTTATAACTTCGTTAATTGGACTATCAGGTTGTAAATGGCCAAATCTTTGTCTATCAAAGCATTGCTTCTTCCTATTCTCGTCCTTAGGTGTTGGTTTAACCTTAATATGTGTCTTCATGATACAACTCCCAACTTCACCCTCGTAAACTCCTGTGAGATTCAAAGAAGTACCTGAAGTGTGGGATAAGGTATAGTGCTTGTTTCTTACATGGGCTTTCTTCTCCACCTAGGTAGCATGCTTGATCACGCCACTAAGAGTCCTAATAGGCTGAATCTCAGCCTTTGACGATATTTCATCACTCAATCATTGTACAAAGCCAAGAATGGCTCCCTGTTGCGGCTCTAGACCATCCCCAAGCAATTGTGAGATATCCAACTCCATTGTGTACACATCTACAGTTCTATTCACTCTCCTTTTTATTTTGAATGGTTATAACTTCGTTAATTGGACTATCCGCTTGTAAATGGCCAAATCCTTGTCTATCAAAGCATTGCTTCTTCATTTTCTCATCCTTAGGTGTTGGTTTAACCTTAATATGTGTTTTCATGATACAACTCCCAACTTCACCCTCGGAAACTCCTATTAGATACAAAGAAGTACCTGAAGTGTGGGATAAGGTATAATGCTTGTTTCTTACCTTGGTTTTCTTCTCCACCTAGGTAGCATGCTTTATCACGCCACTAAGAGTCCTAATAGGTTGAATCTCAGCCTTTGAAGATATTTCATCACTCAATCATTATACAAAGCCTACAATGGCTCCATATTGCGGCTCTAGATAATCGCCGAGCAATTGTGTGAGATCCTACTCCATTGTGTACACTTCAACAGTTCCATTCACTCTCCTTTGTATTTTGAATGGTTATAACCCTATTTTTGGGATTATCAGCCTGTAAGTGGCCAAATCCTTGTCAATCAATGCATTACTTCTTCATATTCACATCCTTAGGTGTTGGTTTAGCCTTAATATGTGTCTTCATGATACAAGTCCCAACTTCACCCTCAGAAACTCCTATGAGATTCAAAGAAGTACATGAAGTGTGGGATAAGGTATACTGCTTGTTTCGTACCTTGGCTTTCTTCTCCACCTAGGTAGTATGCTTTATCACGTCTTCAAGAGTCTTATTAGGCTGAATCTCAGCCTTAGACGATATTTCATCACTCAATCATTGCACAAAGTCTACAATGGCTCCCTGTTGTGGCTCTAGACCATCGCCAAGCAATTGTGACAGATCCTACTCCATTGTGTACACTTCAACAGTTCTATTCACTCTCCTTTTTATTGTGAATGGTTATAACTTCGTTAATTGGACTATCAGGTTGTAAATGGCCAAATCCTTTTCTATCAAAGCATTGCTTCTTCCTATTCTCGTCCTTAGGTGTTGGTTTAACCTTAATCTGTGTCTTCATGATACAACTCCCAACTTCACCCTCGGAAACTCCAGTGAGATTCAAAGAAGTACCTGAAGTGTGGGATAAGGTATAATGCTTGTTTCTTACATTGGCTTTCTTCTCCACCTAGGTAGCATGCTTGATCACGCCACTAAGAGTCCTAATAGGCTGAATCTCAGCCTTTGACGATATTTCATCACTCAATCATTGTACAAAGCCAAGAATGGCTCCCTGTTGTGGCTCTAGACCATCCCCAAGCAATTGTGAGATATCCAACTCCATTGTGTACACATCTACAATTCTATTCACTCTCCTTTTTATTTTGAATGGTTATAACTTTGTTAATTGGACTATCAGCTTGTAAATGGCCAAATCCTTGTCTATCAAAGCATTGCTTCTTCCAATTCTCGTCCTTAGGTGTTGGTTTAACCTTAATATGTGTCTTCATGATACAACTCCCAACTTCACCCTCGGAAACTCCCGTGAGATTCAAAGAAGTACCTGAAGTGTGGGATAAGGTATAATGCTTGTTTCTTACATGGGCTTTCTTCTCCACCTAGGTAGCATGCTTTATCACGCCACTAAGTGTCCTAATAGGCTGAATCTCAGCCTTTGACGATATTTCATCACTCAATCATTGTACAAAGCCAAGAATGGCTCCCTGTTGCGGCTCTAGACCATCCCCAAGCGATTGTTAGATATCCAACTCCATTGTGTACACATCTACAGTTCTGTTCACTCTCCTTTTTATATTGAATGGTTATAACTTTGTTAATTGGACTATCATCTTGTAAATGGCCAAATCCTTGTCTATCAAAGCATTGATTCTTCATATTCTCATCCTTAGGTGTTGGTTTAACCTTAATATGTGTCTTCATGATACAACTCCCAACTTCACCCTCAGAAACTCCTATGAGATTCAAAGAAGTACCTGAACTGTTGGATACGGTATAATGCTTGTTTCTTACCTTGGCTTTCTTCTCCACCTTGGTAGCATGCTTTATCACACCACTAAGAGTCCGAATAGGCTGAATCTCAGCCTTTGACGATATTTCATAACTGAATCATTGTACAAAGCCTACAATGGCACCCTGTTGCGGCCTTAGACCATCGCCAAACAATTGTGAGAGATCCAACTCCATTGTGTACACTTCAACAGTTCTATTCACTCTCCTTTTTATTTTGAATGGTTATAACTTCGTTAATTGGACTATCCGCTTGTAAATGGCCAAATCCTTGTCTATCAAAGCATTGCTTCTTCATTTTCTCATCCTTAGGTGTTGGTTTAACCTTAATATGTGTTTTCATGATACAACTCCCAACTTCACCCTTGGAAAATCCTATGAGATTCAAAGAAGTACCTGAAGTGTGGGATAAGGAATAATGCTTGCTTCTTACCTTGGCTTTCTTCTCCACCTAGGTAGCATGCTTGATCACGCCACTAAGAGTCCTAATAGGCTGAATCTCAGCCTTTGAAGATATTTGATCACTCAATCATTGTACAAAGCCTACAATGGCTCCCTGTTGCGGCTCTAAACAATCGCCAAGCTATTGTGACAGATCCTACTCCATTGTGTACACTTCAACAGTTATATTCACTCTCTTTTGTATTTTGAATGGTTATAACCTTATTTTTAGGATTATCAGCCTGTAAGTGGCCAAATCCTTGTCAATCAAAGCATTGCTTCTTCATATTCTCATCCTTAGGTGTTGGTTTAACCTTAATATGTGTCTTCATGATACAACTCCCAACTTCACCCTCGGAAAATCCTATGAGATTCAAAAAAGTACCTGAAGTGTGAGATAAGGTATAATGCTTTTTTCTTACCTTGGCTTTCTTCTCCACCTAGGTAGCATGCTTGATCACGCCACTAAGAGTCCTAATAGGCTGAATCTCAGCCTTGGAAGATATTTCATCACTCAATCACTGTACAAAGCCTACAATGGCTCCCTGTTGCGACTCTAGACAATCGCCAAGCAATTATGAGAGATCCTACTCCATTGTGTACACTTCAACAGTTCTATTCACTCTCCTTTGTATTTTGAAAGGTTATAACCCTATTTTTGGGATTATCTTCCTCTAAGTGGCCAAATCCTTTTCAATCAAAGCATTGCTTCTTCATATTCACATCCTTAGGTGTTGGTTTAGCCTTAATATGTCTCTTCATGATACAAGTCCCAACTTCACCCTCAGAAACTTCTATGAGATTCAAAGAAGTACCTGAAGTGTGGGATAAGGTATACTGCTTGTTTCGTACCTTGGCTTTCTTCTCCACCTAGGTAGCATGCTTTATCATGTCTTCAAGAGTCTTATTAGGCTGAATCTCAGCCTTTGACGATATTTCATCACTCAATCATTGTACAAAGCCTACAATGGCTCCCTGTTGCGGCTCTAGACCATTGCCAAGCAATTGTGAGAGATCCTACGCCATTATGTAGACTTCAACAGTTCTATTCACTCTCCTTTTTTATTTTGAATGGTTATAACTTCGTTAATTGGACTATCAGCTTGTAAATGGCCAAATCCTTGTCTATCAAAGCATTGCTTCTTCATATTCTCGTCCTTAGGTGTTGGTTTAACCTTAATATGTGTCTTCATGATACAACTCCCAACTTCACCCTCGGAAACTCCTATGAGATTCAAAGAAGTACATGAAGTGTGGGATAAGGTATAATGCTTGGTTCTTACCTAGGCTTTCTTCTCCACCTAGGTAGCATGCTTTATCATGCCACTAATAGTCCGAATAGGCTGAATCTCAGCCTTTGACGATATTTCATCACTCAATCATTGTACAAAACGTACAATGGCTCCCTGTTGCGGCCTTAGACCATCGCCAAGCAATTGTGAGAGATCCAACTCCATTTTGTACACTTCAACAGTTCTATTCACTCTCCTTTTTAGTTTGAATGGTTATAACTTCGTTAATTGGACTATCAGCTTGTAAATGGCCAAATCCTTGTCTATCAAAGCATTACTTCTTCATATTCTCATCCTTAGGTGTTGGTTTAACCTTAATATGTGTTTTCATGATACAACTCCCAACTTCACCCTTGGAAAATCCTATGATATTCAAAGAAGTACCTGAAGTGTGGGATAAGGAATAATGCTTGTTTCTTACCTTGGCTTTCTTCTCCACCTAGGTAGCATGCTTGATCACGCCACTAAGAGTCCTAATAGGCTGAATCTCAACCTTTGAAGATATTTGATCACTCAATCATTGTACAAAGCCTACAATGGCTCCCTGTTGCGGCTCTAAACAATCGCCAAGCAATTGTGACAGATCCTACTCCATTGTGTATATTTCAACAGTTATATTCACTCTCTTTTGTATTTTGAATGGTTATAACCTTATTTTTAGGATTATCAGCCTGTAAGTGGCCAAATCCTTGTCAATCAAAGCATTGCTGCTTCATATTCTCATCCTTAGGTGTTGGTTTAACCTTAATATGTGTCTTCATGATACAACTCCCAACTTCACCGTCGGAAAATCCTATGAGATTCAAAGAAGTACCTGAAGTGTGAGATAAGGTATAATGCTTTTTTCTTACCTTGGCTTTCTTCTCCACCTAGGTAGCATGCTTGATCACGCCACTAAGAGTCCTAATAGGCTGAATCTCAGCCTTGGAAGTTATTTCATCACTCAATCATTGTACAAAGCCTACAATGGCTCCCTGATGTATTGTACTTTTGATTGCTTTTTGATTTGTTTTTAGTATTTGTTTCGTATCTTTTGTTAGTTTTCGAGTCTTTTCTATTTTTTTTTTAGTCTTTTACAGGTTCTATGGAGTTAAGCCGGAATAAGACGATTTCGGGATTGTTCGGGCTAAGATGAAGCCTAGAAGTTACGGAAAGGACCTGGATTGATCGATCCCAACCTTGGATCGATCGATCCAGACGACTCTAAGAACACGGCCACGGATCGGTCGATCTGGCCGACCAATCGACCGATCCATGACCCACGGACATATGTCCGGACACGAAGGATCGACCGATCCGGCCACTGGATCGACCGATCGCCAAGCCAGCCGTCATGAAGAACATCATAGGGATCGATCGATCCGACGTGTGGATCGATCGATCCCATACCTAGCCGCCTTGAAGATATTATGTCCGTAAATAAGGGATCGATCGATCCAACTTGTGGATCGACCGATCCCCTTGGCCGCCTACACCATTTTACACCTATGTCTATAAATATCCCACCTAAACCTACAAAAACATATCAGATTTCATTTCTAAAGTTTCTGGACGCCTAAAACACTATTCTAGACACACTTCTTGGATTTCTAAACTCCTCCTTCCTATCAAACATTTGGAGAAGTTTTGTTGTATCATTTGTGGTTTATTTCAATACTATTATGCTTTCTATGGTTTACTTTGTTGTTTTTGTGACTATGTGTGAGTAATTCCATAGTTAGGTTTTAGAGTTCTTGAAGGGAATTGATGGCTTGATGAATTGATAGAGATTTGGGGTTTCTAATCCATAGGTTCTTTGATTCATGTGTTCTTAATGCTAGATTAAGAGTAGCTACCTTAGTCTTGATTATAGGTTGTTCTATAAGCACTAATCATGTTATAGAGAACTTGAATCTTATGAATTGAGCTTTGTATCTCTAGCCTGCGAGAGTTGATGCTAGATCATCATTGTGAACTTAGTGAACTTGTGTGTTAATGCTAATTTGGTTAGGAGAAATCAAACGAGAGTTTAGTTTTCAAGTAGCCAAGTTTAGGGGTTAAGGCCACGAGAGTGGGTTAATCCACCTTGCGTTCATGTTCTAGAACGGTGCTGAGAGTGTTAAATCCCATGCTCAAAATTATTCGTTAAGCCATTGACAACCTGAAATGCTCTAAGGCCTAATGCCTTTTAATCGTATAAATCAATCGTTCGTTTTATGTTTATTGCATTTTGTTAACAAGTTTGGAAGAAACAATCAAACCCATCCTGCTATAGCTAATTACAAGACTCGTAAATCATTAGTGTACTGATATGCTCAAATTTACCCTGAGCTACTCTCTCAAATTAAGAGATCACTGTAGTACTTAGGGATCGAATCCACAAGGACTATGAAATACCCAATAAATCTCAGTAAAAGTATTATGCTAAATAAAGTATAATGTAATGAAATTGCAATGCGAATAATTAAACAAAGTGTAGATCAATGGAGAAAAGCGTTAGGCATAGGGAAATCTCAGGAATCTTCGGAACTGTGATTAAATTGAATTATCAGGATTATAATTTAAGAACCGTTCTAGAACTCAAACACAATTGTAAAACCTACCAGCTTCCGCTGCGTAAACTATCTATCCCTGAATCTAGAATTCCAAATTCCTTTGCTAAATTCTAAGATCCAGACAAGCAGTAATGATCAGGTTCAATTTGTTCACAAAATCCCTAAATCAAATTCCTTTGCAGATAGGTATTTTGCTCACCTAAGATAGATCTAGCAATCAATTACACTTTCGTGTCAATTAACAACCCTAAATCAGATTCTAGGTCGCGAATCTAGAATAAGCATTAAGTTCAATCCTAGATGAAGAACTCTATTAATTAACCCTAATAAATCACTGGTTCAACAATTCCTCAGAAACCTTTGAAATCCCATAGCCTAACAAGGAAACTACTCAGACATGGTGAAAGAAACAATCATCATAATATGAATAGAAATCAATAGTATAATAAAAGTAGAGAACAAAGAGTATCAGAGATTAGAGAAAGATGATACAAGCTTGAGATAGAAAGAGAGTCTGCAGCTTGATAATCAAAACCCTATAAATAGCTAAAAACTCGTACAAGGACCAATGCTGAAATATTGGAAACTTCTGGGCAAAATTGTAAATCTTCCAAAAATCTCTGAAGTTGTCCGCCTGTGGTGTCGATCGACACAGAGGCTTGGTGTCGATCGACACCAAGTCATGCCTCGCCTCAAAACGTGATTCTTCGATGCAACTTCCTGGTCTTTGCTCCAAAATCTCCCATATTCTTCACATTAGTCCTAAATGCATACCTGAAGATAAAAGACTCCAATAGACTCTAAAAACACCAAAAAGACTCGATTAAAGACTCTTATATCATGGTTAAAACCCATAAAAACCATGATATATCAACTCCCCCAGACTTAGCTTTTGCTTGCCCTCAAGCAAAACAGAAACTCGGCCTGTGAAAGAAGTTTGAAAACAAAGGAAACTCATTTTGTCATAAGAGCACCAAACTCACATTCACCATAGTAAAGCCACTGGAAATTCTTACCTGACAAGGTCCAGACCACCATGTACTTCCCCCAGACTTAGCAACTGTCCCAAACAACTCCACAATCCAAATAAACAATCCAAATTCACCATACCGATTTCTATGAACTAAGGTGAAGACTTATCCAGGGAGTATCAATCAGAGGACACATGGACTCTTTCTCAATCAGTTTTCCTGAGCACACAGACTGTCTTAACTTCTGGTTCCTTTCCTCTCCCTTTTCTCACTTCTGCAGCTAATTATATCAAAGGTGTAGGCGAATAATGGTATCACGGGAAATTTTCCTAACCTCGCTTCCAACCTTTGTGTGATCATTCCTTTCAAAGTAGAATAATGAGGTCACTGGAAATTTTCCTACCTCTCTACTCAAAAGAAAATCATTTCATCTTTTGCTGCTTAGTATATATATATATATATATATATATTTTTTTTTTTTTTCTTTTTTATTTATTTTTTTTTATGAAGGGAAGAGAGAGGGGAACCATACTCACACAGACAAGTCTTTCAGGACTGAAGGGAGAGTCCGATCCAATGTATATCAAGCCCCTGGACAAGCAAAATTAAAGTCAGGTTAATGGGCGAAGTCGATGATGGATCCTCTGAAAGCTCAGGTGAACATGGGTAACATTGGTAGGTTGATCAGCCTTGGGGTTTTTCATTAGTCTCAGACGCATGTCAAGCTCGAATCAATGGTCACTCAAGTTCCTGCAAATGTGGTGATTTCCTCGAAAAATCATAGTTTCCAAACTAAATTTTGACTCAATAAAACAAAAATTGGACTGACTCTAAGAAAACAAAAAGAATGATGTTAGTAACTACCTCCCCCAGACTTAAACAACACTGTCCCCAGTGTTATCAAGCAAGGAGTTGGTGAAAAGGAAATAAAACTGATGAACCAAAGTGAAAAAGTCAAAATTTGAGAACACAAAACCTGAATCGTGGTATGGGTGTCGATCGACACAAACGAGTGGTGTCGATCGACACTCGGACCTGTTGTCCGAGAATACTGCGGATCACCGCAAGAAAAATCACGCCATCCCGTTTCCAATAAGTGCACATTCTCTTCTGGCAGAGAATCATCAACAGGGATGTCGGCCTCAATCCTAATCCGCGAAAGATGATCAGCAACTCCATTTTCAGTACCTTTCTTAGGCACAACATGCACCGGACTGACCCAATCACTGTCGGAAATCGGGTAGATGATCCCTGCATCGAACAGCTTCATGATCTCTTTCTTAACCACATCCTTCAGGTTTGGAGTCAGCCGTCTCTGATGTTCAACTGATGACTTAGTCTCATCCTCAAGATGTATCCTATGCATGCACAGATCTGGAGAGATACCTGAAATGTCATCAAGAGAATAGCCAAGAGCTTTGCGAAACTTGCGCAGCTTACTTAGCAATAGGGTGAGCTCTGCGTTGTTCAGGGACGCATTAACAATAACAGGATATGAATTATGTTCACCAAGGAATGCGTACCTGAGCCCCGCAGGGAGTTGCTTAAGCTCTATCTTTGGAGCTTGCTCAAAGCTCCAATCAGCTGCTTTCTTATCTGTCCGGACACCGGTGTCGATCGACACCAGTGATGGGTGTCGACCGACACCCACTACGTGCATCACTTCCTTGGTTGCATCCATTAGCGTGACATACCCAGCAGCAATATCATCTAAATGGTCAACCTCATCCACTGAAGCAATCAAAGCACGTTCCAGAGGGTCCTCACAATGCAACTCCTTGAAACTCTCCTCAACAAGGTCCGTGAGAGTCTCGACGCAGAAGGTCTGACCATCGATCGTAGGCTGCTTTACAAGCTTATCCATCTCGAAGTTCATAACCAAATCGCCTACATTCAGACCAATGCGTCCCCTTCTGACATCAATCATGGCACCAGCTGTAGCCAAGAATGGTCGTCCCAATATCAACGGATCCTTAGGCTCTTCCTCATATGTCAACACAACGAAATCCGTAGGAATCAAGCAACCTCCTATCTTGATAGGAACATCCTCAAGGATACCGTCTGGAAGACGAACGGAACGATCAGCAAGGATGAGAGTAATCCTTGTAGGCTGAAAGTTTGTCATACCAAGATTCACAGCAACTGATCTGGGCATCAAATTCACACTAGAACCAAGATCACATAAAGACCGTTCGAACTTCTCTGCAAAGATGGTGCAGTCAAGGACGAAACTACCTGGGTCTGGAAGCTTCTCTGGAATCTTGTTCTGAATCGTGGCACTAACCTGTGCGGAAATCATCATCGCACCCTGTTCAACATTCAAATCTTTAGTGACCATGCGTTTCACATACCGTCTGATTATGGGGGATGTCCTGATGGCATCAATCAACGGTAACTCAACAATGAGCTTGTCCATCATAGCCTTACACCTGGCATCGTCTATCTCTTGCTTAGACTTCCTGGGGTTTCGAGGATAAGGGATCCTCGGTTTGTATGATGATTCGGTGATCGGCTTAGCAGATGATGAAGGAGCCTTGTCTGTCTGTGAAGGGTGTCGATCGACACCAGGTGGTGGGTGTCGGTCGACACCAGAACCCTGCGTCGTGTCTTTGGTAGCGATCGACACATCAGCTTTGTCTTTGCCAATCTCGTCTGTGTAAACGGGTGTCGATCGACACATAGTGTTGGTGTCGATCGATACTGACTCCGGAAGAACAACATCTTCGTCTTCGACTTCTTCTAAGTCTATCATCTCTTCGGGTGTCAGAGTATTCCTGATCACAGGCTCAACCTTCTTCTCAATCCTCAATGAGATGGCATTCACTGAATGCCTCGGATTAGTATCCGTCTTCCCAGGAAGAAAACCGTCCTGTCTCTTAATAGCTCCAGCTATCTGAGCAACCTGAGTGTCTAACTTCCTGACATGAGTGTTCAGCTGCTCAAACTTCCCATTCAAATCCTGATATACTGAGTCTAACTTTCCATTGAATTCCACGGTGATCTTCTGTTGACCTTCTAGAATCTGCTCAAGCATCGATTCCATCTTGCTCTCCGTAGTAGGTGGTGGAACGCTCTGATATGAAGATGAGCCATAGTTCCTCTGATTGAAGTTATTGCTGCTCTGATAGGGCGTCTGATACTGAGGCTGCTGAGTGAAAGTAGAGGAGGACTGATTCCCTTGATAGTTGCCTCGCGGACTGCCCCCATTGTAGCCTCGGTTACCTTGCGAGTTACCGAAACGCTGAAAGCTTGTGCCACCGACATAGTTAACATCTTGCTCCTCAACTGGCACATAGGTCTCAACCTCTGCAGCAAAATGGACCTGCTTCTTGTTTATTAGAAGGTTGTGAACAGTATCAAGTTTCGCCTTTACCTCAGCTATCTGACTTCCATCCAAGTTCCCAGCTTGCTTCTTCCTCTCGAAATCAGCATTCTTAGTACTGTTGCTTGAAGCCAAGTTCTCTATTAATACCACAGCATCATCAGGATATCTGGTATTGAAGTTGCCATTACTTGCAGCATCCAGAGCCATCTGATACCTCCAATCGATACCCCTGAAGAAAATCCCAAGCAACTGAACCTCACTGAACCCATGGTGTGGACAATCCCTCTGATAAGCCCTGAACCTTGCCCAAGCGGCCTTAAATGCCTCAGTAGGTCCTTGAGAGAAGGCTGAAATCTTCGTCCTCAGTTCTTCAGACCGTGCATCATCATAAAAGTTGTTCAGGAAAGCATTTTTAGTGTCCTCCCAAGTGGTCAGTGATCCCGGCTTCAACTGCTTAAGCCAATAAGCTGCTTCCCCAGCAAGAGAGTATGGGAAGAGCTTACAGAATAGATAGTCGTTCGACACCCCGTTAGCCTTGATGCTAGTGACTAGATCCTCAAACCGCTCAATGTGATCCATAGGGTGCTCATGTGATAGCCCGTGGAAAGGGTTCTGACCTACAAGCGTGTAGTATGCAGGTTTGAGTTCAAAGTCGTTTCTTTGAAACGGAGGCGGGCGGATGGCAGACCGGTTGGCATAGAACTGCTCTGGCCGGTTGTAATCCCCCAATGTCATTGCTCGTGGACCTAAGGCACCAGGTGCACCTTGTCCAACCAAAACACCACCAGCGGCTGGTGGGTGTCGATCGACACCAAGTGGTGGGTGTCGATCGACACCAGCACCCTGGGCTTGTACTCCAGCCTCAACAATGACTTGGCCGTTGTCATCAATCCTTTGGCCCTCTGCATTGTATGCATGGCCATCCCTGTCCCGGAGAACTCCATGTTCATCAGCCATGATGATAGTACGCAACATCGCTTCAGAATTCTTCGCTTTCCGGGTTCTTCGTTCTAACTTAGCTAGTTCTTGATTTGAAAGGGTTACTAGCTCAAGATTCTTGTTGCTCCGAGTTTTGCGATTTGGCATGCACCTGAAACACACAAGAAAGAAAGAAAGAACGATATTAGTAACAAAATAAAAGAAAATTTAGACAAAAACTTAAACTTAAATCTAATGGTAAATTCAAAAGTCCCCGGCAACGGCGCCAAAATTTGATATGCTCAAATTTACCCTGAGCTACTCTCTCAAATTAAGAGATCACTGTAGTACTTAGGGATCGAATCCACAAGGACTATGAAATACCCAATAAATCTCAGTAAAAGTATTATGCTAAATAAAGTATAATGTAATGAAATTGCAATGCGAATAATTAAACAAAGTGTAGATCAATGGAGAAAAGCGTTAGGCATAGGGAAATCTCAGGAATCTTCGGAACTGTGATTAAATTGAATTATCAGGATTATAATTTAAGAACCGTTCTAGAACTCAAACACAATTGTAAAACCTACCAGCTTCCGCTGCGTAAACTATCTATCCCTGAATCTAGAATTCCAAATTCCTTTGCTAAATTCTAAGATCCAGACAAGCAGTAATGATCAGGTTCAATTTGTTCACAAAATCCCTAAATCAAATTCCTTTGCAGATAGGTATTTTGCTCACCTAAGATAGATCTAGCAATCAATTACACTTTCGTGTCAATTAACAACCCTAAATCAGATTCTAGGTCGCGAATCTAGAATAAGCATTAAGTTCAATCCTAGATGAAGAACTCTATTAATTAACCCTAATAAATCACTGGTTCAACAATTCCTCAGAAACCTTTGAAATCCCATAGCCTAACAAGGAAACTACTCAGACATGGTGAAAGAAACAATCATCATAATATGAATAGAAATCAATAGTATAATAAAAGTAGAGAACAAAGAGTATCAGAGATTAGAGAAAGATGATACAAGCTTGAGATAGAAAGAGAGTCTGCAGCTTGATAATCAAAACCCTATAAATAGCTAAAAACTCGTACAAGGACCAATGCTGAAATATTGGAAACTTCTGGGCAAAATTGTAAATCTTCCAAAAATCTCTGAAGTTGTCCGCCTGTGGTGTCGATCGACACAGAGGCTTGGTGTCGATCGACACCAAGTCATGCCTCGCCTCAAAACGTGATTCTTCGATGCAACTTCCTGGTCTTTGCTCCAAAATCTCCCATATTCTTCACATTAGTCCTAAATGCATACCTGAAGATAAAAGACTCCAATAGACTCTAAAAACACCAAAAAGACTCGATTAAAGACTCTTATATCATGGTTAAAACCCATAAAAACCATGATATATCATGTACCATTGGTTCTTGTGGATCGATCTCGTTATATACTACCTTGCGGTTAAATGTATCGAGTAAATACTCGAGCAATCAAGTTGGCGCCGTTGCCGGGGACCAATAGCGTTACCTAAAGATTTAGGATTAGTTATTAGTCTATTGCATTTTGTTTTAAGTTACTGATAATCATTTCCATTTTCTCTTTGATGTTTTAAAGGTATATGACCCGAGGCGAAGGTTCATCACACCTAGTTGAATATCACGAAGAAGTTCGAAAGTTTGAAAACGAAATTAGAAAAAAGAAGAGGCTAGCTAAGCAAAGAGAGGCTCAAATGGCTCATGAACAAGAAGGTAATGTGCCACCACCTGGAGATTTACCACATGATGGAGACAATGGTGGAGAGTTACAAGACCCTCCGGTTGGAGTTGCTGCACATCAACCACAAAACTATCAAAGGCCTGCTCCTGCTCGTAGGACCTTAAGGGAACATGATGCTCCCAATGCTCAAATGTATCGAGGAGGTGTCCAACATCCTCCAATCAACAGAAACGATTTTGAGATCAAGTCGGGATTGCTGAATCTCGTGAAACAAAACCAGTTTCATGGACTTCCTTCTGAAAATCCAGTTACTCATCTTGATAACTTCGAGGATGTGTGTGGAACAACCAGGATGAATGGAGTACCAGACGATGCTTTTAAGTGTCGTTTGTTCTTGTTTTCGCTAGCTGACAAAGCGAAACGTTGGTTCAAATCATTAGAAAGAGACTCCATCAGTTCATGGGATGATTACAAAGCAGCATTCTTGGGACAGTATTTTACTCAAGCAAGGACCACGCTTCTAAGGAACAAAATCTCGAGTTTTCAACAAGCTGGTACCGAGTCATTCCAAGAAGCTTGGGAGAGATTCAAGGAGTACAAGAGAGAGTGTCCTTATCACGGGTTCACTCCTGAATCACTCATCAACACCTTCTATCGGGGAATTGACCAGAACTACAAGATGGCTTTGGACACAGCAAGCAATGGAGACTTCATGACAAAAACAGAACCGGAAGCTCTAATCTTGATTGAAAATCTTGCTGGTAGCAACAGCAACCATTGTGTTGATTATGATAGGACCTTGAGGAGCATTGGCGGAGGAGAATCAAAACAAATTTCTGAGCTGACTGCGAAGGTGGAACAACTTCTAAGACGTGAACAAAGAGCAGTCAACTATTGTGATGATTCTGGAGAAGGTCAGGGTTACCATGAGCAAGGTTACCAAGAGCAATCTGGGGACTGTTTTGAGGATGTGCAAACTGAGCTGAATTATGTGAATGGTTATCAAAACTAAGGATTCAACCAAAACTATAGGAATCATCCTAATCTCTCATACCGAAGCACCAATGTCGAGAACCCCCAAGACCAAAAATAGCCAGCACAAGTGAGACCACAAGGGCAACAATATCAAGCAAAACCGTTTGTGCCAAACCAAGGAGGCTACAACAAGCCTTTTGAGAACAGAGTTCAGAACCAAGGAGGTTTTCAACAAGGGGGATTTCAGCAAAGACCTCAGTTCAACAACTTTCAGAGAGGTTATCAAGCACCAGCTCAAGCTCCTGTGAGCTATGCCCCAGCTGGATCGTCCGATGACAGCGAAATGAAAACTATGCTTAAGCGACTGCTCGATGGCCAGAACAAGAACGCCTTTGACATCAACTTAAGAGTGGAAAACATGTACAGCGAACTCAAAGGTAAGTTTGAAAATCTTTCAACACATGTTAAAACACTTGAGAATCAGGTAGCACAAGCCGCTTCTACTTCTACAAGACCTATGGGAGTTCTTCCTGGAAAACCACAACCGAACCCGAAAGACTACAACAATGGTAAAGAATTTTGCAATGTCATCTTCACAAGTGATTCACAAATGGTCGAGAATGAAGAGGCTATAAAGGAAATTTCTAGGCTCCTTTATGGTTCGAATGTTGATGATCTGGTTATAAAGAGTGAAGTGGAAGGGAAATTTAGCACTAAAGAAGAAGATATGGTGACCAAGAGCATTGAAACAAAAGTTACTTCAAGAGTTGAACCTCCTCCTTATGAGCCTCCACTTCCTTTTCCGAGCCAAGTTCTTACCAAGGCTAAAAAGAAAATCCTCTCGAGCTTCAAGGCTAATATGAGTAGAGTTGGAGCACCTTTGCCTCATGTGAATGACTTATCTCAAGTTCCTCTCTATTTTAAGTTCATTGAAGCCATTCTAGCGAACCAAGAGAAAGTTGAAGAGGTTATGAAAGTGCTAAAACCACCGAGTACACCACCGCTTGAACCTAAATCGCTTACCAAGCTTGGAAATCCTGGTACATTCACAATCTCTTGCTCCCTAGGAGATTTGGAAATCGATAATGCCTTGTGTGATTCAGGAGCTAGCGTAAATGTGATGTCACTTGAAATGGCGGAAAGGTTAGGGATTAAAGAGATGAAACAACACTCATCTTCCATCACATTTGGAGATGCTTCTTCGAAACCTCCACTTGGGTTGATTGAGGATTATCCTCTTAAGGTAGGAGATTGTCTAATCCCAACGGACTTCTTGGTGGTAGATAGAGAGAAACCAGATAAGCTTCCACTCATTCTTGGAACTCCATTCCTCAACACCGCTGGAGCGAACATTGACTTCCCAAACAGGCGAGTAATCCTCATCCATGTTGACTCCAAAGACTCATTTCAAATCAAGCCTTCCTCTACAACATTTTGTGGAACAATCGCCAATGAAGAAATGGAAAGGAAGGAAAAGCTCAAGGGTTTTATTGAGAAAAATCGACATAAGGACTGTGATGATAAGTTCCTTTACCATGGTGAAAGCCTTAATGCTTTATTTGATGAGCCAAAGATGGTGGATACAAGGAAAAAGCTCAAGAAAGGCAAGAAGCCTCATTTTGGTCACAACTCCTCATCCATTTTCACCTTGCATCCGTTGAGCCACAATGGTGGTGCTATAGAGTGCAAGATCAAGAGCAAAGGTCATTCCAAACCTTTTGCCAAAGCAAGAATTATCTTATTGCCAGGTTTAGAGGAGAACCAATCAGACTACATCAAAGAGCTCATGGTGAAGGTTCTCAAGATCGAGCTCACCGATTGGGGACCAAATTTCAAGGATGGAGTTCATTCGACAACTCCTATTCTCCCTTCAGTCTAAATGGGCATCAAACGTCAAGCTTAACGACGTTAAACAAGCCATTGGGGACTCCCCCAATTCTATCGTTTGTATATATGTTTATTTATTTGTTTAAGTGTGATCTTTATCTTTGATTTTGTGTGCTTTCATTTTATAGGAAGGTGGGGATAATGAGGAAATTGATGAAGGTAAGGATAATGAGGAAGCTGAGGATGCTGATGACTCTGAGGGCACAGAGTCCGACTCTATCACCAAAGCACATGAGATGAGGACCAAGGCATCTCAAGACCGAGCTGAACCTTCTCATTCACCGGTGGAGCATTCCTCAGCACAATATAGCGACATCCGCTTACCCAGGAGCAGGAGGAACATAGGCAGGAGAGAGAGCTCTAGCGATAGCTCTACCCGCGACCACTGAGCTTGTGGTTATTACTATCCCTTGTTCTATATCATTTAGCTTTTAAGAGATATGGTTTTATTTATTTATGTATGGCATTCTTCTGTTAATTTTGTTATTACACCGAGACGGTGAAAAGCAAGTTCGGGGGAGGATGCCATTATTTACTAATGACGTTTGTGTTTGTTTCTTTTATTTTGGTGTGTTTTATTTTTATTAAAACTTTGTTGGAATTTTAAATGTTTTATTGAGTCAAAATAGTTATGAGAATTTGTTATCTTTTGGAATTGCAACATGTTTAAGATCATTTTGTCTTAAAACTGCTTAGCTTTGTTTGAGGATAACTTGGAAGTGCAGAAAAATCCATAACTTGATCATTTTATGAAAATCCCTATCATTTGAGCTTAATCATATATATATGAACTTAATATGGACTTAATATATCTCACTTAGGGGATTGATAATCATGTAATGGAATTACATTTGGAGTTTTCTTTACATTGTTTATATCAACCTTTGTTAACTCCAAATGGCTAGACTTATTTTTAGTCTAGTACCACACCCCTTACCATTTCCATCTTTCAAACCACATGCATCTGTTTATAGCCATTGTCATGTGCATTCATGTGCAAAAACTATGGAGTATACGGACCGACATAGCTTTCCTTTCGCTAGGATTGTGGTAGTAGTTCATTTGCATACCGTCATTGGACGAGATTGGGCTATTGTGGATTAGCAGATGTATTTATGAGTATGACGAGCATTCATTATCAAGATTTCTTTTGATGCAGCTTTTGTAGGACTCCTCATTCCCGCTCCCCCATCTAAAAAAAAAAAAAAAAAAAAAAACAACAACAACAAGTTGGGAAAGGAGTGAAAAGAGAAATGAGCGAGTCTGAGATCATTGATGTGTTTCATTAGCATCTAAAAAAAAGAAATCTTTATATTCATACTTGGGGTTTTGAGTTGATTAGGAGGATTCGAGCGAAAGGAGAGCTATGTACTTCCTAATTGGTCTTTGTCTCACTGTGATTTTGCATAATGATTTGCATCCGTTTGCTTTGCTGGAGAACCCAAAACACTTGAGCCACCAAATATCAACCTTCATACCTAGACCATAACGTGTTAGATATTCCCTTTGTGAGAGTACACGCATTTCTTAATAAATGTTAAATGTTAAGTTCTACATGATCTTGGGATTTCATACATTTGCTACGGTTATGGCGAAGTACAATGTAGTACGGTTTGATATGAACTTGGTGAAAGTGGTTGCGAGCATTTGGTTGAAGGCATGATCCTATAGATTTTACGAATTCTCATGTTTTTCAAACCTCTTCTCTTGGTTTAGATTTTGTTTTGTTTTCCTTGAGGACAAGCAAAAGTCTAAGTTGGGGGGAGTTGATGTATTGTACTTTTGATTGCTTTTTGATTTGTTTTTAGTATTTGTTTCGTATCTTTTGTTAGTTTTCGAGTCTTTTCTATTTTGTTTTGAGTCTTTTACAGGTTCTATGGAGTTAAGCCGGAATAAGACGATTTCGGGATTGTTCGGGCTAAGATGAAGATCGATCCAGATGACTCTAAGAACACGGCCACGGATCGGTCGATCTGGCCGACCAATCGACCGATCCATGACCCACGGACATATGTCCGGACACGAAGGATCGACCGATCCGGCCACTGGATCGACCGATCGCCAAGCCAGCCGTCATGAAGAACATCATAGGGATCGATCGATCCGACGTGTGGATCGATCGATCCCATACCCAGCCGCCATGAAGATATTATGTCCGTAAATCAGGGATCGATCCATCCAACTTGTGGATCGACCGATCCCCTTGGCCGCCTACACCATTTTACACCTATGTCTATAAATATCCCACCTAAACCTACAAAAACATATCAGATTTCATTTCTAAAGTTTCTGGACGCCTAAAACACTATTCTAGACACACTTCTTGGATTTCTAAACTCCTCCTTCCTATCAAACATTTGGAGAAGTTTTGTTGTATCATTTGTGGTTTATTTCAATACTATTATGCTTTCTATGGTTTACTTTGTTGTTTTTGTGACTATGTGTGAGTAATTCCATAGTTAGGTTTTAGAGTTCTTGAAGGGAATTGATGGCTTGATGAATTGATAGAGATTTGGGGTTTCTAATCCATAGGTTCTTTGATTCATGTGTTCTTAATGCTAGATTAAGAGTAGCTACCTTAGTCTTGATTATAGGTTGTTCTATAAGCACTAATCATGTTATAGAGAACTTGAATCTTATGAATTGAGCTTTGTATCTCTAGCCTGCGAGAGTTGATGCTAGATCATCATTGTGAACTTAGTGAACTTGTGTGTTAATGCTAATTTGGTTAGGAGAAATCAAACGAGAGTTTAGTTTTCGAGTAGCCAAGTTTAGGGGTTAAGGCCACGAGAGTGGGTTAATCCACCTTGCGTTCATGTTCTAGAACGGTGCTGAGAGTGTTAAATCCCATGCTCAAAATTATTCGTTAAGCCATTGACAACCTGAAATGCTCTAAGGCCTAATGCCTTTTAATCGTATAAATCAATCGTTCGTTTTATGTTTATTGCATTTTGGTAACAAGTTTGGAAGAAACAATCAAACCCATCCTGCTATAGCTAATTACAAGTCTCGTAAATCATTAGTGTACCATTGGTTCTTGTGGATCGATCTCGTTATATACTACCTTGCGGTTAAGTGTATCGAGTAAATACTCGAGCAATCACTCCCTGTTGCGGCTCTAGACAATCGCCAAGCAATTATGAGAGATCCTACTCCATTGTGTACACTTCAACAGTTCTATTCACTCTCCTTTGTATTTTGAAAGGTTATAACCCTATTTTTGGGATTATCTGCCTCTAAGTGGCCAAATCCTTTTCAATCAAAGCATTGCTTCTTCATATTCACATCCTTAGGTGTTGGTTTAGCCTTAATATGTGTCTTCATGATACAAGTCCCAACTTCACCCTCAGAAACTCCTATGAGATTCAAAAAAGTACCTGAAGTGTGGGATAAGGTATACTGCTTGTTTCGTACCTTGGCTTTCTTCTCCACCTAGGTAGCATGCTTTATCACGTCTTCAAGAGTCTTATTAGGCTGAATCTCAGCCTTTGACGATATTTCTTCACTCAATCATTGTACAAAGCCTACAATGGCTCCCTGTTGCGGCTCTAGACCATTGCCAAGCAATTGTGAGAGATCCTACTCCATTATGTAGACTTCAACAGTTCTATTCACTCTCCTTTTTTATTTTGAATGGTTATAACTTAGTTATCTGGACTATCAGCTTGTAAATGGCCAAATCCTTGTCTATCAAAGCATTGCTTCTTCATATTCTCGTCCTTAGGAGTTGGTTTAACCTTAATATGTTTCTTCATGATACAACTCCCAACTTCACCCTCGGAAACTCCTATCAGATTCAAAGAAGTACATGAAGTGTGGGATAAGGTATAATGCTTGGTTCTTACCTAGGCTTTCTTCTCCACCTAGGTAGCATGCTTTATCACGCCACTAAGATTCCTAATAGGCTGAATCTCAGCCTTTGAAGATATTTGATCACTCAATCATTGTACAAAGCCTACAATGGCTCCCTGTTGCGGCGCTAAACAATCGCCAAGCAATTGTGACAGATCCTACTCCATTGTGTACACTTCAACAGTTATATTCACTCTCTTTTGTATTTTGAATGGTTATAACCTTATTTTTAGGATTATCAGCCTGTAAGTGGCCAAATCCTTGTCAATCAAAGCATTGCTTCTTCATATTCTCATCCTTAGGTGTTGGTTCAACCTTAATATTTGTCTTCATGATAAACCTCCCAACTTCACCCTCGGAAAATCCTATGAGATTCAAAGAAGTACCTGAAGTGTGAGATAAGGTATAATGCTTTTTTCTTACCTTGGCTTTCTTCTCCACCTAGGTAGCATGCTTGATCACGCCACTAATAGTCCTAATAGGCTGAATCTCAGCCTTGGAAGATATTTCATCACTCAATCACTGTACAAAGCCTACAATGGTTCCCTGTTGCGACTCTAGACAATCGCCAAGCAATTATGAGAGATCCTACTCCATTGTGTACACTTCAACAGTTCTATTCACTCTCCTTTGTATTTTGAAAGGTTATAACCCTATTTTTGGGATTATCTTCCTCTAAGTGGCCAAATCCTTTTCAATCAAAGCATTGCTTCTTCATATTCACATCCTTAGGTGTTGGTTTAGCCTTAATATGTCTCTTCATGATACAAGTCCCAACTTCACCCTCAGAAACTCCTATGAGATTCAAAGAAGTACCTGAAGTGTGGGATAAGGTATACTGCTTGTTTCGTACCTTGGCTTTCTTCTCCACCTAGGTAGCATGCTTTATCATGTCTTCAAGAGTCTTATTAGGCTGAATCTCAGCCTTTGACGATATTTCATCACTCAATCATTGTACAAAGCCTACAATGGCTCCCTGTTGCGGCTCTAGACCATTGCCAAGCAATTGTGAGAGATCCTACGCCATTATGTAGACTTCAACAGTTCTATTCACACTCCTTTTTTATTTTGAATGGTTATAACTTCGTTAATTGGACTATCAGCTTGTAAATGGCCAAATCCTTGTCTATCAAAGCATTGCTTCTTCATATTCTCGTCCTTAGGTGTTTGTTTAACCTTAATATGTGTCTTCATGATACAACTCCCAACTTCACCCTCGGAAACTCCTATGAGATTCAAAGAAGTACATGAAGTGTGGGATAAGGTATAATGCTTGGTTCTTACCTAGGCTTTCTTCTCCACCTAGGTAGCATGCTTTATCATGCCACTAATAGTCCGAATAGGCTGAATCTCAGCCTTTGACGATATTTCATCACTCAATCATTGTACAAAGCCTACAATGGCTCCCTGTTGCGGCCTTAGACCATCGCCAAGCAATTGTGAGAGATCCAACTCCATTTTGTACACTTCAACAGTTCTATTCACTCTCCTTTTTAGTTTGAATGGTTATAACTTCGTTAATTGGACTATGAGCTTGTAAATGGCCAAATCCTTGTCTATCAAAGCATTGCTTCTTCATATTCTCATCCTTAGGTGTTGGTTTAACCTTAATATGTGTTTTCATGATACAACTCCCAACTTCACCCTTGGAAAATCCTATGATATTCAAAGAAGTACCTGAAGTGTGGGATAAGGAATAATGCTTGTTTCTTACCTTGGCTTTCTTCTCCACCTAGGTAGCATGCTTGATCACGCCACTAAGAGTCCTAATAGGCTGAATCTCAACCTTTGAAGATATTTGATCACTCAATCATTGTACAAAGCCTACAATGGCTCTCTGTTGCGGCTCTAAACAATCGCCAAGCAATTGTGACAGATCCTACTCCATTGTGTACATTTCAACAGTTATATTCACTCTCTTTTATATTTTGAATGGTTATAACCTTATTTTTAGGATTATCAGCCTGTAAGTGGCAAAATCCTTGTCAATCAAAGCATTGCTTCTTCATATTCTCATCCTTAGGTGTTGGTTTAACCTTAATATGTGTCTTCATGATACAACTCCCTACTTCACCCTCGGAAAATCCTATGAGATTCAAAGAAGTACCTGAAGTGTGAGATAAGGTATAATGCTTTTTTCTTACCTTGGCTTTCTTCTCCACCTAGGTAGCATGCTTGATCACGCCACTAAGAGTCCTAATAGGCTGAATCTCAGCCTCGGAAGTTATTTCATCACTCAATCACTGTACAAAGCCTACAATGGCTCCCTGTTGCGGCTCTAGACAATCGCCAAGCAATTATGAGAGATCCTACTCCATTGTGTACACTTCAACAGTTCTATTCACTCTCCTTTGTATTTTGAAAGGTTATAACCCTATTTTTGGGATTATATGCCTCTAAGTGGCCAAATCCTTTTCAATCAAAGCATTGCTTCTTCATATTCACATCCTTAGGTGTTGGTTTAGCCTTAATATGTGTCTTCATGATACAAGTCCCAACTTCACCCTCAGAAACTCCTATGAGATTCAAAAAAGTACCTGAAGTGTGGGA
The DNA here is from genome assembly GCA_963667165.1 of Barbarea vulgaris. Taxonomy (NCBI): domain Eukaryota; kingdom Viridiplantae; phylum Streptophyta; class Magnoliopsida; order Brassicales; family Brassicaceae; genus Barbarea; species Barbarea vulgaris. Next base: position 16,846,779 of record OY763893.1, on the reverse strand, counting down.
TAAGGTATACTGCTTGTTTCGTACCTTGGCTTTCTTCTCCACCTAGGTAGCATGCTTTATCACGTCTTCAAGAGTCTTATTAGGCTGAATCTCAGCCTTTGACGATATTTCTTCACTCAATCATTGTACAAAGCCTACAATGGCTCCCTGTTGCGGCTCTAGACCATTGCCAAGCAATTGTGAGAGATCCTACTCCATTATGTAGACTTCAACAGTTCTATTCACTCTCCTTTTTTATTTTGAATGGTTATAACTTCGTTATCTGGACTATCAGCTTGTAAATGGCCTAATCCTTGTCTATCAAAGCATTGCTTCTTCATATTCTCGTCCTTAGGTGTTGGTTTAACCTTAATATGTGTCTTCATGATACAACTCCCAACTTCACCCTCGGAAACTCCTATGAGATTCAAAGAAGTACATGAAGTGTGGGATAAGGTATAATGTTTGGTTCTTACCTAGGCTTTCTTCTCCACCTAGGTAGCATGCTTTATCACGCCACTAAGATTCCTAATAGGCTGAATCTAAGCCTTTGTTGATATTTCATCACTCAATCATTGTACAAAGCCTACAATGGCTCCCTGTTGCGGCCTTAGACCATCGCCAAGAAATTGTGAGAGATCCAACTCCATTTTGTACACTTCAACAGTTCTATTCACTCTCCTTTTTATTTTGAATGGTTATAACTTCGTTAATTGGACTATCAGCTTGTAAATGGCCAAATCCTTGTCTATCAAAGCATTCCTTCTTCATATTCTCATCCTTAGGTGTTTGTTTAACCTTAATATGTATCTTCATGATACAACTCCCAACTTCACCCTCGGAAACTCCTATGAGATTCAAAGAAGTACCTGAAGTGTGGGATAAGGTATAATGCTTGGTTCTTACCTGGGCTTTCTTCACCACCTAGGTAGCATGCTTTATCACGCCACTAAGAGTCCTAATAGGCTGAATCTCAGCCTTTGACGATATTTCATCAGTCAATCATTGTACAAAGCCTACAATGGCTCCCTGTTGCTGCTCTAGACCATCCCCAAGCAATTGTGAGATATCCAACTCCATTGTGTACACATCTACAGTTCTATTCACTCTCCTTTTTATTTTGAAAAGTTATAACTTCGTTAATTGGACTATCAGCTTGTAAATGGCCAAATCCTTGTCTATCAAAGCATTGCTTCTTCATATTCTCATCCTTAGGTGTTGGTTTAACCTTAATATGTGTCTTCATGATACAACTCCCAACTTCACCCTCGGAAACTCCTATGAGATTCAAAGAAGTACCTGAAGTGTGGGATAAGGTATAATGCTTGTTTCTTACCTTGGCTTTCTTCTCCACCTAGGTAGCATGCTTTATCACGCAACTAAGAGTTCGAATAGGCTGAATATCAGCCTTTGACGATATTTCATCACTCAATCATTGTACAAAGCCTACAATGGCTCCCTGTTGCGGCCTTAGACCATCGCCAAGCAATTGTGAGAGATCCAACTCCATTTTGTACACTTCAAGAGTTCTATTCACTCTCCTTTTTAGTTTGAATGGTTATAACTTCGTTAATTGGACTATCAGCTTGTAAATGGCCAAATCCTAGTCTATCAAAGCATTGCTTCTTCATATTCTCATCCTTAGGTGTTGGTTTAACCTTAATATGTGTCTTCACGATACAACTCCCAACTTTACCCTCGGAAACTCCTATGAGATTCAAAGAAGTAGCTGAAGTGTGGGATAAGGTATACTGCTTGTTTCTTACCTTGGCTTTCTTCTCCACCTTGGTAGCATGCTTTATCACGCCACTAAGAGTCCGAATAGGCTGAATCTCAGCCTTTGATGATATTTCATCACTCAATCATTATACAAAGCCTACAATGGCTCCCTGTCGCGGCCTTAGACCATCGCCAATCAATTGTGAGAGATCCAACTCCATTGTGTACACTTCAACAGTTCTATTCACTCTCCTTTTTATTTTGAATGGTTATAACTTTGTTAATTGGACTATCCGCTTGTAAATGGCCAAATCCTTGTCTATCAAAGCATTGCTTCTTCATTTTCTCATCCTTAGGTGTTGGTTTAACCTTAATATGTGTTTTCATGATACAACTCCCAACTTCACCCTTGGAAAATCCAATGAGATTTAAAGAAGTACCTGAAGTGTGGGATAAGGTATAATGCTTGTTTCTTACCTTGGCTTTCTTCTCCACCTAGGTAGCATGCTTGATCACGCCACTAAGAGTCCTAATAGGCTGAATCTCAGCCTTTGAAGATATTTCATCACTCAATCATTGTACAAAGCCTACAATGGCTCTCTGTTGCGGCTCTAAACAATCGCCAAGCAATTGTGAGAGATCCTACTCCATTGTGTATGATTCAACAGTTATATTCACTCTCCTTTGTATTTTGAATGGTTATAACCTTATTTTTAGGATTATCAGCCCGTAAGTGGCCAAATCCTTGTCAATCAAAGCATTGCTTCTTCATATTCTCATCCTTAGGTGTTGGTTTAACCGTAATATGTATCTTCATGATACAACTCCCAACTTCACCCTCGGAAAATCCTATGAGATTCAAAGAAGTACCTGAAGTGTGAGATAAGGTATAATGCTTTTTTCTTACCTTGGGTTTCTTCTCCACCTAGGTAGCATGCTTGATCACGCCACTAAGAGACCTAATAGGCTGAATCTCAGCCTTTGAAGATATTTCATCACTCAATCACTGTACAAAGCCTACAATGGCTCCCTGTTGCGGCTCTAGACAATCGCCAAGCAATTATGAGAGATCCTACTCCATTGTGTACACTTCAACAGTTCTATTCACTCTCCTTTGTATTTTGAAAGGTTATAACCCTATTTTTGGGATTATCAGCCTGTAAGTGGCCAAATCCTTGTCAATCAAAGCATTGCTTCTTCATATTCACATCCTTAGGTGTTGGTTTAGCCTTAATATGTGTCTTCATGATACAAGTCCCAACTTCACCCTCAGAAACTCCTATGAGATTAAGAAAAGTACATGAAGTGTGGGATAAGGTATACTGCTTGTTTCGTACCTTGGCTTTCTTCTCCACCTAGGTAGCATGCTTTATCACGTCCTCAAAAGTCTTATTAGGCTGAATCTCAGCCTTAGACGATATTTTAACACTCAATCATTGTACAAAGTCTACAATGTCTCTCTGTTGTGGCTCTAGACCATCGCCAAGCAATTGTGAGAGATCCTACTCCATTGTGTACACTTCAACAGTTCTATTCACTCTCCTTTTTATTTTTGAATGGTTATAACTTCGTTAAATTGACTATCAGCTTGTAAATGGTCAAATCCTTGTCTATCAAAGCATTGCTTCTTCATATTCTCGTCCTTAGGTGTTGGTTTAGCCTTAATATGTATCTTCATGATACAACTCCCAACTTCACCCTCGGAAACTCCTATGAGATTCAAAGAAGTACCTGAAGTGTGGGATAAGGTATAATGCTTGGTTCTTACCTGGGCTTTCTTCACCACCTAGGTAGCATGCTTTATCACGCCACTAAGAGTCCTAATAGGCTGAATCTCAGCCTTTGACGATATTTCATCACTCAATCATTATACAAAGCCTACAATGGCTCCCTGTCGCGGCCTTAGACCATCGCCAATCAATTGTGAGAGATCCAACTCCATTGTGTACACTTCAACAGTTCTATTCACTCTCCTTTTTATTTTGAATGGTTATAACTTTGTTAATTGGACTATCCGCTTGTAAATGGCCAAATCCTTGTCTATCAAAGCATTGCTTCTTCATATTCTCGTCCTTAGGTGTTGGTTTAACCTTAATATGTGTCTTCATGATACAACTCCCAACTTCACCCTCGGAAACTCCTATGAGATTCAAAGAAGTACATGAAGTGTGTGATAAGGTATAATGTTTGGTTCTTACCTAGGCTTTCTTCTCCACCTAGGTAGCATGCTTTATCACGCCACTAAGATTCCTAATAGGCTGAATCTAAGCCTTTGTTGATATTTCATCACTCAATCATTGTACAAAGCCTACAATGGCTCCCTGTTGCGGCCTTAGACCATCGCCAAGAAATTGTGAGAGATCCAACTCCATTTTGTACACTTCAACAGTTCTATTCACTCTCCTTTTTATTTTGAATGGTTATAACTTCGTTAATTGGACTATCAGCTTGTAAATGGCCAAATCCTTGTCTATCAAAGCATTCCTTCTTCATATTCTCATCCTTAGGTGTTTGTTTAACCTTAATATGTATCTTCATGATACAACTCCCAACTTCACCCTCGGAAACTCCTATGAGATTCAAAGAAGTACCTGAAGTGTGGGATAAGGTATAATGCTTGGTTCTTACCTGGGCTTTCTTCACCACCTAGGTAGCATGCTTTATCACGCCACTAAGAGTTCTAATAGGCTGAATCTCAGCCTTTGACGATATTTCATCAGTCAATCATTGTACAAAGCCTACAATGGCTCCCTGTTGCTGCTCTAGACCATCCCCAAGCAATTGTGAGATATCCAACTCCATTGTGTACACATCTACAGTTCTATTCACTCTCCTTTTTATTTTGAAAAGTTATAACTTCGTTAATTGGACTATCAGCTTGTAAATGGCCAAATCCTTGTCTATCAAAGCATTGCTTCTTCATATTCTCATCCTTAGGTGTTGGTTTAACCTTAATATGTGTCTTCATGATACAACTCCCAACTTCACCCTCGGAAACTCCTATGAGATTCAAAGAAGTACATGAAGTGTGGGATAAGGTATAATGCTTGTTTCTTACCTTGGCTTTCTTCTCCACCTAGGTAGCATGCTTTATCACGCAACTAAGAGTTCGAATAGGCTGAATATCACCCTTTGACGATATTTCATCACTCAATCATTGTACAAAGCCTACAATGGCTCCCTGTTGCGGCCTTAGACCATCGCCAAGCAATTGTGAGAGATCCAACTCCATTTTGTACACTTCAAGAGTTCTATTCACTCTCCTTTTTAGTTTGAATGGTTATAACTTCGTTAATTGGACTATCAGCTTGTAAATGGCCAAATCCTAGTCTATCAAAGCATTGCTTCTTCATATTCTCATCCTTAGGTGTTGGTTTAACCTTAATATGTGTCTTCACGATACAACTCCCAACTTTACCCTCGGAAACTCCTATGAGATTCAAAGAAGTAGCTGAAGTGTGGGATAAGGTATACTGCTTGTTTCTTACCTTGGCTTTCTTCTCCACCTTGGTAGCATGCTTTATCACGCCACTAAGAGTCCGAATAGGCTGAATCTCAGCCTTTGATGATATTTCATCACTCAATCATTATACAAAGCCTACAATGGCTCCCTGTCGCGGCCTTAGACCATCGCCAATCAATTGTGAGAGATCCAACTCCATTGTGTACACTTCAACAGTTCTATTCACTCTCCTTTTTATTTTGAATGGTTATAACTTTGTTAATTGGACTATCCGCTTGTAAATGGCCAAATCCTTGTCTATCAAAGCATTGCTTCTTCATTTTCTCATCCTTAGGTGTTGGTTTAACCTTAATATGTGTTTTCATGATACAACTCCCAACTTCACCCTTGGAAAATCCAATGAGATTTAAAGAAGTACCTGAAGTGTGGGATAAGGTATAATGCTTGTTTCTTACCTTGGCTTTCTTCTCCACCTAGGTAGCATGCTTGATCACGCCACTAAGAGTCCTAATAGGCTGAATCTCAGCCTTTGAAGATATTTCATCACTCAATCATTGTACAAAGCCTACAATGGCTCTCTGTTGCGGCTCTAAACAATCGCCAAGCAATTGTGAGAGATCCTACTCCATTGTGTATGATTCAACAGTTATATTCACTCTCCTTTGTATTTTGAATGGTTATAACCTTATTTTTAGGATTATCAGCCCGTAAGTGGCCAAATCCTTGTCAATCAAAGCATTGCTTCTTCATATTCTCATCCTTAGGTGTTGGTTTAACCGTAATATGTATCTTCATGATACAACTCCCAACTTCACCCTCGGAAAATCCTATGAGATTCAAAGAAGTACCTGAAGTGTGAGATAAGGTATAATGCTTTTTTCTTACCTTGGGTTTCTTCTCCACCTAGGTAGCATGCTTGATCACGCCACTAAGAGACCTAATAGGCTGAATCTCAGCCTTTGAAGATATTTCATCACTCAATCACTGTACAAAGCCTACAATGGCTCTCTGTTGTGGCTCTAGACCATCGCCAAGAAATTGTGAGAGATCCTACTCCATTGTGTACACTTCAACAGTTCTATTCACTCTCCTTTTTATTTTTGAATGGTTATAACTTCGTTAAATTGACTATCAGCTTGTAAATGGTCAAATCCTTGTCTATCAAAGCATTGCTTCTTCATATTCTCGTCCTTAGGTGTTGGTTTAGCCTTAATATGTATCTTCATGATACAACTCCCAACTTCACCCTCGGAAACTCCTATGAGATTCAAAGAAGTACCTGAAGTGTGGGATAAGGTATAATGCTTGGTTCTTACCTGGGCTTTCTTCACCACCTAGGTAGCATGCTTTATCACGCCACTAAGAGTCCTAATAGGCTGAATCTCAGCCTTTGACGATATTTCATCACTCAATCATTGTACAAAACCTACAATGGCTCCCTGTTGCGGCCTTAGACCATCGCCAAGCAATTGTGAGAGATCCAACTCCATTTTGTACACTTCAACAGTTCTATTCACTCTACTTTTTATTTAGAATGGTTATAACTTCGTTAATTGGAGTATCAGCTTGTAAATGGCCAAATCCTTGTCTATCAAAGCATTGCTTCTTCATATTCTCATCCTTAGGTGTTGGTTTAACCTTAATATGTGTCTTCATGATACAACTCCCAACTTCACTCTCGGAAACTCCTATGAGATTCAAAGAGGTACCTGAAGTGTGGGATAAGGTATAATGCTTGTTTTTTACCTTGGCTTTCTTCTCCACCTAGGTAGCATGCTTTATCACGCCACTAAGAGTCCGAATAGGCTGAATCTCAACCTTTGACGATATTTCATAACTCAATCATTGTACAAAGCCTACAATGGCTCCCTGTTGCGGCCTTAAACCATCGCCAAGCAATTGTGAGAGATCCAACTCCATTTTCTACACTTCAACAGTTCTATTCACTCTCCTTTTTCGTTTGAATGGTTATAACTTCGTTAATTAGAATATCAGCTTGTAAATGGCCAAATCCTTGTCTATCAAAGCATTGCTTCTTCATATTCTCATCTTTAGGTGTTGGTTTAACCTTAATATGTGTCTTCACGATACAACTCCCAACTTCACCCTCGGAAACTCCTATGAGATTCAAAGAAGTAGCTGAAGTGAGGGATAAGGTATAATGCTTGTTTCTTACGTTGGCTTTCTTCTCCACCTTGGTAGCATGCTTTATCACGCCACTAAGAGTCCGAATAGGCTGAATCTCAGCCTTTTACGATATTTCATCACTCAATTATTGTACAAAGCCTACAATGGCTCCCTGTTGCGGCCTTAAACCATCGCCAAGCAATTGTGAGAGATTCAACTCCATTTTGTACACTTCAACAGTTCTATTCACTCTCTTTTTTATTTTGAATGGTTATAACTTCGTTAATTGGACTATCCGCTTGTAAATAGCCAAATCCTTGTCTATCAAAGCATTGCTTCTTCATTTTCTCATCCTTAGGTGTTGGTTTAACCTTAATATGTGTTTTCATGATACAACCCCCAACTTCACCCTTGGAAAATCCAATGAGATTCAAAGAAGTACCTGAAGTGTGGGATAAGGTATAATGCTTGTTTCTTACCTTGGCTTTCTTCTCCACCTAGGTAGCATGCTTGATCACGCCACTAAGAGTCCTAATAGGCTGAATCTCAGCCTTTGAAGATATTTCATCACTCAATCATTGTACAAAGCCTACAATGGCTCCCTGTTGCGGTTCTAAACAATCGCCAAGCAATTGTGAGAGATCCTACTCCATTGTGTATACTTCAACAGTTATATTCACTATCCTTTGTATTTTGAATGGTTATAACCTTATTTTTAGGATTATCAGCCTGTAAGTGGCCAAATCCTTGTCAATCAAAGCATTGCTTCTTCATATTCTCATCCTTAGGTGTTGGTTTAACCTTAATATGTGTCTTCATGATACAACTCCCAACTTAACCCTCGGAAACTCCTATGAGATTCAAAGAAGTACATGAAGTGTGGGATAAGGTATAATGCTTGTTTCTTACCTTGGCTTTCTTCTCCACCTAGGTAGCATGCTTTATCACGCCACTAAGAGTCCTAATAGGCTGAATCTCAGCCTTTGACGATATTTCATCACTCAATCATTGTACAAAACCTACAATGGCTCCCTGTTGCGGCCTTAGACCATCGCCAAGCAATTGTGAGAGATCCAACTCCATTTTGTACACTTCAACAGTTCTATTCACTCTACTTTTTATTTAGAATGGTTATAACTTCGTTAATTGGAGTATCAGCTTGTAAATGGCCAAATCCTTGTCTATCAAAGCATTGCTTCTTCATATTCTCATCCTTAGGTGTTGGTTTAACCTTAATATGTGTCTTCATGATACAACTCCCAACTTCACTCTCGAAAACTCCTATGAGATTCAAAGAGGTACCTGAAGTGTGAGATAAGGTATAATGCTTGTTTGTTACCTTGGCTTTCTTCTCCACCTAGGTAGCATGCTTTATCACGCCACTAAGAGTCTGAATAGGCTGAATCTCAACCTTTGACGATATTTCATAACTCAATCATTGTACAAAGCCAACAATGGCTCCCTGTTGTGGCCTTAGACCATCGCCAAGCAATTGTGAGAGATCCAACTCCATTTTGTACACTTCAACAGTTCTATTCACTCTCCTTTTTCGTTTGAATGGTTATAACTTCGTTAATTAGAATATCAGCTTGTAAATGGCCAAATCCTTGTCTATCAAAGCATTGCTTCTTCATATTCTCATCTTTAGGTGTTGGTTTAACCTTAATATGTGTCTTCACGATACAACTCCCAACTTCACCCTCGGAAACTCCTATGAGATTCAAAGAAGTAGCTGAAGTGAGGGATAAGGTATAATGCTTGTTTCTTACTTTGGCTTTCTTCTCCACCTTGGTAGCATGCTTTATCACGCCACTAAGAGTCCGAATAGGCTGAATCTCAGCCTTTTACGATATTTCATCACTCAATCATTGTACAAAGCCTACAATGGCTCCCTGTTGCGGCCTTAAACCATCGCCAAGCAATTGTGAGAGATTCAACTCCATTTTGTACACTTCAACAGTTCTATTCACTCTCTTTTTTATTTTGAATGGTTATAACTTCGTTAATTGGAGTATCCGCTTGTAAATAGCCAAATCCTTGTCTATCAAAGCATTGCTTCTTCATTTTCTCATCCTTAGGTGTTGGTTTAACCTTAATATGTGTTTTCATGATACAACCCCCAACTTCACCCTTGGAAAATCCAATGAGATTCAAAGAAGTACCTGAAGTGTGGGATAAGGTATAATGCTTGTTTCTTACCTTGGCTTTCTTCTCCACCTAGGTAGCATGCTTGATCACGCCACTAAGAGTCCTAATAGGCTGAATCTCAGCCTTTGAAGATATTTCATCACTCAATCATTGTACAAAGCCTACAATGGCTCCCTGTTGCGGTTCTAAACAATCGCCAAGCAATTGTGAGAGATCCTACTCCATTGTGTATACTTCAACAGTTATATTCACTATCCTTTGTATTTTGAATGGTTATAACCTTATTTTTAGGATTATCAGCCTGTAAGTGGCCAAATCCTTGTCAATCAAAGCATTGCTTCTTCATATTCTCATCCTTAGGTGTTGGTTTAACCTTAATATGTGTCTTCATGATACAACTCCCAACTTCACCCTCGGAAACTCCTATGAGATTCAAAGAAGTACATGAAGTGTGGGATAAGGTATAATGCTTGTTTCTTACCTTGGCTTTCTTCTCCACCTAGGTAGCATGCTTTATCACGCCACTAAGAGTCCTAATAGGCTGAATCTCAGCCTTTGACGATATTTCATCACTCAATCATTGTACAAAACCTACAATGGCTCCCTGTTGCGGCCTTAGACCATCGCCAAGCAATTGTGAGAGATCCAACTCCATTTTGTACACTTCAACAGTTCTATTCACTCTACTTTTTATTTAGAATGGTTATAACTTCGTTAATTGGAGTATCAGCTTGTAAATGGCCAAATCCTTGTCTATCAAAGCATTGCTTCTTCATATTCTCATCCTTAGGTGTTGGTTTAACCTTAATATGTGTCTTCATGATACAACTCCCAACTTCACTCTCGAAAACTCCTATGAGATTCAAAGAGGTACCTGAAGTGTGGGATAAGGTATAATGCTTGTTTGTTACCTTGGCTTTCTTCTCCACCTAGGTAGCATGCTTTATCACGCCACTAAGAGTCTGAATAGGCTGAATCTCAACCTTTGACGATATTTCATAACTCAATCATTGTACAAAGCCAACAATGGCTCCCTGTTGTGGCCTTAGACCATCGCCAAGCAATTGTGAGATATCCAACTCCATTTTGTACACTTCAACAGTTCTATTCACTCTCCTTTTTCGTTTGAATGGTTATAACTTCGTTAATTAGAATATCAGCTTGTAAATGGCCAAATCCTTGTCTATCAAAGCATTGCTTCTTCATATTCTCATCTTTAGGTGTTGGTTTAACCTTAATATGTGTCTTCACGATACAACTCCCAACTTCACCCTCGGAAACTCCTATGAGATTCAAAGAAGTAGCTGAAGTGAGGGATAAGGTATAATGCTTGTTTCTTACTTTGGCTTTCTTCTCCACCTTGGTAGCATGCTTTATCACGCCACTAAGAGTCCGAATAGGCTGAATCTCAGCCTTTTACGATATTTCATCACTCAATCATTGTACAAAGCCTACAATGGCTCCCTGTTGCGGCCTTAAACCATCGCCAAGCAATTGTGAGAGATTCAACTCCATTTTGTACACTTCAACAGTTCTATTCACTCTCTTTTTTATTTTGAATGGTTATAACTTCGTTAATTGGACTATCCGCTTGTAAATAGCCAAATCCTTGTCTATCAAAGCATTGCTTCTTCATTTTCTCATCCTTAGGTGTTGGTTTAACCTTAATATGTGTTTTCATGATACAACCCCCAACTTCACCCTTGGAAAATCCAATGAGATTCAAAGAAGTACCTGAAGTGTGGGATAAGGTATAATGCTTGTTTCTTACCTTGGCTTTCTTCTCCACCTAGGTAGCATGCTTGATCACGCCACTAAGAGTCCTAATAGGCTGAATCTCAGCCTTTGAAGATATTTCATCACTCAATCATTGTACAAAGCCTACAATGGCTCCCTGTTGCGGTTCTAAACAATCGCCAAGCAATTGTGAGAGATCCTACTCCATTGTGTATACTTCAACAGTTATATTCACTATCCTTTGTATTTTGAATGGTTATAACCTTATTTTTAGGATTATCAGCCTGTAAGTGGCCAAATCCTTGTCAATCAAAGCATTGCTTCTTCATATTCTCATCCTTAGGTGTTGGTTTAACCTTAATATGTGTCTTCATGATACAACTCCCAACTTCACCCTCGGAAACTCCTATGAGATTCAAAGAAGTACATGAAGTGTGGGATAAGGTATAATGCTTGTTTCTTACCTTGGCTTTCTTCTCCACCTAGGTAGCATGCTTTATCACGCCACTAAGAGTCCTAATAGGCTGAATCTCAGCCTTTGACGATATTTCATCACTCAATCATTGTACAAAACCTACAATGGCTCCCTGTTGCGGCCTTAGACCATCGCCAAGCAATTGTGAGAGATCCAACTCCATTTTGTACACTTCAACAGTTCTATTCACTCTACTTTTTATTTAGAATGGTTATAACTTCGTTAATTGGAGTATCAGCTTGTAAATGGCCAAATCCTTGTCTATCAAAGCATTGCTTCTTCATATTATCATCCTTAGGTGTTGGTTTAACCTTAATATGTGTCTTCATGATACAACTCCCAACTTCACTCTCGAAAACTCCTATGAGATTCAAAGAGGTACCTGAAGTGTGGGATAAGGTATAATGCTTGTTTGTTACCTTGGCTTTCTTCTCCACCTAGGTAGCATGCTTTATCACGCCACTAAGAGTCTGAATAGGCTGAATCTCAACCTTTGACGATATTTCATCACTCAATCATTGTACAAAGCCAACAATGGCTCCCTGTTGTGGCCTTAGACCATCGCCAAGCAATTGTGAGAGATCCAACTCCATTTTGTACACTTCAACAGTTCTATTCACTCTCCTTTTTAGTTTGAATGGTTATAACTTCGTTAATTGGACTATCAGCTTGTAAATTGGCAAATCCTTGTCTATCAAAGCATTGCTTCTTCATATTCTCATCCTTAGGTGTTGGTTTAACCTTAATATGTGTCTTCATGATACAACTCCCAACTTCACCCTCGAAAACTCCTATGAGATTCAATGAAGTACCTGAAGTGTGGGATAAGGTATAATGCTTGTTTCTTACCTTGGCTTTCTTCTCCACCTAGGTAGCATGCTTTATCACGCCACTAAAAGTCCGAATAGGCTGAATCTCAGTCTTTGACGATATTTCATCACTCAATCATTGTACAAAGCCTACAATGGCTCCCTGTTGCGGCCTTAGACCATCGCCAAGCAATTGTGAGAAATCCAACTCCATTTTGTACACTTCAACAGTTCTATTCACTCTCCTTTTTAGTTTGAATGGTTATAACTTCGTTAATTGGAATATCAGCTTGTCAATGGCCAAATCCTTGTCTATCAAAGCATTGCTTCTTCATTTTTTCATCCTTAGGTGTTGGTTTAACCTTAATATTTGTTTTCATGATACAACTCCCAACTTCACCCTTGGAAAATCCTATAAGATTCAAAGAAGTACCTGAAATGTGGGATAAGGTATAATGCTTGTTTTTTACCTTGGCTTTCTTTTCCACCTAGGTAGCATGCTTGATCACGCCACTACGAGTCCTAATAGGCTGAATCTCAGCCTTTGAAGATATTTCATCACTCAATCATTGTACAAAGCCTACAATGGCTCCCTGTTGCGGCTCTAAACAATCGCCAAGCAATTGTGAGAGATCCTACTCCATTGTGTACACTTCAACAGTTATATTCACTCTCCTTTGTATTTTGAATGGTTATAACCTTATTTTTAGGATTATCAGCCTGTAAGTGGCCAAATCCTTGTCTATAAAAGCATTGCTTCATCATATTCTCATCCTTAGGGGTTGGTTTAACCTTAATATGTGTCTTCATGATACAACTCCCAACTTCACCCTCAAAAAATTCTATGAGATTCAAAGAAGTACCTGAAGTGTGAGATAAGGTACAATGCTTTTTTCTTACCTTGGCTTTCTTCTCCACCTGGGTATCATGCTTGATCACGCCACTAAGAGTCCTAATAGGCTGAATCTCTGCCTTTGAAGATATTTCATCACTCAATCATTGTACTGATAACACCATATTTTGCATGTTTTTAAGGTTTAGATTCATACATTTTTAATCACACTTTGTTTAGTTTTGAGAGTTTTTCATGCATTTGAGTCTCACCTTGTTTTAACTTGCATTTTAAAGTCCTAAGTTGTATATATAGCATTTTGCATATGTCTTGAGTCTTTTCTAGGTGAATATGAAGCTTGGGACATGAAGGGGAAGGCTCGGGATGATCAAAGGATGCTAGAATCAAGTTTCGGGAACTTTCAGAGCCTATGGCGGCACCCCCTCACCAAGATTGAACCGCCAAGACTCACACATCAACTTGTGGCGGTACCCCCTCGCCATATAAGGACCGCCAGGATCATCACCCCGAACACTTCATCTGGTGCTGAACGTAGCGGTCGTTTGACCGCTAGAGACGGACCGCCAGAACGTGCACGAGCATCCTTGGCGGAACCAATCTAAAGGGTCTGAAAGATCGTCTCCCAGGAAGCCTTTACCGTACGATTTAGCTCCCGCTCCCTTCATGAAAGTTGTAGGAAATTGAGTTATCTTTCGAATGCAAGTGATCCCGATTTATTTGGGTAAATGGTTAAGGAGATATGGCCCCCCGCACCCCAGACCGTTATCGCAGGACCGCCAAGACAAAAATGAAGACTCAGCTCTCAGGGGATGAACCTAGCGGCCATTTGGCCGCCACAAATGGACCGCCATGATGCCATGGCGACACCCCACCGCCAGAACACCACCGCCACACCACCAGCCGACTCACTTTACCTTTCTACCTACTCCAACTTTCCTCTTTGTATAAATTTCACACCTTATCACTTCAGGGACGGACACAAGTTATTTTTAAGCCATTTTTACTGAAAAACAAAGCTCTGCAACATCATTTTCATTCCTAGATCTTCAATGATCTAGTGAAGTTTTATCAAATTTTCTTCCACTTTTGTACATATTATGTTATTGTCTTTCATTTGTTCGGTTTACTTTTGTGATTCAGATATGTTTGAGTAGTCTTCTGTTGGATCATGGGATTTGCTAGATTAGGATGAATTGATGGTTGGATGATGATTGTTGGTTGTTATTTGTTAGTTCCTTCACTTAGGTTTGTTCTTAATGCTAGATTTTCAATGATTAGCCGATCTCTAGTGTTGCATCTTAGAGTAGGTAGTTCTAGTCGGAGTGACAACCGAGCTAGAATTACACCTTAGGATTTTTGGTCACATCCCATGCCTTTAGGGGTGTGATTCGAGTAAGCGGTGTTAGTGCTAGGCTAGGTTTGTTTGTTCAATTTCTAGATCCTAGGTATTCATATCTCAAAAGGAATTTCTGAATGCTTGATCCTAAACCTTTCATGAGCTTTTCATATCCTAGCCAACGAGAGTTGATGTTTAGGGTGATTAGTGAACAATTGGGCTTGCGATTAATGTTCATTGGTCATTGGATCGCGGACGAGAGTCTATGACGGTTGATGATTGATGAAAGGGTTATTACCACGAGAGTGGATTAATCTAATGCTTGTGTTCCATGTTCTAGGATAATGAATATTCGATCTAATGCATCTCCGTTCGATTCACTCTTAGGATAGTAGAGCCCATGATCCAATGCTTTCTCTTATTTTTCCTTTCTTCGGTTTGGAGTTCATTGCTTTTCTTTTAGTTCTTAGTTTAGAAAACCAATTCTTTATTTGCTCTAGATTAGTTCGTATCTCGCATCTTTGGTGTGTAATCTTTAGTCCTTGTGGATTCGATCCTAAAGTGCTATGCACGATAGGTTTATTTGATAGCCTTAAGACGGTGTAAAAACCTGTTTATCAAATTGGCGCCGTTGCCGGGGACTAAACGATTGCCATTAGAGTTAGGATTCGAATTGAGACTAGAGCGTTTTTCTTTGTTTTTGTTTTTATTTGTGTGACTACTAACTTTCTTTCAAGTGTTTGTTCTTTTTGCAAGGCACAATCAAAAGTGAGAAAGCATGGCTTCGGAATTGACTTCAATGTTGAAGGCTTTGCTAGAAGCTCAACAAAGAGAGATGGCTTGGGACCCTACAAGTCATCATGATTTTGAAAGCTCATCCACTTATCAAGAAGGTCTTCCTGAAGGATACTCTACTCAAGAGTATCAATATGGATATGATGGATACCAATCTCGAGAGTATCAAGATGAATATAGTGAATACTATGCTCAAGAGCACCAATGTGGATATGGAGAAGAATATCAACCTTGTAGTATGGAGTATGACTACTCTTGTTATCAAGGATCTTATGAGCAACCCGATTCAAGAGAGTATCAATATGATCAAAACTACGCTCAAGACTACCATGGTGGATATGATGAGATATATCAAACTCCGGACATGGAGTATGACTACGGACCAGTCAATCCTTCTCCAACCTTTGATAATGAAGAGATACACAACTTGTTTAAGTTGATTTTGGAAGAGCAAGAGAAACCGATATTTGATGCCCTTCGAAATTTTGAAGCCAAATTGGATAATTGTATTCAAGTTTTAAGGGTTGTTGAGACAACTCATGTGGAGTCCATCGACACCAACTTTACACAATGGATCGAAGAAAAAGAAAAGGAAGAATGCATTCCTCCTAGCAAAATCAAGACAAAAGAGGTGCTTCCCAATGATATTGAGGAAGTTTTTGAGGAGAATGCTCAAATCAAAGATGAATTCCAACAAAGAGCCGAAGAGTCTATAAAGGAATTTGAATTGCTTCTTGGATGCACGGTTGACGAGAATCTTGTGATAAGATATGATGAAGAAGAAGAAGTTAAACCCGTGGCAATCAAGAGTTATTCAACCAAGAGTAACGAGGTAAAAGTAGATGTGGTTGGAAAGCAATTTGCGGATCATTGTGAAGGTGTTTTTGTTGTTGAATACAGTTGCGACAAACATCTTGGTATAACCTCCACCTATGAAGTGAGCATTCATGAACCGAGGAAGACTCCTTTTGAGGAGATTAGGATGAACGAGTTTAGGGGATGGTTCTACGATGAGTATGATCCCGGTGATCCAAGTTCAACCTTCACTCCCACCCAAACCAATATTCATCGTCAAGCTTAAGCGACTTTAAACGAGCCATTGGGGACTCCCCCAATTTTATCCCTTGTATAATATGTTTAATTGTTTGTTTGAGTGTGATTTGATTTTTGTTTTTGTGTGTTTTGATTATCTAGGACGTTGGTGAGTAGTCAAGGCGATTTCCGATTGGGCAAACTAAGGGCAATTAATCCATCCAATCCACTCCAAGGTTTCACATTTCACCTTTTGTACATATTTTGTTATTTTTGTTTGCATTTTTATTCTCTCTTTGGATTCATCTCACACCGAGACGGTGTGATTTAAGTCCGGGGGAGAGGTAATTGTTATTTAACATTGTGTATTTTGTCTTATTTTCGTTCTTTTGAGTCTCACGCATTCACATATATTGCATCTAAAAAAAAAAAAAAAAAAAAAAAAATTAAAATTAAAAAACGAAAATCATATAGTTTTGCATCATTGAATTTTGTTATTTAGGATTGAGTCTAAAAGCATATAGGATTGCATAATGCATAGGGGACAATGATAGAAACCACTAAAAGTTTTGCTTGAACAAATTCTTGAAACTTGTACACTCTTGCTTTGATCTCTCTACTCTTAACTCATTGTCTTCTAATTGCTTGTTTAATTTAAAATCAACCCCTTTGATATCGGACTTAAATGAATATAATCTTCTCGCATATGGGCTTGTGATACAGAACCATGGTTCAAAGAAAACACTCGGGTTATCTTATCCACTTTTACCACTCTCAAATAACCCGAGTGGCCATTCTCATATTTAGAATGGTTCCCTACCTTTCACCTTACCCATTTTGTTTTTCACCACTCATTGTTTGATAGAGTGAGGCCTTTTTCTTGATAATGCTATTGTGTGTAAAATCTTGTAAGTATCGGGAACGACAAAGGTTAGCCTTCATTTTTAGCTAGTCTAAGTTGTTCAAAGAAAAGGGCTAGCATTAGGATGAGGATCAATGGGAAAATGGTAGTTGGTTTGGGAATTATGATCAAGAACTAAAAAAAAATGAGATGGGAAATGAGAGTCAAGGAACCCTTGGTTAAGCAAATTCTAGAGAAGTACTTAAAAGAAAGACCCTAGGAAAGGAGAAGAAAAATAATCTCCTTGTTTGAAAAAGAGATAGAACAATAAGTTTAGGGTCAAGTAAAAATAAAAATGTTCTCTAGAAGTTTGATGTTTTGGAAAAAGAAAAGGAAGTTTGATTTAGCCAAAAGAAATTTGGAGGTTTAATGTGCTTCAAAGAAGTAATAAGAACAAGAAATGAAATCACCATTCGGGTAGAATGCTTTGCTAGGATGGTAGAACAATGAGAGCTTAACTTTGTATGCATAAATTGTTTCTAGTCTTCCTTGCTTTTGCATAACATATAGCATTCCATTTTCTTGAGAGTGAGTCACCTAAAAAGAAAATAAACCTCCTTGCACTCATATTTACTTGTGCTAAAAGCCTTTTCTCCCAAACCGATTGGATTTGATCACTTGCCCATTTGTGAGATCACACCTTGAGAAAGAGTAAATGAATGTGAGGGTTGGTTGCAAAGAGAACTTGTAAGCATAAGGCTTTGTTGTTAAGAGAAACAATTAGGAGTTGCGATAAGCCTTGAATGAGTTAGAGTGAATTAATTGTTTGTTTTTGCAACTTGTAAACTTTTGGGTTTGAGTCCCCACTTTCAAACCTCTCTTTCGGTTTGTCTTCTCTTGTTTGCTTGAGGACAAGCAAAGGATAAGTCCGGGGGAGTTGATAACACCATATTTTGCATGTTTTTAAGGTTTAGATTCATACATTTTTAATCACACTTTGTTTAGTTTTGAGAGTTTTTCATGCATTTGAGTCTCACCTTGTTTTAACTTGCATTTTAAAGTCCTAAGTTGTATATATAGCATTTTGCATATGTCTTGAGTCTTTTCTAGGTGAATATGAAGCTTGGGACATGAAGGGGAAGGCTCGGGATGATCAAAGGATGCTAGAATCAAGTTTCGGGAACTTTCAGAGCCTATGGCGGCACCCCCTCACCAAGATTGAACCGCCAAGACTCACACATCAACTTGTGGCGGTACCCCCTCGCCATATAAGGACCGCCAGGATCATCACCCCGAACACTTCAACTGGTGCTGAACGTAGCGGTCGTTTGACCGCTAGAGACGGACCGCCAGAACGTGCACGAGCATCCTTGGCGGAACCAATCTAAAGGGTCTGAAAGATCGTCTCCTAGGAAGCCTTTACCGTACGATTTAGCTCCCGCTCCCTTCATGAAAGTTGTAGGAAATTGAGTTATCTTTCGAATGCAAGTGATCCCGATTGATTTGGGTAAATGGTTAAGGAGATATGGCCCCCCGCACCCCAGACCGCTATCGCAGGACCGCCAAGACAAAAATGAAGACTCAGCTCTCAGGGGATGAACCTAGCGGCCATTTGGCCGCCACAAATGGACCGCCATGATGCCATGGCGACACCCCACCGCCAGAACACCACCGCCACACCACCAGCCGACTCACTTTACCTTTCTACCTACTCCAACTTTCCTCTTTGTATAAAGTTCGCACCTTATCACTTCAGGGACGGACACAAGTTATTTTTAAGCCATTTTTACTGTAAAACAAAGCTCTGCAACATCATTTTCATTCCTAGATCTTCAATGATCTAGTGAAGTTTTATCAAATTTTCTTCCACTTTTGTACATATTATGTTATTGTCTTTCATTTGTTCGGTTTACTTTTGTGATTCAGATATGTTTGAGTAGTCTTCTGTTGGATCATGGGATTTGCTAGATTAGGATGAATTGATGGTTGGATGATGATTGTTTAGGTTGTTATTTGTTAGTTCCTTCACTTAGGTTTGTTCTTAATGCTAGATTTTCAATGATTAGCCGATCTCTAGTGTTGCATCTTAGAGTAGGTAGTTCTAGTCGGAGTGACAACCGAGCTAGAATTACGCCTTAGGATTTTTGGTCACATCCCATGCCTTTAGGGGTGTGATTCGAGTAAGCGGTGTTAGTGCTAGGCTAGGTTTGTTTGTTCAATTTCTAGATCCTAGGTATTCATATCTCAAAAGGAATTTCTGAATGCTTGATCCTAAACCTTTCGTGAGCTTTTCATATCCTAGCCAACGAGAGTTGATGTTTAGGGTGATTAGTGAACAATTGGGCTTGCGATTAATGTTCATTGGTCATTGGATCGCGGACGAGAGTCTATGACGGTTGATGATTGATGAAAGGGTTATTACCACGAGAGTGGATTAATCTAATGCTTGTGTTCCATGTTCTAGGATAATGAATATTCGATCTAATGCATCTCCGTTCGATTCACTCTTAGGATAGTAGAGCCCATGATCCAATGCTTTCTCTTATTTTTCCTTTCTTCGGTTTGGAGTTCATTGCTTTTCTTTTAGTTCTTAGTTTAAAAAACCAATTCTTTATTTGCTCTAGATTAGTTCGTATCTCGCATCTTTGGTGTGTAATCTTTAGTCCTTGTGGATTCGATCCTAAAGTGCTATGCACGATAGGTTTATTTGATAGCCTTAAGACGGTGTAAAAACCTGTTTATCAAATTGGCGCCGTTGCCGGGGACTAAACGATTGCCATTAGAGTTAGGATTCGAATTGAGACTAGAGCGTTTTTCTTTGTTTTTGTTTTTATTTGTGTGACTACTAACTTTCTTTCAAGTGTTTGTTCTTTTTGCAAGGCACAATCAAAAGTGAGAAAGCATGGCTTCGGAATTGACTTCAATGTTGAAGGCTTTGCTAGAAGCTCAACAAAGAGAGATGGCTTGGGACCCTACAAGTCATCATGATTTTGGAAGCTCATCCACTTATCAAGAAGGTCTTCCTGAAGGATACTCTACTCAAGAGTATCAATATGGATATGATGGATACCAATCTCGAGAGTATCAAGATGAATATAGTGAATACTATGCTCAAGAGCACCAATGTGGATATGGAGAAGAATATCAACCTTGTAGTATGGAGTATGACTACTCTTGTTATCAAGGATCTTATGAGCAACCCGATTCAAGAGAGTATCAATATGATCAAAACTACGCTCAAGACTACCATGGTGGATATGATGAGATATATCAAACTCCGGACATGGAGTATGACTACGGACCAGTCAATCCTTCTCCAACCTTTGATAATGAAGAGATACACAACTTGTTTAAGTTGATTTTGGAAGAGCAAGAGAAACCGATATTTGATGCCCTTCGAAATTTTGAAGCCAAATTGGATAATTGTATTCAAGTTTTAAGGGTTGTTGAGACAACTCATGTGGAGTCCATCGACACCAACTTTACACAATGGATCGAAGAAAAAGAAAAGGAAGAATGCATTCCTCCTAGCAAAATCAAGACAAAAGAGGTGCTTCCCAATGATATTGAGGAAGTTTTTGAGGAGAATGCTCAAATCAAAGATGAATTCCAACAAAGAGCCGAAGAGTCTATAAAGGAATTTGAATTGCTTCTTGGATGCACGGTTGACGAGAATCTTGTGATAAGATATGATGAAGAAGAAGAAGTTAAACCCGTGGCAATCAAGAGTTATTCAACCAAGAGTAACGAGGTAAAAGTAGATGTGGTTGGAAAGCAATTTGCGGATCATTGTGAAGGTGTTTTTGTTGTTGAATACAGTTGCGACAAACATCTTGGTATAACCTCCACCTATGAAGTGAGTATTCATGAACCGAGGAAGACTCCTTTTGAGGAGATTAGGATGAACGAGTTTAGGGGATGGTTCTACGATGAGTATGATCCCGGTGATCCAAGTTCAACCTTCACTCCCACCCAAACCAATATTCATCGTCAAGCTTAAGCGACTTTAAACGAGCCATTGGGGACTCCCCCAATTCTATCCCTTGTATAATATGTTTAATTGTTTGTTTGAGTGTGATTTGATTTTTGTTTTTGTGTGTTTTGATTATCTAGGACGTTGGTGAGTAGTCAAGGCGATTTCCGATTGGGCAAACTAAGGGCAATTAATCCATCCAATCCACTCCAAGGTTTCACATTTCACCTTTTGTACATATTTTGTTATTTTTGTTTGCATTTTTATTCTCTCTTTGGATTCATCTCACACCGAGACGGTGTGATTTAAGTCCGGGGGAGAGGTAATTGTTATTTAACATTGTGTATTTTGTCTTATTTTCGTTCTTTTGAGTCTCACGCATTCACATATATTGCATCTAAAAAAAAAAAAAAAAAAAAAATTAAAATTAAAAAACGAAAATCATATAGTTTTGCATCATTGAATTTTGTTATTTAGGATTGAGTCTAAAAGCATATAGGATTGCATAATGCATAGGGGACAATGATAGAAACCACTAAAAGTTTTGCTTGAACAAATTCTTGAAACTTGTACACTCTTGCTTTGATCTCTCTACTCTTAACTCATTGTCTTCTAATTGCTTGTTTAATTTAAAATCAACCCCTTTGATATCGGACTTAAATGAATATAATCTTCTCGCATATGGGCTTGTGATACAGAACCATGGTTCAAAGAAAACACTCGGGTTATCTTATCCACTTTTACCACTCTCAAATAACCCGAGTGGCCATTCTCATATTTAGAATGGTTCCCTACCTTTCACCTTACCCATTTTGTTTTTCACCACTCATTGTTTGATAGAGTGAGGCCTTTTTCTTGATAATGCTATTGTGTGTAAAATCTTGTAAGTATCGGGAACGACAAAGGTTAGCCTTCATTTTTAGCTAGTCTAAGTTGTTCAAAGAAAAGGGCTAGCATTAGGATGAGGATCAATGGGAAAATGGTAGTTGGTTTGGGAATTATGATCAAGAACTAAAAAAAAATGAGATGGGAAATGAGAGTCAAGGAACCCTTGGTTAAGCAAATTCTAGAGAAGTACTTAAAAGAAAGACCCTAGGAAAGGAGAAGAAAAATAATCTCCTTGTTTGAAAAAGAGATAGAACAATAAGTTTAGGGTCAAGTAAAAATAAAAATGTTCTCTAGAAGTTTGATGTTTTGGAAAAAGAAAAGGAAGTTTGATTTAGCCAAAAGAAATTTGGAGGTTTAATGTGCTTCAAAGAAGTAATAAGAACAAGAAATGAAATCACCATTCGGGTAGAATGCTTTGCTAGGATGGTAGAACAATGAGAGCTTAACTTTGTATGCATAAATTGTTTCTAGTCTTCATTGCTTTTGCATAACATATAGCATTCCATTTTCTTGAGAGTGAGTCACCTAAAAAGAAAATAAACCTCCTTGCACTCATATTTACTTGTGCTAAAAGCCTTTTCTCCCAAACCGATTGGATTTGATCACTTGCCCATTTGTGAGATCACACCTTGAGAAAGAGTAAATGAATGTGAGGGTTGGTTGCAAAGAGAACTTGTAAGCATAAGGCTTTGTTGTTAAGAGAAACAATTAGGAGTTGCGATAAGCCTTGAATGAGTTAGAGTGAATTAATTGTTTGTTTTTGCAACTTGTAAACTTTTGGGTTTGAGTCCCCACTTTCAAACCTCTCTTTCGGTTTGTCTTCTCTTGTTTGCTTGAGGACAAGCAAAGGATAAGTCCGGGGGAGTTGATAACACCATATTTTGCATGTTTTTAAGGTTTAGATTCATACATTTTTAATCACACTTTGTTTAGTTTTGAGAGTTTTTCATGCATTTGAGTCTCACCTTGTTTTAACTTGCATTTTAAAGTCCTAAGTTGTATATATAGCATTTTGCATATGTCTTGAGTCTTTTCTAGGTGAATATGAAGCTTGGGACATGAAGGGGAAGGCTCGGGATGATCAAAGGATGCTAGAATCAAGTTTCGGGAACTTTCAGAGCCTATGGCGGCACCCCCTCACCAAGATTGAACCGCCAAGACTCACACATCAACTTGTGGCGGTACCCCCTCGCCATATAAGGACCGCCAGGATCATCACCCCGAACACTTCAACTGGTGCTGAACGTAGCGGTCGTTTGACCGCTAGAGACGGACCGCCAGAACGTGCACGAGCATCCTTGGCGGAACCAATCTAAAGGGTCTGAAAGATCGTCTCCCAGGAAGCCTTTACCGTACGATTTAGCTCCCGCTCCCTTCATGAAAGTTGTAGGAAATTGAGTTATCTTTCGAATGCAAGTGATCCCGATTGATTTGGGTAAATGGTTAAGGAGATATGGCCCCCCGCACCCCAGACCGTTATCGCAGGACCGCCAAGACAAAAATGAAGACTCAGCTCTCAGGGGATGAACCTAGCGGCCATTTGGCCGCCCAAAATGGACCGCCATGATGCCATGGCGACACCCCACCGCCAGAACACCACCGCCACACCACCAGCCGACTCACTTTACCTTTCTACCTACTCCAACTTTCCTCTTTGTATAAAGTTCGCACCTTATCACTTCAGGGACGGACACAAGTTATTTTTAAGCCATTTTTACTGTAAAACAAAGCTCTGCAACATCATTTTCATTCCTAGATCTTCAATGATCTAGTGAAGTTTTATCAAATTTTCTTCCACTTTTGTACATATTATGTTATTGTCTTTCATTTGTTCGGTTTACTTTTGTGATTCATATATGTTTGAGTAGTCTTCTGTTGGATCATGGGATTTGCTAGATTAGGATGAATTGATGGTTGGATGATGATTGTTTAGGTTGTTATTTGTTAGTTCCTTCACTTAGGTTTGTTCTTAATGCTAGATTTTCAATGATTAGCCGATCTCTAGTGTTGCATCTTAGAGTAGGTAGTTCTAGTCGGAGTGACAACCGAGCTAGAATTACGCCTTAGGATTTTTGGTCACATCCCATGCCTTTAGGGGTGTGATTCGAGTAAGCGGTGTTAGTGCTAGGCTAGGTTTGTTTGTTCAATTTCTAGATCCTAGGTATTCATATCTCAAAAGGAATTTCTGAATGCTTGATCCTAAACCTTTCGTGAGCTTTTCATATCCTAGCCAACGAGAGTTGATGTTTAGGGTGATTAGTGAACAATTGGGCTTGCGATTAATGTTCATTGGTCATTGGATCGCGGACGAGAGTCTATGACGGTTGATGATTGATGAAAGGGTTATTACCACGAGAGTGGATTAATCTAATGCTTGTGTTCCATGTTCTAGGATAATGAATATTCGATCTAATGCATCTCCGTTCGATTCACTCTTAGGATAGTAGAGCCCATGATCCAATGCTTTCTCTTATTTTTCCTTTCTTCGGTTTGGAGTTCATTGCTTTTCTTTTAGTTCTTAGTTTAGAAAACCAATTCTTTATTTGCTCTAGATTAGTTCGTATTTCGCATCTTTAGTGTGTAATCTTTAGTCCTTGTGGATTCGATCCTAAAGTGCTATGCACGATAGGTTTATTTGATAGCCTTAAGACGGTGTAAAAACCTGTTTATCATGTACAAAGCCTACAAAGGCTCCCTGTTGCGGCTCTAGACAATCGCCAAGCAATTATGAGAGATCCTACTCCATTGTGTACACTTCAACAGTTCTATTCACTCTCCTTTGTATTTTGAAAGGTTATAACCCTATTTTTGGGATTATCAGCCCGTAAGTGGCCAAATCCTTGTCAATCCAAGCATTGCTTCTTCATATTCACATCCTTAGGTGTTGGTTTAGCCTTAATATGTCTCTTCATGATACAAGTCCCAACTTCACCCTCAGAAACTCCTATGAGATTCAAAGAAGTACCTGAAGTGTGGGATAAGGGATACTGCTTGTTTCGTACCTTGGCTTTCTTCTCCATCTAGGTAGCATGCATTATCACGTCTTCAAGAGTCTTAATAGGCTGAATCTCAGCCTTTGACGATATTTCATCACTCAATCATTGTACAAAGCCTACAATGGCTCCCTGTTGCGGCTCTAGACCATCGCCAAGCAATTGTGAGAGATCCTACTCCATTGTGTACACTTCAACAGTTATATTCACTCTCCTTTTTAGTTTGAATGGTTATAACTTCGTTAATTGGAATATCAGCTTGTCAATGGCCAAATCCTTGTATATCAAAGCATTGCTTCTTCATATTCTCATCCTTAGGTGTTGGTTTAACCTTAATATGTGTCTTCACGATACAACTATCAACTTCACCCTCGGAAACTCCTATGAGATTCAAAGAAGTAGGTGAAGTGTGGGAGAAGGTATAATGCTTGTTTCTTACCTTGGCTTTCTTCTCCACCTTGGTAGCATGCTTTCTCACGCCACTAAGAGTCCGAATAGGCTGAATCTCAGCCTTTTACGATATTTCATCACTCAATCATTGTACAAAGCCTACAATGGCTCCCTGTTGCGGCCTTAGACCATCGCCAAGCAATTGTGAGAGATCCAACTCCATTGTGTACACTTCAACAGTTCTATTCACTCTCCTTTTTATTTTGAATGGTTATAACTTTGTTAATTGGACTATCCGCTTGTAAATGGCCAAATCCTTGTCTATCAAAGCATTGCTTCTTCATTTTTTCATCCTTAGGTGTTGGTTTAACCTTAATATTTGTTTTCATGATACAACTCCCAACTTCACCCTTGGAAAATCCTATAAGATTCAAAGAAGTACCTGAAATGTGGGATAAGGTATAATGCTTGTTTTTTACCTTGGCTTTCTTTTCCACCTAGGTAGCATGCTTGATCACGCCACTACGAGTCCTAATAGGCTGAATCTCAGCCTTTGAAGATATTTCATAACTCAATCATTGTACAAAGCCTACAATGGCTCCCTGTTGCGGCTCTAAACAATCGCCAAGCAATTGTGAGAGATCCTACTCCATTGTGTACACTTCAACAGTTATATTCACTCTCCTTTGTATTTTGAATGGTTATAACCTTATTTTTAGGATTATCAGCCTGTAAGTGGCCAAATCCTTGTCTATAAAAGCATTGCTTCATCATATTCTCATCCTTAGGGGTTGGTTTAACCTTAATATGTGTCTTCATGATACAACTCCCAACTTCACCCTCGAAAAATTCTATGAGATTCAAAGAAGTACCTGAAGTGTGAGATAAGGTATAATGCTTTTTTCTTACCTTGGCTTTCTTCTCCACCTGGGTATCATGCTTGATCACGCCACTAAGAGTCCTAATAGGCTGAATCTCTGCCTTTGAAGATATTTCATCACTCAATCATTGTACAAACCTTACAAAGGCTCCCTGTTGCGGCTCTAGACAATCGCCAAGCAATTATGAGAGATCCTACTCCATTGTGTACACTTCAACAGTTCTATTCACTCTCCTTTGTATTTTGAAAGGTTATAACCCTATTTTTGGGATTATCAGCCCGTAAGTGGCCAAATCCTTGTCAATCCAAGCATTGCTTCTTCATATTCACATCCTTAGGTGTTGGTTTAGCCTTAATATGTCTCTTCATGATACAAGTCCCAACTTCACCCTCAGAAACTCCTATGAGATTCAAAGAAGTACCTGAAGTGTGGGATAAGGGATACTGCTTGTTTCGTACCTTGGCTTTCTTCTCCATCTAGGTAGCATGCATTATCACGTCTTCAAGAGTCTTAATAGGCTGAATCTCAGCCTTTGACGATATTTCATCACTCAATCATTGTACAAAGCCTACAATGGCTCCCTGTTGCGGCTCTAGACCATCGCCAAGCAATTGTGAGAGATCCTACTCCATTGTGTACACTTCACAGTTCTATTCACTCTCCTTTTTATTTTGAATGATATAACTTCGTTAATTGGACTATCAGGTTGTAAATGGCCAAATCCTTGTCTATCAAAGCATTGCTTCTTCATATTCTCGTCCTTAGGTGTTGGTGTAACCTTAATATGTGTCTTCATGATACAACTCCCAACTTCACCCTCGGAAACTCTTATGAGATTCAAATAAGTAGCTGAAGTGTGGGATAAGGTATAATGCTTGGTTCTTACCTGGGCTTTCTTCTCCACCTAGGTATCATGCTTTATCACGCCACTAAGAGTCCTAATAGGCTGAATCTCAGCCTTTGACGATATTTAATCACTCAATCATTGTACAAAGCCTACAATGGCTCCCTGTTGCGCTTCTAGACAATCCCCAAGCAGTTGTGAGATATCCAACTCCATTGTGTACACATGTACAGTTCTATTCACTCTCCTTTTTATTTTGTATGGTTATAACTTCGTTAATTGGACTATCTGCTTGTAAATGGCCAAATCCTTATCTATCAATGCATTGCTTCTTCATATTCTCATCCTTAGGTGTTGGTTTAACCTTAATATGTGTCTTCACGATACAACTCTCAACTTCACCCTCGGAAACTCCTATGAGATTCAAAGAAGTAGCTGAAGTGTGGGATAAGGTATAATGTTTATTTCTTACCTTGGCTTTCTTCTCCACCTTGGTAGCATGCTTTATCACGCCACTAAGAGTCCGAATAGGCTGAATCTCAGCTTTTGACGATATTTCATCACTCAATCATTGTACAAAGCCTACAATGGCTCCCTGTTGCGGCCTTAGACCATCGCCAAGCAATTGTGAGAGATCCAACTGCATTGTGTACACTTCAACAGTTCTATTCACTCTCCTTTTTATTTTGAATGGTTATAACTTTGTTAATTGGACTATCCGCTTGTAAATGGCCAAATCCTTGCCTAACAAAGCATTGCTTCTTCATTTTCTCATCCTTAGGTGTTGGTTTAACCTTAATATGTGTTTTCATGATAAAACTCCCAACTTCAACCTTGGAAAATCCTATGAGATTCAAAGAAGCACCTGAAGTGTGAGATAAGGTATAATGCTTTTTTCTTACCTTGGCTTTCTTCTCCACCTAGGTATCATGCTTGATCACGCCACTAAGAGTCCTAATAGGCTGAATCTCAGCCTTTGAAGATATTTCATCACTAAATCACTGTACAAAGCCTACAATGGCTCCCTGTTGCGGCTCTAGACAATCGCCAATCAATTATGAGAGATCCAACTCCATTGTGTACACTTCAACAGTTCTATTCACTCTCCTTTGTATTTTGAAAGGTTATAACCCTATTTTTGGGATTATCAGCCTGTAAGTGGCCAAATCCTTGTCAATCAAAGCATTGCTTCTTCATATTCACATCCTTAGGTGTTGGTTTAGCCTTAATATGTGTCTTCATGATACAAGTACCAACTTCACCCTCAGAAACTCCTATGAGATTCAAAGAAGTACCTGAAGTGTGGGATAAGGTATACTGCTTGTTTCGTACCTTGGCTTTCTTCTCCACCTAGGTAGCATGCTTTATCACGTCTTCAAGAGTCTTAATAGGCTGAATCTCAGCCTTTGACGATATTTCATCACTCAATCATTGTACAAAGCCTACAATGGCTCCCTGTTGCGGCTCTAGACCATCGCCAAGCAATTGTGAGAGATCCTACTCCATTGTGTACACTTCAACAATTCTATTCACTCTCCTTTTTTATTTTGAATGGTTATAACTTCGTTAATTGGACTATCAGGTTGTAAATGGCAAAATCCTTGTCTATCAAAGCATTGCTTCTTCATATTCTCGTCCTTAGGTGTTGGTTTAACCTTAATATGTGTCTTCATGATACAACTCCCAACTTCAACCTCGGAAACTCCTATGAGATTCAAAGAAGTACCTGAAGTGTGGGATAAGGTATAATGCTTGGTTCTTACCTTGGCTTTCTTCTCCTTCTAGGTAGCATGCTTTATCACGCCACTAAGAGTCCTAATAGGCTGAATCTCAGCCTTTGACGATATTTCATCACTCAATCATTGTACAAAGCCTACAATGACTCCCTGTTGCGGCTCTAGACCATCCCCAAGCAATTGTGAGATATCCAACTCCATTGTGTACACATCTACAGTTCTATTCACTCTCCTTTTTATTTTCAATGGTTATAACTTCTTTAATTGGACTATAAGCTTGTAAATGGCCAAATCCTTGTCTATCAAAGCATTGCTTCATCATATTCTTATCCTTAGGTGTTGGTTTAACCTTAATATGTGTCGTCATGATACAACTCCCAACTTCACCCTCGGAAACTCCTATGAGACTCAAAGAAGTACCTGAAGTGTGGGATACGGTATAATGCTTGTTTCTTACCTTGGCTTTCTTCTCCACCTAGGTAGCATGCTTTATCACGCCACTAAGAGTACGAATAGGCTGAATCTCAGCCTTTGACGATATTTCATCACTCAATCATTGTACAAAGCCTACAATGGCTCCCTGTTGCGGTCTTAGACCATCGCCAAGCAATTTTGAGAGATCCAACTCCATTGTGTACACTTCACAGTTCTATTCACTCTCCTTTTTATTTTGAATGATATAACTTCGTTAATTGGACTATCAGGTTGTAAATGGCCAAATCCTTGTCTATCAAAGCATTGCTTCTTCATATTCTCGTCCTTAGGTGTTGGTGTAACCTTAATATGTGTCTTCATGATACAACTCCCAACTTCACCCTCGGAAACTCTTATGAGATTCAAATAAGTAGCTGAAGTGTGGGATAAGGTATAATGCTTGGTTCTTACCTGGGCTTTCTTCTCCACCTAGGTATCATGCTTTATCACGCCACTAAGAGTCCTAATAGGCTGAATCTCAGCCTTTGACGATATTTAATCACTCAATCATTGTACAAAGCCTACAATGGCTCCCTGTTGCGCTTCTAGACAATCCCCAAGCAGTTGTGAGATATCCAACTCCATTGTGTACACATGTACAGTTCTATTCATTCTCCTTTTTATTTTGTATGGTTATAACTTCGTTAATTGGACTATCTGCTTGTAAATGGCCAAATCCTTATCTATCAATGCATTGCTTCTTCATATTCTCATCCTTAGGTGTTGGTTTAACCTTAATATGTGTCTTCACGATACAACTCTCAACTTCACCCTCGGAAACTCCTATGAGATTCAAAGAAGTAGCTGAAGTGTGGGATAAGGTATAAAGCTTGTTTCTTACCTTGGCTTTCTTCTCCACCTTGGTAGCATGCTTTATCACGCCACTAAGAGTCCGAATAGGCTGAATCTCAGCTTTTGACGATATTTCATCACTCAATCATTGTACAAAGCCTACAATGGCTCCCTGTTGCGGCCTTAGACCATCGCCAAGCAATTGTGAGAGATCCAACTGCATTGTGTACACTTCAACAATTCTATTTACTCTCCTTTTTATTTTGAATGGTTATAACTTTGTTAATTGGACTATCCGCTTGTAAATGGCCAAATCCTTGCCTAACAAAGCATTGCTTCTTCATTTTCTCATCCTTAGGTGTTGGTTTAACCTTAATATGTGTTTTCATGATAAAACTCCCAACTTCAACCTTGGAAAATCCTATGAGATTCAAAGAAGCA
Source organism: Barbarea vulgaris (assembly GCA_963667165.1). Taxonomy (NCBI): domain Eukaryota; kingdom Viridiplantae; phylum Streptophyta; class Magnoliopsida; order Brassicales; family Brassicaceae; genus Barbarea; species Barbarea vulgaris. The sequence goes on along the minus strand of OY763893.1, from coordinate 16,816,053 downwards.
CCTGAAGTGTGAGATAAGGTATAATGCTTTTTTCTTACCTTGGCTTTCTTCTCCACCTAGGTATCATGCTTGATCACGCCACTAAGAGTCCTAATAGGCTGAATCTCAGCCTTTGAAGATATTTCATCACTCAATCACTGTACAAAGCCTACAATGGCTCCCTGTTGCGGCTCTAGACAATCGCCAATCAATTATGAGAGATCCAACTCCATTGTGTACACTTCAACAGTTCTATTCACTCTCCTTTGTATTTTGAAAGGTTATAACCCTATTTTTGGGATTATCAGCCTGTAAGTGGCCAAATCCTTGTCAATCAAAGCATTGCTTCTTCATATTCACATCCTTAGGTGTTGGTTTAGCCTTAATATGTGTCTTCATGATACAAGTACCAACTTCACCCTCAGAAAATCCTATGAGATTCAAAGAAGTACCTGAAGTGTGGGATAAGGTATACTGCTTGTTTCGTACCTTGGCATTCTTCTCCACCTAGGTAGCATGCTTTATCACGTCTTCAAGAGTCTTAATAGGCTGAATCTCAGCCTTTGACGATATTTCATCACTCAATCATTGTACAAAGCCTACAATGGCTCCCTGTTGCGGCTCTAGACCATCGCCAAGCAATTGTGAGAGATCCTACTCCATTGTGTACACTTCAACAGTTCTATTCACTCTCCTTTTTTATTTTGAATGGTTATAACTTCGTTAATTGGACTATCAGGTTGTAAATGGCCAAATCCTTGTCTATCAAAGCATTGCTTCTTCATATTCTCGTCCTTAGGTGTTGGTTTAACCTTAATATGTGTCTTCATGATACAACTCCCAACTTCAACCTCGGAAACTCCTATGAGATTCAAAGAAGTACCTGAAGTGTGGGATAAGGTATAATGCTTGGTTCTTACCTTGGCTTTCTTCTCCATCTAGGTAGCATGCTTTATCACACCACTAAGAGTCCTAATAGGCTGAATCTCAGCCTTTGACGATATTTCATCACTCAATCATTGTACAAAGCCTACAATGACTCCCTGTTGCGGCTCTAGACCATCCCCAAGCAATTGTGAGATATCCAACTCCATTGTGTACACATCTACAGTTCTATTCACTCTCCTTTTTATTTTCAATGGTTATAACTTCTTTAATTGGACTATAAGCTTGTAAATGGCCAAATCCTTGTCTATCAAAGCATTGCTTCATCATATTCTCATCCTTAGGTGTTGGTTTAACCTTAATATGTGTCTTCATGATACAACTCCCAACTTCACCCTCGGAAACTCCTATGAGACTCAAAGAAGTACCTGAAGTGTGGGATACGTTATAATGCTTGTTTCTTACCTTGGCTTTCTTCTCCACCTAGGTAGCATGCTTTATCACGCCACTAAGAGTACGAATAGGCTGAATCTCAGCCTTTGACGATATTTCATCACTCAATCATTGTACAAAGCCTACAATGGCTCCCTGTTGCGGTCTTAGACCATCGCCAAGCAATTTTGAGAGATCCAACTCCATTGTGTACACTTCACAGTTCTATTCACTCTCCTTTTTATTTTGAATGATATAACTTCGTTAATTGGACTATCAGGTTGTAAATGGCCAAATCCTTGTCTATCAAAGCATTGCTTCTTCATATTCTCGTCCTTAGGTGTTGGTGTAACCTTAATATGTGTCTTCATGATACAACTCCCAACTTCACCCTCGGAAACTCTTATGAGATTCAAATAAGTAGCTGAAGTGTGGGATAAGGTATAATGCTTGGTTCTTACCTGGGCTTTCTTCTCCACCTAGGTATCATGCTTTATCACGCCACTAAGAGTCCTAATAGGCTGAATCTCAGCCTTTGACGATATTTAATCACTCAATCATTGTACAAAGCCTACAATGACTCCCTGTTGCGGCTCTAGACCATCCCCAAGCAATTGTGAGATATCCAACTCCATTGTGTACACATCTACAGTTCTATTCACTCTCCTTTTTATTTTCAATGGTTATAACTTCTTTAATTGGACTATAAGCTTGTAAATGGCCAAATCCTTGTCTATCAAAGCATTGCTTCATCATATTCTCATCCTTAGGTGTTGGTTTAACCTTAATATGTGTCTTCATGATACAACTCCCAACTTCACCCTCGGAAACTCCTATGAGACTCAAAGAAGTACCTGAAGTGTGGGATACGGTATAATGCTTGTTTCTTACCTTGGCTTTCTTCTCCACCTAGGTAGCATGCTTTATCACGCCACTAAGAGTCCGAATAGGCTGAATCTCAGCCTTTGACGATATTTCATCACTCAATCATTGTACAAAGCCTACAATGGCTCCCTGTTGCGGCTCTAGACCATCGCCAAGCAATTGTGAGAGATCCTACTCCATTGTGTCACTTCAACAGTTCTATTCACTCTCCTTTTTATTTTGAATGATATAACTTCGTTAATTGGACTATCAGGTTGTAAATGGCCAAATCCTTGTCTATCAAAGCATTGCTTCTTCATATTCTCGTCCTTAGGTGGTGGTGTAACCTTAATATGTGTCTTCATGATACAACTCCCAAATTCACCCTCGGAAACTCTTATGAGATTCAAATAAGTACCTGAAGTGTGGGATAAGGTATAATGCTTGGTTCTTACCTGGGCTTTCTTCTCCACCTAGGTATCATGCTTTATCACGCCACTAAGAGTCCTAATAGGCTGAATCTCCGCCTTTGACGATATTTCATCACTCAATCATTGTACAAAGCCTACAATGGCTCCCTGTTGCGCCTCTAGACCATCCCCAAACAATTGTAAGATATCCAACTCCATTGTGTACACATCTACAGTTCTATTCACTCTCCTTTTTATTTTGTATGGTTATAACTTCGTTAATTAGACTATCTGCTTGTAAATGGCCAAATCCTTATCTATCAATGCATTGCTTCTTCATATTCTCATCCTTAGGTGTTGGTTTAACCTTAATATGTGTCTTCACGATACAACTCTCAACTTCACCCTCGGAAACTCCTATGAGATTCAAAGAAGTAGCTGAAGTGTGGGATAAGGTATAATGCTTGTTTCTTACCTTAGCTTTCTTCTCCACCTTGGTAGCATGCTTTATCACGCCACTAAGAGTCCAAATAGGCTGAATCTCAGCCTTTGACGATATTTCATCACTCAATCATTGTACAAAGCCTACAATGGCTCCCTGTTGCGGCCTTAGACCATCGCCAAGCAATTGTGAGAGATCCAACTGCATTGTGTACACTTCAACAGTCCTATTCACTCTCCTTTTTATTTTGAATGGTTATAACTTTGTTAATTGGACTATCCGCTTGTAAATGGCCAAATCCTTGCCTAACAAAGCATTGCTTCTTCATTTTCTCATCCTTAGGTGTTGGTTTAACCTTAATATGTGTTTTCATGATAAAACTCCCATCTTCAACCTTGGAAAATCCTATGAGATTCAAAGAAGTACCTGAAGTGTGGGATAAGGTATAATGCTTGTTTCTTACCTTGGCTTTCTTCTCCACCTAGGTAGCATGCTTGATCACGCCACTAAGAGTCCTAATAGGCTGAATCTCAGCCTTTGAAGATATTTCATCACTCAATCATTGTACAAAGCCTACTGATATATCATGGTTTTTATGGGTTTTAACCATGATATAAGAGTCTTTAATCGAGTCTTTTTGGTGTTTTTAGAGTCTATTGGAGTCTTTTATCTTCAGGTATGCATTTAGGACAAATGTGAAGAATATGGGAGATTTTGGAGCAAATACCAGGAAGTTGCATCGAAGAATCACGTTTTGAGGCGAGGCATGACTTGGTGTCGATCGACACCAAGCCTCTGTGTCGATCGACACCACAGGCGGACAACTTCAGAGATTTTTGCAAGATTTACAATTTTGCCCAGAAGTTTCCAATATTTCAGCATTGGTCCTTGTACGAGTTTTTAGCTATTTATAGGGTTTTGATTATCAAGCTGCAGACTCTCTTTCTATCTCAAGCTTGTATCATCTTTCTCTAATCTCTGATACTCTTTGTTCTCTACTTTTATTATACTATTGATTTCTATTCATATTATGATGATTGTTTCTTTCACCATGTCTGAGTAGTTTCCTTGTTAGGCTATGGGATTTCAAAGGTTTCTGAGGAATTGTTGAACCAGTGATTTATTAGGGTTAATTAATAGAGTTCTTCATCTAGGATTGAACTTAATGCTTATTCTAGATTCGCGACCTAGAATCTGATTTAGGGTTGTTAATTGACACGAAAGTGTAATTGATTGCTAGATCTATCTTAGGTGAGCAAAATACCTATCTGCAAAGGAATTTGATTTAGGGATTTTGTGAACAAATTGAACCTGATCATTACTGCTTGTCTGGATCTTAGAATTTAGCAAAGGAATTTGGAATTCTAGATTCAGGGATAGATAGTTTACGCAGCGGAAGCTGGTAGGTTTTACAATTGTGTTTGAGTTCTAGAACGGTTCTTAATTGTAATCCTGATGATTTAATTAGTTCACAGTTCTGAAGATTCCTGAGATTTCCCTATGCCTAACGCTTTTCTCCACTGATTCACACTTTGTTTAATTATTCGCACTGCAATTTCATTACATTACACTTTATTTAGCTTAATACTTTTACTGAGATTTATTGAGTATTTCATAGTCCTTGTGGATTCGATCCCTAAGTACTACAGTGATCTCTTAATTTGAGAGAGTAGCTCAGGGTAAATTTGAGCATATCAAATTTTGGCGCCGTTGCCGGGGACTATTGAGTTTACCATTAGATTTAAGTTTAAGTTTTTGTCTAAATTTTCTTTAATTTTGTTACTAATCTCGTTCTTTCTTTCTTTCTTGTGTGTTTCAGGTGCATGCCAAACCGCAAAACTCGGAGCAACAAGAATCTTGAGCTAGTAACCCTTTCAAATCAAGAGCTAGCTAAGTTAGAACGAAGAACCCGGAAAGCGAAGAATTCTGAAGCGATGTTGCGTACTATCATCATGGCTGATGAACATGAAGTTCTCCGGGACAGGGATGGCCATGCATACAATGCAGAGGGCCAAAGGATTGATGACAACGGCCAAGTCATTGTTGAGGCTGAAGTACAAGCCCAGGGTGCTGGTGTCGATCGACACCCACCACTTGGTGTCGATCGTCACCCACCAGCCGCTGGTGGTGTTTTGGTTGGACAAGGTGCACCTGGTGCCTTAGGTCCACGAGCAATGACATTGGGGGATTACAACCGGCCAGAGCAGTTCTATGCCAACCGGTCTGCCATCCGCCCGCCTCCGTTTCAAAGAAACGACTTTGAACTCAAACCTGCATACTACACGCTTGTAGGTCAGAACCCTTTCCACGGGCTATCACATGAGCACCCTATGGATCACATTGAGCGGTTTGAGGATCTAGTCACTAGCATCAAGGCTAACGGGGTGTCGAACGACTATCTATTCTGTAAGCTCTTCCCATACTCTCTTGCTGGGGAAGCAGCTTATTGGCTTAAGCAGTTGAAGCCGGGATCACTGACCACTTGGGAGGATACTAAAAATGCTTTCCTGAACAACTTTTATGATGATGCACGGTCTGAAGAGCTGAGGACGAAGATTTCAGCCTTCTCTCAAGGACCTACTGAGGCATTCAAGGCCGCTTGGGCAAGGTTCAGGGCTTATCAGAGGGATTGTCCACACCATGGGTTCAGTGAGGTTCAGTTGCTTGGGATTTTCTTCAGGGGTATCGATTGGAGGTATCAGATGGCTCTGGATGCTGCAAGTAATGGCAACTTCAATACCAGATACCCTGATGATGCTGTGGTATTAATAGAGAACTTGGCTTCAAGCAACAGTACTAAGAATGCTGATTTCGAGAGAAAGAAGCAAGCTGGGAACTTGGATGGAAGTCAGATAGCTGAGGTAAAGGCGAAGCTTGATACGGTTCACAACCTTCTAATAAACAAGAAGCAGGTCCATTTTGCTGCAGAGGTTGATACCTACGAGCCAGTTGATGCGCATGAGGAGCAGGATGTTAACTATGTCGGTGGCACAGGCTTTCAGCGTTTCGGTAACTCACAAGGAAACCGAGGCTACAATGGGGGCAGTCCGCGAGGCAACTATCAAGGGAATCAGTCCTCCTCTACTTTCACGCAGCAGCCTCAGTATCAGAAGCCTTATCAGAGCAACAACAACTTCAATCAGAGGAATTATGGCTCATCTTCATACCAGAGCATCCCACCACCTACTACAGAGAGCAAGATGGAATCGATGCTTGAGCAGATTCTAGAAGGTCAACAGAAGATCACCGTGGAATTCAATGGGAAGTTAGACTCAGTATATCAGGATTTGAATGGGAAGTTTGAGCAGCTGAACACTCATGTCAAGAAGTTAGACACTCAGGTTGCTCAGATAGCTGGAGCTATTAAGAGACAGGACGGTTTTCTTCCTGGGAAGACGGACACTAATCTGAGGCATTCAGTGAATGCCATCTCATTGAGGAGTGGGAAGAAAGTTGAGCCTGTGATCAGGAGTACTCTGACACCTGAAGAGAAGATAGACTTAGAAGAGGTCGAAGACGAAGATGCTGTTCTTCCGGAGCTAGTGTCGATCGACACCAACACTATGTGTCGATCGACACCAGTTGATACAGAAGGGATTGGCACGGACAAAGCTGTGTCGATCGCTACCAAGGACAGGACACATGATGTTAGTGTCGACCGACACCCACCACCTGGTGTCGATCGCCACCCTTCACTGACAGACAAGGCTTCTTCATCATCTGCTAAGCCGGTCACCGAATCATCATACAAACCGAGGATCCCTTATCCTCGAAACCCCAGGAAGTCTAAGCAAGAGATAGATGATGCCAGGTGTAAGGCTATGAAACGCATGGTCACTAAGGATTTGAATGTTGAACAAGGTGCGATGATGATTTCCGCACAGGTTAGTGCCGTGATTCAGAACAGGATTCCAGAGAAGCTTCCAGACCCAGGTAGTTTCGTTCTTGACTGCACCATCTTTGCAGAAAAGTTCGAACGGTCTTTATGTGATCTTGGTTCTAGTGTGAATTTGATGCCCAGATCAGTTGCTGTGAATCTTGGTATGACAGACTTTCAGCCGACAAGGATCACTCTCATCCTTGCTGATCGTTCCGTTCGTCTTCCAGACGGTATTCTTGAGGATGTTCCTATCAAGATAGGAGGTTGCTTGATTCCTACGGATTTTGTTGTGTTGACATATGAGGAAGAACCTAAGGATCCGTTGATATTGGGACGACCATTCTTGGCTACAGCTGGTGCCATGATTGATGTCAGAAGGGGACGCATTGGTCTGAATGTAGGTGATTTGGTTATGAACTTTGAGATGGATAAGCTTGTAAAGCGACCTACGATCGATGGTCAGACCTTCTGCGTCGAGACTCTCACGGATCTTGTTGAGGAGAGTTTCAAAGAGTTGCATTATGAGGATCCTCTGGAACGTGCTTTGATTGCTTCAGTGGATGAGGTTGAGCATTTAGATGATATTGCTGCTGGGTATGTCAAGCTAATGGATGCAACCAAGGAAGTGATGCACGTAGTGGGTGTCGGTCGACACCCATCACTGGTGTCGATCGACACCGGTGTCCGGACAGATAAGAAAGCAGCTGATTGGAGCTTTGAGCAAGCTCCAAAGATAGAGCTTAAGCAACTCCCTGCGGGGCTCAGGTACGCATTCCTTGGTGAACATAATTCATGTCCTGTTATTGTTAATGCGTCCTTGAACAACGCAGAGCTCACCCTATTGCTAAGTAAGCTGCGCAAGTTTCGCAAAGCTCTTGGCTATTCTCTTGATGACATTTCAGGTATCTCTCTGGATCTGTGCATGCATAGGATACATCTTAAGGACGAGACTAAGTCATCAGTTGAACATCAGAGACGGCTGAATCCAAATCTGAAGGATGTGGTTAAGAAGGAGATCATGAAGCTGTTGGATGCAGGGATTATTTATCCAATTTCCGACAGTGATTGGGTCAGTCCAGTGCATGTTGTACCTAAGAAAGGAGGAGTCACAGTGGTACAGAATGAGAAGAATGAGCTGATACCGACTAGGACTGTGACAGGGCACAGAATGTGCATTGATTATAGGAAGCTGCACGCCAATCGGATTACAGACCTGGTGTCGATCGACACCACTCGTCTGTGTCGATCGACACCCACACCACGGATTCAGGTTTTATGTTCTCAAATTTTGACTTTTTCACTTTGGTTCATCAGTTTTATTTCCTTTTCACCAACTCCTTGCTTGATAACACTGGGGACAGTGTTGTTTAAGTCTGGGGGAGGTAGTTACTAACATCATTCTTTTTGTTTTCTTAGAGTCAGTCCAATTTTTGTTTTATTGAGTCAAAATTTAGTTTGGAAACTATGATTTTTTGAGGAACTCACCACATTTGCAGGAACTTGAGTGACCATTGATTCGAGCTTGACATGCGTCTGAGACTAATGAAAAACCCCAAGGCTGATCAACCTACCGATGTTACCCATGTTCACCTGAGCTTTCAGAGGATCCATCACCGACTTCGCCCATTAACCTGACTTATTTTTGCTTGTCCAGGGGCTTGATATACATTGGATCGGATTCTCCCTTCAGTCCTGAAAGACTTGTCTGTGTGAGTATGGTTCCCCTCTCTCTTTCCTTCATAAAAAAGAAAATAAAAAAAAAAAAAGAAAAAGAAAAAAAATATATATATATACTAAGCAGTAAAAGATGAAATGATTTTCTTTTGAGTAGAGAGGTAGGAAAATTTCCAGTGACCTCATTATTCTACTTTGAAAGGAATGATCACACAAAGGTTGGAAGCGAGGTTAGGAAAATTTCCCGTGATACCACTATTCGCCTACACCTTTGATATAATTAGCTGCAGAAGTGAGAAAAGGGAGAGGAAAGGAACCAGAAGTAAAGACAGTCTGTGTGCTCAGGAAAACTGATTGAGAAAGAGTTCATGTGTCCTTTGATTGATACTCCCTGGATAAGTCTTCACCTTAGTTCATAGAAGTCGGTATGGTGAATTTGGATTGTTTATTTGGATTGTGGAGTTGTTTGGGACAGTTGCTAAGTCTGGGGGAAGTACATGGTGGTCTGGACCTTGTCAGGTAAGAATTTCCAGTGGCTTTACTATGGTGAATGTGAGTTTGGTGCTCTTATGACAAAATGAGTTTCCTGTGTTTTCAAACTTCTTTCACAGGCTGAGTTTCTGTTTTGCTTGAGGGCAAGCAAAAGCTAAGTCTGGGGGAGTTGATATATCATGGTTTTTATGGGTTTTAACCATGATATAAGAGTCTTTAATCGAGTCTTTTTGGTGTTTTTAGAGTCTATTGGAGTCTTTTATCTTCAGGTATGCATTTAGGACAAATGTGAAGAATATGGGAGATTTTGGAGCAAATACCAGGAAGTTGCATCGAAGAATCACGTTTTGAGGCGAGGCATGACTTGGTGTCGATCGACACCAAGCCTCTGTGTCGATCGACACCACAGGCGGACAACTTCAGAGATTTTTGGAAGATTTACAATTTTGCCCAGAAGTTTCCAATATTTCAGCATTGGTCCTTGTACGAGTTTTTAGCTATTTATAGGGTTTTGATTATCAAGCTGCAGACTCTCTTTCTATCTCAAGCTTGTATCATCTTTCTCTAATCTCTGATACTCTTTGTTCTCTACTTTTATTATACTATTGATTTCTATTCATATTATGATGATTGTTTCTTTCACCATGTCTGAGTAGTTTCCTTGTTAGGCTATGGGATTTCAAAGGTTTCTGAGGAATTGTTGAACCAGTGATTTATTAGGGTTAATTAATAGAGTTCTTCATCTAGGATTGAACTTAATGCTTATTCTAGATTCGCGACCTAGAATCTGATTTAGGGTTGTTAATTGACACGAAAGTGTAATTGATTGCTAGATCTATCTTAGGTGAGCAAAATACCTATCTGCAAAGGAATTTGATTTAGGGATTTTGTGAACAAATTGAACCTGATCATTACTGCTTGTCTGGATCTTAGAATTTAGCAAAGGAATTTGGAATTCTAGATTCAGGGATAGATAGTTTACGCAGCGGAAGCTGGTAGGTTTTACAATTGTGTTTGAGTTCTAGAACGGTTCTTAATTGTAATCCTGATGATTTAATTAGTTCACAGTTCTGAAGATTCCTGAGATTTCCCTATGCCTAACGCTTTTCTCCACTGATTCACACTTTGTTTAATTATTCGCACTGCAATTTCATTACATTACACTTTATTTAGCTTAATACTTTTACTGAGATTTATTGAGTATTTCATAGTCCTTGTGGATTCGATCCCTAAGTACTACAGTGATCTCTTAATTTGAGAGAGTAGCTCAGGGTAAATTTGAGCATATCACCTACAATGGCTCCCTGTTGCGGCTCTAAACAATTGCCAAGAATTGTGAGAGATCCTACTCCATTGTGTACACTTTAACATTTATATTCACTCTCCTTTGTATTTTGAATGGTTATAACCTTATTTTTAGGATTATCAGCCTGTAAGTGGCCAAATCATTGTCAATCAAAGCATTGCTTTTTCATATTCTCATCCTTAGGTGTTGGTTTAACCTTAATATGTGTCATCATGATACAACTCCCAACTTCACCCTCGGAAAATCCTATGAGATTCAAAGAAGTACCTGAAGTGTGAGATAAGGTATAATGCTTTTTTCTTACCTTGGCTTTCTTCTCCACCTAGGTATGATGCTTGATCACGCCACTAAGAGTCCTAATAGGCAGAATCTCAGCCTTTGAAGATATTTCATCACTCAATCACTGTACAAAGCCTACAATGGCTCCCTGTTGCGGCTCTAGACAATCGCCAATCAATTATGAGAGATCCTACTCCATTGTGTACACTTCAACAGTTCTATTCACTCTCCTCTGTATTTTGAAAGGTTATAACCCTATTTTTGGGATTATCAGCCTCTAAGTGGCCAAATCCTTGTCAATCAAAGCATTGCTTCTTCATATTCACATCCTTAGGTGTTGGTTTAGCCTTAATATGTGTCTTCATGATACAAGTACCAATTTCACCCTCAGAAACTCCTATGAGATTCAAAGAAGTACCTGAAGTGTGGGATAAGGTATACTGCTTGTTCCGTACCTTGGCTTTCTTCTCCACCTAGGTAGCATACTTTATCACGTCTTCAAGAGTCTTAATAGGCTGAATCTCAGCCTTTGACGATATTTCATCACTCAATCATTGTACAAAGCCTACAATGGCTCCCTGTTGCGGCTCTAGACCATCGCCAAACAATTGTGAGAGATCCAACTCCATTTTGTACACTTCAACAGTTATATTCACTCTCCTTTTAAGTTTGAATGGTTATAACTTCGTTAATTGGACTATCAGCTTGCAAATGGCCAAATCCTCGTCTATCAAAGCATTGCTTCTTCAAATTCTCATCCTTAGGTGTTGGTTTAACCTTAATATGTGTCTTCATGATACAACTCCCAACTTCACCCTCGGAAACTCCTATGAGATTCAAAGAAGTACCTGAAGTGTGGGATACGGTATAATGCTTGTTTCTTACCTTGGCTTTCTTCTACACCTAGGTAGCATGCTTTATCACGCCACTAAGAGTCCGAATAGGCTGAATCTCAGCCTTTGACGATATTTCATCACTCAATCATTGTACAAAGCCTACAATGGCTCCCTGTTGCGGCTCTAGACCATCGCCAAGCAATTGTGAGAGATCCTACTCCATTGTGTACACTTCAACAGTTCTATTCACTCTCCTTTTTATTTTGTATGGTTATAACTTCGTTAATTGGACTATCTGCTTGTAAATGGCCAAATCCTTATCTATCAATGCATTGCTTCTTCATATTCTCATCCTTAGGTGTTGGTTTAACTTTAATATGTGTCTTCACGATACAACTCTCGACTTCACCCTCGGAAACTCCTATGAGATTCAAAGAAGTACCTGAAGTTTGGGATAAGGTATAATGCTTGTTTCTTACCTTGGCTTTCTTCTCCACCTAGGTAGCATGCTTTATCACGCCACTAAGAGTCCGAATAGGCTGAATCTCAGCCTTTGAAGATATTTCATCACTCAATCATTGTACAAAGCCTACAATGGCTCCCTGTTGCGGCTCTAAACAATCGCCAAGCAATTGTGAGAGATCCAACTGCATTGTGTACACTTCAACAGTCATATTCACTCTCCTTTTTATTTTGAATGGTTATAACTTTGTTAATTGGACTATCCGCTTGTAAATGGCCAAATCCTTGCCTAACAAAGCATTGCTTCTTCATTTTCTCATCCTTAGGTGTTGGTTTAACCTTAATATGTGTTTTCATGATAAAACTCCCATCTTCAACCTTGGAAAATCCTATGAGATTCAAAGAAGTACCTGAAGTGTGGGATAAGGTATAATGCTTGTTTCTTACCTTGGCTTTCTTCTCCACCTAGGTAGCATGCTTGATCACGCCACTAAGAGTCCTAATAGGCTGAATCTCAGCCTTTGAAGATATTTCATCACTCAATCATTGTAAAAAGCCTACAATGGCTCCCTGTTGCGGCTCTAAACAATTGCCTAGCAATTGTGAGAGATCCTACTCCATTGTGTACACTTCAACATTTATATTCACTCTCCTTTGTATTTTGAATGGTTATCACCTTATTTTTAGGATTATCAGCCTGTAAGTGGCCAAATCCTTGTCAATCAAAGCATTGCTTTTTCATATTCTCATCCTTAGGTGTTGGTTTAACCTTAATATGTGTCATCATGATACAACTCCCAACTTCACCCTCGGAAAATCCTATGAGATTCAAAGAAGTACCTGAAGTGTGAGATAAGGTATAATGCTTTTTTCTTACCTTGGCTTTCTTCTCCACCTAGGTATCATGCTTGATCACGCCACTAAGAGTCCTAATAGGCTGAATCTCAGCCTTTGAAGATATTTCATCACTCAATCACTGTACAAAGCCTACAATGGGTCCCTGTTGCGGCTCTAGACAATCGCCAATCAATTATGAGAGATCCTACTCCATTGTGTACACTTCAACAGTTCTATTCACTCTCCTTTGTATTTTGAAAGGTTATAACCCTATTTTTGGGATTATCAGCCTCTAAGTGGCCAAATCCTTGTCAATCAAAGCATTGCTTCTTCATATTCACATCCTTAGGTGTTGGTTTAGCCTTAATATGTGTCTTCATGATACAAGTACCAATTTCACCCTCAGAAACTCCTATGAGATTCAAAGAAGTACCTGAAGTGTGGGATAAGGTATACTGCTTGTTTCGTACCTTGGCTTTCTTCTCCACCTAGGTAGCTTGCTTTATCACGTCTTCAAGAGTCTTAATAGGCTGAATCTCAGCCTTTGACGATATTTCATCACTCAATCATTGTACAAAGCCTACAATGGCTCCCTGTTGCGGCTCTAGACCAACGCCAAGCAATTGTGAGAGATCCAACTCCATTTTGTACACTTCAACAGTTATATTCACTCTCCTTTTAAGTTTGAATGGTTATAACTTCGTTAATTGGACTATCAGCTTGCAAATGGCCAAATCCTCGTCTATCAAAGCATTGCTTCTTCAAATTCTCATCCTTAGGTGTTGGTTTAACCTTAATATGTGTCTTCATGATACAACTCCCAACTTCACCCTCGGAAACTCCTATGAGATTCAAAGAAGTACCTGAAGTGTGGGATACGGTATAATGCTTGTTTCTTACCTTGGCTTTCTTCTACACCTAGGTAGCATGCTTTATCACGCCACTAAGAGTCCGAATAGGCTGAATCTCAGCCTTTGATGATATTTCATCACTCAATCATTGTACAAAGCCTACAATGGCTCCCTGTTGCAGCTCTAGACCATCGCCAAGCAATTGTGAGAGATCCTACTCCATTGTGTACACTTCAACATTTCTATTCACTCTCCTTTTTTTTTTTGTATGGTTATAACTTCGTTAATTGGACTATCTTCTTGTAAATGGCCAAATCCTTATCTATCAATGCATTGCTTCTTTATATTCTCATCCTTAGGTGTTGGTTTAACTTTAATATGTGTCTTCACGATACAACTCTCGACTTCACCTTCGGAAACTCCTATGAGATTCAAAGAAGTAGCTGAAGTGTGGGATAAGGTATACTACTTGTTTCTTACCTTGGCTTTCTTCTCCACCTTGGTAGCATGTTTTATCACGCCACTAAGAGTCCGAATAGGCTGAATCTCAACCTTTGACGATATTTCATCACTCAATCATTGTACAAAGCCTACAATGGCTCCCTGTTGCGGCCTTAGACCATCGCCAAGCAATTGTGAGAGATCCAACTGCATTGTGTACACTTCAACAGTTCTATTCACTCTCCTTTCTATTTTGAATGGTTATAACTTTGTTAATTGGACTATCCGCTTGTAAATGGCCAAATCCTTGCCTAACAAAGCATTGCTTCTTCATTTTCTCATCCTTAGGTGTTGGTTTAACCTTAATATGTGTCTTCATGATAAAACTCCCATCTTCAACCTCGGAAAATCCTATGAGATTCAAAGAAGTACCTGAAGTTTGGGATAAGGTATAATGCTTGTTTCTTACCTTGGCTTTCTTCTCCACCTAGGTAGCATGCTTTATCACGCCACTAAGAGTCCGAATAGGCTGAATCTCAGCCTTTGAAGATATTTCATCACTCAATCATTGTACAAAGCCTACAATGGCTCCCTGTTGCGGCTCTAAACAATCGCCAAGCAATTGTGAGAGATCCAACTGCATTGTGTACACTTCAACAGTCATATTCACTCTCCTTTTTATTTTGAATGGTTATAACTTTGTTAATTGGACTATCCGCTTGTAAATGGCCAAATCCTTGCCTAACAAAGCATTGCTTCTTCATTTTCTCATCCTTAGGTGTTGGTTTAACCTTAATATGTGTTTTCATGATAAAACTCCCATCTTCAACCTTGGAAAATCCTATGAGATTCAAAGAAGTACCTGAAGTGTGGGATAAGGTATAATGCTTGTTTCTTACCTTGGCTTTCTTCTCCACCTAGGTAGCATGCTTGATCACGCCACTAAGAGTCCTAATAGGCTGAATCTCAGCCTTTGAAGATATTTCATCACTCAATCATTGTAAAAAGCCTACAATGGCTCCCTGTTGCGGCTCTAAACAATTGCCAAGCAATTGTGAGAGATCCTACTCCATTGTGTACACTTCAACATTTATATTCACTCTCCTTTGTATTTTGAATGGTTATCACCTTATTTTTAGGATTATCAGCCTGTAAGTGGCCAAATCCTTGTCAATCAAAGCATTGCTTTTTCATATTCTCATCCTTAGGTGTTGGTTTAACCTTAATATGTGTCATCATGATACAACTCCCAACTTCACCCTCGGAAAATCCTATGAGATTCAAAGAAGTACCTGAAGTGTGAGATAAGGTATAATGCTTTTTTCTTACCTTGGCTTTCTTCTCCACCTAGGTATCATGCTTGATCACGCCACTAAGAGTCCTAATAGGCTGAATCTCAGCCTTTGAAGATATTTCATCACTCAATCACTGTACAAAGCCTACAATGGGTCCCTGTTGCGGCTCTAGACAATCGCCAATCAATTATGAGAGATCCTACTCCATTGTGTACACTTCAACAGTTCTATTCACTCTCCTTTGTATTTTGAAAGGTTATAACCCTATTTTTGGGATTATCAGCCTCTAAGTGGCCAAATCCTTGTCAATCAAAGCATTGCTTCTTCATATTCACATCCTTAGGTGTTGGTTTAGCCTTAATATGTGTCTTCATGATACAAGTACCAATTTTACCCTCAGAAACTCCTATGAGATTCAAAGAAGTACCTGAAGTGTGGGATAAGGTATACTGCTTGTTTCGTACCTTGGCTTTCTTCTCCACCTAGGTAGCTTGCTTTATCACGTCTTCAAGAGTCTTAATAGGCTGAATCTCAGCCTTTGGCGATATTTCATCACTCAATCATTGTACAAAGCCTACAATGGCTCCCTGTTGCGGCTCTAGACCATCGCCAAGCAATTGTGAGAGATCCAACTCCATTTTGTACACTTCAACAGTTATATTCACTCTCCTTTTAAGTTTGAATGGTTATAACTTCGTTAATTGGACTATCAGCTTGCAAATGGCCAAATCCTCGTCTATCAAAGCATTGCTTCTTCAAATTCTCATCCTTAGGTGTTGGTTTAACCTTAATATGTGTCTTCATAATACAACTCCCAACTTCACCCTCGGAAACTCCTATGATATTCAAAGAAGTACCTGAAGTGTGGGATACGGTAT
Organism: Barbarea vulgaris; assembly: GCA_963667165.1. NCBI lineage: Eukaryota > Viridiplantae > Streptophyta > Magnoliopsida > Brassicales > Brassicaceae > Barbarea > Barbarea vulgaris. The sequence continues at coordinate 16,799,810 of OY763893.1, read as the reverse complement.
AATGCTTGTTTCTTACCTTGGCTTTCTTCTACACCTAGGTAGCATGCTTTATCACGCCACTAAGAGTCCGAATAGGCTGAATCTCAGCCTTTGACGATATTTCATCACTCAATCATTGTACAAAGCCTACAATGGCTCCCTGTTGCAGCTCTAGACCATCGCCAAGCAATTGTGAGAGATCCTACTCCATTGTGTACACATCTACAGTTCTATTCACTCTCCTTTTTATTTTCAATGCTTATAACTTCGTTAATTAGACTATCAGCTTGTAAATGGCCAAATCCTTGTCAATCAAAGCATTGCTTCTTCATATTCACATCCTTAGGTGTTGGTTTAACCTTAATATGTGTCTTCATGATACAACTCCCAACTTCACCCTCGAAAAATCCTATGAGATTCAAAGAAGTACCTGAAGTGTGGGATAAGGTATACTACTTGTTTCGTACATTGGCTTTCTTCTCCACCTAGGTATCATACTTTATCACGTCTTTAAGAGTCTTAATAGGCTGAATCTCAGCCTTTGATGATATTTCATCACTCAATCATTTTACAAAGCCTACAATGGCTCCCTGTTGTGGCTTTAGACCATCGCCAAGCAATTGTGAGAGATCCTACTCCATTGTGTACACTTCAACAGTTCTATTCACCCTCCTTTTTATTTTGAATGGTTATAACTTCGTTAATTGGACTATCAGGTTGTAAATGGCGAAATCCTTGTCAATCAAAGCATTGCTTCGTCATATTCTCGTTCTTAGGTGTTGGTTTAACTTTAATATGTGTCATCATGATACAACTCCCAACTTCACCCTCGGAAAATCCTATGAGATTCAAAGAAGTACCTGAAGTGTGAGATAAGGTATAATGCTTTTTTCTTACCTTGGCTTTCTTCTCCACCTAGGTATCATGCTTGATCACGCCACTAAGAGTCCTAAAAGGCTGAATCTCAGCCTTTGAAGATATTTCATCACTCAATCACTGTACAAAGCCTACAATGGCTCCCTGTTGCGGCTCTAGACAATCACCAATCAATTATGAGAGATCATACTCCATTGTGTACACTTCAACAGTTCTATTCACTCTCCTTTGTATTTTGAAAGGTTATAACCCTATTTTTGGGATTATCAGCCTCTAAGTGGCCAAATCCTTGTCAATCAAAGCATTGTTTCTTCCTATTCACATCCTTAGGTGTTGGTTTAGCCTTAATATGTGTCTTCATGATACAAGTACCAATTTCACCCTCAGAAACTCCTATGAGATTCAAAAAAGTACCTGTAGTGTGGGATAAGGTATACTGCTTGTTTCGTACCTTGACTTTCTTCTCCACCTAGGTAGCATGCTTTATCACGTCTTCAAGAGTCTTAATAGGCTGAATCTCAGCCTTTGACGATATTTCATCACTCAATCATTGTACAAATCCTACAATGGCTCCCTGTTGCGGCTCTAGACCATCGCCAAGCAATTGTGAGAGATCCTACTCCATTGTGTACACTTCAACAGTTCTATTCACTCTCCTTTTTTATTTTGAATGGTTATAACTTCGTTAATTGGACTATCAGGTTGTAAATGGCCAAATCCTTGTCTATCAAAGCATTGCTTCTTCATATTCTCGTCCTTAGGTGTTGGTTTAACCTTAATATGTGTCTTCATGATACAACTCCCAACTTCAACCTCGGAAACTCCTATGAGATTCAAAGAAGTACCTGAAGGGTGGGATAAGGTATAATGCTTGGTTCTTACCTTGGCTTTCTTCTCCATCTAGGTAGCATGCTTTATCACGCCACTAAGAGTCCTAATAGGCTGAATCTCAGCCTTTGACGATATTTCATCACTCAATCATTGTACAAAGCCTACAATGACTCCCTGTCGCGGCTCTAGACCATCCCCAAGCAATTGTGAGAGATCCAACTCCATTGTGTAGACTTTAACAGTTCTATTCACTCTCCTTTTTATTTTGAATGGTTATAACTTCGTTAATTGGACTATCCGCTTGTAAATGGCCAAATCCTTGTCTATCAAAGCATTGCTTCTTCATTTTTTCATCCTTAGGTGTTGGTTTAACCTTAATATGTGTTTTCATGATACAACTCCCAACTTCACCCTTGGAAAATCCTATGAGATTCAAAGAAGTACCTGAAGTTTGGCATAAGGTATAATGCTTGTTTCTTACCTTGGCTTTCTTCTCCACCTAGGTAGCATGCTTTATCACGCTACTAAGAGTCCTAATAGGCTGAATCTCAGCCTTTGAAGATATTTCATCACTCAATCATTGTACAAAGCCTACAATGGCTCCCTGTTGCGGCTCTAAACAATCGCCAAGCAATTGTGAGAGATCCTACTCCATTGTGTACACTTCAACAGTTATATTCACTCTCCTTTGTATTTTGAATGGTTATAACCTTATTTTTAGGATTATCAGCCTGTAAGTGGCCAAATCCTTGTCAATCAAAGCATTGCTTCTTCATATTCTCATTCTTAGGTGTTGGTTTAACCTTAATATGTGTCTTCATGATACAACTCCCAACTTCACCCTCGGAAAATCCTATGAGATTCAAAGAAGTACCTGAAGTGTGAGATAAGGTATAATGCTTTTTTCTTACCTTGGCTTTCTTCTCCACCTAGGTAGCATGCTTGATCACGCCACTAAGAGTCCTAATAGGCTGAATCTCAGCCTTTGAAGATATTTCATCACTCAATCACTGTACAAAGCCTACAATGGCTCCCTGTTGCGGCTCTAGACAATCGCCAAGCAATTATGAGAGATCCTACTCCATTGTGTACACTTCAACAGTTCTATTCACTCTCCTTAGTATTTTGAAAGGTTATAACCCTATTTTTGGGATTATCAGCCTGTAAGTGGCCAAATCCTTGTCAATCAACGCATTGCTTCTTCATATTCACATCCTTATGTGTTGGTTTAGCCTTAATATGTATCTTCATGATACAAGTCCCAACTTCACCCTCAGAAACTCCTATGAGATTCAAAGAAGTACCTGAAGTGTGGGATAAGGTATACTGCTTGTTTCGTACCTTGGCTTTCTTCTCCACCTAGGTAGCATGCTTTATCACGTCTTCAAGAGTCTTAATAGGCTGAATCTCAGCCTTTGACGATATTTCATCACTCAATCATTGTACAAAGCTTACAATGGCTCCCTGTTGCGGCTCTAGACCATTGCCAAGCAATTGTGAGAGATCCTACTCCATTGTGTACACCTCAACAGTTCTATTCACTCTCCTTTTTTATTTTGAATGGTTATAACTTCGTTAATTGGACTATCAGGTTGTAAATAGCCAAATCCTTGTCTATCAAAGCATTGCTTCTTCATATTCTCGTCCTTAGGTGTTGGTTTAACCTTAATATGTGTCTTCATGATACAACTCCCAACTTCACCCTCGAAAACTCCTATGAGATTCAAAGAAGTACCTGAAGTGTGGGATAAGGTATAATGCTTGGTTCTTACCTTGGCTTTCTTCTCCATCTAGGTAGCATGCTTTATAACGCCACTAAGAGTCCTAATAGGCTGAATCTCAGCCTTTGACGATATTTCATCACTCAATCATTGTACAAATCCTACAATGGCTCCTTGTTGCGGCTCTAGACCATCGCCAAGCAATTGTGAGAGATCCAACTCCATTGTGTACACATCTACAGTTCTATTCACTCTCCTTTTTATTTTCAATGGTTATAACTTCGTTAATTGGACTATCAGCTTGTAAATGGCCAAATCCTTGTCTATAAAAGCATTGCTTCATCATATTCTCATCCTTAGGTGTTGGTTTAACCTTAATATGTGTCTTCATGATACAACTCCCAACTTCACCCTCGAAAACTCCTATGAGATTCAAAGAAGTACCTGAAGTGTGGGATAAGGTATAATGCTTGTTTCTTACCTTGGCATTCTTCTCCACCTAGGTAGCATGCTTGATCACGCCACTAAGAGTCCTAATAGGCTGAATCTCAGCCTTTGAAGATATTTCATCACTCAATCATTGTACAAAGCCTACAATGGATCCCTGTTGCGGCTCTAGACCATCGCCAAGCAATTGTGAGAGATCCAACTCCATTGTGTACACATCTACAGTTCTATTCACTCTCCTTTTTATTTTCAATGCTTATAACTTCGTTAATTAGACTATCAGCTTGTAAATGGCCAAATCCTTGTCAATCAAAGCATTGCTTCTTCATATTCACATCCTTAGGTGTTGGTTTAACCTTAATATGTGTCTTCATGATACAACTCCCAACTTCACCCTCGAAAAATCCTATGAGATTCAAAGAAGTACCTGAAGTGTGGGATAAGGTATACTGCTTGTTTCGTACATTGGCTTTCTTCTCCACCTAGGTATCATACTTTATCACGTCTTTAAGAGTCTTAATAGGCTGAATCTCAGCCTTTGATGATATTTCATCACTCAATCATTTTACAAAGCCTACAATGGCTCCCTGTTGTGGCTTTAGACCATCGCCAAGCAATTGTGAGAGATCCTACTCCATTGTGTACACTTCAACAGTTCTATTCACCCTCCTTTTTATTTTGAATGGTTATAACTTCGTTAATTGGACTATCAGGTTGTAAATGGCGAAATCCTTGTCTATCAAAGCATTGCTTCGTCATATTCTCGTTCTTAGGTGTTGGTTTAACCTTAATATGTGTCTTCATGATACAACTCCCAACTTCACTCTCGGAAACTCCTATGAGATTCAAAGAAGTACCTGAAGTGTGGGATAAGGTATAATGCTTGTTTCTTACCTTGGTTTTCTTCTCCACCTTGGTAGCATGCTTTATCACGCCACTAAGAGTCCGAATAGGCTGAATCTCAGCCTTTGACGATATTTCATCACTCAATCATTTTACAAAGCCTACAATGGCTCCCTGTTGCGACCTTAGACTATCGCCAAGCAATTGTGAGAGATCCAACTCCATTATTACACTTCAACAGTCTTATTCACTCTCCTTTTTATTTTCAATGGTTATAACTTCGTTAATTGGACTATCCGCTTGTAAATGGCTCCCTGTGTCATTAAAACCTTGCTTCTTCATTTTCTCATCCCTAGGTGTTGGTTTAACCTTAATATGTGTCTTCATGATACAACTCCCAACTTCACCCTCGGAAAATCCTATGAGATTCAAAGAAGTACTTGAAGTGTGGGATAAGGTATAATGCTTGTTTCTTACCTTGGCTTTCTTCTCCACCTAGGTAGCATGCTTTATCACGCCACTAAGAGTCCGAATAGGCTGAATCTCAGCCTTTGACAATATTTCATCACTCAATCATTGTAGAAAGCCTACAATGGCTCCCTGTTGTGGCCTTAGACCATCGCCAAGCAATTGTGAGAGATCCAACTGCATTGTGTACACTTCAACAGTTCTATTCACTCTCCTTTTTATTTTGAATGGTTATAACTTTGTTAATTGGACTATCCGCTTGTAAATGGCCAAATCCTTGCCTAACAAAGCATTGCTTCTTCATTTTCTCATCCTTAGGTGTTGGTTTAACCTTAATATGTGTTTTCATGATAAAACTCCCAACTTCAACCTTGGAAAATCCTATGAGATTCAAAGAAGTACCTGAAGTGTGGGATAAGGTATAATGCTTTTTTCTTACCTTGGCTTTCTTCTCCACCTAGGTAGCATGCTTGATCACGCCACTAAGAGTCCTAATAGGCTGAATCTCAGCCTTTGAAGATATTTCATCACTCAATCACTGTACAAAGCCTACAATGGCTCCCTGTTGCGGCTCTAGACAATCGCCAAGCAATTATGAGAGATCCTACTCCATTGTGTACACTTCAACAGTTCTATTCACTCTCGTTAGTATTTTGAAAGGTTATAACCCTATTTTTGGGATTATCAGCCAGTAAGTGGCCAAATCCTTGTCAATCAACGCATTGCTTCTTCATATTCACATCCTTATGTGTTGGTTTAGCCTTAATATGTATCTTCATGATACAAGTCCCAACTTCACCCTCAGAAACTCCTATGAGATTCAAAGAAGTACCTGAAGTGTGGGATAAGGTATACTGCTTGTTTCGTACCTTGGCTTTCTTCTCCACCTAGGTAGCATGCTTTATCACGTCTTCAAGAGTCTTAATAGGCTGAATCTAAGCCTTTGACGATATTTCATCACTCAATCATTGTACAAAGCTTACAATGGCTCCCTGTTGCGGCTCTAGAGCATTGCCAAGAAATTGTGAGAGATCCTACTCCATTGTGTACACCTCAACAGTTCTATTCACTCTCCTTTTTAATTTTGAATGGTTATAACTTCGTTAATTGGACTATCAGGTTGTAAATAGCCAAATCCTTGTATATCAAAGCATTGCTTCTTCATATTCTCGTCCTTAGGTGTTGGTTTAACCTTAATATGTGTCTTCATGATACAACTCCCAACTTCACCCTCGAAAACTCCTATGAGATTCAAAGAAGTACCTGAAGTGTGGGATAAGGTATACTACTTGTTTCGTACATTGGCTTTCTTCTCCACCTAGGTATCATACTTTATCACGTCTTTAAGAGTCTTAATAGGCTGAATCTCAGCCTTTGATGATATTTCATCACTCAATCATTTTACAAAGCCTACAATGGCTCCCTGTTGTGGCTTTAGACCATCGCCAAGCAATTGTGAGAGATCCTACTCCATTGTGTACACTTCAACAGTTCTATTCACCCTCCTTTTTATTTTGAATGGTTATAACTTCGTTAATTGGACTATCAGGTTGTAAATGGCGAAATCCTTGTCTATCAAAGCATTGCTTCGTCATATTCTCGTTCTTAGGTGTTGGTTTAACCTTAATATGTGTCTTCATGATACAACTCCCAACTTCACTCTCGGAAACTCCTATGAGATTCAAAGAAGTACCCGAAGTGTGGGATAAGGTATAATGCTTGTTTCTTACCTTGGTTTTCTTCTCCACCTTGGTAGCATGCTTTATCACGCCACTAAGAGTCCGAATAGGCTGAATCTCAGCCTTTGACGATATTTCATCACTCAATCATTTTACAAAGCCTACAATGGCTCCCTGTTGCGACCTTAGACTATCGCCAAGCAATTGTGAGAGATCCAACTCCATTATTACACTTCAACAGTCTTATTCACTCTCCTTTTTATTTTCAATGGTTATAACTTCGTTAATTGGACTATCCGCTTGTAAATGGCTCCCTGTGTCATTAAAACCTTGCTTCTTCATTTTCTCATCCCTAGGTGTTGGTTTAACCTTAATATGTGTCTTCATGATACAACTCCCAACTTCACCCTCGGAAAATCCTATGAGATTCAAAGAAGTACTTGAAGTGTGGGATAAGGTATAATGCTTGTTTCTTACCTTGGCTTTCTTCTCCACCTAGGTAGCATGCTTTATCACGCCACTAAGAGTCCGAATAGGCTGAATCTCAGCCTTTGACAATATTTCATCACTCAATCATTGTAGAAAGCCTACAATGGCTCCCTGTTGTGGCCTTAGACCATCGCCAAGCAATTGTGAGAGATCCAACTGCATTGTGTACACTTCAACAGTTCTATTCACTCTCCTTTTTATTTTGAATGGTTATAACTTTGTTAATTGGACTATCCGCTTGTAAATGGCCAAATCCTTGCCTAACAAAGCATTGCTTCTTCATTTTCTCATCCTTAGGTGTTGGTTTAACCTTAATATGTGTTTTCATGATAAAACTCCCAACTTCAACCTTGGAAAATCCTATGAGATTCAAAGAAGTACCTGAAGTGTGGGATAAGGTATAATGCTTGTTTCTTACCTTGGCTTTCTTCTCCACCTAGGTAGCATGCTTGATCACGCCACTAAGAGTACTAATAGGCTGAATCTCAGCCTTTGAAGATATTTCATCACTCAATCATTGTACAAAGCCTATAATGGCTCCATGTTGCGGCTCTAGACAATCGCCATGCAATTGTGAGAGATCCTACTCCATTGTGTACACTTCAACAGTTCTATTCATTCTCTTTTGTATTTTGAATGGTTATAACCCTATTTTTGGGATTATCAGCCTGTAAGTGGCCAAATCCTTGTCAATCAAAGCATTGCTTCTTCATATTCACATCCTTAGGTGTTGGTTTAACCTTAATATGTGTCTTCATGATACAACTCTCAACTTCACCCTCGAAAAATCCTATGAGATTCAACGAAGTACCTGAAGTGTGGGATAAGGTATAATACTTGTTTCTTACCTTGGCTTTCTTCTCCACCTAGGTAGCATGCTTGATCACACCACTAAGAGTCCTAATAGGCTGAATCTCAGCCTTTGAAGATATTTCATCACTCAATCATTGTACAAAGCCTACAATGGCTCCCTGTTGCGGCTCTAGACAATCGCCAAGCAATTGTGAGAGATCCTACTCCATTGTGTACACTTCAACAGTTATAATCACTCTCCTTTGTATTTTGAATGGTTATAACCCTATTTTTAGGATTATCAGCCTGTAAGTCGCCAAATCCTTGTCAATCAAAACATTGATTCTTCATATTCACATCCTTAGGTGTTGGTTTAGCCTTAATATGTGTCTTCATGATACAAGTCCCAACTTCACCCTCTGAAACTCCTATGAGATTCAAAGAAGTACCTGAAGTGTGAGATAAGGTATAATGCTTTTTTCTTACCTTGGCTTTCTTCTCCACCTAGGTAGCATGCTTGATCACGCCACTAAGAGTCCTAATAGGCTGAATCTCAGCCTTTGAAGATATTTCATCACTCAATCACTGTACAAAGCCTACAATGGCTCCCTGTTGCGGCTCTAGACAATCGCCAAGCAATTATGAGAGATCCTACTCCATTGTGTACACTTCAACAGTTCTATTCACTCTCGTTAGTATTTTGAAAGGTTATAACCCTATTTTTGGGATTATCAGCCAGTAAGTGGCCAAATCCTTGTCAATCAACGCATTGCTTCTTCATATTCACATCCTTATGTGTTGGTTTAGCCTTAATATGTATCTTCATGATACAAGTCCCAACTTCACCCTCAGAAACTCCTATGAGATTCAAAGAAGTACCTGAAGTGTGGGATAAGGTATACTGCTTGTTTCGTACCTTGGCTTTCTTCTCCACCTAGGTAGCATGCTTTATCACGTCTTCAAGAGTCTTAATAGGCTGAATCTCAGCCTTTGACGATATTTCATCACTCAATCATTGTACAAAGCTTACAATGGCTCCCTGTTGCGGCTCTAGAGCATTGCCAAGAAATTGTGAGAGATCCTACTCCATTGTGTACACCTCAACAGTTCTATTCACTCTCCTTTTTAATTTTGAATGGTTATAACTTCGTTAATTGGACTATCAGGTTGTAAATAGCCAAATCCTTGTATATCAAAGCATTGCTTCTTCATATTCTCGTCCTTAGGTGTTGGTTTAACCTTAATATGTGTCTTCATGATACAACTCCCAACTTCACCCTCGAAAACTCCTATGAGATTCAAAGAAGTACCTGAAGTGTGGGATAAGGTATAATGCTTGGTTCTTACCTTGGCTTTCTTCTCCATCTAGGTAGCATGCTTTATAACGCCACTAAGAGTCCTAATAGGCTGAATCTCAGCCTTTGACGATATTTCATCACTCAATCATTGTACAAATCCTACAATGGCTCCTTGTTGCGGCTCTAGACCATCGCCAAGCAATTGTGAGAGATCCAACTCCATTGTGTACACATCTACAGTTCTATTCACTCTCCTTTTTATTTTCAATGGTTATAACTTCGTTAATTGGACTATCAGCTTGTAAATGGCCAAATCCTTGTCTATAAAAGCATTGCTTCATCATATTCTCATCCTTAGGTGTTGGTTTAACCTTAATATGTGTCTTCATGATACAACTCCCAACTTCACCCTCGAAAACTCCTATGAGATTCAAAGAAGTACCTGAAGTGTGGGATAAGGTATAATGCTTGTTTCTTACCTTGGCATTCTTCTCCACCTAGGTAGCATGCTTGATCACGCCACTAAGAGTCCTAATAGGCTGAATCTCAGCCTTTGAAGATATTTCATCACTCAATCATTGTACAAAGCCTACAATGGATCCCTGTTGCGGCTCTAGACCATCGCCAAGCAATTTCGAGAGATCCAACTCCATTGTGTACACATCTACAGTTCTATTCACTCTCCTTTTTATTTTCAATGCTTATAACTTCGTTAATTAGACTATCAGCTTGTAAATGGCCAAATCCTTGTCAATCAAAGCATTGCTTCTTCATATTCACATCCTTAGGTGTTGGTTTAACCTTAATATGTGTCTTCATGATACAACTCCCAACTTCACCCTCGAAAAATCCTATGAGATTCAAAGAAGTACCTGAAGTGTGGGATAAGGTATACTGCTTGTTTCGTACATTGGCTTTCTTCTCCACCTAGGTATCATACTTTATCACGTCTTTAAGAGTCTTAATAGGCTGAATCTCAGCCTTTGATGATATTTCATCACTCAATCATTTTACAAAGCCTACAATGGCTCCCTGTTGTGGCTTTAGACCATCGCCAAGCAATTGTGAGAGATCCTACTCCATTGTGTACACTTCAACAGTTCTATTCACCCTCCTTTTTATTTTGAATGGTTATAACTTCGTTAATTGGACTATCAGGTTGTAAATGGCGAAATCCTTGTCTATCAAAGCATTGCTTCGTCATATTCTCGTTCTTAGGTGTTGGTTTAACCTTAATATGTGTCTTCATGATACAACTCCCAACTTCACTCTCGGAAACTCCTATGAGATTCAAAGAAGTACCTGAAGTGTGGGATAAGGTATAATGCTTGTTTCTTACCTTGGTTTTCTTCTCCACCTTGGTAGCATGCTTTATCACGCCACTAAGAGTCCGAATAGGCTGAATCTCAGCCTTTGACGATATTTCATCACTCAATCATTTTACAAAGCCTACAATGGCTCCCTGTTGCGACCTTAGACTATCGCCAAGCAATTGTGAGAGATCCAACTCCATTATTACACTTCAACAGTCTTATTCACTCTCCTTTTTATTTTCAATGGTTATAACTTCGTTAATTGGACTATCCGCTTGTAAATGGCTCCCTGTGTCATTAAAACCTTGCTTCTTCATTTTCTCATCCCTAGGTGTTGGTTTAACCTTAATATGTGTCTTCATGATACAACTCCCAACTTCACCCTCGGAAAATCCTATGAGATTCAAAGAAGTACTTGAAGTGTGGGATAAGGTATAATGCTTGTTTCTTACCTTGGCTTTCTTCTCCACCTAGGTAGCATGCTTTATCACGCCACTAAGAGTCCGAATAGGCTGAATCTCAGCCTTTGACAATATTTCATCACTCAATCATTGTAGAAAGCCTACAATGGCTCCCTGTTGTGGCCTTAGACCATCGCCAAGCAATTGTGAGAGATCCAACTGCATTGTGTACACTTCAACAGTTCTATTCACTCTCCTTTTTATTTTGAATGGTTATAACTTTGTTAATTGGACTATCCGCTTGTAAATGGCCAAATCCTTGCCTAACAAAGCATTGCTTCTTCATTTTCTCATCCTTAGGTGTTGGTTTAACCTTAATATGTGTTTTCATGATAAAACTCCCAACTTCAACCTTGGAAAATCCTATGAGATTCAAAGAAGTACCTGAAGTGTGGGATAAGGTATAATGCTTGTTTCTTACCTTGGCTTTCTTCTCCACCTAGGTAGCATGCTTGATCACGCCACTAAGAGTACTAATAGGCTGAATCTCAGCCTTTGAAGATATTTCATCACTCAATCATTGTACAAAGCCTATAATGGCTCCATGTTGCGGCTCTAGACAATCGCCATGCAATTGTGAGAGATCCTACTCCATTGTGTACACTTCAACAGTTCTATTCATTCTCTTTTGTATTTTGAATGGTTATAACCCTATTTTTGGGATTATCAGCCTGTAAGTGGCCAAATCCTTGTCAATCAAAGCATTGCTTCTTCATATTCACATCCTTAGGTGTTGGTTTAACCTTAATATGTGTCTTCATGATACAACTCTCAACTTCACCCTCGAAAAATCCTATGAGATTCAACGAAGTACCTGAAGTGTGGGATAAGGTATAATACTTGTTTCTTACCTTGGCTTTCTTCTCCACCTAGGTAGCATGCTTGATCACACCACTAAGAGTCCTAATAGGCTGAATCTCAGCCTTTGAAGATATTTCATCACTCAATCATTGTACAAAGCCTACAATGGCTCCCTGTTGCGGCTCTAGACAATCGCCAAGCAATTGTGAGAGATCCTACTCCATTGTGTACACTTCAACAGTTATAATCACTCTCCTTTGTATTTTGAATGGTTATAACCCTATTTTTAGGATTATCAGCCTGTAAGTCGCCAAATCCTTGTCAATCAAAACATTGATTCTTCATATTCACATCCTTAGGTGTTGGTTTAGCCTTAATATGTGTCTTCATGATACAAGTCCCAACTTCACCCTCTGAAACTCCTATGAGATTCAAAGAAGTACCTGAAGTGTGAGATAAGGTATAATGCTTTTTTCTTACCTTGGCTTTCTTCTCCACCTAGGTAGCATGCTTGATCACGCCACTAAGAGTCCTAATAGGCTGAATCTCAGCCTTTGAAGATATTTCATCACTCAATCACTGTACAAAGCCTACAATGGCTCCCTGTTGCGGCTCTAGACAATCGCCAAGCAATTATGAGAGATCCTACTCCATTGTGTACACTTCAACAGTTCTATTCACTCTCGTTAGTATTTTGAAAGGTTATAACCCTATTTTTGGGATTATCAGCCAGTAAGTGGCCAAATCCTTGTCAATCAACGCATTGCTTCTTCATATTCACATCCTTATGTGTTGGTTTAGCCTTAATATGTATCTTCATGATACAAGTCCCAACTTCACCCTCAGAAACTCCTATGAGATTCAAAGAAGTACCTGAAGTGTGGGATAAGGTATACTGCTTGTTTCGTACCTTGGCTTTCTTCTCCACCTAGGTAGCATGCTTTATCACGTCTTCAAGAGTCTTAATAGGCTGAATCTCAGCCTTTGACGATATTTCATCACTCAATCATTGTACAAAGCTTACAATGGCTCCCTGTTGCGGCTCTAGAGCATTGCCAAGAAATTGTGAGAGATCCTACTCCATTGTGTACACCTCAACAGTTCTATTCACTCTCCTTTTTAATTTTGAATGGTTATAACTTCGTTAATTGGACTATCAGGTTGTAAATAGCCAAATCCTTGTATATCAAAGCATTGCTTCTTCATATTCTCGTCCTTAGGTGTTGGTTTAACCTTAATATGTGTCTTCATGATACAACTCCCAACTTCACCCTCGAAAACTCCTATGAGATTCAAAGAAGTACCTGAAGTGTGGGATAAGGTATAATGCTTGGTTCTTACCTTGGCTTTCTTCTCCATCTAGGTAGCATGCTTTATAACGCCACTAAGAGTCCTAATAGGCTGAATCTCAGCCTTTGACGATATTTCATCACTCAATCATTGTACAAATCCTACAATGGCTCCTTGTTGCGGCTCTAGACCATCGCCAAGCAATTGTGAGAGATCCAACTCCATTGTGTACACATCTACAGTTCTATTCACTCTCCTTTTTATTTTCAATGGTTATAACTTCGTTAATTGGACTATCAGCTTGTAAATGGCCAAATCCTTGTCTATAAAAGCATTGCTTCATCATATTCTCATCCTTAGGTGTTGGTTTAACCTTAATATGTGTCTTCATGATACAACTCCCAACTTCACCCTCGAAAACTCCTATGAGATTCAAAGAAGTACCTGAAGTGTGGGATAAGGTATAATGCTTGTTTCTTACCTTGGCATTCTTCTCCACCTAGGTAGCATGCTTGATCACGCCACTAAGAGTCCTAATAGGCTGAATCTCAGCCTTTGAAGATATTTCATCACTCAATCATTGTACAAAGCCTACAATGGATCCCTGTTGCGGCTCTAGACCATCGCCAAGCAATTGTGAGAGATCCAACTCCATTGTGTACACATCTACAGTTCTATTCACTCTCCTTTTTATTTTCAATGCTTATAACTTCGTTAATTAGACTATCAGCTTGTAAATGGCCAAATCCTTGTCAATCAAAGCATTGCTTCTTCATATTCACATCCTTAGGTGTTGGTTTAACCTTAATATGTGTCTTCATGATACAACTCCCAACTTCACCCTCGAAAAATCCTATGAGATTCAAAGAAGTACCTGAAGTGTGGGATAAGGTATACTGCTTGTTTCGTACATTGGCTTTCTTCTCCACCTAGGTATCATACTTTATCACGTCTTTAAGAGTCTTAATAGGCTGAATCTCAGCCTTTGATGATATTTCATCACTCAATCATTTTACAAAGCCTACAATGGCTCCCTGTTGTGGCTTTAGACCATCGCCAAGCAATTGTGAGAGATCCTACTCCATTGTGTACACTTCAACAGTTCTATTCACCCTCCTTTTTATTTTGAATGGTTATAACTTCGTTAATTGGACTATCAGGTTGTAAATGGCGAAATCCTTGTCTATCAAAGCATTGCTTCGTCATATTCTCGTTCTTAGGTGTTGGTTTAACCTTAATATGTGTCTTCATGATACAACTCCCAACTTCACTCTCGGAAACTCCTATGAGATTCAAAGAAGTACCTGAAGTGTGGGATAAGGTATAATGCTTGTTTCTTACCTTGGTTTTCTTCTCCACCTTGGTAGCATGCTTTATCACGCCACTAAGAGTCCGAATAGGCTGAATCTCAGCCTTTGACGATATTTCATCACTCAATCATTTTACAAAGCCTACAATGGCTCCCTGTTGCGACCTTAGACTATCGCCAAGCAATTGTGAGAGATCCAACTCCATTATTACACTTCAACAGTCTTATTCACTCTCCTTTTTATTTTCAATGGTTATAACTTCGTTAATTGGACTATCCGCTTGTAAATGGCTCCCTGTGTCATTAAAACCTTGCTTCTTCATTTTCTCATCCCTAGGTGTTGGTTTAACCTTAATATGTGTCTTCATGATACAACTCCCAACTTCACCCTCGGAAAATCCTATGAGATTCAAAGAAGTACTTGAAGTGTGGGATAAGGTATAATGCTTGTTTCTTACCTTGGCTTTCTTCTCCACCTAGGTAGCATGCTTTATCACGCCACTAAGAGTCCGAATAGGCTGAATCTCAGCCTTTGACAATATTTCATCACTCAATCATTGTAGAAAGCCTACAATGGCTCCCTGTTGTGGCCTTAGACCATCGCCAAGCAATTGTGAGAGATCCAACTGCATTGTGTACACTTCAACAGTTCTATTCACTCTCCTTTTTATTTTGAATGGTTATAACTTTGTTAATTGGACTATCCGCTTGTAAATGGCCAAATCCTTGCCTAACAAAGCATTGCTTCTTCATTTTCTCATCCTTAGGTGTTGGTTTAACCTTAATATGTGTTTTCATGATAAAACTCCCAACTTCAACCTTGGAAAATCCTATGAGATTCAAAGAAGTACCTGAAGTGTGGGATAAGGTATAATGCTTGTTTCTTACCTTGGCTTTCTTCTCCACCTAGGTAGCATGCTTGATCACGCCACTAAGAGTACTAATAGGCTGAATCTCAGCCTTTGAAGATATTTCATCACTCAATCATTGTACAAAGCCTATAATGGCTCCATGTTGCGGCTCTAGACAATCGCCATGCAATTGTGAGAGATCCTACTCCATTGTGTACACTTCAACAGTTCTATTCATTCTCTTTTGTATTTTGAATGGTTATAACCCTATTTTTGGGATTATCAGCCTGTAAGTGGCCAAATCCTTGTCAATCAAAGCATTGCTTCTTCATATTCACATCCTTAGGTGTTGGTTTAACCTTAATATGTGTCTTCATGATACAACTCTCAACTTCACCCTCGAAAAATCCTATGAGATTCAACGAAGTACCTGAAGTGTGGGATAAGGTATAATACTTGTTTCTTACCTTGGCTTTCTTCTCCACCTAGGTAGCATGCTTGATCACACCACTAAGAGTCCTAATAGGCTGAATCTCAGCCTTTGAAGATATTTCATCACTCAATCATTGTACAAAGCCTACAATGGCTCCCTGTTGCGGCTCTAGACAATCGCCAAGCAATTGTGAGAGATCCTACTCCATTGTGTACACTTCAACAGTTATAATCACTCTCCTTTGTATTTTGAATGGTTATAACCCTATTTTTAGGATTATCAGCCTGTAAGTCGCCAAATCCTTGTCAATCAAAACATTGATTCTTCATATTCACATCCTTAGGTGTTGGTTTAGCCTTAATATGTGTCTTCATGATACAAGTCCCAACTTCACCCTCTGAAACTCCTATGAGATTCAAAGAAGTACCTGAAGTGTGAGATAAGGTATAATGCTTTTTTCTTACCTTGGCTTTCTTCTCCACCTAGGTAGCATGCTTGATCACGCCACTAAGAGTCCTAATAGGCTGAATCTCAGCCTTTGAAGATATTTCATCACTCAATCACTGTACAAAGCCTACAATGGCTCCCTGTTGCGGCTCTAGACAATCGCCAAGCAATTATGAGAGATCCTACTCCATTGTGTACACTTCAACAGTTCTATTCACTCTCGTTAGTATTTTGAAAGGTTATAACCCTATTTTTGGGATTATTAGCCAGTAAGTGGCCAAATCCTTGTCAATCAACGCATTGCTTCTTCATATTCACATCCTTATGTGTTGGTTTAGCCTTAATATGTATCTTCATGATACAAGTCCCAACTTCACCCTCAGAAACTCCTATGAGATTCAAAGAAGTACCTGAAGTGTGGGATAAGGTATACTGCTTGTTTCGTACCTTGGCTTTCTTCTCCACCTAGGTAGCATGCTTTATCACGTCTTCAAGAGTCTTAATAGGCTGAATCTCAGCCTTTGACGATATTTCATCACTCAATCATTGTACAAAGCTTACAATGGCTCCCTGTTGCGGCTCTAGAGCATTGCCAAGAAATTGTGAGAGATCCTACTCCATTGTGTACACCTCAACAGTTCTATTCACTCTCCTTTTTAATTTTGAATGGTTATAACTTCGTTAATTGGACTATCAGGTTGTAAATAGCCAAATCCTTGTATATCAAAGCATTGCTTCTTCATATTCTCGTCCTTAGGTGTTGGTTTAACCTTAATATGTGTCTTCATGATACAACCCCCAACTTCACCCTCGGAAAATCCTATGAGATTCAAAGAAGTACCTGAAGTGTGGGATAAGGTATAATGCTTGGTTCTTACCTTGGCTTTCTTCTCCATCTAGGTAGCATGCTTTATAACACCACTAAGAGTCCTAATAGGCTGAATCTCAGCTTTTGACAATATTTCATCACTCAATCATTGTACAAATCCTACAATGGCTCCCTGTTGCGGCTCTAGACCATCGCCAAGCAATTGTGAGAGATCCAACTCCATTGTGTACACATCTACAGTTCTATTCACTCTCCTTTTTATTTTCAATGGTTATAACTTCGTTAATTGGACTATCAGCTTGTAAATGGCCAAATCCTTGTCTATAAAAGCATTGCTTCATAATATTCTCATCCTTAGGTGTTGGTTTAACCTTAATATGTGTCTTCATGATACAACTCCGAACTTCACCCTCGGAAAATCCTATGAGATTCAAAGAAGTACCTGAAGTGTGGGATAAGGTATAATGCTTGATCCTTACCTTGGCTTTCTTCTCCACCTAGGTAGCATGCTTGATCACGCCACTAAGAGTCCTAATAGGCTGAATCTCAGCCTTTGAAGATATTTCATCACTCAATCATTGTACAAAGCCTACAATGGCTCCCTGTTGCGGCTCTAGACCATCGCCAAGCAATTGTGAGAGATCCAACTCCATTGTGTACACATCTACAGTTCTATTCACTCTCCTTTTTATTTTCAATGGTTATAACTTCGTTAATTAGACTATCAGCTTGTAAATGGCCAAATCATTGTCTATCAAAGCATTGCTTCATCATATTCTCATCCTTAGGTGTTGGTTTAACCTTAATATGTGTCTTTTTGATACAACTCCCAACTTCACCCTCGGAAAATCCTATGAGATTCAAAGAAGTACCTGAAGTGTGGGATAAGGTATACTGCTTGTTTCGTACATTGACTTTCTTCTCCACCTAGGTAGCATACTTTATCACGTCTTTAAGAGTCTTAATAGGCTGAATCTCAGCCTTTGATATTATTTCATAACTCAATCATTGTACAAAGCCTACAATGGCTCCCTGTTATGGCTCTAGACCATCGCCAAGCAATTGTGAGAGATCCTACTCCATTGTGTACACTTCAACAGTTCTATTCACCCTCCTTTTTATTTTGAATGGTTATTACTTCGTTAATTGGACTATCAGGTTGTAAATGGCGAAATCCTTGTCTATCAAAGCATTGCTTCGTCATATTCTCGTTCTTAGGTGTTGGTTTAACCTTAATATGTGTCTTCATGATACAACTCCCAACTTCACTCTCGGAAACTCCTATGAGATTCAAAGAAGTACCTGAAGTGTGGGATAAGGTATAATGCTTGTTTCTTACCTTGGTTTTCTTCTCCACCTTGGTAGCATGCTTTATCACGCCACTAAGAGTCCGAATAGGCTGAATCTCAGCCTTTGACGATATTTCATCACTCAATCATTTTACAAAGCCTACAATGGCTCCATGTTGCAGCCTTAGACTATCGCCAAGCAATTGTGAGAGATCCAACTCCATTATTACACTTCAACAGTCTTATTCACTCTCCTTTTTATTTTCAATGGTTATAACTTCGTTAATTGGACTATCCGCTTGTAAATGGCCAAATCCTTGTCTATCAAAGCATTGCTTCTTCATTTTCTCATCCTTAGGTGTTGGTTTAACCTTAATATGTGTCTTCATGATACAACTCCCAACTTCTTCCTCGGAAAATCCTATGAGATTCAAAGAAGTACTTGAAGTGTGGGATAAGGTATAATGCTTGTTTCTTACCTTGGTTTTCTTCTCCACCTAGGTAGCATGCTTTATCACGCCACTAAGAGTCCGAATAGGCTGAATCTCAGCCTTTGACAATATTTCATCACTCAATCATTGTACAAAGCCTACAATGGCTCCCTGTTGTGGCCTTAGACCATCGCCAAGCAATTGTGAGAGATCCAACTGCATTGTGTACACTTCAACAGTTCTATTCACACTCCTTTTTATTTTGAATGGTTATAACTTTGTTAATTGGACTATCCGCTTGTAAATGGCCAAATCCTTGCCTAACAAAGCATTGCTTCTTCATTTTCTCATCCTTAGGTGTTGGTTTAACCTTAATATGTGTTTTCATGATAAAACTCCCAACTTCAACCTTGGAAAATCCTATGAGATTCAAAGAAGTACCTGAAGTGTGGGATAAGGTATAATGCTTGTTTCTTACCTTGGCTTTCTTCTCCACCTAGGTAGCATGCTTGATCACGCCACTAAGAGTCCTAATAGGCTTAATCTTAGCCTTTGAAGATATTTCATCACTCAATCATTGTACAAAGCCTATAATGGCTCCATGTTGCGGCTCTAGACAATCGCCATGCAATTGTGAGAGATCCTACTCCATTGTGTACACTTCAACAGTTCTATTCATTCTCTTTTGTATTTTGAATGGTTGTAACCCTATTTTTGGGATTATCAGCCTGTAAGTGGCCAAATCCTTGTCAATCAAAGCATTGCTTCTTCATATTCACATCCTTAGGTGTTGGTTTAACCTTAATATGTGTCTTCATGATACAACTCCCAACTTCACCCTCGAAAAATCCTATGAGATTCAAAGAAGTACCTGAAGTGTGGGATAAGGTATAATGCTTGTTTCTTACCTTGGCTTTCTTCTCCACCTAGGTAGCATGCTTGATCACGCCCCTAAGAGTCCTAATAGGCTGAATTTCAGCCTTTGAAGATATTTCATCACTCGATCATTGTACAAAGCCTATAATGGCTCCATGTTGCGGCTCTAGACAATCGCCAAGCAATTGTGAGAGATACTACTCCATTGTGTACGCTTCAACAGTTCTATTCACTCTCCTTTTTATTTTGAATGGTTATAACCCTATTTTTGGGATTATCAGCCTGTAAGTGGTCAAATCCTTGTCAATCAAAGCATTGCTTCTTCATATTCACATCCTTAGGTGTTGGTTTAGCCTTAATATGTGTCTTCATGATACAAGTCCCAACTTCACCCTCAGAAACTCCTATGAGATTCAAAGAAGTACCTGAAGTGTGGGATAAGGTATACTGCTTGTTTCGTACCTTGGCTTTCTTCTCCACCTAGGTAGCATGCTTTATCACGTCTTCAAGAGTCCTAATAGGCTGAATCTCAGCCTTTGACGATATTTCATCACTCAATCATTGTACAAAGCCTACAATGGCTCCCTGTTGCGGCTCTAGACCATCGCCAAGCAATTTTGACAGATCCAACTCCATTGTGTACACATCTACAGTTCTATTCACACTCTTTTTTATTTTGAATGGTTATAACTTAGTTAATTGGACTATCAACTTGTAAATGGTCAAATCCTTGTCTATCAAAGCATTGCTTCTTAATATTCTCATACTTAGGTGTTGGTTTAACCTTAATATGTGTCTTCATGATACAACTCCCAACTTCACCCTCGAAAACTCCTATGAGATTCACAGAAGTACCTGAAGTGTGGGATAAGGTATAATGCTTGTTTCTTACCTTGGCTTTCTTCTCCACCTAGGTAGCATGCTTGATCACGCCCCTAAGAGTCCTAATAGGCTGAATTTCAGCCTTTGAAGATATTTCATCACTCGATCATTGTACAAAGCCTATAATGGCTCCATGTTGCGGCTCTAGACAATCGCCAAGCAATTGTGAGAGATACTACTCCATTGTGTACGCTTCAACAGTTCTATTCACTCTCCTTTTTATTTTGAATGGTTATAACCCTATTTTTGGGATTATCAGCCTGTAAGTGGTCAAATCCTTGTCAATCAAAGCATTGCTTCTTCATATTCACATCCTTAGGTGTTGGTTTAGCCTTAATATGTGTCTTCATGATACAAGTCCCAACTTCACCCTCAGAAACTCCTATGAGATTCAAAGAAGTACCTGAAGTGTGGGATAAGGTATACTGCTTGTTTCGTACCTTGGCTTTCTTCTCCACCTAGGTAGCATGCTTTATCACGTCTTCAAGAGTCCTAATAGGCTGAATCTCAGCCTTTGACGATATTTCATCACTCAATCATTGTACAAAGCCTACAATGGCTCCCTGTTGCGGCTCTAGACCATCGCCAAGCAATTTTGACAGATCCAACTCCATTGTGTACACATCTACAGTTCTATTCACACTCTTTTTTATTTTGAATGGTTATAACTTAGTTAATTGGACTATCAACTTGTAAATGGTCAAATCCTTGTCTATCAAAGCATTGCTTCTTAATATTCTCATACTTAGGTGTTGGTTTAACCTTAATATGTGTCTTCATGATACAACTCCCAACTTCACCCTCGAAAACTCCTATGAGATTCACAGAAGTACCTGAAGTGTGGGATACGATATAATGCTTGTTTCTTACCTTGGCTTTCTTCTCCACCTAGGTAGCATGCTTTATCATGCCACTAAGAGTCCGAATAGGCTGAATCTCAGCCTTTGACGATATTTCATCACTCAATCATTGTACAAAGCCTACAATGGCTCCCTGTTGCGGCCTTAGACCATCACCAAGCAATTGTGAGAGATCCAACTCCATTGTGTACACTTCAATAGTTCTATTCACTCTCCTTTTTATTTTGAGTGGTTATAACTTCGTTAATTGAACTATCAACTTGTAAATGGCCAAATCCTTATCTATCAAAGCATGGCTTCTTCATATTCTCATCCTTAGGTGTTGGTTTAACCTTAATATGTGTCTTCATGATACAATTCCCAACTTCACCCTCGGAAACTCCTATGAGATTCAAAGAAGTACCTGAAGTGTGGGATACGGTATAATGCTTGTTTCCTACCTTGGCTTTCTTCTCCACCTTGGTAGCATGCTTTATCACGCCACTAAGAGTCCGAATAGGCTGAATCTCAGCCTTTGACGATATTTAATCACTCAATCATTGTACAAACCCTACAATGGCTCCCTGTTGCGGCCTTAGACCATCGCCAAGCAATTGTGAGAGATCCAACTCCATTATTACACTTCAACAGTCTTATTCACTCTCCTTTTTATTTTCAGTGGTTATAACTTCGTTAATTGGACTATCCGCTTGTAAATGGCCAAATCCTTGTCTATCAAAGCATTGCTTCTTCATTTTCTCATCCTTAGGTGTTGGTTTAACCTTAATATGTGTCTTCATGATACAACTCCCAACTTCACCCTCGGAAAATCCTATGAGATTCAAAGAAGTACCTGAAGTGTGGGATAAGATATAATGCTTGTTTCTTACCTTGGCTTTCTTCTCCACCTAGGTAGCAAGCTTGATCACGCCACTAAGAGTCCTAATAGACTGAATCTCAGCCTTTGAAGATATTTCATCACTCAATCATTGTACAAAGCCTACAATGGCTCCCTGTTGCGGCTCTAGACAATCTCCATGCAATTGTGAGAGATCCTACTCCATTGTGTACACTTCAACAGATATATTCACTCTCTTTTGTATTTTGAATGGTTATAACCCTATTTTTAAGATTATCAGCCTGTAATTGGCCAAATCCTTGTCAATCAAAGCATTGCTTCTTCATATTCACATCCTTAGGTGTTGGTTTAGCCTTAATATGTGTCTTCATGATACAAGTCCCAACTTCACCCTCTGAAACTCCTATGAGATTCAAATAAGTACCTGAAGTGTGGGATAAGGTATACTGCTTGTTTCGTACCTTGGCTTTCTTCTCCACCTAGGTAGCATGCTTTATCACGTCTTCAAGAGTCTTAAAAGGTTGAATCTCAGCCTTTGACGATATTTCATCACTCAATCATTGTACAAAGCCTACAATGGCTCCCTGTTGCGGCTCTAGACCATCGCCAAGCGTGAGAGATCCTACTCCATTGTGTACACTTCAACAGTTCTATTCACTCTCCTTTTTTATTTTGAATGGTTATAACTTCGTTAATTGGACTATCAGGTTGTAAATGGCCAAATCCTTGTCAATCAAAGCATTGCTTCTTCATATTCTCGTCCTTAGGTGTTGGTTTAACCTTAATATGTGTCTTCATGATACAACTCCCAACTTCACCCTCGGAAAGTCCTATTAGATTCAAAGAAGTACCTGAAGTGTGGGATAAGGTATAATGCTTGTTTCTTACCTTGGCTTTCTTCTCCACCTAGGTAGCATGCTTTATCACGCCACTAAGAGTCCTAATAGGCTGAATCTCAGCCTTTGACGATATTTCATCACTAAATCATTGTACAAAGCCTATAATGGCTCCCTGTTGCGGCTCTAGACCATCGCCAAGCAATTTTGACAGATCCAACTCCATTGTGTACACATCTACAGTTCTATTCACTCTCCTTTTTATTTTGAATGGTTATAACTTAGTTAATTGGACTATCAGCTTTTAAATGGCCAAATCCTTGTCTATCAAAGCATTGCTTCTTCATATTCTCATCCTTAGGTGTTGGTTTAACCTTAATATGTGTCTTCATGATACAACTCCCAACTTCACCCTCGAAAACTCCTATGAGATTCAAAGAAGTACCTGAAGTGTGGGATACGGTTTAATGCTTGTTTCTTACCTTGGCTTTCTACTCCACCTAGGTAGCATGCTTTATCACGCCACTAAGAGTCCAAATAGGCTGAATCTCAGCCTTTGACGATATTTCATCACTCAATCATTGTACAAAGCCTACAATGGCTCCCTGTTGCGGCCTTAGACTATCGCCAAGCAATTGTGAGAGATCCAACTCCATTGTGTACACTTCAATAGTTCTATTCACTCTCCTTTTTATTTTGAATGGTTATAACTTCGTTAATTGAACTATCAGCTTGTAAATGGCCAAATCCTTATCTATCAAATCATTGCTTCTTCATATTCTCATCCTTAGGTGTTGGTTTAACCTTAATATGTGTCTTCATGATACAACTCCCAACTTCACCCTCGAAAACTCCTATGAGATTCAAAGAAGTAGCTGTAGTGTGGGATAAGGTATAATACTTGTTTCTTACCTTGGCTTTTTTCTCCACCTTGGTAGCATGCTTTGTCACGCCACTAAGAGTCCGATTAGGCTGAATCTCAGTCTTTGACGATATTTCATCACTCAATCATTGTACAAAGCCTACAATGGCTCTCTGTTGCGGCCTTAGACCATCGCCAAGCAATTGTGAGAGATCCAACTCCATTGTGTACACTTTAACATTTCTATTCACTCTCCTATTTGTTTTGAATGGTTATAACTTCGTTAATTGGACTATCCCCTTGTAAATGGTCAAATCCTTGTCTATCAAAGCATTGCTTTTTCATTTTCTCATCCTTAGGTGTTGGTTTAACCTTAATATGTGTCTTCATGATACAATTCCCAACTTCACCCTCCCAAACTCCTATTAGATTCAAAGAAGTACCTGAAGTGTGGGATAAGGTATAATGCTTGTTTCTTACCTTGGCTTTCTTCTCCACCTAGGTAACATGCTTTATCACGCCACTAAGAGTCCTAATAGGTTGAATCTCAGCCTTTGACGATATTTCATCACTAAATCATTGTACAAAGCCTATAATGGCTCCCTTTTGCGGCTCTAGACCATCGCCAAGCAATTTTGACAGATCCAACTCCATTGTGTACACATCTACAGTTCTATTCACTCTCCTTTTTATTTTGAATGGTTATAACTTAGTTAATTGGACTATCAGCTTGTAAATGGCCAAATCCTTGTCTATCAAAGCATTGCTTCTTCATATTCTCATCCTTAGGTGTTGGTTTAACCTTAATATGTGTCTTCATGATACAATTCCCAACTTCACCCTCCCAAACTCCTATGAGATTCAAAGAAGTACCTGAAGTGTGGGATAAGGTATAATGCTTGTTTCTTACCTTGGCTTTCTTCTCCACCTAGGTTGCATACTTTATCACGTCACTATGAGTCCTAATAGGCTGAATCTCAGCCTTTGACGATATTTCATCACTCAATCATTGTACAAAGCCTACAATGGCTCCCTGTTGCGGCCTTAGACCATCGCGAAGCAATTGTGAGAGATCTAACTCCATTGTGTACACTTCAACAGTTCTATTCACTCTCCTTTTTATTTTCAATGGTTATAACTTTGTTAATTGAACTATCAGCTTGTAAATGGCCAAATCCTATCTATCAAAGCATTGCTTCTTCATATTCTCATCCTTAGGTGTTGGTCTAACCTTAATATGTGTCTTCATGATACAACTCCCAACTTCACCCTCGAAAAATCCTATGAGATTCAAAGAAGTAGCTGTAGTGTGGGATAAGGTATAATACTTGTTTCTTATCTTGGCTTTTTTCTGCACCTTGGTAGCATGCTTTATCACGCCACTAAGAGTCCGAATAGGCTCAATCTCAGCCTTTGACGATATTTCATCACTCAATCATTGTACAAAGCCTACAATGGCTCCTTGTTGCGGTCTTAGACCATCGCCAAGCAATTGTGAGAGATCCAACTCCATTGTGTACACTTTAACAGTTATATTCAGTCTCCTTTTTATTTTGAATGGTTATAACTTCGTTAGTTGGACTATCCGCTTGTAAATGGCCAAATCCTTGTCTATCAAAGCATTGCTTTTTCATTTTCTCATCCTTAGGTGTTGGTTTAACCTTAATATGTGTCTTCATGATACAACTCCAACTTCACCCTCGGAAACTCCTATGTGATTCAAAGAAGTACCTGAAGTGTGGGATAAGGTATAATGCTTGTTTCGTACCTTGGCTTTCTTCTCCACCTAGGTAGCATGCTTTATCACGTCTTCAAGAGTCTTAATAGGCTGAATCTCAACCTTTGACGATATTTCATCACTCAATCAATGTACAAAGCCTACAATGACTCCCTGTTGCGGCTCTTGACCATCGCCAAGCAATTGTGAGAGATCTTACTACATTGTGTACACTTCAACAGTTCTTTTCACTCTCCTTTTTATTTTGAATGGTTATAACTTCGTTAATTGGACTATCAGTTTGTAAATGGCCAAATCCTTGCCTATCAAAGCATTGCTTCTTCATATTCTCGTCCTTAGGTGTTGGTGTAACCTTAATATGTGTCTTCATGATACAACTCCCAACTTCACCCTCGGAAACTCCTATGAGATTCAAAGAAGTACCTAAAGTGTAGGATAAGGTATAATGCTTGTTTCTTACCTTGGCGTTCTTCTCCACCTAGGTAGCATGCTTGATCACGCCACTAAGAGTCCTAATAGGCTGAATCTCAGCCTTTGAAGATATTTCATCACTCAATCATTGTACAAAGCCTACAATGGCTCCCTGTTGCGGCTCTAGACAATCGCCAAGCAATTGTGAGAGATCCTACTCCATTGTGTACACTTCAACAGTTCTATTCACTCTCCTTTTTTTATTTTGAATGGTTATAACTTAGTTAATTGGACTATCATCTTGTAAATGGTCAAATCCTTGTCTATCAAAGCATTGCTTTTTCATTTTCTTATCCTTAGGTGTTGGTTTAACCTTAATATGTGTCTTCATGATACAACTCCCAACTTCACCCTCCCAAACTCCTATGAGATTCAAAGAAGTACCTGAAGTGTGGGATAAGGTATAATGCTTGTTTCTTACCTTGGCTTTCTTCTCCACCTAGGTTGCATACTTTATCACGTCACTATGAGTCCTAATAGGCTGAATCTCAGCCTTTGACGATATTTCATCACTCAATCATTGTACAAAGCCTACAATGACTCCCTGTTGCGGCCTTAGACCATCGCCAAGCAATTGTGAGACATCAAACTCCATTGTGTACACTTCAACAGTTCTATTCACTCTCCTTTTTATTTTCAATGGTTATAACTTTGTTAATTGAACTATCAGCTTGTAAATGGCCAAATTCTTATCTATCAAAGCATTGCTTCTTCATATTCTCATCCTTAGGTGTTGGTTTAACCTTAATATGTGTCTTCATGATACAACTCCCAACTTCACCCTCGAAAACTCCTATGAGATTCAAAGAAGTAGCTGTAGTGTGGGATAAGGTATAATACTTGTTTCTTACCTTTGCTTTTTTCTCCACCTTGGTAGCATGCTTTATCACGCCACTAAGAGTCCGATTAGGTTGAATCTCAGCCTTTGACGATATTTCATCACTCAATCATTCTACAAAGCCTACAATGGCTCCCTGTTGCGGCCTTAGACCATCGCCAAGCAATTGTGAGAGATCCAACTCCATTGTGTACACTTTAACAGTTCTATTCACTCTCCTTTTTATTTTGAATGGTTATAACTTCGTTAATTGGACTATCCCCTTGTAAATGGTCAAATCCTTGTCTATCAAAGCATTGCTTCATCATATTCTCATCCTTAGGTGTTGGTTTAACCTTAATATGTGTCTTCATGATACAACTCCCAACTTTACCCTCGAAAACTCCTATGAGATTCAAAGAAGTACCTGAAGTGTGGGATACGGTATAATGCTTGTTTCTTACCTTGGCTTAATTCTCCACTTAGGTAGCATGCTTTATCACGCCACTAAGAGTCCGAATAGGTTGAATCTCATCCTTTGACGATATTTCATCACTCAATCATTGTACAAAGCCTACAATGGCTCCCTGTTGCTGCCCTAGACCATCACCAAGCAATTGTGAGAGATCCAACTTCATTGTGTACTCTTCAACAGTTCTATTCACTCTCCTTTTTATTTTGAATGGTTATAACTTTGTTAATTGAACTATCAGCTTGTAAATGGCCAAATCCTTATCTATCAAAGCATTGCTTCTTCATATTCTCATCCTTAGGTGTTGGTTTAACCTTAATATGTGTCTTCATGATACAACTCCCAACTTCACCCTTGAAAACTCCTATGAGATTCGAAGAAGTAGTTGTAGTGTGGGATAAGGTATAATACTTGTTTCTTACCTTGGCTTTTTTCTCCACCTTGGTAGCATGCTTTATCACGCCACTAAGAGTCCGATTAGGTTGAATCTCAGCCTTTGACGATATTTCATCACTCAATCATTCTACAAAGCCTACAATGGCTCCCTGTTGCGGCCTTAGACCATCGCCAAGCAATTGTGAGAGATCCAACTCCATTGTGTACACTTTAACAGTTCTATTCACTCTCCTTTTTATTTTGAATGGTTATAACTTCGTTAATTGGACTATCCCCTTGTAAATGGTCAAATCCTTGTCTATCAAAGCATTGCTTCATCATATTCTCATCCTTAGGTGTTGGTTTAACCTTAATATGTGTCTTCATGATACAACTCCCAACTTCACCCTCGAAAACTCCTATGAGATTCAAAGAAGTACCTGAAGTGTGGGATACGGTATAATGCTTGTTTCTTACCTTGGCTTAATTCTCCACTTAGGTAGCATGCTTTATCACGCCACTAAGAGTCCGAATAGGTTGAATCTCATCCTTTGACGATATTTCATCACTCAATCATTGTACAAAGCCTACAATGGCTCCCTGTTGCTGCCCTAGACCATCACCAAGCAATTGTGAGAGATCCAACTTCATTGTGTACTCTTCAACAGTTCTATTCACTCTCCTTTTTATTTTGAATGGTTATAACTTTGTTAATTGAACTATCAGCTTGTAAATGGCCAAATCCTTATCTATCAAAGCATTGCTTCTTCATATTCTCATCCTTAGGTGTTGGTTTAACCTTAATATGTGTCTTCATGATACAACTCCCAACTTCACCCTTGAAAACTCCTATGAGATTCGAAGAAGTAGTTGTAGTGTGGGATAAGGTATTATACTTGTTTCTTACCTTGGCTTTTTTCTCCACCTTGGTAGCATGCTTTATCACGCCACTAAGAGTCCGATTAGGCTGAATCTCAGCCTTTGACGATATTTCATCACTCAATCATTGTACAAAGCCTACAATGGCTCCCTGTTGCGGCCTTAGACCAACGCCAAGCAATTGTGAGAGATCCAACTCCATTGTGTACACTTCAACAGTTTTATTCACTCTCCTTTTTATTTTGAATGGTTATAACTTCGTTAATTGGACTATCCGCTTATAAATGGACAAATCCTTGTCTATCAAAGCATTGCTTCTTCATTTTCTCATCCTTAGGGGTTGGTTTAACCTTAATATGTGTCTTCATGAAACAACTCGCAACTTCACCCTCCCAAACTCCTATGAGATTCAAAGCAGTACCTGAAGTGTGGGATAAGGTATAATGCTTGTTTCTTACCTTGGCTTTCTTCTCCACCTAGGTTGCATACTTTATCACGTCACTATGAGTCCTAATAGGCTGAATCTCAGCCTTTGACGATATTTTATCACTCAATCATTGTACAAAGCCTACAATGACTCCCTGTTGTGGCCTTAGACCATCGCCAAGCAATTATGAGAGATCAAACTCCATTGTGTACACTTCAACAGTTCTATTCACTCTCCTTTTTATTTTGAATGGTTATAACTTTGTTAATTGAACTATCAGCTTGTAAATGGCCAAATCTTTATCTATCAAAGCATTGCTTCTTCATATTCTCATCCTTAGGTGTTGGTTTAACCTTAATATGTGTCTTCATGATACAACTCCCAACTTCACCCTCGAAAACTCCTATGAGATTCAAAGAAGTAGTTGTAGTGTGGGATAAGGTATAATACTTGTTTCTTACCTTGGCTTTTTTCTCCACCTTGGTAGCATGCTTTATCACGCCACTAAGAGTCCGATTAGGCTGAATCTCAGCCTTTGACGATATTTCATCACTCAATCATTGTACAAAGCCTACAATGGCTCCCTGTTGCGGCCTTAGACCATCGTCAAACAATTGTGAGAGATCCAACTCCATTGTGTACACTTTAACAGTTCTATTCACTCTCTTTTTTATTTTGAATGGTTATAACTTCGTTAATTGGACTATCCCCTTGTAAATGGTCAAATCCTTGTCTATCAAAGCATTGCTTTTTCATTTTCTCATCCTTAGGTGTTGGTTTAACCTTAATATGTGTCTTCATGATACAACTCCCAACTTCACCCTCCCAAACTCCTATGAGATTCAAAGAAGTACCTGAAGTGTGGGATAAGGTATAATGCTTGTTTCTTACCTTGGCTTTCTTCTCCACCTAGGTTGCATACTTTATCACGTCACTATGAGTCCTAATAGGCTGAATCTCAGCCTTTGACGATATTTCATCACTCAATCATTGTACAAAGCCTACAATGACTCCCTGTTGTGGCCTTAGACCATCGCCAAGCAATTGTGAGAGATCAAACTCCATTGTGTACACTTCAACAGTTCTATTCACTCTCCTTTTTATTTTGAATGGTTATAATTTGTTAATTGAACTATCAGCTTGTAAATGACCAAATCCTTATCTATCAAAGCATTGCTTCTTCATATTCTCATCCTTAGGTGTTGGTTTAACCTTAATATGTGTCTCCATGATACAACTCCCAACTTCACCCTCGGAAACTCCTATGAGATTCAAAGAAGTACTTGAAGTGTGGGATAAGGTATAATGCTTGTTTCTTACCTTGGCTTTCTTCTCCACCTTGGTAGCTTGCTTTCTCACGCCACTAAGTGTCCGAATAGGCTGAATATCAGCTTTTGACAAAATTTCATCACTCAATCATTGTACAAAGCCGAAAATGGCTCCCTGTTGTGGCCTTAGACCAACGCCAAGCAATTGTGAGAGATCCAACTCCATTGTGTACACTTCAACAGTTTTATTCACTCTCCTTTTTATTTTGAATGGTTATAACTTCGTTAATTGGACTATCCGCTTATAAATGGACAAATCCTTGTCTATCAAAGCATTGCTTCTTCATTTTCTCATCCTTAGGGGTTGGTTTAACCTTAATATGTGTCTTCATGAAACAACTCCCAACTTCACCCTCCCAAACTCCTATGAGATTCAAAGAAGTACCTGAAGTGTGGGATAAGGTATAATGCTTGTTTCTTACCTTGGCTTTCTTCTCCACCTAGGTTGCATACTTTATCACGTCACTATGAGTCCTAATAGGCTGAATCTCAGCCTTTGACGATATTTCATCACTCAATCATTGTAAAAAGCCTACAATGACTCCCTGTTGTGGCCTTAGACCATCGCCAAGCAATTGTGAGAGATCAAACTCCATTGTGTACACTTCAACAGTTCTATTCACTCTCCTTTTTATTTTGAATGGTTATAACTTTGTTAATTGAACTATCAGCTTGTAAATGGCCAAATCCTTATCTATCAAAGCATTGCTTCTTCATATTCTCATCCTTAAGTGTTGGTTTAACCTTAATATGTGTCTTCATGATACAACTCTCAACTTCACCCTCGAAAACTCCTATGAGATTCAAAGAAGTAGCAGTAGTGTGGGATAAGGTATAATACTTGTTTCTTACCTTGGCTTTTTTCTCCACCTTGGTAGTATGCTTTATCACGCCACTAAGAGTCCGATTAGGCTGAATCTCAGCCTTTGACGATATTTCATCACTCAATCATTGTACAAAGCCTACAATGGCTCCCTGTTGCGGCTCTAGACCATCGCATAGAAATTGTGAGAGCTCCAACTCCATTGTGTACACATCTACAGTTCTATTCACTCTCCTTTTTATTTTGAATGGTTATAACTTAGTTAATTGGACTATCAGCTTGTAAATGGCCAAATTCTTGTCTATCAAAGCATTGCTTCATCATATTCTCATCCTTAGGTGTTGGTTTAACCTTAATATGTGTCTTCATGATACAACTCCCAACTTCACCCTCGGGAACTCCTATGAGATTCAAAGAAGTACCTGAAGTGTGGGATACGGTATAATGCTTGTTTCTTACCTTAGCTTTCTTCTTCACTTAGGTAACATGCTTTATCACGCCACTAAGAGTCCGAATAGGCTGAATCTCAGCCTTTGACGATATTTCATCACTCAATCATTGTACAAAGCCTACAATGGCTCCCTGTTGCGGCTCTAGACCATCGCCAAGCAATTGTGAGAGATCCTACTCCATTGTGTACACTTCAACAGTTCTATTCACTCTCCTTTTTATTTTGAATGGTTATAACTTCGTTAATTGGACTATCAGCTTGTAAATGGCCAAATCCTTATCTATCAAAGCATTGCTTCTTTATATTCTCGTCCTTAGGTGTTGGTTTAACCTTAATATGTGTCTCCATGATACAACTCCCAACTTCACCCTCGGAAACTCCTATGAGATTCAAAGAAGTACTTGAAGTGTGGGATAAGGTATAATGCTTGTTTCTTACCTTGGCTTTCTTCTCCACCTTGGTAGCTTGCTTTCTCACGCCACTAAGTGTCCGAATAGGCTGAATATCAGCTTTTGACAAAATTTCATCACTCAATCATTGTACAAAGCCGAAAATGGCTCCCTGTTGTGGCCTTAGACCAACGCCAAGCAATTGTGAGAGATCCAACTCCATTGTGTACACTTCAACAGTTTTATTCACTCTCCTTTTTATTTTGAATGGTTATAACTTCGTTAATTGGACTATCCGCTTATAAATGGACAAATCCTTGTCTATCAAAGCATTGCTTCTTCATTTTCTCATCCTTAGGGGTTGGTTTAACCTTAATATGTGTCTTCATGAAACAACTCCCAACTTCACCCTCCCAAACTCCTATGAGATTCAAAGCAGTACCTGAAGTGTGGGATAAGGTATAATGCTTGTTTCTTACCTTGGCTTTCTTCTCCACCTAGGTTGCATACTTTATCACGTCACTATGAGTCCTAATAGGCTGAATCTCAGCCTTTGACGATATTTCATCACTCAATCATTGTACAAAGCCTACAATGACTCCCTGTTGTGGCCTTAGACCATCGCCAAGCAATTGTGAGAGATCAAACTCCATTGTGTACACTTCAACAGTTCTATTCACTCTCCTTTTTATTTTGAATGGTTATAACTTTGTTAATTGAACTATCAGCTTGTAAATGACCAAATCCTTATCTATCAAAGCATTGCTTCTTCATATTCTCATCCTTAAGTGTTGGTTTAACCTTAATATGTGTCTTCATGATACAACTCTCAACTTCACCGTCGAAAACTCCTATGAGATTCAAAGAAGTAGCAGTAGTGTGGGATAAGGTATAATACTTGTTTCTTACCTTGGCTTTTTTCTCCACCTTGGTAGCATGCTTTATCACGCCACTAAGAGTCCGATTAGGCTGAATCTCAGCCTTTGACGATATTTCATCACTCAATCATTGTACAAAGCCTACAATGGCTCCCTGTTGCGGCTCTAGACCATCGCCAAGAAATTGTGAGAGCTCCATCTCCATTGTGTACACATCTACAGTTCTATTCACTCTCCTTTTTATTTTGAATGGTTATAACTTAGTTAATTGGACTATCAGCTTGTAAATGGCCAAATTCTTGTCTATCAAAGCATTGCTTCATCATATTCTCATCCTTAGGTGTTGGTTTAACCTTAATATGTGTCTTCATGATACAACTCCCAACTTCACCCTCGGGAACTCCTATGAGATTCAAAGAAGTACCTGAAGTGTGGGATACGGTATAATGCTTGTTTCTTACCTTAGCTTTCTTCTTCACTTAGGTAACATGCTTTATCACGCCACTAAGAGTCCGAATAGGCTGAATCTCAGCCTTTGACGATATTTCATCACTCAATCATTGTACAAAGCCTACAATGGCTCCCTGTTGCGGCTCTAGACCATCGCCAAGCAATTGTGAGAGATCCTACTCCATTGTGTACACTTCAACAGTTCTATTCACTCTCCTTTTTATTTTGAATGGTTATAACTTCGTTAATTGGACTATCAGCTTGTAAATGGCCAAATCCTTGTCTATCAAAGCATTGCTTCTTTATATTCTCGTCCTTAGGTGTTGGTTTAACCTTAATATGTGTCTCCATGATACAACTCCCAACTTCACCCTCGGAAACTCCTATGAGATTCAAAGAAGTACTTGAAGTGTGGGATAAGGTATAATGCTTGTTTCTTACCTTGGCTTTCTTCTCCACCTTGGTAGCTTGCTTTCTCACGCCACTAAGTGTCCGAATAGGCTGAATATCAGCTTTTGACAAAATTTCATCACTCAATCATTGTACAAAGCCGAAAATGGCTCCCTGTTGTGGCCTTAGACCAACGCCAAGCAATTGTGAGAGATCCAACTCCATTGTGTACACTTCAACAGTTTTATTCACTCTCCTTTTTATTTTGAATGGTTATAACTTCGTTAATTGGACTATCCGCTTATAAATGGACAAATCCTTGTCTATCAAAGCATTGCTTCTTCATTTTCTCATCCTTAGGGGTTGGTTTAACCTTAATATGTGTCTTCATGAAACAACTCCCAACTTCACCCTCCCAAACTCCTATGAGATTCAAAGCAGTACCTGAAGTGTGGGATAAGGTATAATGCTTGTTTCTTACCTTGGCTTTCTTCTCCACCTAGGTTGCATACTTTATCACGTCACTATGAGTCCTAATAGGCTGAATCTCAGCCTTTGACGATATTTCATCACTCAATCATTGTACAAAGCCTACAATGACTCCCTGTTGTGGCCTTAGACCATCGCCAAGCAATTGTGAGAGATCAAACTCCATTGTGTACACTTCAACAGTTCTATTCACTCTCCTTTTTATTTTGAATGGTTATAACTTTGTTAATTGAACTATCAGCTTGTAAATGACCAAATCCTTATCTATCAAAGCATTGCTTCTTCATATTCTCATCCTTAAGTGTTGGTTTAACCTTAATATGTGTCTTCATGATACAACTCTCAACTTCACCGTCGAAAACTCCTATGAGATTCAAAGAAGTAGCAGTAGTGTGGGATAAGGTATAATACTTGTTTCTTACCTTGGCTTTTTTCTCCACCTTGGTAGCATGCTTTATCACGCCACTAAGAGTCCGATTAGGCTGAATCTCAGCCTTTGACGATATTTCATCACTCAATCATTGTACAAAGCCTACAATGGCTCCCTGTTGCGGCTCTAGACCATCGCCAAGAAATTGTGAGAGCTCCATCTCCATTGTGTACACATCTACAGTTCTATTCACTCTCCTTTTTATTTTGAATGGTTATAACTTAGTTAATTGGACTATCAGCTTGTAAATGGCCAAATTCTTGTCTATCAAAGCATTGCTTCATCATATTCTCATCCTTAGGTGTTGGTTTAACCTTAATATGTGTCTTCATGATACAACTCCCAACTTCACCCTCGGGAACTCCTATGAGATTCAAAGAAGTACCTGAAGTGTGGGATACGGTATAATGCTTGTTTCTTACCTTAGCTTTCTTCTTCACTTAGGTAACATGCTTTATCACGCCACTAAGAGTCCGAATAGGCTGAATCTCAGCCTTTGACGATATTTCATCACTCAATCATTGTACAAAGCCTACAATGGCTCCCTGTTGCGGCTCTAGACCATCGCCAAGCAATTGTGAGAGATCCTACTCCATTGTGTACACTTCAACAGTTCTATTCACTCTCCTTTTTATTTTGAATGGTTATAACTTCGTTAATTGGACTATCAGCTTGTAAATGGCCAAATCCTTGTCTATCAAAGCATTGCTTCTTTATATTCTCGTCCTTAGGTGTTGGTTTAACCTTAATATGTGTCTCCATGATACAACTCCCAACTTCACCCTCGGAAACTCCTATGAGATTCAAAGAAGTACTTGAAGTGTGGGATAAGGTATAATGCTTGTTTCTTACCTTGGCTTTCTTCTCCACCTTGGTAGCTTGCTTTCTCACGCCACTAAGTGTCCGAATAGGCTGAATATCAGCTTTTGACAAAATTTCATCACTCAATCATTGTACAAAGCCGAAAATGGCTCCCTGTTGTGGCCTTAGACCAACGCCAAGCAATTGTGAGAGATCCAACTCCATTGTGTACACTTCAACAGTTTTATTCACTCTCCTTTTTATTTTGAATGGTTATAACTTCGTTAATTGGACTATCCGCTTATAAATGGACAAATCCTTGTCTATCAAAGCATTGCTTCTTCATTTTCTCATCCTTAGGGGTTGGTTTAACCTTAATATGTGTCTTCATGAAACAACTCCCAACTTCACCCTCCCAAACTCCTATGAGATTCAAAGCAGTACCTGAAGTGTGGGATAAGGTATAATGCTTGTTTCTTACCTTGGCTTTCTTCTCCACCTAGGTTGCATACTTTATCACGTCACTATGAGTCCTAATAGGCTGAATCTCAGCCTTTGACGATATTTCATCACTCAATCATTGTACAAAGCCTACAATGACTCCCTGTTGTGGCCTTAGACCATCGCCAAGCAATTGTGAGAGATCAAACTCCATTGTGTACACTTCAACAGTTCTATTCACTCTCCTTTTTATTTTGAATGGTTATAACTTTGTTAATTGAACTATCAGCTTGTAAATGACCAAATCCTTATCTATCAAAGCATTGCTTCTTCATATTCTCATCCTTAAGTGTTGGTTTAACCTTAATATGTGTCTTCATGATACAACTCTCAACTTCACCGTCGAAAACTCCTATGAGATTCAAAGAAGTAGCAGTAGTGTGGGATAAGGTATAATACTTGTTTCTTACCTTGGCTTTTTTCTCCACCTTGGTAGCATGCTTTATCACGCCACTAAGAGTC
This sequence comes from Barbarea vulgaris, assembly GCA_963667165.1. Classification (NCBI taxonomy): domain Eukaryota; kingdom Viridiplantae; phylum Streptophyta; class Magnoliopsida; order Brassicales; family Brassicaceae; genus Barbarea; species Barbarea vulgaris. The sequence continues at coordinate 16,763,208 of OY763893.1, read as the reverse complement.
CGATTAGGCTGAATCTCAGCCTTTGACGATATTTCATCACTCAATCATTGTACAAAGCCTACAATGGCTCCCTGTTGCGGCTCTAGACCATCGCCAAGAAATTGTGAGAGCTCCATCTCCATTGTGTACACATCTACAGTTCTATTCACTCTCCTTTTTATTTTGAATGGTTACAACTTAGTTAATTGGACTATCAGCTTGTAAATGGCCAAATTCTTGTCTATCAAAGCATTGTTTCATCATATTCTCATTATTAGGTGTTGGTTTAACCTTAATATGTGTCTTCATGATACAACTCCCAACTTCACCCTCGGGAACTCCTATGAGATTCAAAGAAGTACCTGAAGTGTGGGATACGGTATAATGCTTGTTTCTTACCTTAGCTTTCTTCTCCACTTAGGTAACATGCTTTATCACGCAACAAGAGTCCAAATAGGCTGAATCTCAGCCTTTGACGATATTTCATCACTCAATCATTGTACAAAGCCTACAATGGCTCCCTATTGCGGCTCTAGACCATCGCCAAGCAATTGTGAGAGATCCTACTCCATTGTGTACACTTTAACAGTTCTATTCACTCTCCTTTTTATTTTGAATGGTTATAACTTCGTTAATTGGACTATCAGCTTGTAAATGGCCAAATCCTTGTCTATCAAAGCATTGCTTCATCATATTCTCGTCCTTAGGTGTTGGTTTAACCTTAATATGTGTCTTCATGATACAACTCCCAACTTCACCCTCGGAAACTCCTATGAGATTCAAAGAAGTACCTGAAGTGTGGGATACGGTATAATGCTTGTTTCTTACCTTGGCTTTCTTCTCCACTTAGGTAGCATGCTTTATCACGCCACTAAGTGTCCGAATAGGCTAAATATCATCCTTTGACGATATTTCATCACTCAATCATTGTACAAAGCCGACAATGGCTCCCTGTTGCGGCCTTAGACCATCACCAAGTAATTGTGAGAGATCCAACTCCATTGTGTACACTTCAACATTTCTATTCACTCTCCTTTTTATTTTGAATAGTTATAACTTTGTTAATTGAACTATCAGCTTGTAAATGGCCAAATCCTTATCTATCAAAGCATTGCTTCTTCATATTTTCATCCTTAGGTGTTGGTTTAACCTTAATATGTGTCTTCATGATACAACTCCCAACTTCACCCTCGAAAACTCCTATGAGAGTCAAAGAAGTAGCTGTAGTGTGGGATAAGGTATAATACTTGTTTCTTACCTTGGCTTTTTTCTCCACCTTGGTAGCATGCTTTATCACGCCACTAAGAGTCCGATTAGGCTGAATCTCAGCCTTTGACGATATTTCATCACTCAATCATTGTACAAAGCCTACAATGGCTCCCTGTTGCGGCCTTAGACCATCGCCAAGCAATTGTGAGAGATCCAACTCCATTGTGTACACTTTAACAGTTCTATTCACTCTCCTTTTTATTTTGAATGGTTATAACTTCGTTAATTGGACTATCAGGTTGTAAATGGTCAAATCGTTGTCTATCAAAGCATTGCTTCTTCATATTCTCGTCCTTAGGTGTTGGTTTAACCTTAATATGTGTCTTCATGATACAACTCCCAACTTCACCCTCGGAAACTCCTATTAGATTCAAAGAAGTACCTGAAGTGTGGGATAAGGTATAATGCTTGTTTCTTACCTTGGCTTTCTTCTCCACCTAGGTAGGATGCTTTATCACGCCACTAAGAGTCCTAATAGGCTGAATCTCAGCCTTTGACGAAATTTCATCACTAAATCATTGTACAAAGCCTATAATGGCTCCCTGTTGCAGCTCTAGACCATCGCCAAGCAATTATGACAGATCCAACTCCATTGTGTACACATCTACAGTTCTATTCACTCTCCTTTTTATTTTGAATGGTTATAACTTAGTTAATTTGACTATCAGCTTGTAAATGGCCAAATCCTTGTCTATCAAAGCATTGCTTCATCATATTCTCATCCTTAGGTGTTGGTTTAACCTTAATATGTGTCTTCATGATACAACTCCCAACTTCACCCTCGAAAACTCCTATGAGATTCAAAGAAGTACCTGAAGTGTGGGATACGGTATAATGCTTGTTTCTTACCTTGGCTTTCTTCTCCACTTAGGTAGCATGCTTTATCACGCCACTAAGAGTCCGAATAGGCTAAATATCATCCTTTGACGATATTTCATCACTCAATCATTGTACAAAGCCTACAATGGCTCCCTGTTGCGGCCTTAGACCATCACCAAGCAATTGTGAGAGATCCAACTCCATTGTGTACTCTTCAACAGTTCTATTCACTCTCCTTTTTATTTTGAATGGTTATAACTTTGTTAATTGAACTATCAGCTTGTAAATGGCCAAATCCTTATCTATCAAAGCATTGCTTCTTCATATTCTCATCCTTAGGTGTTGGTTTAACCTTAATATGTGTCTTCATGATACAACTCCCAACTTCACCCTCGAAAACTCCTATGAGATTCAAAGAAGTAGTTGTAGTGTGGGATAAGGTATTATAGTACTTGTTTCTTACCTTGGCTTTTTTCTCCACCTTGGTAGCATGCTTTATCACGCCACTAAGAGTCCGATTAGGCTGAATCTCAGCCTTTGACGATATTTCATCACTCAATCATTGTACAAAGCCTACAATGGCTCCCTGTTGCGGCCTTAGACCATCGCCAAGCAATTGTGAGAGATCCAACTCCATTGTGTACACTTTAACAATTCTATTCACTCTCTTTTTTATTTTGAATGGTTATAACTTCGTTAATTGGACTATCCCCTTGTAAATGGTCAAATCCTTGTCTATCAAAGCATTGCTTTTTCATTTTCTCATCCTTAGGTGTTGGTTTAACCTTAATATGTGTCTTCATGATACAACTCCTAACTTCACCCTCCCAAACTCCTATGAGATTCAAAGAAGTACCTGAAGTGTGGGATAAGGTATAATGCTTGTTTCTTACCTTGGCTTTCTTCTCCACCTAGGTTGCATACTTTATCACGTCACTATGAGTCCTAATAGGCTGAATCTCAGCCATTGACGATATTTCATCACTCAATCATTGTACAAAGCCTACAATGACTCCCTGTTGCGGCCTTAGACCATCGCCAAGCAATTGTGAGACATCAAACTCCATTGTGTACACTTCAACATTTCTATTCACTCTCCTTTTTATTTTGAATAGTTATAACTTTGTTAATTGAACTATCAGCTTGTAAATGGCCAAATCCTTATCTATCAAAGCATTGCTTCTTCATATTTTCATCCTTAGGTGTTGGTTTAACCTTAATATGTGTCTTCATGATACAACTCCCAACTTCACCCTCGAAAACTCCTATGAGAGTCAAAGAAGTAGCTGTAGTGTGGGATAAGGTATAATACTTGTTTCTTACCTTGGCTTTTTTCTCCACCTTGGTAGCATGCTTTATCACGCCACTAAGAGTCCGATTAGGCTGAATCTCAGCCTTTGACGATATTTCATCACTCAATCATTGTACAAAGCCTACAATGGCTACCTGTTGCGGCCTTAGACCATCGCCAAGCAATTGTGAGAGATCCAACTCCATTGTGTACACTTTAACAGTTCTATTCACTCTCCTTTTTATTTTGAATGGTTATAACTTCGTTAATTGGACTATCCCCTTGTAAATGGTCAAATCCTTGTCTATCAAAGCATTGCTTCATCATATTCTCATCCTTAGGTGTTGGTTTAACCTTAATATGTGTCTTCATGATACAACTCCCAACTTCACCCTCGAAAACTCCTATGAGATTCAAAGAAGTACCTGAAGTGTGGGATACGGTATAATGCTTGTTTCTTACCTTGGCTTTCTTCTCCACTTAGGTAGCATGCTTTATCACGCCACTAAGAGGCCGAATAGGCTGAATCTCATCCTTTGACGATATTTCATCTCTCAATCATTGTACAAAGCCTACAATGGCTCCCTGTTGCTGCCTTAGACCATCACCAAGCAATTGTGAGAGATCCAACTCCATTGTGTACTCTTCAACAGTTCTATTCACTCTCCTTTTTATTTTGAATGGTTATAACTTTGTTAATTGAACTATCAGCTTGTAAATGGCCAAATCCTTATCTATCAAAGCATTGCTTCTTCATATTCTCATCCTTAGGTTTTGGTTTAACCTTAATATGTGTCTTCATGATACAACTCCCAACTTCACCCTCGAAAACTCCTATGAGATTCAAAGAAGTAGTTGTAGTGTGGGATAAGGTATTATACTTGTTTCTTACCTTGGCTTTTTTCTCCACCTTGGTAGCATGCTTTATCACGCCACTAAGAGTCCGATTAGGCTGAATCTCAGCCTTTGACGATATTTCATCACTCAATCATTGTACAAAGCCTACAATGGCTCCCTGTTGCGGCTCTAGACCATCGCCAAGAAATTGTGAGAGCTCCATCTCCATTGTGTACACATCTACAGTTCTATTCACTCTCCTTTTTATTTTAAATGGTTATAACTTAGTTAATTGGACTATCAGCTTGTAAATGGCCAAATTCTTGTCTATCAAAGCATTGTTTCATCATATTCTCATTATTAGGTGTTGGTTTAACCTTAATATGTGTCTTCATGATACAACTCCCAACTTCACCCTCGGGAACTCCTATGAGATTCAAAGAAGTACCTGAAGTGTGGGATACGGTATAATGCTTGTTTCTTACCTTAGCTTTCTTCTCCACTTAGGTAACATGCTTTATCACGCCACTAAGAGTCCGAATAGGCTGAATCTCAGCCTTTGACGATATTTCATCACTCAATCATTGTACAAAGCCTACAATGGCTCCCTATTGCGGCTCTAGACCATCGCCAAGCAATTGTGAGAGATCCTACTCCATTGTGTACACTTTAACAGTTCTATTCACTCTCCTTTTTATTTTGAATGGTTATAACTTCGTTAATTGGACTATCAGCTTGTAAATGGCCAAATCCTTGTCTATCAAAGCATTGCTTCTTCATATTCTCGTCCTTAGGTGTTGGTTTAACCTTAATATGTGTCTTCATGATACAACTCCCAACTTCACCCTCGGAAACTCCTATGAGATTCAAAGAAGTACTTGAAGTGTGGGATAAGGTATAATGCTTGTTTCTTACCTTGGCTTTCTTCTCCACCTTGGTAGCATGCTTTATCACGCCACTAAGTGTCCGAATAGGCTGAATATCAGCTTTTGACAAAATTTCATCACTCAATCATTGTACAAAGCCGACAATGGCTCCCTGTTGTGGCCTTAGACCAACGCCAAGCAATTGTGAGAGATCCAACTCCATTGTGTACACTTCAACAGTTTTATTCACTCTCCTTTTTATTTTGAATGGTTATAACTTCGTTAATTGGACTATCCGCTTATAAATGGACAAATCCTTGTCTATCAAAGCATTGCTTCTTCATTTTCTCATCCTTAGGTGTTGGTTTAACCTTAATATGTGTCTTCCTGAAACAACTCCCAACTTCACCCTCCCAAACTCCTATGAGATTGAAAGCAGTACCTGAAGTGTGGGATAAGGTATAATTCTTGTTTCTTACCTTAGCTTTCTTCTCCACTTAGGTAGCATGCTTTATCACGCCACTAAGAGTCCGAATAGGCTGAATCTCATCCTTTGACGATATTTCATCACTCAATCATTGTACAAAGCCTACAATGGCTCCCTGTTGCGGCTCTAGACCATCGCCAAGAAATTGTGAGAGCTCCATCTCCATTGTGTACACATCTACAGTTCTATTCACTCTCCTTTTTATTTTGAATGGTTATAACTTAGTTAATTGGACTATCAGCTTGTAAATGGCCAAATTCTTGTCTATCAAAGCATTGTTTCATCATATTCTCATTATTAGGTGTTGGTTTAACCTTAATATGTGTCTTCATGATACAACTCCCAACTTCACCCTCGGGAACTCCTATGAGATTCAAAGAAGTACCTGAAGTGTGGGATACGGTATAATGCTTGTTTCTTACCTTAGCTTTCTTCTCCACTTAGGTAACATGCTTTATCACGCCACTAAGAGTCCGAATAGGCTGAATCTCAGCCTTTGACGATATTTCATCACTCAATCATTGTACAAAGCCTACAATGGCTCCCTGTTGCGGCTCTAGACCATCGCCAAGCAATTGTGAGAGATCCTACTCCATTGTGTACACTTCAACAGTTCTATTCACTCTCCTTTTTATTTTGAATGGTTATAACTTCGTTAATTGGACTATCAGCTTGTAAATGGCCAAATCCTTGTCTATCAAAGCATTGCTTCTTTATATTCTCGTCCTTAGGTGTTGGTTTAACCTTAATATGTGTCTCCATGATACAACTCCCAACTTCACCCTCGGAAACTCCTATGAGATTCAAAGAAGTACTTGAAGTGTGGGATAAGGTATAATGCTTGTTTCTTACCTTGGCTTTCTTCTCCACCTTGGTAGCTTGCTTTCTCACGCCACTAAGTGTCCGAATAGGCTGAATATCAGCTTTTGACAAAATTTCATCACTCAATCATTGTACAAAGCCGAAAATGGCTCCCTGTTGTGGCCTTAGACCAACGCCAAGCAATTGTGAGAGATCCAACTCCATTGTGTACACTTCAACAGTTTTATTCACTCTCCTTTTTATTTTGAATGGTTATAACTTCGTTAATTGGACTATCCGCTTATAAATGGACAAATCCTTGTCTATCAAAGCATTGCTTCTTCATTTTCTCATCCTTAGGGGTTGGTTTAACCTTAATATGTGTCTTCATGAAACAACTCCCAACTTCACCCTCCCAAACTCCTATGAGATTCAAAGCAGTACCTGAAGTGTGGGATAAGGTATAATGCTTGTTTCTTACCTTGGCTTTCTTCTCCACCTAGGTTGCATACTTTATCACGTCACTATGAGTCCTAATAGGCTGAATCTCAGCCTTTGACGATATTTCATCACTCAATCATTGTACAAAGCCTACAATGACTCCCTGTTGTGGCCTTAGACCATCGCCAAGCAATTGTGAGAGATCAAACTCCATTGTGTACACTTCAACAGTTCTATTCACTCTCCTTTTTATTTTGAATGGTTATAACTTTGTTAATTGAACTATCAGCTTGTAAATGACCAAATCCTTATCTATCAAAGCATTGCTTCTTCATATTCTCATCCTTAAGTGTTGGTTTAACCTTAATATGTGTCTTCATGATACAACTCTCAACTTCACCGTCGAAAACTCCTATGAGATTCAAAGAAGTAGCAGTAGTGTGGGATAAGGTATAATACTTGTTTCTTACCTTGGCTTTTTTCTCCACCTTGGTAGCATGCTTTATCACGCCACTAAGAGTCCGATTAGGCTGAATCTCAGCCTTTGACGATATTTCATCACTCAATCATTGTACAAAGCCTACAATGGCTCCCTGTTGCGGCTCTAGACCATCGGCAAGAAATTGTGAGAGCTCCATCTCCATTGTGTACACATCTACAGTTCTATTCACTCTCCTTTTTATTTTGAATGGTTATAACTTAGTTAATTGGACTATCAGCTTGTAAATGGCCAAATTCTTGTCTATCAAAGCATTGTTTCATCATATTCTCATTATTAGGTGTTGGTTTAACCTTAATATGTGTCTTCATGATACAACTCCCAACTTCACCCTCGGGAACTCCTATGAGATTCAAAGAAGTACCTGAAGTGTGGGATACGGTATAATGCTTGTTTCTTACCTTAGCTTTCTTCTCCACTTAGGTAACATGCTTTATCACGCCACTAAGAGTCCGAATAGGCTGAATCTCAGCCTTTGACGATATTTCATCACTCAATCATTGTACAAAGCCTACAATGGCTCCCTATTGCGGCTCTAGACCATCGCCAAGCAATTGTGAGAGATCCTACTCCATTGTGTACACTTTAACAGTTCTATTCACTCTCCTTTTTATTTTGAATGGTTATAACTTCGTTAATTGGACTATCAGCTTGTAAATGGCCAAATCCTTGTCTATCAAAGCATTGCTTCTTCATATTCTCGTCCTTAGGTGTTGGTTTAACCTTAATATGTGTCTTCATGATACAACTCCCAACTTCACCCTCGGAAACTCCTATGAGATTCAAAGAAGTACTTGAAGTGTGGGATAAGGTATAATGCTTGTTTCTTACCTTGGCTTTCTTCTCCACCTTGGTAGCATGCTTTATCACGCCACTAAGTGTCCGTATAGGCTGAATATCAGCTTTTGACAAAATTTCATCACTCAATCATTGTACAAAGCCGACAATGGCTCCCTGTTGTGGCCTTAGACCAACGCCAAGCAATTGTGAGAGATCCAACTCCATTGTGTACACTTCAACAGTTTTATTCACTCTCCTTTTTATTTTGAATGGTTATAACTTCGTTAATTGGACTATCCGCTTATAAATGGACAAATCCTTGTCTATCAAAGCATTGCTTCTTCATTTTCTCATCCTTAGGTGTTGGTTTAACCTTAATATGTGTCTTCCTGAAACAACTCCCAACTTCACCTTCCCAAACTCCTATGAGATTCAAAGCAGTACCTGAAGTGTGGGATAAGGTATAATGCTTGTTTCTTACCTTGGCTTTCTTCTCCACTTAGGTAGCATGCTTTATCACGCCACTAAGAGTCCGAATAGGCTGAATCTCAGCCTTTGACGATATTTCATCACTCAATCATTGTACAAAGCCTACAATGGCTCCCTGTTGCGGCTCTAGACCATCGGCAAGAAATTGTGAGAGCTCCATCTCCATTGTGTACACATCTACAGTTCTATTCACTCTCCTTTTTATTTTGAATGGTTATAACTTAGTTAATTGGACTATCAGCTTGTAAATGGCCAAATTCTTGTCTATCAAAGCATTGTTTCATCATATTCTCATTATTAGGTGTTGGTTTAACCTTAATATGTGTCTTCATGATACAACTCCCAACTTCACCCTCGGGAACTCCTATGAGATTCAAAGAAGTACCTGAAGTGTGGGATACGGTATAATGCTTGTTTCTTACCTTAGCTTTCTTCTCCACTTAGGTAACATGCTTTATCACGCCACTAAGAGTCCGAATAGGCTGAATCTCAGCCTTTGACGATATTTCATCACTCAATCATTGTACAAAGCCTACAATGGCTCCCTATTGCGGCTCTAGACCATCGCCAAGCAATTGTGAGAGATCCTACTCCATTGTGTACACTTTAACAGTTCTATTCACTCTCCTTTTTATTTTGAATGGTTATAACTTCGTTAATTGGACTATCAGCTTGTAAATGGCCAAATCCTTGTCTATCAAAGCATTGCTTCTTCATATTCTCGTCCTTAGGTGTTGGTTTAACCTTAATATGTGTCTTCATGATACAACTCCCAACTTCACCCTCGGAAACTCCTATGAGATTCAAAGAAGTACTTGAAGTGTGGGATAAGGTATAATGCTTGTTTCTTACCTTGGCTTTCTTCTCCACCTTGGTAGCATGCTTTATCACGCCACTAAGTGTCCGTATAGGCTGAATATCAGCTTTTGACAAAATTTCATCACTCAATCATTGTACAAAGCCGACAATGGCTCCCTGTTGTGGCCTTAGACCAACGCCAAGCAATTGTGAGAGATCCAACTCCATTGTGTACACTTCAACAGTTTTATTCACTCTCCTTTTTATTTTGAATGGTTATAACTTCGTTAATTGGACTATCCGCTTATAAATGGACAAATCCTTGTCTATCAAAGCATTGCTTCTTCATTTTCTCATCCTTAGGTGTTGGTTTAACCTTAATATGTGTCTTCCTGAAACAACTCCCAACTTCACCTTCCCAAACTCCTATGAGATTCAAAGCAGTACCTGAAGTGTGGGATAAGGTATAATGCTTGTTTCTTACCTTGGCTTTCTTCTCCACTTAGGTAGCATGCTTTATCACGCCACTAAGAGTCCGAATAGGCTGAATCTCAGCCTTTGACGATATTTCATCACTCAATCATTGTACAAAGCCTACAATGGCTCCCTGTTGCGGCTCTAGACCATCGGCAAGAAATTGTGAGAGCTCCATCTCCATTGTGTACACATCTACAGTTCTATTCACTCTCCTTTTTATTTTGAATGGTTATAACTTAGTTAATTGGACTATCAGCTTGTAAATGGCCAAATTCTTGTCTATCAAAGCATTGTTTCATCATATTCTCATTATTAGGTGTTGGTTTAACCTTAATATGTGTCTTCATGATACAACTCCCAACTTCACCCTCGGGAACTCCTATGAGATTCAAAGAAGTACCTGAAGTGTGGGATACGGTATAATGCTTGTTTCTTACCTTAGCTTTCTTCTCCACTTAGGTAACATGCTTTATCACGCCACTAAGAGTCCGAATAGGCTGAATCTCAGCCTTTGACGATATTTCATCACTCAATCATTGTACAAAGCCTACAATGGCTCCCTATTGCGGCTCTAGACCATCGCCAAGCAATTGTGAGAGATCCTACTCCATTGTGTACACTTTAACAGTTCTATTCACTCTCCTTTTTATTTTGAATGGTTATAACTTCGTTAATTGGACTATCAGCTTGTAAATGGCCAAATCCTTGTCTATCAAAGCATTGCTTCTTCATATTCTCGTCCTTAGGTGTTGGTTTAACCTTAATATGTGTCTTCATGATACAACTCCCAACTTCACCCTCGGAAACTCCTATGAGATTCAAAGAAGTACTTGAAGTGTGGGATAAGGTATAATGCTTGTTTCTTACCTTGGCTTTCTTCTCCACCTTGGTAGCATGCTTTATCACGCCACTAAGTGTCCGTATAGGCTGAATATCAGCTTTTGACAAAATTTCATCACTCAATCATTGTACAAAGCCGACAATGGCTCCCTGTTGTGGCCTTAGACCAACGCCAAGCAATTGTGAGAGATCCAACTCCATTGTGTACACTTCAACAGTTTTATTCACTCTCCTTTTTATTTTGAATGGTTATAACTTCGTTAATTGGACTATCCGCTTATAAATGGACAAATCCTTGTCTATCAAAGCATTGCTTCTTCATTTTCTCATCCTTAGGTGTTGGTTTAACCTTAATATGTGTCTTCCTGAAACAACTCCCAACTTCACCTTCCCAAACTCCTATGAGATTCAAAGCAGTACCTGAAGTGTGGGATAAGGTATAATGCTTGTTTCTTACCTTGGCTTTCTTCTCCACTTAGGTAGCATGCTTTATCACGCCACTAAGAGTCCGAATAGGCTGAATCTCATCCTTTGACGATATTTCATCACTCAATCATTGTACAAAGCCTACAATGGCTCCCTGTTGCGGCCTTAGACCATCGCCAAGCAATTGTGAGAGATCCAACTCCATTGTGTACACTTTAACAGTTCTATTCACTCTCCTTTTTATTTTGAATGGTTATAACTTCGTTAATTGGACTATCAGGTTGTAAATGGTCAAATCGTTGTCTATCAAAGCATTGCTTCTTCATATTCTCGTCCTTAGGTGTTGGTTTAACCTTAATATGTGTCTTCATGATACAACTCCCAACTTCACCCTCGGAAACTCCTATTAGATTCAAAGAAGTACCTGAAGTGTGGGATAAGGTATAATGCTTGTTTCTTACCTTGACTTTCTTCTCCACCTAGGTTGCATACTTTATCACGTCACTATGAGTCCTAATAGGCTGAATCTCAGCCTTTGACGATATTTCATCACTCAATCATTGTACAAAGCCTACAATGACTCTCTGTTGCGGCCTTAGACCATCGCCAAGCAATTGTGAGACATCAAACTCCATTGTGTACACTTCAACATTTCTATTCACTCTCCTTTTTATTTTGAATAGTTATAACTTTGTTAATTGAACTATCAGCTTGTAAATGGCCAAATCCTTATCTATCAAAGCATTGCTTCTTCATATTTTCATCCTTAGGTGTTGGTTTAACCTTAATATGTGTCTTCATGATACAACTCCCAACTTCACCCTCGAAAACTCCTATGAGAGTCAAAGAAGTAGCTGTAGTGTGGGATAAGGTATAATACTTGTTTCTTACCTTGGCTTTTTTCTCCACCTTGGTAGCATGCTTTATCACGCCACTAAGAGTCCGATTAGGCTGAATCTCAGCCTTTGACGATATTTCATCACTCAATCATTGTACAAAGCCTACAATGGCTACCTGTTGCGGCCTTAGACCATCGCCAAGCAATTGTGAGAGATCCAACTCCATTGTGTACACTTTAACAGTTCTATTCACTCTCCTTTTTATTTTGAATGGTTATAACTTTGTTAATTGAACTATCCCCTTGTAAATGGTCAAATCCTTGTCTATCAAAGCATTGCTTCATCATATTCTCATCCTTAGGTGTTGGTTTAACCTTAATATGTGTCTTCATGATACAACTCCCAACTTCACCCTCGAAAACTCCTATGAGATTCAAAGAAGTACCTGAAGTGTGGGATACGGTATAATGCTTGTTTCTTACCTTGGCTTTCTTCTCCACTTAGGTAGCATGCTTTATCACGCCACTAAGAGTCCGAATAGGCTGAATCTCATCCTTTGACGATATTTCATCTCTCAATCATTGTACAAAGCCTACAATGGCTCCCTGTTGCTGCCTTAGACCATCACCAAGCAATTGTGAGAGATCCAACTCCATTGTGTACTCTTCAACAGTTCTATTCACTCTCCTTTTTATTTTGAATGGTTATAACTTTGTTAATTGAACTATCAGCTTGTAAATGGCCAAATCCTTATCTATCAAAGCATTGCTTCTTCATATTCTCATCCTTAGGTGTTGGTTTAACCTTAATATGTGTCTTCATGATACAACTCCCAACTTCACCCTCGAAAACTCCTATGAGATTCAAAGAAGTAGTTGTAGTGTGGGATAAGGTATTATACTTGTTTCTTACCTTGGCTTTTTTCTCCACCTTGGTAGCATGCTTTATCACGCCACTAAGAGTCCGATTAGGCTGAATCTCAGCCTTTGACGATATTTCATCACTTAATCATTGTACAAAGCCTACAATGGCTCCCTGTTGCGGCCTTAGACCATCGCCAAGCAATTGTGAGAGATCCAACTCCATTGTGTACACTTTGACAGTTCTATTCACTCTCTTTTTTATTTTGAATGGTTATAACTTCGTTAATTGGACTATCCCCTTGTAAATGGTCAAATCCTTGTCTATCAAAGCATTGCTTTTTCATTTTCTCATCCTTAGGTGTTGGTTTAACCTTAATATGTGTCTTCATGATACAACTCCCAACTTCACCCTCCCAAACTCCTATGAGATTCAAAGAAGTACCTGAAGTGTGGGATAAGGTATAATGCTTGTTTCTTACCTTGGCTTTCTTCTCCACCTAGGTTGCATACTTTATCACGTCACTATGAGTCCTAATAGGCTGAATCTCAGCCTTTGACGATATTTCATCACTCAATCATTGTACAAAACCTACAATGGCTCCCTGTTGCGGCCTTAGACCATCGCCAAGCAATTGTGAGAGATCAAACTCCATTGTGTACACTTCAACAGTTCTATTCACTCTCCTTTTTATTTTGAAAGGTTATAACTTTGTTAATTGAACTATCAGCTTGTAAATGGCCAAATCCTTATCTATCAAAGCATTGCTTCTTCATATTCTCATCCTTAAGTGTTGGTTTAACCTTAATATGTGTCTTCATGATACAACTCCCAACTTCACCCTCAAAAACTCCTATGAGATTCAAAGAAGTACCTGAAGTGTGGGATACGATATAATGCTTGTTTCTTACCTTGGCTTTCTTCTCCACTTAGGTAGCATGCTTTATCACGCCACTAAGAGTCCGAATAGGCTGAATCTCATCCTTTGACGATATTTCATCACTCAATCAATGTACAAAGCCTACAATGGCTCCCTGTTGCTGCTTTAGACCATCACCAAGCAATTGTGAGAGATCCTACTCCATTGTGTACTCTTCAACAGTTCTATTCACTCTCCTTTTTATTTTGAATGGTTTTAACTTTGTTAATTGAACTATCAGCTTGTAAATGGCCAAATCCTTATCTATCAAAGCATTGCTTCTTCATATTCTCATCCTTAGGTGTTGGTTTAACCTTAATATGTGTCTTCATGATACAACTCCCAACTTCACCCTCGAAAAATCCTATGAGATTCAAAGAAGTAGTTGTAGTGTGGGATAAGGTATAATACTTGTTTCTTACCTTGGCTTTTTTCTCCACCTTTGTAGCATGCTTTATCACGCCACTAAGAGTCCGATTAGGCTGAATCTCAGCCTTTGACGATATTTCATCACTCAATCATTGTACAAAGCCTACAATGGCTCCCTGTTGCGGCCTTAGACCATCGCCAAGCAATTGTGAGAGATCCAACTCCATTGTGTACACTTTAACAGTTCTATTCACTCATTTTTTTATTTTGAATGGTTATAACTTCGTTAATTGGACTATCCCCTTGTAAATGGTCAAATCCTTGTCTATCAAAGTATTGCTTTTTCATTTTCTCATCCTTAGGTGTTGGTTTAACCTTAATATGTGTCTTCATGATACAACTCTCAACTTCACCCTCCCAAACTCCTATGAGATTCAAAGAAGTACCTGAAGTGTGGATAAAGTAAATATGTGTCTTCATGATACAACTCCCAACTTCACCCTCGAAAACTCCTATGAGATTCAAAGAAGTACCTGAAGTGTGGGATACGGTATAATGCTTGTTTCTTACCTTGGCTTTCTTCTCCACTTAGGTAGCATGCTTTATCACGCCACTAAGAGTCCGAATAGGCTGAATCTCATCCTTTGACGATATTTCATCACTCAATCATTGTACAAAGCCTACAATGGCTCCCTGTTGCTGCCTTAGACCATCACCAAGAAATTGTGAGAGATCCAACTCCATTGTGTACTCTTCAACAGTTCTATTCACTCTCCTTCTTATTTTGAATGGTTATAACTTTGTTAATTGAACTATCAGCTTGTAAATGGCCAAATCCTTATCTATCAAAGCATTTCTTCTTCATATTCTCATCCTTAGGTGTTGGTTTAACCTTAATATGTGTCTTAATGATACAACTCCCAACTTCACCCTCGAAAACTCCTATGAGATTCAAAGAAGTAGTTGTAGTGTGGGATAAGGTATAATACTTGTTTCTTACCTTGGCTTTTTTTTCCACCTTGGTAGCATGCTTTATCACGCCACTAAGAGTCCGATTAGGCTGAATCTCAGCCTTTGACGATATTTCATCACTCAATCATTTTACAAAGCGTACAATGGCTCCCTGTTGCGGCCTTAGACCATCGCCAAGCAATTGTGAGAGATCCAACTCCATTGTGTACACTTTAACAGTTCTATTCACTCTCTTTTTTATTTTGAATGGTTATAATTTCGTTTATTGGACTATCCCCTTGTAAATGGTCAAATCCTTGTCTATCAAAGCATTGCTTTTTCATTTTCTGATCCTTAGGTGTTGGTTTAATCTTAATATGTGTCTTCATGATACAACTCCCAACTTCACCCTCCCAAACTCCTATGAGATTCAAAGAAGTACCTGAAGTGTGGGATAAGGTATAATGCTTGTTTCTTACATTGGCTTTCTTCTCCACCTAGGTTGCATACTTTATCACGTCACTATGAGTCCTAATAGGATGAATCTCAGTCTTTGACGATATTTCATCACTCAATCATTGTACAAAGCCTACAATGGCTCCCTGTTGCGGCCTTAGACCATCGCCAAGCAATTGTGAGAGATCAAACTCCATTGTGTACACTTCAACAGTTCTATTCACTCTCCTTTTTATTTTGAATGGTTATAACTTTGTTAATTGAACTATCAGCTTGTAAATGGCCAAATTCTTATCTATCAAAGCATTGCTTCTTCATATTCTCATCCTTAAGTGTTGGTTTAACCTTAATATGTGTCTTCATGATACAACTCCCAACTTCACCCTCGAAAACTCCTATGAGATTCAAAGAAGTAGCTGTAGTATGGGATAAGGTATAATACTTGTTTCTTACCTTGGCTTTTTTCTCCACCTTGGTAGCATGCTTTATCACGCCACTAAGAGTCCGATTAGGCTGAATCTCAGCCTTTGACGATATTTCATCACTCAATCATTGTACAAAGCCTACAATGGCTCCCTGTTGCGGCTCTAGACCATCGCCAAGAAATTGTGAGAGCTCCAACTCCATTGTGTACACATCTACAGTTCTATTCACTCTCCTTTTTATTTTGAATGGTTATAACTTAGTTAATTGGACTATCAGCTTGTAAATGGCCAAATTCTTGTCTATCAAAGCATTGCTTCATCATATTCTCATCCTTAGGTGTTGGTTTAACCTTAATATGTGTCTTCATGATACAACTCCCAACTTCACCCTCGGGAACTCCTATGAGATTCAAAGAAGTACCTGAAGTGTGGGATACGGTATAATGCTTGTTTCTTACCTTAGCTTTTTTCTCCACTTAGGTAACATGCTTTATCACGCCACTAAGAGTCCGAATAGGCTGAATCTCAGCCTTTGACGATATTTCATCACTCAATCATTGTACAAAGCCTACAATGGCTCCCTGTTGCGGCTCTAGACCATCGCCAAGCAATTGTGAGAGATCATACTCCATTGTGTACACTTCAACAGTTCTATTCACTCTCCTTTTTATTTTGAATGGTTATAACTTCGTTAATTGGACTATCAGCTTGTAAATAGCCAAATCCTTGTCTATCAAAACATTGCTTCTTCATATTCTCGTCCTTAGGTGTTGGTTTAACCTTAATATGTGTCTTCATGATACAACTCCCAACTTCACCCTCGGAAACTCCTATGAGATTCGAAAAAGTACTTGAAGTGTGGGATAAGGTATAATGCTTGTTTCTTACCTTGGCTTTCTTCTCCACCTTGGTAGCATGCTTTATCACGCCACTAAGTGTCCGAATAGGCTGAATATCAGCTTTTGACAAAATTTCATCACTCAATCATTGTACAAAGCCGACAATGGCTCCCTGTTGTGGCCTTTTAACCAACGCCAAGCAATTGTGAGAGATCCAACTCCATTGTGTACACTTCAACAGTTTTATTCACTCTCCTTTTTATTTTGAATGGTTATAACTTCGTTAATTGGACTATCCGCTTATAAATGGACAAATCCTTGTCTATCAAAGCATTGCTTCTTCATTTTCTCATCCTTAGGTGTTGGTTTAACCTTAATATGTGTCTTCATGAAACAACTCCCAACTTCACCCTCCCAAACTCCTATGAGATTCAAAGCAGTACCTGAAGTGTGGGATAAGGTATAATGCTTGTTTCTTACCTTGGCTTTCTTCTCCACCTAGGTTGCATACTTTATCACGTCACTAAGAGTCCTAATAGGCTGAAACTCAGCCTTTGATGATATTTCATCACTCAATCATTGTACAAAGCCTACAATGGCTCTCTGTTGCGGCTCTAGACCATCACCAAGCAATTGTGAGAGATCCAATTCCATTGTGTACACTTCAACAGTTGTATTCACTCTCCTTTTTATTTTGAATGGTTATAACTTCGTTAATTGGACAATCATGTTGTAAATGGCCAAATCCTTGTCTATCAAAGCATTGGTTCTTCATATTCTCATCCTTAGGTGTTGGGTTAACCTTAATGTGTGTCTTCATGATATAAGTCCCAACTTCACCCTCAGAAACTTCTATGAGATTTAAAGAAGTACCCGAAGTGTAGGATAAGGTATAATGCTTGTTTCTTACCTTGACTTTCTTCTCCACCTAGGTAGCATGCTTGATCACGCCACTAAGAGTCCTAATAGGCTGAATCTCAGCCTTTGATGATATTTCATCACACAATCATTGTACAAAGCCTACAATGGCTCTCTGTTCCGGCTCTAGACCATCGCCAAGCAATTGTGAGAGATCCAACTCCATTGTGTACATTTTATCAGTTCTATTCACTCTTCTTTTTATTTTGAATGGTTATAACTTCGTTAATTGGACTATCAGCTTGTCAATGGCCAAATCCTTGTTTATCAAAGCATTGTTTCTTCATATTATCATCCTTAGGTGTTGATTTAACCTTAATATGTGTCTTCATGATACAACTCCCAAGTTCACCCTCGGAAACTCCTATGAGATTCAAAGAAGTACCTGAAGTGTGGGATAAGGTATAATGCTTGTTTCTTACCTTGGCTTTCTTCTCCACCTAGGTAGCATGCTTTTTCACGCCACTAAGAGTCCGAATAGGCTGAATCTCAGCCTTTGACGATATTTCATCACTCAATCATTGTCCAAAGCCTACAATGGCTCCCTGTTGCGGCCTTAGACCATCGCCAAGCAATTGTGAGAGATCCAACTCCATTGTGTACACTTCAACAGTTCTATTCACTCTCGTTTTTATTTGGAATGGTTATAACTTCGTTAATTGGACTATCAGCTTGTAAATGGTCAAATCCTTTTCTATCAAAGCATTGCTTCTTCATATTCTCATCCTTAGGTGTTGGTTTAACCTTAATATGTGTCTTCATGATACAACTCCCAACTTCACCCTCGGAAACTCCTATGAGATTCAAAGAAGTACTTGAAGTGTGGGATAAGGTATAATGCTTGTTTCTTACCTTAGCTTTCTTCTCCACCTTGGTAGCATGCTTTATCACGCCACTAAGAGTCCGAATAGGCTGAATATCAGCTTTTTACGATATTTCATCACTCAATCATTGTACAAAAACGACAATGGCTCCCTGTTGCGGCCTTAGACCAACGCCAAGCAATTGTGAGAGATCCAACTCCATTGTGTACACTTCAACAGTTCTATTCATTCTCCTTTTTATTTTGAATGGTTATAACTTCGTTAATTGGACTATCCGCTTATAAATGGACAAATCCTTGTCTATCAAAGCATTGCTTCTTCATTTTCTCATCCTTAGGTGTTGGTTTAACCTTAATATGTGTCTTCATGAAACAACTCCCAACTTCACCCTCCCAAACTCCTATGAGATTCAAAGCAGTACCTGAAGGGGGGGATAAAGTATAATGCTTGTTTCTTACCTTGGCTTTCTTCTCCACCTAGGTTGCATACTTTATCACGTCACTAAGAGTCCTAATAGGCTGAAACTCAACCTTTGATGATATTTCATCACTTAATCATTGTACAAAGCCTACAATGGCTCTCTGTTGCGGCTCTAGACCATCGCCAAGCAATTGTGAGAGATCCAATTCCATTGTGTACACTTCAACAGTTGTATTCACTCTCCTTTTTATTTTGAATGGTTATAACTTCGTTAATTGGACAATCATGTTGTAAATGGCCAAATCCTTGTCTATCAAAGCATTGGTTCTTCATATTCTCATCCTTAGGTGTTGGGTTAACCTTAATGTGTGTCTTCATGATATAAGTCCCAACTTCACCCTCAGAAACTTCTATGAGATTTAAAGAAGTACCCGAAGTGTAGGATAAGGTATAATGCTTGTTTCTTACCTTGACTTTCTTCTCCAGCTAGGTAGCATGCTTGATCACGCCACTAAGAGTCCTAATAGGCTGAATCTCAGCCTTTGATGATATTTCATCACTCAATCATTGTACAAAGCCTACAATGGCTCTCTGTTCCGGCTCTAGACCATCGCCAAGCAATTGTGAGAGATCCAACTCCATTGTGTACATTTTATCAGTTCTATTCACTCTTCTTTTTATTTTGAATGGTTATAACTTCGCTAATTGGACTATCAGCTTATCAATGGCCAAATCCTTGTTTATCAAAGCATTGTTTCTTCATATTATCATCCTTAGGTGTTGGTTTAACCTTAATATGTGTCTTCATGATACAACTCCCAAGTTCACCCTCGGAAACTCCTATGAGATTCAAAGAAGTACCTGAAGTGTGGGATAAGGTATAATGCTTGTTTCTTACCTTGGCTTTCTTCTCCACCTAGGTAGCATGCTTTTTCACGCCACTAAGAGTCCGAATAGGCTGAATATCAGCCTTTGACGATATTTCATCACTCAATCATTGTCCAAAGCCTACAATGGCTCCCTGTTGCGGCCTTAGACCATCGCCAAGCAATTGTGAGAGATCCAACTCCATTGTGTACACTTCAACAGTTCTATTCACTCTCGTTTTTATTTGGAATGGTTATAACTTCGTTAATTGGACTATCAGCTTGTTCATATTCTCATCCTTAGGTGTTGGTTTAACCTTAATATGTGTCTTCATGATACAACTCCCAACTTCACCCTCGGAAACTCCTATGAGATTCAAAGAAGTACTTGAAGTGTGGGATAAGGTATAATGCTTGTTTCTTACCTTAGCTTTCTTCTCCACCTTGGTAGCATGCTTTATCACGCCACTAAGAGTCCGAATAGGCTGAATATCAGCTTTTTACGATATTTCATCACTCAATCATTGTACAAAAACGACAATGGCTCCCTGTTGCGGCCTTAGACCAACGCCAAGCAATTGTGAGAGATCCAACTCCATTGTGTACACTTCAACAGTTCTATTCATTCTCCTTTTTATTTTGAATGGTTATAACTTCGTTAATTGGACTATCCGCTTATAAATGGCCAAATCCTTGTCTATCAAAGCATTGCTTCTTCATTTTCTCATCCCTAGGTGTTGGTTTAACCTTAATATGTGTCTTCATGAAACAACTCCCAACTTCACCCTCCCAAACTCCTATGAGATTCAAAGTAGTACCTAAAGTGTGGGGTAAGGTATAGTGCTTGTTTCTTACCTTGGCTTTCTTCTCCACCTAGGTTGCATACTTTATCACGTCACTAAGTGCCCTACTAGGCTGAAACTCAGCCTTTGATGATATTTCATCACTCAATCATTGTACAAAGCCTACAATGGCTCTCTGTTGTGGCTCTAGACCATCGCCAAGCAATTGTGAGAGATCCAATTCCGTTGTGTATACTTCAACAGTTATATTCACTCTCCTTTTTATTTTAAATGGTTATAACTTCGTTAATTGGACTATCATGTTGTAAATGGCCAAATCCTTGTCTATCAAAGCATTGGTTCTTTATATTCTCATCCTTAGGTGTTGAGTTAACCTTAATGTGTTTCTTCATGATATAAGTCCCAACTTCACCCTCGGAAACTCCTATGAGATTCAAAGAAGTACCTGAAGTGTGGGATAAGGTATAATGCTTGTTTCTTACCCTGACTTTCTTCTCCACTTAGGTAGCATGCTTGATCACGCCACTAAGAGTCCTAATAGGCTGAATCTCAGCCTTTGATGATATTTCATCACTCAATCATTGTACAAAGCCTATAATGGCTCTCTGTTGCGGCTCTAGACCATCGCCAATCAATTGTGAGAGATCCAACTCCATTGTGTACACTTTATCAGTTCTATTCTTTCTTCTTTTTATATTGAATGGTTATAACTTCGTTAATTGGACTATCAGCTTGTAAATGGCCAAATCCATGTTTATCAAAGCATTGTTTTTTCATATTCTCATCCTTAGGTGTTGGTTTAACCTTAATATGTGTCTTCATGATACAACTCCAAACTTCACCCTCGGAAACTCCTATGTGATTCAAAGAAGTACCTGAAGTGTGGGATAAGGTATAATGCTTGTTTCGTACCTTAGCTTTCTTCTCCACCTAGGTAGCATGCTTTATCACGTCTTCAAGAGTCTTAATTGGCTGAATCTCAGCCTTTGACGATATTTCATCACTCAATCATTGTAAAAAGCCTACAATGGCTCCCTGTTGCGGCTCTAGACCATCGCCAAGCAATTGTGAGAGATCCTACTCCATTGTGTACACTTAACAGTTCTATTCACTCTCCTTTTTATTTTGAATGGTTATAACTTCGTTAATTTTACTATCAGCTTGTAAATGGCCAAATCCTTGTCTATCAAAGCATTGCTTCTTAATATTCTCGTCCTTAGGTGTTGGTTTAACCTTAATATGTGTCTTCATGATACAACTCCCAACTTCACCCTCGGAAACTCCTATGAGATTCAAAGAAGTACCTGAAGTGTAGGATAAGGTATAATGTTTGTTTCTTACCTTGGCTTTCTTCTCCACCTAGGTAGCATATTTTATCACGCCACTAAGAGTCTTACTAGGCTGAATCTCAGCCTTTAAAGATATTTCATCACTCAATCATTGTACAAAGCCTACAATGGCTCCCTGTTGCGGCTCTAGACCATCGTTAAGCAATTGTGAGAGATCCAACTCCTTTGTGTACACATCTACAGTTCTAGTCACTCTCCTTTTTATTTTGAATGGTTATAACTTCGTTAATTGGACTATCAGCTTGTAAATGGCCACATCCTTGTCTATCAAAGCATGGCTTCTTCATATTCTCATCGTCAGGTGTTGGTTTAACCTTAATATGTGTCTTCATGATACAACTCCCAATTTCACCCTCGGAAACTCCTATGAGATTCAAAGAAGTACATGAAGTGTGGGATAAGGTATAATGCTTGTTTCTTACCTGGGCTTTCTTCTCCACCTAGGTACCATGCGTTTTCACGCCACTAAGAGTCCAAATAGGCTGAATCTCAGCCTTTGACGATATTTCATCACTCAATCATTGTACAAAGCCTACAATGGCTCCCTGTTGCGGCCTTAGACCATCGCCAAGCAATTGTGAGAGATCCAACTCCATTGTGTACACTTCAACAGTTCTATTCACTCTCCTTTTTGTTTGGAATTTTTATAACTTCGTTAATTGGACTATCAGCTTGTAAATGGTCAAATCCTTGTCTATCAAAGCATTGCTTCTTCATATTCTCATCCTTAGGTGTTGGTTTAACCTTAATATGTGTCTTCATGATACAACTCCCAACTTCACCCTCGGAAACTCCTATGGGATTCAAAAAAGTACTTGAAGTGTGGGATAAGGTATAATGCTTGTTTCTTACCTTGGCTTTCTTCTCCACCTTGGTAGCATGCTTTATCACGCCACTAAGAGTCGGAATAGGCTGAATATCAGCTTTTGACGATATTTCATCACTCAATCATTGTACAAAGCCACCATGGCTCCCTGTTGCGGCCTTAGACCAACGCCAAGCAATTGTGAGAGATCCAGTTCCATTGTGTACACTTCAACAGTTCTATTCACTCTCCTTTTTATTTTGAATTTTTATAACTTCGTTAATTGGACTATCCGCTTATAAATGGCCAAATCCTTGTTTATCAAAGCATTGCTTCTTCATTTTCTCATCCTTAGGTGTTGGTTTAACCTTAATATGTGTTTTCATGAAACAACTCCCAACTTCACCCTCCCAACTCCTATGAGATTCAAAGCAGTACCTGAAGTGTGGGATAAGGTATAATGCTTGTCTCTTACCTTGGCTTTCTTCTCCACCTAGGTTGCATAGTTTATCACACCACTAAGAGTCCGAATAGGTTGAATCTCAGCCTTTGACGATATTTTATCACTCAATCATTGTCCAAAGCCTACAATGGCTCCCTGTTGCGGCCTTAGACCATCGCCAAGCAATTGTGAGAGATCCAAACCCATTGTGTACACTTCAACAGTTCTATTCACTCTCCTTTTTATTTGGAATGGTTATAACTTCGTTAATTGGACTATCAGCTTGTAAATGGTCAAATCCTTTTCTATCAAAGCATTGCTTCTTCATATTCTCATCCTTAGGTGTTGGTTTAACCTTAATATGTGTCTTCATGATACAACTCCCAACTTCACCTCGGAAACTCCTATGAGATTCAAAGAAGTACTTGAAGTGTGGGATAAGGTATAATGCTTGTTTCTTACCTTGGCTTTTGATGCGGACATCAATCCGGTAACTGAACTATCTGACGAGGACACACGTGAGGAGCATAGTGAAGTGACAAATATTCAAGAGAAAACTCAAGAAGGTCCAATAACCCGAGCAAAGGCCAAGGAGTTGAATATAGGATCACACAACAAGCAAGTAGCGGACCAAGTGCATCAAGTGGAGGACGACCATGTCATCAAGATTCCAGAAGTAGCTGGACCTATCACAAGAGCTAGGAGGGATAAACTAAGAGAAGAATTCAACGTATCAATACAAGCTCTACTCGACACAGCTGAAGATGTCCCGGACAACGGACCAACCATAGACCTAGCTGCGATGACTTCTCGTCCAAGTCAGGTACGATTTGTGTTTAATTATTTCTGTTTCCTTGCAGGTGATATGGCCTCGGCCTAGTGGCTCTAGTAAGCCCACAAGGAGTCTAGTTCGAGTCCCAGTAGAGTCTTTTATTTTATTTCTTTTTATTTTGTGTCTGCAGCTACACTTTCCATATAAGGAAACAGCATGTTGTTTCCATTGAGAGTGTGTGTCGTTTTCTTTTAATTTCGTACAAGTCCTGTTGTTTTTGCTTTGAGTCGCAACCCTAGAGGTTGTAGCCGTAAGGATCAAACTATAAGATCCCCGGCCGTGTATCTTTTTATTTACCCTACATCAATAAAGAACCGAATTTCTTCTAGCTTGAAAGTTGCTGAAACTTTTGCCTCCGGTCTTGTCTTTGTGTGTGATTCACAAAGCCACGATTCTTAAGCTGTATCAAGGAGCCTTTCACACTCCCTGTGGTGCTTATCGATCCACCATCACGACCCCATCCATCAGGTTTCACAAGAGGAGCTTCGAGCTGCTTGTTTAGCCTTCCACACCGGTTTTGTGAGTTGTAGCGGAGGAGGAGCTTCGAGCTAACTTCGTTTCCACTTCAGATCCGGCTCAAAGACTTGTACAACTCGAGTCTTATATCATTGGTATCAGAGCCAAAGGTTCCTGCCTTTGGTTTTTCCTATCCCAGGTTGTTTCTTTTCATAGTAGTTTTGTTTCAATTCAGTTTGTCTGTCTTGTTGTTTGAATTTTATAAAATCATAAAAAAATCATAAAAATATTTCGTCTTTTGTTTTGGATTCTAATCTCGCATTATCATCCAGGAAAATTGTTTTCAGTAAATTAGAAATTCATTTGATATTTTAGTTCATTGTCAAAAAAAAAAAAAAAAAAAAATGCTCAAATCTGCTTTACCCGTCTGTTTGTTTCGATTTTCATAAAATCATAAAACCTCAAAAAAATATTTCGTCTTTTGTTGTTGTTTCTTTAAACTCTTCAGAAAATATAAAAATTGTTATTGTGATTTTTGAGCATCATTTCATATTTTTCCCATATCAAAACCTAAACTGCAAATTTCCTTGCTGTTTATCTGTTTTGTTTGAGAAATTTTGATTCTGGTGTTGATTCCTTTTGCTAGGAAAATCTACAGTATCCTTAGCACTTTGGATTCAAGTCGGATTGGAGTAAAGCATGGCTGACGGAGGTCCTGAACGTCAACAAGATGTGATGGAAGTTTTACGTGCAATGCAAGCCGACATGAGAACTATGACTCAACGCATTGTTGATAATCACCAAGAACTTGGCACTCGCCTCACCCGCTTGGAACAACCACAACAACACCCTCCTGATCCTGAAGAGGAAGTCCTCTCAGAATCCGATGGAGACTCACTCGACACGCTAGCTCGACAACCACGTCGAGTTGATCCTCTACGGAGACACCGACCAAGAGAGGTAGAACCTAGAGAAAGTAATCACGATATCAAGCTAACTCCACCATCTTTTGCAGGCAAAACTGATCCCGAAGCTTACTTGGATTGGGAAAGGAGACTTGAGTATATCTTTGAATGTTATGGGTACCGAGAGAACAAAAGGGTGGCTGTAGCTGCGGCTCAACTCACGGGAAACGCCCTAGCATGGTGGGACAGAACAATAGCTGAACGGAGACGACTTCACTTTGGAGCTGTCACCAACTGGGCCGACATGAAGTACCTAATGAGGTTAAGGTATGTCCCTGAACATTTTCATCGAGACTTACAAAAACGTTTCCGTAAGTTGACACAGGGAACAAGGAGCGTGGAGGACTATTTTGAGGAGTTTGAAAAGCTAATGAACTCGCTGGAGTTGGAAGAATCCGAGGAGGCTATGATGGCTCAATTCATCGATGGATTACAAGATAGGATTCAAAGAAAAGTTGAGCGTGCCAAGTACAAGAGTTTACATGAACTCCTACACCTATCGGTTCAGATAGAGCAGCAGATTAAGCACAAGAATAACAGCAACAATCGTGCCAGAAATGTTCCACAAACATGGAAGAATGATGTGTCCAAAGTACAAGACAAAGGAAAAGCTGTTGAGATAGATTCCAGGTTCAAATCAAGGGCATCCGAACCACAAAGGAGTTTCCGTGACGAACAAGGTAAGTCTTCTAACCAATATAATCGAACTCGTGACATTACTTGTTTTAAGTGTCAGGGAAGAGGGCATATATCGAGAGACTGCCCAAACCGGAGAGTAATGATCGTCACCAACACGGGAGATTACGAGTCACAAGATGAGGCTGTAGACGAGTCCGAAGAACACGGGGAAGACATCGAGTATCCGGACACTGGGGAATCACTCATGATAAGACGGGTTCTCAATGTTCAAGTAGGACCTGAGGAGACCGCACAAAGAGAAAATCTCTTTCATACACGATGCACCATCAATGGCAAGGTCTGCAATTTAATTATAGATGGTGGTTCTTGTACTAACGTGGCCAGCAAGCTTCTTGTTGAGAAATTAGGACTCGTGAAGACCAAGCATCCACGCCCATACAATCTTCGGTGGCTCAATGACAAGGCCGAGATGAAGGTCTCCGAACAGGTAACGGTTCCATTTAGCATTGGTAAGTATGTTGATCAAGTTACTTGTGATGTAGTGCCCATGCAAGCCGGACACCTCCTCTTAGGGAGACCCTGGCAATTTGACCGAGAAACTCAACATGATGGACGTACTAACCAATACTCGGTGACACACCAAAACCGTAAGTTCACTCTTGCACCCCTCAGTCCCTCACAAGTTCATGCACTTCACGCAAAAATGGCTAAGGACGGAGAGGTAAGTACATCGAACCTTTACGTAAGCTACGGATCAGTTGGTAAGTCCCTTGGTGCCAAGGGCGCCGTACTACTAATGTTCTACCAAGAATGTCTAAGTACAGATACAGGTGATCTAGAAATTCCTGAGGAAGTCCAACCATTACTCCAGAGCTACTTGGACGTATTTCCCGAAGAACTACCACCCGGACTACCACCAATTAGAGGTATAGAACATCAAATCGATTTGGTTCCAGGAACACCTCTGCCGAACAAACCCGCTTATAGGATGAATCCGGAGGAAAGCAAGGAATTGGAAAAACAAATCAGTGACTTATTAGACCAAGGTTACATCCGAGAAAGTCTTAGTCCATGTGCTGTGCCCGTTCTGCTCGTACCAAAGAAAGGAGGCACCTGGAGAATGTGTGTAGACTGTCGTGCCATCAACAACATAACCATCAAGTACCGGCACCCTATCCCACGTCTCGACGACATGTTAGACGAGCTCTGCGGTTCCACACTCTTCTCAAAGGTGGATCTCAAAAGTGGATATCATCAAGTACGTATGCGCGAAGGCGACGAATGGAAAACCGCTTTCAAAACAAAGCAGGGGCTATACGAGTGGCTTGTCATGCCCTTTGGTCTCACCAACGCCCCCAGCACCTTCATGCGCTTGATGAACCAGGTTCTTCGTTCTTATATTGGAAAATTTGTAGTAGTTTATTTTGATGACATATTAATCTACAGCAAAAATCTTAAGGATCATTTAGAACACCTAGAACTTGTATTTAAATCACTTCGGAAGGAAAGCTTATACGCTAACCTAAAGAAGTGTGTCTTTTGTACTAACAAACTTGTGTTCTTAGGTTTTGTTATTAGTGAACAAGGAATACAGGTGGATGAAGAGAAGATAAAAGCTATCCGAGATTGGCCCACGCCCACTACCATTGGACATGTTCGGAGTTTCCACGGACTAGCTAGCTTCTATAGACGATTCGTCAAGGATTTTAGCACGGTAGCTGCACCGCTCACAGCCGTGATCAAGAAGAATCAGCCATTTAAGTGGGGGGTTGCTCAAGAACAAGCCTTCAATACCTTGAAGGAGAAGCTAACACAAGCACCGGTTCTTTCTTTACCTAACTTTGACCTTATCTTCGAGATTGAATGTGATGCTTCAGGTCTAGGAATTGGAGCCGTGCTACACCAGAACAAGAAGCCCGTGGCATTCTTCAGTGAGAAACTCAACGGAGCTGCACTCAACTACCCGACATATGACAAAGAGTTGTACGCCCTAGTCCGAGCCTTACAAACCTGGCAGCACTACCTACTGTCCAAGGAGTTCATCATCCACACCGATCATGAGACTCTCAAGCATCTCCGAGGACAAACAACACTCAAGAGGCGACATGCAAGATGGCTGGAGTTCATAGAAACGTTTCCTTACGTCATTAAGTACAAGAAGGGCGCGGAAAATGTGGTAGCTGATGCCTTATCCCGGCGATACATACTAATCACCATGCTAGAAGCCAAGATCATGGGGTTTGAGCATCTCAAGGATCACTATGCCACGGATCCTGATTTTTCCGAGGCTTATGAAGCCTGTGGTAAGGGTGAATTCCATTCCTACTATTTGCATGATGGATTTCTTTTCAGGGATAAAAGACTATGCATACCAAGGGGATCCATGCGTGACTTGTTGCTCAAGGAAGCTCACGGAGGTGGTCTTATGGGTCATTTTGGCGTTGATAAGACATTGGCTGTAGTGACGGATCATTTCTATTGGCCTCATATCAAGAAGGACGTCGAGAAGACTTGTGCCAAATGTGTGACTTGCCACAAAGCCAAATCCAGGTCCCATCCTCACGGATTATACTTACCTTTGCCTATCCCTAACGCCCCTTGGGAAGATATTTCCATGGATTTTGTCTTAGGGTTACCACAGGTTCAGCACAAGGATTCAATCTTCGTGGTGGTTGATAGATTCTCGAAGATGGCACATTTCATACCGTGCAACAAGACCAATGATGCCTCCCAAATCGCCGATCTGTTCTTCAAAGAAGTGGTAAAATTACATGGTGTTCCTAGAACTATTGTCTCTGATCGTGATGTCAAATTTTTAGGACACTTTTGGAGAACCTTGTGGAGGAAGATGGGGACAAAGCTCTTGTTCTCAACTACTTGTCATCCACAAACGGATGGACAAACGGAAGTGGTAAACCGAACCCTTTCCACTTTACTTAGAGCCACACTCGGAAAGAACTTAAAAACATGGGTTCATTGTCTACCATTTGTTGAGTTCGCCTATAATCATGCCAGGCACTCTACTACTAATCTTTCTCCCTTTGAGATTGTCTATGGTTTCAGGCCCTTGACACCGATTGATTTAACTCCTATACCGCACACCGAACAAATCAATGTCGATGGCAAGAACCGAGGCGAATACATCAAGAAACTACATGAACAAGTACGAGATAAGATTCTCAAGAAGAATGAGAAGATCAAAGCGCAAAGGGACAAAGGACGCAAGCGAGTCATCTTTGAGCCCGGAGAGTGGGTATGGATTCACATGCGACCAGAGAGGTTTCCTCGGAAGAGAAGTTCCAAACTAGCACCTCGAGGCGATGGACCGTTCAAAGTACTTGAGAAAATCAACGACAACGCCTACAAGCTGGAGCTTCCAGGTGAGTTCAACATTTCACATAGCTTTAATGTTGCTGACCTTTCACCTTATGTCTCAGATGAACAAGTTTTGAGGACAAAACCTTCTCAAGAGGGAGAGTATGATGCGGACATCAATCCGGTAACTGAACTATCTGACGAGGACACACGTGAGGAGCATACTGAAGTGACAAATATTCAAGAGAAAACTCAAGAAGGTCCAATAACCCGAGCAAAGGCCAAGGAGTTGAATATAGGATCACACAACAAGCAAGTAGCGGATCAAGTGCATCAAGTGGAGGACGACCATGTCATCAAGATTCCAGAAGTAGCTGGACCTATCACAAGAGCTAGGAGGGATAAACTAAGAGAAGAATTCAACGTATCAATACAAGCTCTACTCGACACAGCTGAAGATGTCCCGGACAACGGACCAACCATAGACCTAGCTGCGATGACTTCTCGTCCAAGTCAGGTACGATTTGTGTTTAATTATTTCTGTTTCCTTGCAGGTGATATGGCCTCGGCCTAGTGGCTCTAGTAAGCCCACAAGGAGTCTAGTTCGAGTCCCAGTAGAGTCTTTTATTTTATTTCTTTTTATTTTGTGTCTGCAGCTACACTTTCCATATAAGGAAACAGCATGTTGTTTCCATTGAGAGTGTGTGTCGTTTTCTTTTAATTTCGTACAAGTCCTGTTGTTTTTGCTTTGAGTCGCAACCCTAGAGGTTGTAGCCGTAAGGATCAAACTATAAGATCCCCGGCCGTGTATCTTTTTATTTACCCTACATCAATAAAGAACCGAATTTCTTCTAGCTTGAAAGTTGCTGAAACTTTTGCCTCCGGTCTTGTCTTTGTGTGTGATTCACAAAGCCACGATTCTTAAGATGTATCAAGGAGCCTTTCACACTCCCTGTGGTGCTTATCGATCCACCATCACGACCCCATCCATCAGGTTTCACAAGAGGAGCTTCGAGCTGCTTGTTTAGCCTTCCACACCGGTTTTGTGAGTTGTAGCGGAGGAGGAGCTTCGAGCTAACTTCGTTTCCACTTCAGATCCGGCTCAAAGACTTGTACAACTCGAGTCTTATATCAGCTTTCTTCTCCACCTTGGTAGCATGCTTTATCACGCCACTAAGAGTCCGAATAGGCTGAATATCAGCTTTTTACGATATTTCATCACTCAATCATTGTACAAAAACGACAATGGCTCCCTGTTGCGGCCTTAGACCAACGCCAAGCAATTGTGAGAGATCCAACTCCATTGTGTACACTTCAACAGTTCTATTCACTCTCCTTTTTATTTTGAATGGTTATAACTTCGTTAATTGGACTATCCGCTTATAAATGGCCAAATTCTTGTCTATCAAAGCATTGTTTCTTCATTTTCTCATCCCTAGGTGTTGGTTTAACCTTAATATGTGTCTTCATGAAACAACTCCCAACTTCACCCTCCCAAACTCCTATGAGATTCAAAGCAATACCTAAATTGTGGGATAAGGTATAGTGCTTGTTTCTTACCTTGGCTTTCTTCTCCACCTAGGTTGCATACTTTATCACGTCACTAAGTGCCCTACTAGGCTGAAACTCAGCCTTTGATGATATTTCATCACTCAATCATTGTACAAAGCCTACAATGGCTCTCTGTTGCGGCTCTAGACCATCGCGAAGCAATTGTGAGAGATCCAATTCCATTGTGTATACTTCAACAGTTATATTCACTCTCCTTTTTATTTTAAATGGTTATAACTTCGTTAATTGGACTATCATGTTGTAAATGGTCAAATCCTTGTCTATCAAAGCATTGGTTCTTTATATTATCATCCTTAGGTGTTGGGTTAACCTTAATGTGTTTCTTCATGATATAAGTCCCAACTTCACCCTCGGAAACTCCTATGAGATTCAAAGAAGTACCTGAAGTGTGGGATAAGGTATAATGCTTGTTTCTTACCCTGACTTTCTTCTCCACTTAGGTAGCATGCTTGATAACGCCACTAAGAGTCCTAATAGGCTGAATCTCAGCCTTTGATGATATTTCATCACTCAATCATTGTACAAAGCCTATAATGGCTCTCTGTTGCGGCCTTAGACCATCACCAAGCAATTGTGAGAGATCCAACTCCATTGTGTACACTTTATCAGTTCTATTCTTTCTTCTTTTTATATTGAATGGTTATAACTTCGTTAATTGGACTATCAGCTTGTAAATGGCCAAATCCTTGTTTATCAAAGCATTGTTTTTTCATATTCTCATCCTTAGGTGTTGGTTTAACCTTAATATGTGTCTTCATGATACAACTCCAAACTTCACCCTCGGAAACTCCTATGTGATTCAAAGAAGTACCTGAAGTGTGGGATAAGGTATAATGCTTGTTTCGTACCTTAGCTTTCTTCTCCACCTAGGTAGCATGCTTTATCACGTCTTCAAGAGTCTTAATTGGCTGAATCTCAGCCTTTGACGATATTTCATCACTCAATCATTGTAAAAAGCCTACAATGGCTCCCTGTTGCGGCTCTAGACCATCGCCAAGCAATTGTGAGAGATCCTACTCCATTGTGTACACTTAACAGTTCTATTCACTCTCCTTTTTATTTTGAATGGTTATAACTTCGTTAATTGGACTATCAGCTTGTAAATGGCCAAATCCTTGTCTATCAAAGCATTGCTTCTTAATATTCTCGTCCTTAGGTGTTGGTTTAACCTTAATATGTGTCTTCATGATACAACTCCCAACTTCACCCTCGGAAACTACTATGAGATTCAAAGAAGTACCTGAAGTGTAAGATAAGGTATAATGCTTGTTTCTTACCTTGGCTTTCTTCTCCACCTAGGTATCATATTTTATCACGCCACTAAGAGTCTTACTAGGCTGAATCTCAGCCTTTAAAGATATTTCATCACTCAATCATTGTACAAAGCCTACAATGGCTCCGTGTTGCGGCTCTAGACCATCGTTAAGCAATTGTGAGAGATCCAACTCCATTGTGTACACATCTACAGTTCTATTCACTCTCCTTTTTGAATGGTTATAACTTCGTTAATTGGACTATCAGCTTGTAAATGGCCACATCCTTGTCTATCAAAGCATGGCTTCTTCATATTCTCATCGTCATGTGTTGGTTTAACCTTAATATGTGTCTTCATGATACAACTCCCAATTTCACCCTCGGAAACTCCTATGAGATTCAAAGAAGTACCTGAAGTGTGGGATAAGGTATAATGCTTGTTTCTTACCTTGGCTTTCTTCTCCACCTAGGTAGCATGCGTTTTCACGCCACTAAGAGTCCAAATAGGCTGAATCTCAGCCTTTGACGATATTTCATCACTCAATCATTGTACAAAGCCTACAATGGCTCCCTGTTGCGGCCTTAGACCATCGCCAAGCAATTGTGAGAGATCCAACTCCATTGTGTACACTTCAACAGTTCTATTCACTCTCCTTTTTGTTTGGAATTGTTATAACTTCGTTAATTGGACTATCAGCTTGTAAATGGTCAAATCCTTGTCTATCAAAGCATTGCTTCTTCAAATTCTCATCCTTAGGTGTTGGTTTAACCTTAATATGTGTCTTCATGATACAACTCCTAACTTCACCCTCGGAAACTCCTATGGGATTCAAAAAAGTACTTGAAGTGTGGGATAAGGTATAATGCTTGTTTCTTACCTTGGCTTTCTTCTCCACCTTGGTAGCATGCTTTATCACGCCACTAAGAGTCAGAATAGGCTGAATATCAGCTTTTGACGATATTTCATCACTCAATCATTGTACAAAGCCGACAATGGCTCCCTGTTGCGGCCTTAGACCAACGCCAAGCAATTGTGAGAGATCCAACTCCATTGTGTACACTTCAGCAGTTCTATTCACTCTCCTTTTTATTTTGAATGGTTATAACTTCGTTAATTGGACTATCCGCTTATAAATGGCCAAATCCTTGTTTATCAAAGCATTGCTTCTTCATTTTCTCATCCTTAGGTGTTGGTTTAACCTTAATATGTGTCTTCATGAAACAACTCCCAACTTTACCCTCCCAAACCCCTATGAGATTCAAAGCAGTACCTGAAGTGTGGGATAAGGTATAATTCTTGTTTCTTACCTTGGCTTTCTTCTCCACCTAGGTTGCATACTTTATCACACCACTAAGAGTCCGAATAGGCTGAATCTCAGCCTTTGACGATATTTCATCACTCAATCATTGTACAAAGCCTACAATGGCTCCTTGTTGCGGCCTTAGACCATCGCCAAGCAATTGTGAGAGATCCAAATCCATTGTGTACACTTCAACAGTTCTATTCACTCTCCTTTTTATTTGGAATGGTTATAACTTCGTTAATTGGACTATCCGCTTATAAATGGCCAAATCCTTGTCTATCAAAGCATTGCTTCTTCATTTTCTCATCCTTAGGTGTTGGTTTAACCTTAATATGTGTCTTTATGATACAACTCCCAACTTCACTCTCCCAAACTCCTATGAGATTCAAAGCAGTACCTGAAGTGTGGGATAAGGTATAATGCTTGTTTCTTACCTTGTACAAAGCCTACAATAGCTCTCTGTTGCGGCTCTAGACCATCGCCAAGCAATTGTGTACACTTCAACAGTTATATTCACTCTCCTTTTTATTTTGAATGGTTATAACTTCGTTAATTAGACTATCATGTTGTAAATGGTCAAATCCTTGTCCATCAAAGCATTGGTTCTTCATATTCTCATCCTTAGGTGTTGGGTTAACCTTAATGTGTGTCTTCATGATATAAGTCCCAACTTCACCCTCGGAAACTTCTATGAGATTCAAAGAAGTACCTGAAGTGTGGGATAAGGTATAGTGTTTGTTTCTTACCTTGGCTTTCTTCTCCACCTAGGTAGCATGCTTTATCACGCCACTAAGAGTCTGAATAGGCTGAATCTCAGCTTTTGACGATATTTCATCACTCAATCATTGTACAAAGCCTACAATGGCTCCCTGTTGCGGCCTTAGACCATCGCCAAGCAATTGTGAGAGATCCAACTCCATTGTGTACACTTCAACAGTTCTATTCACTCTCCTTTTTATTTTTAATGGTTATAACTTCGTTAATTGGACTATCAGCTTGTAAATGGCCAAATCCTTGTCTATCAAAGCATTGCTTCTTCATATTATTATCCTTAGGTGTTGGTTTAACCTTAACATGTGTCTTCATGATACAACTCCCAACTTCACCCTCGGAAACTCC
Source organism: Barbarea vulgaris (assembly GCA_963667165.1). Lineage (NCBI taxonomy): Eukaryota > Viridiplantae > Streptophyta > Magnoliopsida > Brassicales > Brassicaceae > Barbarea > Barbarea vulgaris. The sequence goes on along the minus strand of OY763893.1, from coordinate 16,728,567 downwards.
TATGAGATTCAAAGAAGTACCTGAAGTGTGGGATAAAATATAATGCTTGTTTCTTACCTTGGCTTTCTTCTCCACCTTGTTAGCATGCTTTATCACGGCACTAAGAGTTCGAATAGGCTGAATCTCAACCTTTGACGATATTTCATCACTCAATCATTGTACAAAGCTGACAATGGCTCCCTGTTGTGGCTCTAGACCATCGCCAAGCAATTGTGAGAGATCCAACTCCATTGTGTACACTTCAACAATTCTATTCACTCTCCTTTTTATTTTGAATGGTTATAATTTTATTAATTGGACTATCCGCTTATAAATGGCCAAATCCTTGTCTATCAAAGCATTGCTTCTTCATTTTCTCATCCTTAGGTGTTGGTTTAACCTTAATATGTGTCTTCATGAAACAACTCCCAACTTCACCCTCCCAAACTCCTATGAGATTGAAAGAAGTACATGAAGTGTGGGATAAGGTATAACGCTTGTTTCTTACCTTGGCTTTCTTCTCCACCTAGGTTGCGTACTTTATCACGTCACTAAGAGTCCTAATAGGCTGAATAATCTCAGCCATTGATGATATTTCATCACTCAATCATTGTACAAAGCCTATTTGCAGGTTTAGACCATCGCCAAACAATTGTGAGAGATCCAATTCCATTGTGTACACTTAAACAGTTATATTCACTCTCCTTTTTATTTTGAATGGTTATAACTTCGTTAATTGGACTATCATGTTGTAAATGGCCAAATCCTTGTCTATCAAAGCATTGGTTCTTCATATTCTCATCCTTAGGTTTTGGTTTAACCTTAACGTGTGTCTTCATGATATAAGTCCCAACTTCACCCTCGGAAACTCCTATGAGATTCAAAAAAGTACCTGAAGTGTGCGATAAGGTATAATGCTTGTTTCTTACCTTGACTTTCTTCTCCACTGATAACACCATATTTTGCATGTTTTTAAGGCATATTTTCATAGGTTTTCATTCCCACTTTGTATAGTTTTGAGAGTTTTCCATGCATTTGAGTCTCATTTTGTTTTAACTTGAATTTTAGACGCCTAGGTTGTATATATAGGTTTTTGCATATGTTTTGAGTCAGTTTAGGTAAATGGAAGACTTGGAGACTTGGAGTTTGGATGAGGGATCATTTGGAAGAAAATAAAAGAAATGATGTTTCGAAACCATCCATAGGGTCTGAAAGATCTACTCGTATGAAGGCTCTAAGTTGCGATTAGGCTTCAGCTCTCTCTACAAAAGTCATAGGAAATTGAGTTAGCTTTCATGTGGAAGTGGTTTGAAGTAAATCCCATGGTGCAATCAAAAGTTATGAACGTTTTGCCGAAGGCATGTAAATTTGACAAGAAGCTGAAACTGCTGTAGACTTCATCAGATCGATCGATCCAAGGTCGGATCGATCGATCCAATTCAAGCAAACTTGCGGTGAGAATCAAGTTCGATCAGAGCACACCAGATCGATCGATCTGACCCTCAGCCGCCCATACCCCACAAAAAATTGACATTCACTCAAATCCGATTTTTCTTTTTAACTTTCATTCTCAGCCATTGTTTAAAAGATATCTTAGGCTGATATTAGCTTTAAAAAACCTCTCTCTAAACTCAGAGAAAAACTCTCTCAAGTTCATGATTTTAATTTCAAGATCTAGCCACATCTAGTGAAGCTTTCTTAAATTTTCTTCTACTTTTGTGTTTATTATGTTTATGTTTATATTTTCTACGGTTTATTTTTGTGATATGAATATGTGTGAGTACTTCTATCTTGGATTGTTGGTTTGGTAGATCTAGGGTGATATGATGGTTGTTTGTGATGTTCAATGGTTGCTTCTTGTTTATGTTCAAGTATATAATGATCTTAATGCTAGAAATGAACTTGGAAAAGAGTTTTCTAGATGTTGATTGTTTCACACCCGGAAGGTGTTGTGATTTTAATCTGAACTTTCTATGCTTGCATTTTATATCTTAACCAATGGAAATTGAGTTCGAAGATGGAATTGATGAAAATTATGAGTTTGTGTTCATTGTTTACAAATCATTTGGTTGCAATTGGGAGATTAGCTTAATTGAATGATTTGTAAAAGGTCTAGTATCATCGGAGTGGACTAGTCTAGTTAAGTGACTCATGTCATAGGATTAACATTGATTGTTCATTGAATTTATCATTTGTCATATCATCATTCACCCTTGTCAAAATACCTTACCAACGACCCATGTTTTAAATTGTCTAAAAAAAAAAAAAAATTCTTGTTTATTTTGCTTCTTTTACACTTCGAGCTAAATTTTGATTGTTGTTCTTGATTCTAGTAGATGTTTATCTTGGGTTTCTTTTTAATTAAGTCCTTTGCTCTGTTTTAGTTAATAATTTTGTGACTTCAAAAGCCAAAAACAAAACAACATTTTCTTTTAGCTTGAGTAGCTTCTTGCATTCTTAGTGTGTTAATCTTGTCTTCTCCGTGGATCGATCCCTAAGTACACAACGTACGAAAGGGTTATTTGATTGCCCGAGGCCTTGAAAACCTCCTTATCAAATTGGTGCCGTTGCCGGGGAAGCAATGCAATAGCCATTAGGATTTGGATTCTACCGAGTCTAAATTTTAATTTTCGAAAGATCTAACCTCGTTCTGAATTTTTTCTCTTTCTTGTAGGTGCATGAACCTGAGAAGCCAAGGACATCAAAACCTGGTGGATTTAGTGCCTGAGATAGAACGCCTAGAGCAAGCCAATACTCGAGCTAGAAGAGAAAGGGAGAGATTTGCAAGAACAGTTGGGATAAACATGGGTGATAACGTTGATAACAACCCAGTTTTACAAGAAGAAGTTCAAGGAGCGGGGGTTCCTATTAATCCACCGCTTCATGCTGCTAGAAGAGAGAGAGTGATAGGGGCATACGATGCACCACAAGCACATGGAAACCGTAGTGGTATTCATGCACCGGCAGTTGAAAACAACAACTTCGAAATCAAGATGAGCATCATCAATATGGTTCAAGGAAACTAATTTCACGGGCTGCCCGTTGAAGACCCTCTTGACCATCTTGATAACTTCAATGATATATGCAACTTGACAAAGATAAACGGCATCTCGGAGGATGCGTTTAAGCTGAGATTATTCCCTTTTTCTCTTTGGGATAAGGCGAAACAATGGGAGAAGAGTCTGCCTCCTAGATCTATTACTACTTGGGCGGAATGCAAGAAGAAATTTCTTGAGAAATTCGTCTAAACATCAAGAACTGCTCGGCTCAGAAACGATATATCAAGCTTTGCTCAAAGGAACAATGAAAGTTTTGGCGAAACTTGGGAACGGTTCAAGAGTTACACTAACAAATGCCCTCACCACGGATTTTCCGAAGAATCGTTGTTGAGTACATTGTATAGAGGGATTGTTCCAAGGATAAGAACGTTGTTGGACACCGCTAGTAATGGAAACTTTTTGGGGAAAAATGTTGAAGAAGGGTTCCAACTTGTGGAGAACCTAGCGCAAAGCGATGGAAATTACGGAGAAGACTATGATAGAGCTCCTAGAGGGAGCGGAGATAGAGAAGACCAAAGGAGTAAGGAGATCAAAACCTTACATGAGAAGATCTATAAGGTCCTGCAAGCTACAGAAAGATCCATAAAATATGTTGGACAATTTGATAGAGGACAAGCTTGTAAGGAAATTGGGTTTGGAGAAAATCTTGAAATGCAAGAAGAATTGAATTTCGTTGGAAATCAAGGAAACTATCAAGGAGGGTACAACAAGAGCTACAACCCAAATTTCCAGCAACAAGGTCAAGGCTATCAACCAAGACCTTTCATACAATCAAACTCCCAAGGACAAAACGTCACACAACAAAGATTTGTACCGAACTCACAGCTTCAAAACAACCAAGGTGGATTTCAAAATAATCAAGGGGGTTTTCAGAGCAAGGCACCTTTTGTTCCCAACAATCAACAAGCGTACAAACCTACAGGGCAAGCAATTGCATCTCAATCTCAAGATCAAGAGATAAAAGACATTAAGAGTATGCTTCAATAAATATTGGTTGGGCAAACTAATAGCTCAATCAAAACGAACAAAAGGATGCTTGAGATTAACAATAAGGTGGATGGAGCGTACAACGATCTAAACGCCAAGTTCGAGAATCTAAGCACTCACGTCAAGGGGCTGGATAACCAAATTGCTCAAGTTGCTTCCTCATCTCAAGGTCCAAAAGGAACTTTACCGGGCAAAGCCATAGCTAATCCTAAGGAATTTTGCTTGGCAATAACTTTGAGAAGCGGAAAAGAACTACCAACAAGAGACCAGGTCGTGATATAAGACTCGAGTTGTACAAGTCTTTGAGCCGGATCTGAAGTGGAAACGAAGTTAGCTCGAAGCTCCTCCTCCGCTACAACTCACAAAACCGGTGTGGAAGGCTAAACAAGCAGCTCGAAGCTCCTCTTGTGAAACCTGATGGATGGGGTCGTGATGGTGGATCGATAAGCACCACAGGGAGTGTGAAAGGCTCCTTGATACAGCTTAAGAATCGTGGCTTTGTGAATCACACACAAAGACAAGACCGGAGGCAAAAGTTTCAGCAACTTTCAAGCTAGAAGAAATTCGGTTCTTTATTGATGTAGGGTAAATAAAAAGATACACGGCCGGGGATCTTATAGTTTGATCCTTACGGCTACAACCTCTAGGGTTGCGACTCAAAGCAAAAACAACAGGACTTGTACGAAATTAAAAGAAAACGACACACACTCTCAATGGAAACAACATGCTGTTTCCTTATATGGAAAGTGTAGCTGCAGACACAAAATAAAAAGAAATAAAATAAAAGACTCTACTGGGACTCGAACTAGACTCCTTGTGGGCTTACTAGAGCCACTAGGCCGAGGCCATATCACCTGCAAGGAAACAGAAATAATTAAACACAAATCGTACCTGACTTGGACGAGAAGTCATCGCAGCTAGGTCTATGGTTGGTCCGTTGTCCGGGACATCTTCAGCTGTGTCGAGTAGAGCTTGTATTGATACGTTGAATTCTTCTCTTAGTTTATCCCTCCTAGCTCTTGTGATAGGTCCAGCTACTTCTGGAATCTTGATGACATGGTCGTCCTCCACTTGATGCACTTGGTCCGCTACTTGCTTGTTGTGTGATCCTATATTCAACTCCTTGGCCTTTGCTCGGGTTATTGGACCTTCTTGAGTTTTCTCTTGAATATTTGTCACTTCAGTATGCTCCTCACGTGTGTCCTCGTCAGATAGTTCAGTTACCGGATTGATGTCCGCATCATACTCTCCCTCTTGAGAAGGTTTTGTCCTCAAAACTTGTTCATCTGAGACATAAGGTGAAAGGTCAGCAACATTAAAGCTATGTGAAATGTTGAACTCACCTGGAAGCTCCAGCTTGTAGGCGTTGTCGTTGATTTTCTCAAGTACTTTGAACGGTCCATCGCCTCGAGGTGCTAGTTTGGAACTTCTCTTCCGAGGAAACCTCTCTGGTCGCATGTGAATCCATACCCACTCTCCGGGCTCAAAGATGACTCGCTTGCGTCCTTTGTCCCTTTGCGCTTTGATCTTCTCATTCTTCTTGAGAATCTTATCTCGTACTTGTTCATGTAGTTTCTTGATGTATTCGCCTCGGTTCTTGCCATCGACATTGATTTGTTCGGTGTGCGGTATAGGAGTTAAATCAATCGGTGTCAAGGGCCTGAAACCATAGACAATCTCAAAGGGAGAAAGATTAGTAGTAGAGTGCCTGGCATGATTATAGGCGAACTCAACAAATGGTAGACAATGAACCCATGTTCTTAAGTTCTTTCCGAGTGTGGCTCTAAGTAAAGTGGAAAGGGTTCGGTTTACCACTTCCGTTTGTCCATCCGTTTGTGGATGACAAGTAGTTGAGAACAAGAGCTTTGTCCCCATCTTCCTCCACAAGGTTCTCCAAAAGTGTCCTAAAAATTTGACATCACGATCAGAGACAATAGTTCTAGGAACACCATGTAATTTTACCACTTCTTTGAAGAACAGATCGGCGATTTGGGAGGCATCATTGGTCTTGTTGCACGGTATGAAATGTGCCATCTTCGAGAATCTATCAACCACCACGAAGATTGAATCCTTGTGCTGAACCTGTGGTAACCCTGAGACAAAATCCATGGAAATATCTTCCCAAGGGGCGTTAGGGATAGGCAAAGGTAAGTATAATCCGTGAGGATGGGACCTGGATTTGGCTTTGTGGCAAGTCACACATTTGGCACAAGTCTTCTCGACGTCCTTCTTGATATGAGGCCAATAGAAATGATCTGTCACTACAGCCAATGTCTTATCAACGCCAAAATGACCCATAAGACCACCTCCGTGAGCTTCCTTGAGCAACAAGTCACGCATGGATCCCCTTGGTATGCATAGTCTTTTATCCCTGAAAAGAAATCCATCATGCAAATAGTAGGAATGGAATTCACCCTTACCACAGGCTTCATAAGCCTCGGAAAAATCAGGATCCGTGGCATAGTGATCCTTGAGATGCTCAAACCCCATGATCTTGGCTTCTAGCGTGGTGATTAGTATGTATCGCCGGGATAAGGCATCAGCTACCACATTTTCCGCGCCCTTCTTGTACTTAATGACGTAAGGAAACGTTTCTATGAACTCCAGCCATCTTGCATGTCGCCTCTTGAGTGTTGTTTGTCCTCGGAGATGCTTGAGAGTCTCATGATCGGTGTGGATGATGAACTCCTTGGACAGTAGGTAGTGCTGCCAGGTTTGTAAGGCTCGGACTAGGGCGTACAACTCTTTGTCATATGTCGGGTAGTTGAGTGCAGCTCCGTTGAGTTTCTCACTGAAGAATGCCACGGGCTTCTTGTTCTGGTGTAGCACGGCTCCAATTCCTAGACCTGAAGCATCACATTCAATCTCGAAGATAAGGTCAAAGTTAGGTAAAGAAAGAACCGGTGCTTGTGTTAGCTTCTCCTTCAAGGTATTGAAGGCTTGTTCTTGAGCAACCCCCCACTTAAATGGCTGATTCTTCTTGATCACGGCTGTGAGCGGTGCAGCTACCGTGCTAAAATCCTTGACGAATCGTCTATAGAAGCTAGCTAGTCCGTGGAAACTCCGAACATGTCCAATGGTAGTGGGCGTGGGCCAATCTCGGATAGCTTTTATCTTCTCTTCATCCACCTGTATTCCTTGTTCACTAATAACAAAACCTAAGAACACAAGTTTGTTAGTACAAAAGACACACTTCTTTAGGTTAGCGTATAAGCTTTCCTTCCGAAGTGATTTAAATACAAGTTCTAGGTGTTCTAAATGATCCTTAAGATTTTTGCTGTAGATTAATATGTCATCAAAATAAACTACTACAAATTTTCCAATATAAGAACGAAGAACCTGGTTCATCAAGCGCATGAAGGTGCTGGGGGCGTTGGTGAGACCAAAGGGCATGACAAGCCACTCGTATAGCCCCTGTTTTGTTTTGAAAGCGGTTTTCCATTCGTCGCCTTCGCGCATACGTACTTGATGATATCCACTTTTGAGATCCACCTTTGAGAAGAGTGTGGAACCGCAGAGCTCGTCTAACATGTCGTCGAGACGTGGGATAGGGTGCCGGTACTTGATGGTTATGTTGTTGATGGCACGACAGTCTACACACATTCTCCAGGTGCCTCCTTTCTTTGGTACGAGCAGAACGGGCACCGCACATGGACTAAGACTTTCTCGGATGTAACCTTGGTCTAATAAGTCACTGATTTGTTTTTCCAATTCCTTGCTTTCCTCCGGATTCATCCTATAAGCGGGTTTGTTCGGCAGAGGTGTTCCTGGAACCAAATCGATTTGGTGTTCTATACCTCTAATTGGTGGTAGTCCGGGTGGTAGTTCTTCGGGAAATACGTCCAAGTAGCTCTGGAGTAATGGTTGGACTTCCTCAGGAATTTCTAGATCACCTGTATCTGTACTTAGACATTCTTGGTAGAACATTAGTAGTACGGCGCCCTTGGCACCAAGGGACTTACCAACTGATCCGTAGCTTACGTAAAGGTTCGATGTACTTACCTCTCCGTCCTTAGCCATTTTTGCGTGAAGTGCATGAACTTGTGAGGGACTGAGGGGTGCAAGAGTGAACTTACGGTTTTGGTGTGTCACCGAGTATTGGTTAGTACGTCCATCATGTTGAGTTTCTCGGTCAAATTGCCAGGGTCTCCCTAAGAGGAGGTGTCCGGCTTGCATGGGCACTACATCACAAGTAACTTGATCAACATACTTACCAATGCTAAATGGAACCGTTACCTGTTCGGAGACCTTCATCTCGGCCTTGTCATTGAGCCACCGAAGCTTGTATGGGCGTGGATGCTTGGTCTTCACGAGTCCTAATTTCTCAACAAAAAGCTTGCTGGCCACGTTAGTACAAGAACCACCATCTATAATTAAATTGCAGACCTTGCCATTGATGGTGCATCGTGTATGAAAGAGATTTTCTCTTTGTGCGGTCTCCTCAGGTCCTACTTGAACATTGAGAACCCGTCTTATCATGAGTGATTCCCCAGTGTCCGGATACTCGATGTCTTCCCCGTGTTCTTCGGACTCGTCTACAGCCTCATCTTGTGACTCGTAATCTCCCGTGTTGGTGACGATCATTACTCTCCGGTTTGGGCAGTCTCTCGATATATGCCCTCTTCCCTGACACTTAAAACAAGTAATGTCACGAGTTCGATTATATTGGTTAGAAGACTTACCTTGTTCGTCACGGAAACTCCTTTGTGGTTCGGATGCCCTTGATTTGAACCTGGAATCTATCTCAACAGCTTTTCCTTTGTCTTGTACTTTGGACACATCATTCTTCCATGTTTGTGGAACATTTCTGGCACGATTGTTGCTGTTATTCTTGTGCTTAATCTGCTGCTCTATCTGAACCGATAGGTGTAGGAGTTCATGTAAACTCTTGTACTTGGCACGCTCAACTTTTCTTTGAATCCTATCTTGTAATCCATCGATGAATTGAGCCATCATAGCCTCCTCGGATTCTTCCAACTCCAGCGAGTTCATTAGCTTTTCAAACTCCTCAAAATAGTCCTCCACGCTCCTTGTTCCCTGTGTCAACTTACGGAAACGTTTTTGTAAGTCTCGATGAAAATGTTCAGGGACATACCTTAACCTCATTAGGTACTTCATGTCGGCCCAGTTGGTGACAGCTCCAAAGTGAAGTCGTCTCCGTTCAGCTATTGTTCTGTCCCACCATGCTAGGGCGTTTCCCGTGAGTTGAGCCGCAGCTACAGCCACCCTTTTGTTCTCTCGGTACCCATAACATTCAAAGATATACTCAAGTCTCCTTTCCCAATCCAAGTAAGCTTCGGGATCAGTTTTGCCTGCAAAAGATGGTGGAGTTAGCTTGATATCGTGATTACTTTCTCTAGGTTCTACCTCTCTTGGTCGGTGTCTCCGTAGAGGATCAACTCGACGTGGTTGTCGAGCTAGCGTGTCGAGTGAGTCTCCATCGGATTCTGAGAGGACTTCCTCTTCAGGATCAGGAGGGTGTTGTTGTGGTTGTTCCAAGCGGGTGAGGCGAGTGCCAAGTTCTTGGTGATTATCAACAATGCGTTGAGTCATAGTTCTCATGTCGGCTTGCATTGCACGTAAAACTTCCATCACATCTTGTTGACGTTCAGGACCTCCGTCAGCCATGCTTTACTCCAATCCGACTTGAATCCAAAGTGCTAAGGATACTGTAGATTTTCCTAGCAAAAGGAATCAACACCAGAATCAAAATTTCTCAAACAAAACAGATAAACAGCAAGGAAATTTGCAGTTTAGGTTTTGATATGGGAAAAATATGAAATGATGCTCAAAAATCACAATAACAATTTTTATATTTTCTGAAGAGTTTAAAGAAACAACAACAAAAGACGAAATATTTTTTTGAGGTTTTATGATTTTATGAAAATCGAAACAAACAGACGGGTAAAGCAGATTTGAGAATTTTTTTTTTTTTTTTTTTTTTTGACAATGAACTAAAATATCAAATGAATTTCTAATTTACTGAAAACAATTTTCCTGGATGATAATGCGAGATTAGAATCCAAAACAAAAGACGAAATATTTTTATGATTTTTTTATGATTTTATAAAATTCAAACAACAAGACAGACGAACTGAATTGAAACAAAACTACTATGAAAAGAAACAACCTGGGATAGGAAAAACCAAAGGCAGGAACCTTTGGCTCTGATACCAATGATATAAGACTCGAGTTGTACAAGTCTTTGAGCCGGATCTGAAGTGGAAACGAAGTTAGCTCGAAGCTCCTCCTCCGCTACAACTCACAAAACCGGTGTGGAAGGCTAAACAAGCAGCTCGAAGCTCCTCTTGTGAAACCTGATGGATGGGGTCGTGATGGTGGATCGATAAGCACCACAGGGAGTGTGAAAGGCTCCTTGATACAGCTTAAGAATCGTGGCTTTGTGAATCACACACAAAGACAAGACCGGAGGCAAAAGTTTCAGCAACTTTCAAGCTAGAAGAAATTCGGTTCTTTATTGATGTAGGGTAAATAAAAAGATACACGGCCGGGGATCTTATAGTTTGATCCTTACGGCTACAACCTCTAGGGTTGCGACTCAAAGCAAAAACAACAGGACTTGTACGAAATTAAAAGAAAACGACACACACTCTCAATGGAAACAACATGCTGTTTCCTTATATGGAAAGTGTAGCTGCAGACACAAAATAAAAAGAAATAAAATAAAAGACTCTACTGGGACTCGAACTAGACTCCTTGTGGGCTTACTAGAGCCACTAGGCCGAGGCCATATCACCTGCAAGGAAACAGATATAATTAAACACAAATCGTACCTGACTTGGACGAGAAGTCATCGCAGCTAGGTCTATGGTTGGTCCGTTGTCCGGGACATCTTCAGCTGTGTCGAGTAGAGCTTGTATTGATACGTTGAATTCTTCTCTTAGTTTATCCCTCCTAGCTCTTGTGATAGGTCCAGCTACTTCTGGAATCTTGATGACATGGTCGTCCTCCACTTGATGCACTTGGTCCGCTACTTGCTTGTTGTGTGATCCTATATTCAACTCCTTGGCCTTTGCTCGGGTTATTGGACCTTCTTGAGTTTTCTCTTGAATATTTGTCACTTCAGTATGCTCCTCACGTGTGTCCTCGTCAGATAGTTCAGTTACCGGATTGATGTCCGCATCAGGTCGTGGTGGAGGTCAGTGACAAGCAGCAAAAGAATGAGAATGCCCACAAAGATCAAGAAGAAGAAAACTTTGCGGAGAAAATCCGAGATCGATCCGAAATTGATTCGCAAATCCATTCGGGAAGAAAAATAAAAATTGTGGAACCGAAATTTGTTCCCAACGAATCTGAAGCTTTCAAGGGAGGAGGAAAGGAAAACGTAAAGTCAAGGGACATTACTGAAAAGGATGATGATTTTGAGCCACGGGCATACGAACCGAAACTTCTATTTCCCGGGAGGTTTAAGAAACAGATTTCGGACAAGCAGTTCGAAAAGTTCAAGAAGATAATGGGTACGGTTCGAGTCACCATTCCATTCATTGATCTTATTATGGAGTGTCCGGTATACAACAAACTCCTCAAGGACGTGCTTACTAAAAGGAGATAAATCGAAGATGCCATGGTGATGATCACTCATGAGTGCAGCGCCATAATTCAAAACAACTTGCCGAAGAAACTCATGGATCCCAGGAGTTTCACACTCCCTTGTAATATAGGATCTCTCCACTTTAACAAGTGTTTGGTTGATCTTGGCGCAAGCGTTAGTCTAATGCCGTTGACGGTCTCCAAGAAATTGGGATTGACAAACTTCAAACGAACAAGAATCTCATTGGTGTTAGCGGATAGATCGATTCTTCAACCGATTGGGATACTAGAAGAGCCAACGGATCCTATCATCCAACAGACTTTGTGGTGCTTGAGATGGACGAAGAGCCAACGGATCCTATCATCCTAGGAAGACCGTTTTTAGCAACCGCCGGAGCTATAATAGACGTTAAAAAGGGTGTGATTGATCTTCACTTCGGAGGTATTTCTTTGAAGTTTGATATACTTGACATGATGAGGAAACCAACCATAGAAGGAAAGGTTTTCTATATAGAAACCTTAGAGGAAATGGTTGATGAATACTTAGAAGAGCTGAACATGGAAGATTCTCTTGAAGTAGCCATCACGAAGTCGAGTTTTGAGAGTGGAACCATGAACAAAGAGGCAATTGCCTACAAAGAATTTCTCGATTCACAATTACCGTGGGGAAAAGAAACGTGCTTCTTGGAGATTGAAGAACGCACGGGAGAGGATATAAAAGAAGACACTAGCAATGGTAAGTCTAGTGTGGAGGATGATTGGAGCGAACTCAATGCTCCAAAGGTGGAACTCAAGACACTTCCAAATGGGCTAAGGTACGAGCTTCTAGGACCTAATTCCACATATCCTGTCATAATAAATGATGCATTGAACCAAGAAGAAACCTTAATGATCTTGCATGAACTGAAAAAGTATAGGAGAGCCATTGGTTATTCATTGAATGATATTAAAGGGATTTCACCATCTTTATGCATGCATAGAATTCATTTGGAAGATGAAAATAAATCATCAATTGAGCATCAACGGAGATTGAATCCGAACTTGAAAGAAGTAGTCAAGAAAGAAATTTTAAAACTACTAAAAGCGGGTGTGATCTATCCTATCTCCGATAGTACTTGGATCTCACCGGTCCATGTAGTACCCAAAAAAGGAGGAATTACTGTGATTAAAAATGAAAATGATGAACTAATTCCAACTAGAACCGTTACCGGGCATAGAGTGTGCATTGATTATAGAAAACTAAATTCATCCACTCGTAAGGATCACTTTCCTTTGCCATTCATTGATCAATTGCTAGAAAGGCTAGCTAATCGTTCATATTATTGCTTCCTTGACGGTTATTCTGGGTTTTTCCAAATACCAATTCACCCAAATGACCAAGAGAAAACAACATTCACTTGTCCTTATGGCACATTTGCTTATCGAAGAATGTCATTTGGTTTGTGTAATGCACCTGCTACTTTTCAGCGGTTGATATCATCGTATTTTACATCGTTTGTACATTGATTTTTATTCGTTTTCTTCGACATTTCACGTACTATACTACTATAAATATGCATTTAGTCTTGCATTCGCATTTGCCGCATTCTAGAAACATATAGTTCCATATCTATCATTTTGCATGCATTTTGAGTCCTTTTTAGGTGATCGTGAGACTTGGAATATGACGGAGGAGGCTCGAGATGATCAAAGGATGTTAGAACCGAATTACGAGAACTTTCAGAGATCCTGGCGGTACCCCACCGCCATGGAACCCTCGCCATAACAATCCCGGCGGTACCTGGCCGCCACGACCCTACCGCTACATTCAGCAATCAAGACGACTGATCTGGAGTATGGCCTAGCGGTCGTCAGACCGCTAGGACAGGACCGCCAGCTCCGATGGCGGCACCCTCCCGCCAAGAATGGCCCGCCAAGATCAACGCCCCGTACTCATCATCTGGAGAGCATTCCAGCGGTCGTTAGACCGCCAAGACTGAATCGCCACAACTTGCACATCGATTTGTGGCGGTACCCCATCGCCATGCATGGACCGCTAGGATCGCCACCCCAAACACTCCATCTGGTGTTGAACCTAGCGGTCGTTGGACCGCTATATCGACCACCGCCAGAACCACCGTAGCGGTACCCTACCGCCAGAACACCACCGCCACACCGGCCAGCCGACTCACTTTACTTTTCTACCTACTCCAACTATCCTCTTTGTATATATTTCAACTCTGATCATTTCAGGAGGATCTGAGACATTATTAACACATTTCTACTGTTAAACTAAGCTCTGTAACTTCATTTTAATCTCCAGATCTTGATCTTATTAGTGAAGTTTTCTTAATTCTGTTTTCATATTTGTGTTTATTATGTTCTTAGCTTCGATTTGTTTGGTTTACTTTTGTGAATTGATTATGTGTGAGTAGTCTTCTAGAGTTCTTGGGTGAAGTGTGATAAGGGTGATTATAGTTTAGTTCTAGGAGTTTTAGATGCTAAGTTATCGGTTATCCTTTCTTATTGAGTGTTTGTAATGCTAGATTAGCCTTGATCAAGTTGATTTAGATCATTAGGAGTTTATCACCCGAAAGGTGTTCGATAAAATTCCCGAGAGAATTTAATAAGCGCTTTTCACATCTTAACCGACTAATCATCGATGCTTAAGGTGAATTGTGGTTAGTTAGACTTGTACGCATTGCTTGTTAGCTATGATTCCGCGAACGAGAGTTGATGCCGGATAGTAGTCGACAAAGGGATTAGCGCCATTAACCTGGGTTAATCTTTAGTAGTGATCTAAGGCCTAAGGAGGCTTATGATTGATTGTCTAAGTTTTTCTAGAGCTGATTAGAAATCACCCGAGTCGGTAGCTTCACCCGAGAATTCGTTTGTTAAAATATTGATAAAAGCTTTAAGTTTCTTTGATAGCATTATAACTTGTTGCATTTGATAGTTGTTGAATTCTGTACTGTGACTAGTTTACTCGGTAGCTTTAATAATCATAAGGTTCAGTTCGTATGCATTGTTTAATGTTCGTTCTTTTTATCGTCCTAAGTTAGTCATTTTCCGAAATCATAATTTGGGTTAGCTTAGATTAAATAGAGTTCTGTATTCTTGGTGTGTCATTCTTGTTTTCCCTGTGGATCGATCCCTAAGTACACATCGTACAAAGGGTTATTTGGTAACCCCGAGACCTGAAAATCTCGACTATCAAATTGGCGCCGTTGCCGGGGAATCTAGCAATAGCCATTAGGATTTGGACTCTGTTTGAGACTAAGTTTTATTTTTCATATTATCTAATCACTTGCTTGTTGATTTTCTTTCTTGCAGGTGCATGAACCTGAGGAGTGGAGGACATTTGAATCTCATTCCCCTCGTTCCAGACATAAAACGTATAGAAAGAGCGAATAGACGAGCAGGAAGGGACAGAGACAGAGCAGATCAACCAGATCAATTTGAAATGGATGATCGTGTGCCACCAGCTGAAGGTGGAGAAGGAGAAGTCAGAGGAGTAGGAGTTGGAGTGATCCCTCAACATCCTCCAAGACAACCTAGAGCTATTGGAGCGTTTGATGCACCTAGCGCACATGGGCATCGAGCTGGAATTTTTCCACCAGCTGTGGAAAACAATAATTTCGAGATCAAAGCAAGCTTGATCTCAATGGTGCAAGGAAACAAGTTTCATGGGCTGCCTATGGAAGACCCTTTGGATCATCTAGACCAGTTCGATCAAGTATGTGATATGGTGAAGATGAATGGCATCTCCGAAGATGCCTGGAAGCTGAGATTGTTCCCTTTCTCACTGGGGGACAAGGCAAGACAATGGGAAAAGAGTCTACCACAAGGTTCTGTGACTTCATGGGACCAATGCAAGAAGGCGTTCTTGACTAAGTTCTTTTCTACAACAAGGACAGCGCGTTTGAGAAACGAGATCTCGAGCTTCACTCAAAAGAATCATGAAAGTTTCAGCGAAGCATGGGAGAGATTTAAAGGATACACTACGCAATGCCCGCATCATGGATTCTCCGATGAATCATTGCTTAGTACTCTATACCGTGGTGTTTTACCCAAGTACCGAATGCTTCTCGACACAGCAAGTAATGGGAATTTCTTAGGAAAAGATGTCAATGATGGAAAAGAGTTAGTAGAGAACTTGGCTCTGAGCGATGGGAACTACGGCGAGGATTATGACAGATCTTCAAGAGGAGGAAGTGATTATGATGATCACACCAAAAGACAGATCAAGGCTTTGAATGAAAAGATGGATAAGCTTCTTAACGCCTCTCATAAAGCCGTTAGTTTTGTTGGAAACGCTGATGAGTGCCAAGATTTTCAGTATCAGAGAGAAGAAGACGATACACAAGAAGTGGTGAACTATGTGGGGAACCAAGGAGGATATCAGAAAGGATTCAATCCAAACTACCGGAACAATCCTAACTTCTCCTACCGAAACCCGAATGTTGAGAATCCCCAAGATCAAGTTTATCCAAACCCGAACCCGCAGAACCAAGGTTTTCAACAAAAAGCTTATGGACAACCTAATCAAGCTCAAAGCTCTAACTTTCAGCAACAAGGATATTTTCCAAGAAACAACTTTCAAGGGAACAACTTTCAAACAAACCAAGGTGGTTTTCAGCCGAAGCAACCATTCGCACCACCCGGTTTCACACAGCAAAAGCAGCCGATCACCCAAACATCTCAAGACAATGAGATGAAGAACATGTTCCAACAAATGATGGAGACACAAGCCAAATCTGCTTTGGATCTTGGCTCAAAGATGGACGGGGTTAGTAAAAGGATGGATGGAATGAATTCGAGGATCGATGGAGCTTACAATGATCTAAATGCAAAATTTGAGCATTTAGCTTCTCAAGTGAAGACGTTGGACAACCAAGTCTCTCAAGTAGCGGCATCATCTAAGCGACCAATGGGTTCGTTACCGAGTAAACCCGAAACCAATCCTAAGGACTTTTGTAATGCAATGATTACAAGTGAATCTTCTAATGATGAGAATGAGAAAGCTATAGAGGAGATTTCTAGGCTTCTCCATGGTCATAATGTTGAGAGTGTGGCGTGTAAAGTTAAGGAGAAGATAGAGAGTCACACTAGAGGAAATGATGTGGTGTCAAAGAGAGTTGAAGAGGAAGATGCACCACAAGTCAAACCTCCTCCTTATGAGCCTCCACTCCCATTTCCCGGGAGAGTTCTTACTAAAGCTCAAAAGAAAGTCCTCTCGAGCTTCAAAGCTAGTATGAATGGGATTGGAGTTCCATTGCCTTCTATGGAAAGTTTGTACCAAGTCCCTATCTACAAGAAGTTCATTCATGCCATACTTGAGAACCGATCAAAGGTAGAAGAAGTTATGAGGTTATTTGATCCACCACGCTCAACACCACTTGCACCCAAGACGCTTACAAAACTTGAACATCCGGGAACTTTCATCATGACTTGCTATCTTGGTGATTTGGAGATAGATGATGCCTTGTGTGATTCCGGAGCTAGTGTGAATGTGATGTCACTTGAAATGGCGGAGAGCTTAGGGATTAAAGGAATGAAGCAACACTCCTCTTCCATTACGTTTGGAGATGCTTCTTCAAAACCTCCAATTGGGTTGATTGAGGATTTTCCTCTTATGATTGGAGATTGCTTAATCCCAACGGATTTCATGGTAGTGGAGAGACCAAAACCCGACACGCTTCCTCTTATTCTTGGAACTCCATTTCTCAACACCACAGGAGCAAGCATTGACTTCCCAACCAAGAGAGTGACTCTTCACCACATCAATACCAAAGTTTCTTATCCAATCAAGCCTTCCTTTACAAATTTTTGTGGAACAATCACCAATGAAGAATTGGGAAGTAAGGAAGAGCTCAAAGTTGTGAAAATGAGGTACCAAGAGACTCTAAAGCTTGATGAGGAAATATTGGATGGTGACTGTCTACACTCCTTATTTTATGAGTCTGAAGGAAGTGGTAATGACAAGAGGGTGGAGCAAGCTGAGGAAGCTCTTGTAAAGAACAAGAGAATGATGAGAGAAAACCACCCTCCTACCCTTGTCCATTCACAATTGGGTCCCCCTTCAATGACCTTGCACCCTTTAAGATGTATTGATGGAGTGGTGGAGTACAAGGTGAAGTGCAAGGGCATGACCAACCCATTTGCCAAGGTCAAAGCAATCCTAACACCGGAGCTTCAAAGAAAGGATTCAATAGGCTTTCAAGGTGTCATGAAGGAAGTTCTCACCATCAACTTCAAAGGAGGAACACGCTTTTTCAATGCTCATTCTAAGACCTCCACCGACCCAAGGAGTTCCAAAACTCCTCCTATCTCTACACTCCCTAAGATTCACGACTAGGGCCAAGGTATGGTCCTTTTTCTCCCTTGTATATACCATTTATTTTTGTTTTATATGTTAATCGTTTTACCTTTTGTGTGTTTTGGTCTCTTTCTTGGATTTTATTTCACACCGAGACGGTGTGAAGTAAGTTTGGGGGAGAGACCCATCTACTAATCTTGTGTTTTGTGATCTTATTTTTCTTTTTGTATACTTGAGTCTCATGCATTCATCTATGTGCATAAAAAAAAAAAAAAAAAAGAAAAAAAAAAGGATGGTGTTTTAGCGGTACCCCCCCCCCCCCCCCCCCCCCGCCGCCATAACCTATCCGCTACAATCATCAGCTGGCCGTAGCGGTAGAGTACCGCCATGAAGGTACCGCCAGAAACAAACCCGAAAAACACCCAATCTGGAATTGAACATAGCGGTCATTTGACCGCCACGAAGCTACCGCCACAAAGTCCAGAACCAGCATAGCGGTAGGGTACCGCTAGAAGACACCCGCCACGCTCAACCTTCACTCCCACCCAAACCAATATCCACCGTCAAGCTTAAGCGACGTTAAACGAGCCATTGGGGACTCCCCCAATTCTATCCCTTGTATAATATGTTTAATTGTTTGTTTGAGTGTGATTTGATCTTTGTTTTTGTGTGTTTTGATTATCTAGGACGTTGGAGATTAGTCAAGGCCATTTCCGATTGGGCAAACTAAGGGCAATTAATCCATCCAATCCACTCCAAGGTTTCACATTTCACCTTTTGTACATATTTTGTTATTTTTGTTTGCATTTTTATTCTCTCTTTGGATTCATCTCACACCGAGACGGTGTGATTTAAGTCCGGGGGAGAGGTCATTGTTATTTAACATTGTGTATTTTATCTTATTTTCGTTCTTTTGAGTCTCATGCATTCACATATATTGCATAGAAAAAAAAGAGAATAAAAAAAAAAAAAATCATGTAGTTTTGCATTAGCATTTGGCATTTATGATTGAGTCTAGAATCATTTTAGATTTGCATTCATTTGCATTAGGAGCAATGATGATTTTTCCTTGTAGAGTATCATTCTAAAGGATGTGGTGATTTTGAAATTAAGGACTCATCATGTTTTGAACTTATGCTTCATTGTTCTTGTCCTAACTGAATCAAGTTGTGAATTAAATTCAACCCTATCAATAAGAACCTTAATTTGATTCATAATTATCATAATCATGTTTTGAAAAATAGACTCATGGATCACCATATACATATTTGGGTCTTCTTTTCCCTTTTACCACTCTCTGCTGACCCAAATAGCCATATCCCATTGTTGGAATGGTTTCCGCACCTAGAACATTACGTCTTTTCAAGCCAAATCCTTTAGTGAGAGATTGTGAGGCCTTATTTCTGAGCAAACTTGGCAAAAAGTGTTAAGTTTAGGGCGACAAGGATAGGTTTTCATGTAGATGTAGTTCCATCATCAAGGAACTATTTTTAGGATAGGCTAGATAGGTCGGGAAACTCTGGGACACTTGGTGTGAATAAAAAAAAAGGGTGAAGCAAAAAGAAAAGTTTTGGGAAAAGGATTAGGGGATTACAAAATTTTACGAATCATTGGTGTCTAAATCAAGTATAGCCTCTAAGTGTTTAAAGTGAAATGATTAAAAGTCCAAGAGATGGATAAAGCATCCGATTGATGAGGTTAGAGGCGAGATAAGAAAAATATAAAAAGCACCAAACCAATTTGAGAATAGAAAGATTTCCCCTAAGTGAGAATAAATTTGAGTGATGAAGGCAACATTGCCTTTAGAAAAATGGTGGTCTAGGTTGTAATTCCATTGGGTTTAGAAGCTAGAAATTAAGTGCATTCGAAGCATTGGGTAGATGGAAATTTATCCTTGTATGCATCAGTTGCCTTTTACTTTTAGCATTTTGTCGAAGTTTGTTCGTTCATCGAGAGATCCCTAGCATTTGGAACACCCCATGCATATGTTGAGATCATCTTTATCTCAAGACCTTGTCCCTTGACCAAATGAGTTTGTTTGATCTGCATGAGCATGATTCACTATATAGTTTAATGAATGTTAAAGGGTTGAATGCTAAGAATTCTTGTGAGGTTGAGGCTTGAACTTGAATCATATAGGAATAGACATGATTGATTCCTTTTGACTCCTTGTTGATACTTGTGGATCTGAGCTCCTATTTTATTTTAAGTCTCTCTTTCTTCTCTTGTTCTTTATTGTTTGCTTGCGGACAAGCAAAGGATAAGTTTGGGGGAGTTGATATCATCGTATTTTACATCGTTTGTACATTGATTTTTATTCGTTTTCTTCGACATTTCACGTACTATACTACTATAAATATGCATTTAGTCTTGCATTCGCATTTGCCGCATTCTAGAAACATATAGTTCCATATCTATCATTTTGCATGCATTTTGAGTCCTTTTTAGGTGATCGTGAGACTTGGAATATGACGGAGGAGGCTCGAGATGATCAAAGGATGTTAGAACCGAATTACGAGAACTTTCAGAGATCCTGGCGGTACCCCACCGCCATGGAACCCTCGCCATAACAATCCCGGCGGTACCTGGCCGCCACGACCCTACCGCTACATTCAGCAATCAAGACGACTGATCTGGAGTATGGCCTAGCGGTCGTCAGACCGCTAGGACAGGACCGCCAGCTCCGATGGCGGCACCCTCCCGCCAAGAATGGCCCGCCAAGATCAACGCCCCGTACTCATCATCTGGAGAGCATTCCAGCGGTCGTTAGACCGCCAAGACTGAATCGCCACAACTTGCACATCGATTTGTGGCGGTACCCCATCGCCATGCATGGACCGCTAGGATCGCCACCCCAAACACTCCATCTGGTGTTGAACCTAGCGGTCGTTGGACCGCTATATCGACCACCGCCAGAACCACCGTAGCGGTACCCTACCGCCAGAACACCACCGCCACACCGGCCAGCCGACTCACTTTACTTTTCTACCTACTCCAACTATCCTCTTTGTATATATTTCAACTCTGATCATTTCAGGAGGATCTGAGACATTATTAACACATTTCTACTGTTAAACTAAGCTCTGTAACTTCATTTTAATCTCCAGATCTTGATCTTATTAGTGAAGTTTTCTTAATTCTGTTTTCATATTTGTGTTTATTATGTTCTTAGCTTCGATTTGTTCGGTTTACTTTTGTGAATTGATTATGTGTGAGTAGTCTTCTAGAGTTCTTGGGTGAAGTGTGATAAGGGTGATTATAGTTTAGTTCTAGGAGTTTTTGTGAACAAATTGAACCTGATCATTACTGCTTGTCTAGATCTTAGAATTTAGCAAAGGAATTTGGAATTCTAGATTCAGGGATAGATAGTTTACGCAGCGAAAGCTGGTAGGTTTTACAATTGTGTTTGAGTTATAGAACGGTTCTTAATTATAATCAGTAATGATCAGCGAAAGCAGTAATGATCATGTAGTTTTGCATTAGCATTTGGCATTTATGATTGAGTCTAGAATCATTTTAGATTTGCATTCATTTGCATTAGGAGCAATGATGATTTTTCCTTGTAGAGTATCATTCTAAAGGATGTGGTGATTTTGAAATTAAGGACTCATCATGTTTTGAACTTATGCTTCATTGTTCTTGTCCTAACTGAATCAAGTTGTGAATTAAATTCAACCCTATCAATAAGAACCTTAATTTGATTCATAATTATCATAATCATGTTTTGAAAAATAGACTCATGGATCACCATATACATATTTGGGTCTTCTTTTCCCTTTTACCACTCTCTGCTGACCCAAATAGCCATATCCCATTGTTGGAATGGTTTCCGCACCTAGAACATTACGTCTTTTCAAGCCAAATCCTTTAGTGAGAGATTGTGAGGCCTTATTTCTGAGCAAACTTGGCAAAAAGTGTTAAGTTTAGGGCGACAAGGATAGGTTTTCATGTAGATGTAGTTCCATCATCAAGGAACTATTTTTAGGATAGGCTAGATAGGTCGGGAAACTCTGGGACACTTGGTGTGAATAAAAAAAAAGGGTGAAGCAAAAAGAAAAGTTTTGGGAAAAGGATTAGGGGATTACAAAATTTTACGAATCATTGGTGTCTAAATCAAGTATAGCCTCTAAGTGTTTAAAGTGAAATGATTAAAAGTCCAAGAGATGGATAAAGCATCCGATTGATGAGGTTAGAGGCGAGATAAGAAAAATATAAAAAGCACCAAACCAATTTGAGAATAGAAAGATTTCCCCTAAGTGAGAATAAATTTGAGTGATGAAGGCAACATTGCCTTTAGAAAAATGGTGGTCTAGGTTGTAATTCCATTGGGTTTAGAAGCTAGAAATTAAGTGCATTCGAAGCATTGGGTAGATGGAAATTTATCCTTGTATGCATCAGTTGCCTTTTACTTTTAGCATTTTGTCGAAGTTTGTTCGTTCATCGAGAGATCCCTAGCATTTGGAACACCCCATGCATATGTTGAGATCATCTTTATCTCAAGACCTTGTCCCTTGACCAAATGAGTTTGTTTGATCTGCATGAGCATGATTCACTATATAGTTTAATGAATGTTAAAGGGTTGAATGCTAAGAATTCTTGTGAGGTTGAGGCTTGAACTTGAATCATATAGGAATAGACATGATTGATTCCTTTTGACTCCTTGTTGATACTTGTGGATCTGAGCTCCTATTTTATTTTAAGTCTCTCTTTCTTCTCTTGTTCTTTATTGTTTGCTTGCGGACAAGCAAAGGATAAGTTTGGGGGAGTTGATATCATCGTATTTTACATCGTTTGTACATTGATTTTTATTCGTTTTCTTCGACATTTCACGTACTATACTACTATAAATATGCATTTAGTCTTGCATTCGCATTTGCCGCATTCTAGAAACATATAGTTCCATATCTATCATTTTGCATGCATTTTGAGTCCTTTTTAGGTGATCGTGAGACTTGGAATATGACGGAGGAGGCTCGAGATGATCAAAGGATGTTAGAACCGAATTACGAGAACTTTCAGAGATCCTGGCGGTACCCCACCGCCATGGAACCCTCGCCATAACAATCCCGGCGGTACCTGGCCGCCACGACCCTACCGCTACATTCAGCAATCAAGACGACTGATCTGGAGTATGGCCTAGCGGTCGTCAGACCGCTAGGACAGGACCGCCAGCTCCGATGGCGGCACCCTCCCGCCAAGAATGGCCCGCCAAGATCAACGCCCCGTACTCATCATCTGGAGAGCATTCCAGCGGTCGTTAGACCGCCAAGACTGAATCGCCACAACTTGCACATCGATTTGTGGCGGTACCCCATCGCCATGCATGGACCGCTAGGATCGCCACCCCAAACACTCCATCTGGTGTTGAACCTAGCGGTCGTTGGACCGCTATATCGACCACCGCCAGAACCACCGTAGCGGTACCCTACCGCCAGAACACCACCGCCACACCGGCCAGCCGACTCATTTTACTTTTCTACCTACTCCAACTATCCTCTTTGTATATATTTCAACTCTGATCATTTCAGGAGGATCTGAGACATTATTAACACATTTCTACTGTTAAACTAAGCTCTGTAACTTCATTTTAATCTCCAGATCTTGATCTTATTAGTGAAGTTTTCTTAATTCTGTTTTCATATTTGTGTTTATTATGTTCTTAGCTTCGATTTGTTCGGTTTACTTTTGTTAATTGATTATGTGTGAGTAGTCTTCTAGAGTTCTTGGGTGAAGTGTGATAAGGGTGATTATAGTTTAGTTCTAGGAGTTTTAGATGCTAAGTTATCGGTTATCCTTGCTTATTGAGTGTTTGTAATGCTAGATTAGCCTTGATCAAGTTGATTTAGATCATTAGGAGTTTATCACCCGAAAGGTGTTCGATAAAATTCCCGAGAGAATTTAATAAGCGCTTTTCACATCTTAACCGACTAATCATCGATGCTTAAGGTGAATTGTGGTTAGTTAGACTTGTACGCATTGCTTGTTAGCTATGATTCCGCGAACGAGAGTTGATGCCGGATAGTAGTCGACAAAGGGATTAGCGCCATTAACCTGGGTTAATCTTTAGTAGTGATCTAAGGCCTAAGGAGGCTTATGATTGATTGTCTAAGTTTTTCTAGAGCTGATTAGAAATCACCCGAGTCGGTAGCTTCACCCGAGAATTCGTTTGTTAAAATATCGATAAAAGCTTTAAGTTTCTTTGATAGCATTATAACTTGTTGCATTTGATAGTTGTTGAATTCTGTACTGTGACTAGTTTACTCGGTAGCTTTAATAATCATAAGGTTCAGTTCGTATGCATTGTTTAATGTTCGTTCTTTTTATCGTCCTAAGTTAGTCATTTTCCGAAATCATAATTTGGGTTAGATTAGATTAAATAGAGTTCTGTATTCTTGGTGTGTCATTCTTGTTTTCCCTGTGGATCGATCCCTAAGTACACATCGTACAAAGGGTTATTTGGTAACCCCGAGACCTGAAAATCTCGACTATCAGCGGTGTATAATGTCCATTTTTTTGGATTTAATTGAGGATACAATGGAAGTATTTATGGATGATTTTTCTGTGTATGGTTCTTCGTTTGGTTCTTGTTTGTTGAATCTATGCAGGGTAATAAAGAGATGCGAAGACACGAACCTGGTCCTGAATTGGGAAAAGTGTCACTTCATGGTCAAGGAAGGGATTGTGCTTGGGCATAAGATCTCCGAAAACGGGATTGAAGTGGATAAGGCGAAGATTGAGGTTATGATAAAGTTGGAACCTCCACGAACAGTGAGAGACATAAGGAGTTTCTTGGGTCATGCTGGGTTTTACCGAAGGTTCATTCAAGACTTTTCAAAGATAGCAAGGCCTCTAACAAGACTCCTATGCAAAGACACGGAGTTTGTCTTCGATGAAGTATGTCAAGAAGCGTTCACAAAACTAAAGGGAGCGTTGATTAGTGCGCCTATAGTTCAACCACCAGACTGGGAGTTGCCTAAATCAAATTCCTTTGCAGATAGGTATTTTGCTCACCTAAGATAGATCTAGTAATTAATTACACTTTCATGTCAATTAATAACCCTAAATCAGATTCTAGGTCGCGAATCTAGAATAAGCAATAAGTTCAATCCTAGTTGAAGAACTCTATCAATTAACCCTAATAAATCACTGGTTCAACAATTCCTCAGAAACCTTTGAAATCCCATAGCCTAACAAGGAAACTACTCAGACATGGTGAAAGAAACAATCATCATGATAAGAATAGAAATCATTCAATATAATAGATAATAAAAGTAAAGAACAAAGAGTATCAGAGAATAGAGAAAGATGATACAAGCTTGAGATAGAAAGAGAGTCTGCAGCTTGATGAACCCTAAAACCCTGATCTAAAATACAATAAATAGCTAAAAACTCGTACATGGACTAATGCTGAAATATTGGAAACTTCTAGGCAAAATTGTAAATCTTCCAAAAACTCTGAAGTTGTCCGCCTGTGGTGTCGATCGACACTCATGGCTGGTGTCGATCGACACCAAGTCATATATCGCCTCAAAACGTGATTCTTCGATTCAACTTCTTGGTCTTGGCTCCAAAATCTCCCATATTCTTCACATTAGTCCTAAATGCATACCTGAAGATAAAAGACTCCAATAGACTCTAAAAACACCAAAAAGACTCGATTAAAGACTCTTATATCATGGTTAAAACCCATAAAAACCATGATATATCAACTCCCCCAGACTTAGCTTTTGCTTGCCCTCAAGCAAAACAGAAACTCGGCCTGTGAAAGAAGTTTGAAAACAAAGGAAACTCATTTTGTCATAGGAGCACCAGACTCACATTCACCATAGTAAAGCCACTGGAAATTCTTACCTGACAAGGTCCAGACCACCATGTACTTCCCCCAGACTTAGCAACTGTCCCAAACAACTCCACAATCCAAATAAACAATCCAAATTCACCATACCGACTTCTATGAACTAAGGTGAAGACTTATCCAGGGAGTATCAATCAGAGGACACATGGACTCTTTCTCAATCAGTTTTCCTGAGCACACAGACTGTCTTTACTTCTGGTTCCTTTCCTCTCCCTTTTCTCACTTCTGCAGTTAATTATATCAAAGGTGTAGGCGAATAATGATATCACGGGAAATTTTCCTAACCTCGCTTCCAACCTTTGTGTGATCATTCCTTTCAAAGTAGAATAATGAGGTCACTGGAAATTTTCCTACCTCTCTACTCAAAAGAAAATCATTTCATCTTTTACTGCTTAGTATATATATATTTTTTTCTTCTCTTTTCTTTTTTTTTTTCTTTTTTTATGAAGGGAAGGGAGAGGGGAACCATACTCACACAGACAAGTCTTTCAGGACTGAAGGGAGAGTCCGATCCAATGTATATCAAGCCCCTGGACAAGCAAAATTAAAGTCAGGTTAATGGGCGAAGTCGGTGATGGATCCTCTGAAAGCTCAGGTGAACATGGGTAACATTGGTAGGTTGATCAGCCTTGGGGTTTTTCATTAGTCTCAGACACATGTCAAGCTTGAATCAATGGTCACTCAAGTTCCTGCAAATGTGGTGAGTTCCTCGAAAAATCATAATTTCCAAACTGAATTTTGACTCAATAAAACAAAAATTGGACTGACTCTAAGAAAACAAAAAGAATGATGTTAGTAACTACCTCCCCCAGACTTAAACAACACTGTCCCCAGTGTTATCAAGCAAGGAGTTGGTGAAAAGGAAATAAAACTGATGAACCAAAGTGAAAAAGTCCAAAAATTAGAACACAAAACCTGAATCCGCTCAAGCATCTGATCAATGAAGGGCAAAGGAAAATGATCCTTTCTTGTAGCGGCGTTCAGCTTCATGTAATCAATGCACATTCTGTGCCCTGTCACAGTTCTAGTCGGTATCAGCTCATTCTTCTCATTCTGTACCACTGTGACTCCTTCTTTCTTAGGCACAACATGCACTGGACTGACCCAATCACTGTCGGAAATCAGATAAATGATCCCTGCATCCAACAGCTTCATGATCTCTTTCTTAACCACATCCTTCAGGTTTGGATTCAGCCGTCTCTGATGTTAAACTGATGACTTAGTCTCATCCTCAAGATGTATCCTATGCATGCACAGATCTGGAGAGATACCTGAAATGTCATCAAGAGAATAGCCAAGAGCTTTGCGAAACTTGCGCAGCTTACTTAGCAATAGGGTGAGCTCTGCGTTGTTCAAGGACGCATTAACAATAACAGGATATGAATTATGTTCACCAAGGAATGCGTACCTGAGCCCCGCAGGGAGTTGCTTAAGCTCTATCTTTGGAGCTTGCTCAAAGCTCCAATCAGCCGCTTTCTTATCTGTCCGGACACTGGTGTCGATCGACACCAGTGATGGGTGTCGATCGACACCCGCTACGTGCATCACCTCCTTGGTTGCATCCATTAGCTTGACATACCCAGCAGCAATATCATCTAAATGCTCAACCTCATCCACTGAAGCAAACAAAGCACGTTCCAGAGGATCCTCATAATGCAACTCTTTGAAACTCTCCTCAACAAGATCCGTGAGAGTCTCGACGCAGAAGGTCTGACCATCGATCGTAGGTCGCTTTACAAGCTTATCCATCTCAAAGTTCATAACCAAATCGCCTACATTCAGACCAATGCGTCCCCTTCTGACATCAATCATGGCACCAGCTGTAGCCAAGAATGGTCGTCCCAATATCAACGGATCCTTAGGCTCTTCCTCATATGTCAACACAACGAAATCCGTAGGAATCAAGCAACCTCCTATCTTGATAGGAACATCCTCAAGAATACCGTCTGGAAGACGAACGGAACGATCAGCAAGGATTAGAGTGATCCTTGTCGGCTGAAAGTCTGTCATACCAAGATTCACAGCAACTGATCTGGGCATCAAATTCACACTAGAACCAAGATCACATAAAGACCGTTCGAACTTTTCTGCAAAGATGGTGCAGTCAAGAACGAAACTACCTGGGTCTGGAAGCTTCTCTGGAATCTTGTTCTGAATCACGGCACTAACCTGTGCGGAAATCATCATCGCACCCTGTTCAACATTCAAATCCTTAGTGACCATCCGTTTCATGTACCGTCTGATTATAGGAGATGTCCTGATGGCATCAATCAACGGTAACTCAACAATGAGTTTGTCCATCATAGCCTTACACCTGGCATCGTCTATCTCTTGCTTAGACTTCCTGGGGTTTCGAGGATAAGGGATCCTCGGTTTGTATGATGATTCGGTGATCGGCTTAGCAGATGATGAAGGAGCCTTGTCTGTCTGTGAAGGGTGTCGATCGACACCCGGTGGTGCGTGTCGGTCGACACTAACATCCTGTGTCGTGTCTTTGGTAGCGATCGACTCAGCTTTGTCTTCGTCAATCCCTTCTGTATCAACTGGTGTCGATCGACACATAGTGTTGGTGTCGATCGACACTGACTCCGAAAGAACAACATCTTCGTCTTCGACTTCTTCTAAGTCTATCATCTCTTCAGGTGTCAGAGTATTCATGATCACAGGCTCAACTTTCTTCCCACTCCTCAATGAGATGGCATTCACTGAATGCCTCGGATTAGTATCCGTCTTCCCAGGAAGAAAACCGTCCTGTCTCTTAATAGCTCCAGCTATCTGAGCAACCTGAGTGTCTAACTTCCTGACATGAGTGTTCAGCTGCTCAAACTTCCCATTCAAATCCTGATATACTGAGTCTAACTTTCCATTGAATTCCACGGTGATCTTCTGTTGACCTTCTAGAATCTGCTCAAGCATCGATTCCATCTTGCTCTCTGTAGTAGGTGGTGGAACGCTCTGATATGAAGATGAGCCATAGTTCCTCTGATTGAAGTTGTTGCTACTCTGATAAGGCGTCTGATACTGAGGCTGCTGAGTGAAAGTAGAGGAGGACTGATTCCCTTGATAGTTGCCCCGCGGACTGCCCCCATTGTAGCCTCGGTTACCTTGCGAGTTACCGAAACGCTGAAAGCCTGTGCCACCGACATAGTTAACATCTTGCTCCTCAACTGGCACATAGGTGTCAACCTCTGCAGCAAAATGGACCTGCTTCTTGTTTATTAGAAGGTTGTGAACCGTATCAAGTTTCGCCTTTACCTCAGCTATCTGACTTCCATCCAAGTTCCCAGCTTGCTTCTTTCTCTCGAAATCAGCATTCTTAGTACTGTTGCTTGAAGCCAAGTTCTCTATTAATACCACAGCATCATCAGGGTATCTGGTATTGAAGTTGCCATTACTTGCAGCATCCAGAGCCATCTGATACCTCCAATCGATACCCCTGAAGAAAATCCCAAGCAACTGAACCTCACTGAACCCATGGTGTGGACAATCCCTCTGATAAGCCCTGAACCTTGCCCAAGCGGCCTTGAATGCCTCAGTAGGTCCTTGAGAGAAGGCTGAAATTTTCGTCCTCAGCTCTTCAGACCGTGCATCATCATAAAAGTTGTTCAGGAAAGCATTTTTAGTATCCTCCCAAGTGGTCAGTGATCCCGGCTTCAACTGCTTAAGCCAATAAGCTGCTTCCCCAGCAAGAGAGTAGGGGAAGAGCTTACAGAACAGATAGTCGTTTGACACTCCGTTAGCCTTGATGCTAGTGACTAGATCCTCAAACCGCTCAATGTGATCCATAGGGTGCTCATGTGATAGCCCGTGGAAAGGGTTCTGACCTACAAGCGTGTAGTATGCAGGTTTGAGTTCAAAGTCGTTCCTTTGAAACGGAGGCGGGCGGATGGCAGACCGGTTGGCATAGAACTGCTCTGGCCGGTTGTAATCCCCCAATGTCATTGCTCGTGGACCTAAGGCACCAGGTGCACCTTGTCCAACCAAAACACCACCAGCGGCTGGTGGGTGTCGATCGACACCAGGTGGTGGGTGTCGATCGACACCAGCACCCTGGGCTTGTACTTCAGCCTCAACAATGACTTGGCCGTTGTCATCGATCCTTTGGCCCTCTGCATTGTATGCATGGCCATCCCTGTCCCGGAGAACTCCATGTTCATCAGCCATGATGATAGTACGCAACATCGCTTCTGAATTCTTCGCTTTCCGGGTTCTTCGTTCTAACTTAGCTAGTTCTTGATTTGAAAGGGTTACTAGCTCAAGATTCTTGTTGCTCCGAGTTTTGCGATTTGGCATGCACCTGAAACACACAAGAAAGAAAGAAAGAACGATATTAGTAACAAAATAAAAGAAAATTTAGACAAAAACTTAAACTTAAATCTAATGGTAAATTCAAAAGTCCCCGGCAACGGCGCCAAAATTTGATAGGCTCAAATTTACCCTGAGCTACTCTCTCAAATTAAGAGATCACTGTAGTACTTAGGGATCGAATCCACAAGGACTATGAAATACCCAATAAATCTCAGTAAAAAGTATAGTGCTAAATAAAGTATAATGTAATGAAATTGCAGTGCGAGAAATTAAACAAAGTGTGAATCAATGGAGAAAAGCGTTAGGCATAGGGAAATCTCAGGAATCTTCAGAACTGTGAATTAATTAAAGCATCAGGATTATAATTAAGAACCGTTCTAGAACTCAAACACAATTGTAAAACCTACCAGCTTTCGCTGCGTAAACTATCTATCCCTGAATCTAGAATTCCAAATTCCTTTGCTAAATTCTAAGATCCAGACAAGCAGTAATGATCAGGTTCAATTTGTTCACAAAATCCCTAAATCAAATTCCTTTGCAGATAGGTATTTTGCTCACCTAAGATAGATCTAGTAATTAATTACACTTTCATGTCAATTAATAACCCTAAATCAGATTCTAGGTCGCGAATCTAGAATAAGCAATAAGTTCAATCCTAGTTGAAGAACTCTATCAATTAACCCTAATAAATCACTGGTTCAACAATTCCTTAGAAACCTTTGAAATCCCATAGCCTAACAAGGAAACTACTCAGACATGGTGAAAGAAACAATCATCATGATAAGAATAGAAATCATTCAATATAATAGATAATAAAAGTAAAGAACAAAGAGTATCAGAGAATAGAGAAAGATGATACAAGCTTGAGATAGAAAGAGAGTCTGCAGCTTGATGAACCCTAAAACCCTGATCTAAAATACAATAAATAGCTAAAAACTCGTACAGGGACTAATGCTGAAATATTGGAAACTTCTGGGCAAAATTGTAAATCTTCCAAAAACTCTGAAGTTGTCCGCCTGTGGTGTCGATCGACACTCATGGCTGGTGTCGATCGACACCAAGTCATATATCGCCTCAAAACGTGATTCTTCGATTCAACTTCTTGGTCTTTGCTCCAAAATCTCCCATATTCTTCACATTAGTCCTAAATGCATACCTGAAGATAAAAGACTCCAATAGACTCTAAAAACACCAAAAAGACTCAATTAAAGACTCTTATATCATGGTTAAAACCCATAAAAACCATGATATATCAGAATTCCATGCTGATGGAACTTCTAGCGATTGAGTCCATGGACGTAAGTTTACCGTGGTATGCTGACTTTGTAAACTACTTAGCTTGCGAAAAAGAACCACCAAACCTACAAGGGTATGCCAAGAAGAAATTCTTCAAGGACGTTCGTCGGTTCTACTGGGATGAACGCTACTTGTACACGTTTTGCAAGGACCAACTTTATAGAAAATGTGTCCCCGAAAAAGAAGTTGTAGAAATCTGGATGCATTGCCACGGTTCAGCTTATGGAGGGCATTTTGCTACGTTTAAGACTGTTACTAAAGTATTACAAGCGGGATTTTGGTGGCCTACGATGTTTAAGGACACTTACCAATTTATTTCTAAGTGTGACTCTTGCCAACGAAAGGGAAATATAAGCAAGCGAAGTGAAATGCCACAGAATCCGATATTCGAAGTGGAGATTTTTGATGTTTGGGGTATAGACTTCATTGGGCCATTCCCCTCATCTTATGGCAACAACTACATCTTGGTAGCAGTGGATTAAGTCTCGAAATGGGTTGAAGCAATAGAGAGTCCAACCAACGATGCTAGTGTAGTTTTGAAAATGTTCAAGAGCATTATCTTCTCGCGCTTTGGTATTCCAAGAGTAGTCATAAGCGATGGGGGATCTCATTTCATAAACAAGGTTTTTGAGAATATCCTAAGGAAGAATGGGGTAAAACACAAAGTGGCAACACCATATCACCCACAAACGAGTGGCCAAGTTGAAATCTCCAATCGGGAAATCAAAGCTATATTGGAAAAGACAGTTGGAACAACAAGGAAGGATTGGTCAAAGAAATTGGATGATACACTATGGGCTTACCGAACAGCTTTCAAAACGCCAATAGGTACAACACCGTTCAACCTCCTCTATGGAAAGTCATGTCATTTGCCGGTTTAACTTGAATACAAAGCCATGTGGCAATCAAGCTTCTTAACTTTGATATCAAAACGGCATCCGAGAAGCGGTTAGTGCAAATAAACGAGCTAGACGAATTCCGTCTTGAGGCGTATGAAAACTCGAAGATCTACAAGGATAGAACTAAAGAGATTCACGATAAGAAGATCATCTCGAGAGATTTCAAGGTTAACGACAAAGTGTTGTTGTTCAATTCCCGGCTGAAACTGTTTCCCGGGAAATTTAAATCGAGATGGTCGGGACCATTCAAAATCAAAGAAGTGAGACCTTATGGTGCGGTAGTCCTCTACAACAAGTCCGGGGGGGGGATTTCGCTGTGAACAGACAACGTCTTAAACCATACCTAGCCAATGAAATCATCGAAGAAGGAACATGGTTTCTCTTTTGGATCCGACAACCGCCTAAAGCGATACTACGTCAAGCTTAGCGACGTTAAACGAGCCATTGGGGACTCCCCCAAATCCATCCCTTGTATAATATGTTTATTTGTTTGTTTGAGTGTGATTTGATTTTTGTTTTTGTGTGTTTTAATTATCTAGGACGTTGGTGAGTAGTCAAAGCGATTTCCGATTGGGCAAACTAAGGGCAATTAATCCATCCAATCCACTCCAAGATTTCACATTTCACCTTTTGTACATATTTTGTTATTTTTATTTGCATTTTTATTCTCTCTTTGGATTCATCTCACACCGAGACGGTGTGATTTAAGTCCGGGGGAGAGGTCATTGTTATTTAACTTTATGTATTTTGTCTTATTTTCGTTCGTTTGAGTCTCACGCATTCACATATATTGCATAGAAAAACCATCTAAAAAAAAATTAAAAAAAAATGAAAAAACGAAAATCATATAGTTTTGCATCATTGAATTTTGTTATTTAGGATTGAGTCTAAAAGCATATAGGATTGCATAATGCATAGGAGACAATGATAGAAACCACTAAAAGTTTTGCTTGAACAAATTTTTGAAACTTGTACACTCTTACTTTGATCTCTCTACTCTTAACTCATTGTCTTCTAATTGCTTGTTTAATTTAAAATCAACCCCTTTGATATCGGACTTAAATGAATTTAATCTTCTCGCCTATGGGCTTGTGATACAGAACCATGGTTCAAAGAAAACACTCGGGTTATCTTATCCACTTTTGTCACTCTCTAATAACCCGAGTGGCCATCCTCATATTTAGAATGGTTCCCTACCTTTCACCTTACCCATTTTGTTTTTCACCACTCGTTGTTTGATTGAGTGAGGCCTTTTTCTTGATAATGCTATTGTGTGTAAAATCTTGTAAGTATCAGGAACGACAAAGGTTAGCTTTCATTTTTAGCTAGTCTAAGTTGTTCAAAGAAAAGGGCTAGCATTAGGATGAGGATCAATGGGAAAATGGTAGTTGGTTTGGGAATTATGATCAAGAAATAAAAAAAAATTGAGATCGAAAATGAGAGTCAAAGAACCCTTGGTTAAGCAAATTCTAGAAATTGAGATCAAGTCGGGATTGCTGAATCTCGTGAAACAAAACCAGTTTCATGGACTTCCTTCTGAAAATCCAGTTACTCATCTTGATAACTTCGAGGATGTGTGTGGAACAACCAGGATGAATGGAGTACCGGACGATGCTTTTAAGTGTCGTTTGTTCTTGTTTTCGCTAGCTGACAAAGCGAAACGTTGGTTCAAATCATTAGAAAGAGACTCCATCAGTTCATGGGATGATTACAAAGCTGCATTCTTGGGACAGTATTTTACTCAAGCAAGGACCACGCTTCTAAGGAACAAGATTTCGAGTTTTCAACAAGCTGGTACCGAGTCATTCCAAGAAGCTTGGGAGAGATTCAAGGACTACAAAAGAGAGTGTCCTCATCACGGGTTCACTCCTGAATCACTCATCAATACCTTCTATCGGGGAATTGACCAGAACTACAAGATGGCTTTGGATACAGCAAGCAATGGAGACTTCATGACAAAAACAGAACCGGAAGCTCTAATCTTGATTGAAAATCTTGCAGGTAGCAACAGCAACCATTGTGTTGATTATGACAGGACCTTGAGGAGCATTGGAGGAGGAGAATCAAAACAAATTTCTGAGCTGACTGCGAAGGTGGAACAACTTCTAAGACGTGAACAGAGAGCAGTCAACTATTGTGATGATTCTGGAGAAGGTCAGGGTTGCCAAGAGCAAGGATACCAAGAGCAATCTGGGGACTGTTTTGAGGATGTGCAAGCTGAGATAAACTATGTGAATGGTTATCAAAACCAAGGGTTCAACCAAAACTATAGGAATCATCCTAATCTCTCATACCGAAGCACCAATGTTGAGAACCCCCAAGACCAAAAATATCCAGCACAAGTGAGACCACAAGGGCAACAATATCAAGCAAAACCGTTTGTGCCAAACCAAGGAGGCTACAACAAACCTTTTGAAAACAGAGTTCAGAATCAAGGGGGCTACAACAAGCCTTTTGAAAACAGAGTTCAGAACCAAGGAGGTTTTCAACAAGGGGGATTTCAGCAAAGACCTCAGTTCAACAACTTTCAGAGAGGTTATCAAGCACCAGCTCAAGCTCCTGCGAGCTATGCCCCAGCTGGACCATCCGATGACAGTGATGTGAAAACAATACTTAAGCAACTGCTCGATGGCCAGAACAAGAACGCCTTTGACATCAACTCAAGAGTGGAAAACATGTACAGCGAATTCCAAGGTAAGTTTGAAAATCTTTCATCACATGTTAAAACTCTTGAAAATCAGGTAGCACAAACCGCTTCTACTTCCACGAGACCTATGGGAGTTCTTCCTGGAAAACCGCAACCGAACCCGAAAGACTACAACAATGGTAAGGAATTTGTCAATGCCATTACATTGAGGAGTGGGAAACAGGTAGAACCGATCTTGAAGAAAGGAAAAGAAGTTGAAGATCTCGATGACTCAGAGAAAGTCATTGAGAATGAGAATGATTTAGAGGTTCTCAATGCACCACAAGGTGAGGAAGTTGCAGATAAGAAAATCGCTGATATTGAGGAGGAAACTGAAGATCTCGTGCCTCCACCGTACATACCCAAGTTGCCATTTCCAGGCCGCTTAAGGAAGATTCAAAGAGAGAAGGAGTATGCTAAATTCGATGAAGTGATGAAACAACTTCAAATCAAACTCCCTTTTCTTGAGTTAGTTCAAAATATTCCTATCTACAGAAAATATCTCAAGGATATTTTGACTAACAGAAAAACTCTTGAAGAAGGAGCTGTCTTGATCACACACGAGTGCAGCGCCATTTTGCAAAACACAATACCAAAGAAGAAAGAAGATCCAGGTAGTTTTGTTTTCCCTTGTAAAATTGGTGACTCATTGTTTGCTAGATGTTTGTGTGATTTAGGTGCAAGTGTGAGCTTGATGCCGCTTTCAGTTGCAAAGCGGTTGGGAATCACAAACTTCAAGCCAACAAGTATCTCTCTAGTGCTTGCAGACCGTTCTGTGCGGTTGCCCATTGGAATTGCTGAGAACGTTTACGTGAGAGTTGGGACATTTCACATCCCCACTGACTTCATTGTTCTTAACCTGGATGAGGAGCCAAAAGACCCGCTTATTCTTGGTAGACCTTTCTTGCACACATCTGGTGCATTGATAGATGTCAAGAGAAGCTTGATCAAGCTACAAGTAGGAGACCTTTTCCAAGAATTCGACATGGAGAGAGTGATGTCTAAACCAACCATTGAAGGTCAAGCATTTTGGGTTGACATCATGGATGAGCTAGCTGATGAGCTCTTAGAGGAAATGAATATTCAAGATCCACTTCAAATCGCCTTGACAAAGGAAGAGGATCAACATGGATACATTGAGGAAGCAACAACGGATTTCGCTAGGATTCTAGACGAGCCGGTTGAACTGAGTAAAGTTGTTGCATTCGCCTTGCTAGACAAAGATGAAGTAGAAAAGGAGGAGAATGTACCTACCTCAGAAGTTTGTGGAGATTGGAGTGAACTAAAAGCTCCAAAGGTGGAACTCAAGCCGCTTCCCTCAGGACTCAGGTATGCGTTTCTTGGTCCTCATTCTACTTACCCCGTTATAATAAATGCTGAACTAAACAATGTAGAGAGTGCCTTACTGCTGTGTGAGCTGAGGAAGTACAGAAAAGCTATAGGCTATTCCCTTGACGACATGAAAGGTATATCTCCTAACCTTTGCATGCATAGGATTTACCTCGAAGATGAATCAATGATGTCTATAGAACATCAGAGACGGTTAAACCCGAACCTCAGAGATGTTGTTAAGACTGAGATCATCAAACTCCTAGATGCAGGAGTAATCTATCCAATCTCGGATAGTACTTGGGTAAGTCCTGTCCATGTGGTACCTAAAAAGGGTGGTGTCACTGTGATTAGAAATGATAGGAATGAATTGATTCCGACAAGAACTGTGACAGGGCACCGCATGTGCATTGATTATAGAAAGCTAAACTCTGCAACACGTAAAGATCATTTTCCACTTCCATTTATTGATCAAATGTTAGAGAGACTAGCAAACCACCAATATTACTGTTTTCTTGACGGGTACTCGGGATTCTTTCAGATTCCGATACATCCCGATGATCAAGAGAAAACAACTTTTACATGTCCTTATGGTACCTTCGCATATCGAAGAATGCCATTTGGATTGTGTAACGCACCAGCAACATTTCAGCGTTGTATGATGTCAATTTTTTCTGAAATGATTGAGGATTATATGGAAGTCTTTATGGATGACTTTTCTGTGCATGGCACCTCTTTTGCTGTTTGTTTATCTAATCTGTGCAGGGTACTCCAACGCTGCGAGGACAAACATTTGGTCCTGAATTGGGAAAAGTGTCACTACATGGTGCGAGATGGAATCGTTCTCGGTCATAGGATCTCAGAAAAGGGCATTGAAGTGGATAGAGCCAAAATCGATGTGATGATGAACATGCCACCTCCAAATTCTGTAAAGGGAATAAGGAGCTTTCTAGGACATGCTGGGTTCTACAGGAGGTTCATAAAGGATTTTTCAAAGATCGCAAGGCCATTAACTTAGCTATTGTGCAAGGATCAAAAGTTTGAGTTTGATGAAGACTGCCACAAGGCATTTATAAAGATCAAGGGATCTCTTGTGAGCGCTCCCATTGTGCAACCACCTGATTGGGAGCTACCCTTCGAGGTAATGTGTGATGCAAGTGACTATGCTGTAGGTGCAGTTTTAGGGCAAAGGAAAGATAAGAAGATGCACGCCATCTATTATGCCAGCCGCACTCTTGATGCCGCACAATGCAACTATGCAACAACCGAGAAAGAACTCCTAGCGATTGTCTTCGCTTTTGAGAAGTTTAGATCCTATCTCGTTGGGTCCAAAGTTGTAGTCCACACTGATCATGCAGCGTTGAGATACCTTTTCACGAAGAAAGACGCCAAGCCGAGGCTTTTAAGATGGATACTTCTACTCCAGGAGTTCGACTTGGAAATCAAAGATAAGAAGGGAATCGAAAACGGAGTCGCTGATAACTTATCTCGACTAAGAGTAGAAGAGAATGTCCCAATGAGAGATGCTTCTCCCGGAGAAGAGCTTGCGCTAATAGAAGACAACTATGTCTATGAGGTTGAACAGTCTAAAAACAGAAATGCGGTCGAGCTCATGACCATGCACACCATCGAGGGAAATTTACCATGGTACGCTGACTTTGCTAACTACTTATCTTGTGATGTTTCACCACCTGATTTTGTAGGATATGCCAAGAAAAAGTTTCTCAAAGATGTCCAACACTACTATTGGGATGAACCATTTCTTTACAAAAGGTGTAAAGACGGAATTTTCAGAAGATGCATTCCCGAAAGTGAGGTACATGGTATTCTCTATCATTGTCATGCTTCTGATTATGCAGGACACTTCGCTTCATTTAAAACAGCTACGAAGATCTTACAAGCTGGCTTTTGGTGGCCTACGATATTCCGTGATGCACACGAGTTTGTAGCAAAGTGCGACGCTTGCCAAAGGAAAGATAACATAAGCAAGCGGAATGAAATGCCGCAAAATTTCATTCTCGAGGTTGAGGTGTTCGATGTATGGGGCATCGACTTCATGGGACCTTTCCCAGCATCCTATGGAAACGAGTACATCTTAGTCGCAGTCGACTATGTCTCTAAATGGGTGGAAGCACTTGCCAGCCCAACAAATGACGGGAAAGTTGTTTTGAAGATGTTTAAATCCATTATCTTTCCTCGCTTTGGAGTCCCACGGGTAGTGATCAGTGACGGTGGAAAGCATTTCATCAATAAGATCTTTGCGAGTCTGTTGGCAAAGCATGGAGTCAAACACAAAGTGGCAGCACCATATCACCCTCAGACCAGTGGCCAAGTCGAAATCTCGAACAAGGAGATCAAAGGAATCTTGGAGAAAACAGTTGGAAAATTGAGAAAGGATTGGGCGGCAAAGCTTGATAATGCTCTTTGGGCATACAGAACCGCCTTCAAAACTCCCATTGGAACCACACCATTTAACCTCGTCTACGGTAAGTCCTGTCACCTACCTGTCGAACTAGAGTACAAGGCGCTGTGGGCAACGAAGCTGATGAACTTCGACATAAAGACCGCTTCAGAGAAACGTCTAATTCAGTTAAACGAGTTAGACGAACTCAGGTTAAATGCTTACGAAAGCTCAAGGATCTACAAAGAGCGAACTAAAGCTCTTCATGACAAAAGGATAATCCTCAAGAAGCTTTCAGAGAACGATAAGGTACTTCTCTACAACTCTCGCCTTAAACTTTTTCCAGGAAAACTAAAGTCGAGATGTACCGGGCCATACACCATCAAGGAAGTAAAACCGCATGGTGCAGTGGTTCTCTGGGACAAAAAGGGAGAACCATTTACTGTAAATGGTCAGAGAGTCAAGCCGTACCTTGCAGATTCCACAATGAACGAAAAAACAAAGATCCTTCTCGAGGATCCTCCAAACCAAGTCTAGAACTCCATGACGGTCAAGCTAATGACCTTAAATAAGCGCTTTGTGGGAGGCAACCCACCAGGTATCTTGTAAATATTTCTAAGTTTTTCATTTCCTATATTGATTTTAAGTTTTGTACATATTGCTTCAATCCACTCTCTGTGAGTGAAGGGATCGATCGATCCCCTATGGTTTCGATCGATCCAGAGATTAAAACGTTTGAATTTTGATAGTACAGAACGGGATCGATCGATCCAGATGTTGGATCGATCGATCCAAGCAAAAATGCAAAATTCACCAAGTTCCCGGAGGTGTCAGATCGGTCGATCCGGCCATCCGATCGACCGATCCACGACCAGCGCGACCAAACAACACGGATCGATCGATCCCGATGTTGGATCGATCGATCCCAGGTAAACCAAAAACGAAAATCACTTGAATTAAACCGGAAAACATAAAAAAAAAAAATCAATCATAAAACCCAAAGGATCGATCGATTTGCAAGAGAAATCGACCAAAACATCTCCTTTGGCGATTTTGAAGAACACAAAGAACACAAAATTCTTTCAATCATAACTTTGTCAAATCTCAACGGTTTTTAGTGATTTTTGGTGCTAATCCAATCAATTTTTCCTTCTCTTTCTGATTCTGGAAACCATTTTAAATCTCTGCAAAGGTATGGCTTCGAAATTTCAAATTCCCAATTCGAAAATTTTAGGGTTCTAAATGTGATTTTGCTCCAATTCATTATTGTTTGAGTTTTAGGATGTTCAACCATGGAAAAATGCTAGATTCTTGTCTAGGATGATATGGGAAACTCAATTTGCATTAGAAATGGCTAGATTGGAGTGAAATTTTTGATTGAATATTTCACTATTCATCAAATCCGAAAATGAACCAAAATGAATGTTAATGCATAAAAGTCATGATTATTTTGCTTTGATTAGCTTTAATAATTTGATTATGTTGTTACTTGGTTCATTATTCTAAATGAAATATTTCGATATTGGATTGTTATATCATGAAAAAGCCATATTGTTGTACGATATATAAAAAATTTGACTTACAGAATTGTTTTTGAATTCATACAGGATATGGATCAAGCCGGGAGCTCCCGCAATGCAGGAAAAAGACGCAGGACGACCCGTAACCAGAACCCTCTACTTAGACCAGTCACGGGAAAATGGGATGCTCACGACACAAAATTCTTGGCAGATATGAGATCAGTCAAGCTTATGCCCACTCGAATGGGATGTGACATTACATTGGCGGACATTGGTTTACATGATGATGCGGCGACCCTCTTTCAGAATATGGGGTTTGGAATGCTTTGGAAGATCAACGAGCCGTTATATCCAAAGTTGGTGAGGGAGTTTCTTGCTACTTGTCGGCTCACCTACAAAAACCCGGACGCACCGATAGCGAGCGAGGGGACTTTCACTTTCTCCCTCAACAAGAAGCACTACAAATACAGCCTTCAGAAAATTTGTGATATCTACGGATTCGAGAAAGCAGAAGATGTCTCGATCCCAAAGCTCGATAAACACCTTGCAAATGAATTCTGGGGTCTGATCGCTCACGGTGAGTATGTTTCGCGCAAAGCCAAGATTGCAGCGATAAGGAATCCTGTTTTGAGAATTGCTGTGAAGATCATCAGCAACACCTTCTTCTTCAAGAAGGAATCAGGGGCGGTCAGAGATGATGAGTTGTGGATGCTATTTATGGGCGTCAAGCATCTCCTACCAGAGTACGCGGAGAGTCCTGGACCTACCGTCAATTATGCCGCTGTGTTGTGCGATATGCTTCAGAGGATCAAGGGAAAGCCTCCAAAGGAATGTTGTGTGGGCAACATCCTCACCCCAATCTTCCAACATACGAAGATTGATCTCAGGAGGGAAGAGGTTGAGGAAAGATATGGGAGGATCGACAATAGACATCTAGTCAACTGCCATGTACTCAACAAGAGCGATGTCTATATGTATTGGGATCGCAACGGGACAACCTGTTTCTGCAGACTTCCTAATGAAGGTATCACTTCACTCCTATCTAAGGAAAGTTTGGAGTTTTTACTAGGTCCGGAGCACTTGATACCAGATCCTTCTGGCACCACGCGGACACTCTCTCGTCGCCATCGTACATCAACACAAGCAGCACCACAGCCGAACGATAGCGATGAAGAGATGGAAGAGGCTGAGGTTGACATCGAAGAAGAAGCAGACGAGCCTCAGCCGCAGCAGCTCCTGCCTCACGGCCCAAACAGGTACCGCCTACCCCCAAGCCCTCCTGCAGATGACACGGCACAGCAGCTTCAGTGGATCATCGACTCGCAGAAAAAGAACAACTCCATGATGAGGAAAATATGGAGGGCGATCCAGAAGATCAAACCTTGTTCTTGTGCTTCAGGTTCACCGACACAAGATGAGGAAAGCGCTGAGGCTGAAAATGAGGAAAATGAGGAAGGTGAAGATGAGGATAATGAGGAAGGTGAAGACGAGGAAGATGAGG
This sequence comes from Barbarea vulgaris, assembly GCA_963667165.1. Classification (NCBI taxonomy): domain Eukaryota; kingdom Viridiplantae; phylum Streptophyta; class Magnoliopsida; order Brassicales; family Brassicaceae; genus Barbarea; species Barbarea vulgaris. The sequence goes on along the minus strand of OY763893.1, from coordinate 16,686,898 downwards.
AAGATGAGGAATGTGAAGATGAAGAAGTCGAGCAAGCCGAGGATGCTGATGACTCTGAGGGCACAGAGTCCAACTCTATCACCAACGCACGTGAGAAGAGGACCAAGGCAGCTCAAGACCGGGCTGAACCTAATCATTCACCAGTGGAGCATTCCTCAGCACAGTATAGTGATATCCGCTTACCAAGAAGCAGGAGGAACATAGGCAGGAGAGAGAGCTCCAGCGATAGCTCTACCCGCGACCACTGAGCTTGTGGTTATTTCTATCCCTTGTTCTATATCATTTCGCTTTTAAGACATTTGGTTTTGTTTCTTTATGTATGGCATTCTTCTGTTTATTTTGTTATTACACCGAGACGGTGAAAAGCAAGTTCGGGGGAGGATGCCATTATTTACTAATGACGTTTGTGTTTGTTTCTTTTATTTTGGTGTGTTTTATTTTGATTAAAACTTTGTTGGAATTTAAAATGTTTTATTGAGTCAAAACAGTTATGAGAATTTGTTATCTTTTGGAATTGCAACATGTTTAAGATCATTTTGTTTTAAAACTGCTTAGCCTTGTTTGAGGATGACTTGGAAGCGCAGAAAAATCCATAACTTGATCATTTTGTGAAAATCCCTATCATTTGAGCTTAATCATATATATATGAACTTAATATGGACTTAATATATCTCACTTAGGGGATTGATAATCATGTAATGGAATTACATTTGGAGTTTTCTTTACATTGTTTATATCAACCTTTGTTAACTCCAAATGGCTAGACTTATTTTTAGTCTAGTACCACACCCCTTACCATTTCCATCTTTCAAACCACATGCATCTGTTTATAGCCATTGTCATGTGCATTCATGTGCAAAAACTATGGAGTATACGGACCGACATAGCTTTCCTTTCGCTAGGATTGTGGTAGTAGTTCGTTTGCATACCGTCATTGGACGAGATTGGGCTATTGTGGATTAGTATATGTATTTATGAGTATGACGAGCATTCATTGTCAAGATTTCTTTTGATGCAGCTTTTGTAGGACTCCTCATTCCCGCTCCCCCGTCTAAAAAAAAAAAAAAAAAAAAAAAAAAAAAAAAAAAACAAACGAGATGGGAAAGGAGTGAAAAGAGAAAGGAGTGAATCCTAATAGGCTGAATCTCAGCCTTTGACGATATTTCATCACTCAATCATTGTACAAAGCCTACAATGGCTCCCTGTTGCGGCTCTAGACCATCGCCACGCAATTGTCAGAGATCCAACTCCATTGTGTACACTGCAATAGTTCTATTCACTCTCCTTTTTATTTTGAGATGTTATAACTTCGTTAATTGGACTATCAGCTTATAAATGGCCAAATCCTTGTCAATCAAAGCATTGCTTCTTCATATTCATATCCTTAGGTGTTTGTTTAGCCTTAATATGTGTCTTCATGATACAAGTCCCAACTTCACCCTCAGAAACTTCTATGAGATTCAAAGAAGTACCTGAAGTGTGGGATAAGGTATAATGCTTGTTTCTTACCTTCGCTTTCTACTCCACCTAGGTAGCATGCTTTATCATGTCACTAAGAGTCCTAATAGGATGAATCTCAGCCTTTGATGATATTTCATCACCCAATCAATGTACAAAGCCTACAATGGCTCCCTGTTGTGGCTCTAGACCATCGGCAAGCAATTGTCAGAGATCCAACTCCATTGTGTACAATTCAACAGTTCTATTCATTCTCCTTTTTATTTTGAATGGTTATAACCCCCTTTTTGGGACTATCAGCTAGTAAATGGACAAACCCTTGTCACTCAAAGCATTTCTTCTTCATATTCACATCCTTAGGTGTTGGTTTAACCTTAATATGTGTCTTCATGATACAACTCCCAACTTCACCCTCCGAAACTCCAATGAGATTCAAAGAAGAACCAAAAGTGTGGGATAATTTATAGTGCTTGTTTCTTACCTTGGCTTTCTTCTCCACCTAGGTAGCATGTTTTATCACGTCTTCAAGAGTCTTAATAGGCTGAATCTCAGCCTTTGACGATATTTCATCACTCAATTATTGTACAAAGCCTACAATGGTTCCCTGTTGCGGCTCTAGACCATCGGCAAGCAATTGTCAGAGATCCAACTCCATTGTGTACAATTCAACAGTTCTATTCATTCTCCTTTTTATTTTGCATGGTTATAACCCCATTTTTGGGACAATCAGCTAGTAAATGGACAAACCCTTGTCACTCAAAGCATTTCGTCTTCATATTCACATCCTTAGGTGTTGGTTTAACCTTAATATGTGTCTTCATGATACAACTTGATGTATTGTACTTTTGATTGCTTTTTGATTTGTTTTTAGTATTTGTTTCGTATCTTTTGTTAGTTTTCGAGTCTTTTCTATTTTGTTTTGAGTCTTTTACAGGTTCTATGGAGTTAAGCCGGAATGAGATGATTTCGGGATTGTTCGGGCTAAGATGAAGCCTAGAAGCTACGGAAAAGACATGGATCGATCGATCCCACCCATGGATCGATCGATCCAGACGACTCCAAGAACACGGCCACGGATCGGTCGATCTGGCCGACCAATCGACCGATCCATGACCCACGGACAATTGTCCGGACACGAGGGATCGACCGATCCGGCCAACCGATCGGTCGATCCAGCCTGATGACGACATGAAGAGATTTTGTCCGGACACAACGGATCGATCGATCCCAAGGGCAGATCGATCGATCGCCTGCCAGCCGTCATGAAGAACAACATTGGGATCGATCGATCCGACGTGTGGATCGATCGATCCCCTTGGCCGCCTACACCATTTTACACCTATGTCTATAAATATCCCACCTAAACCTACAAAAACATATCAGATTTTAGTTCTACGCCAAAAACACTATTCTAAACACTTTTCTTGGATTTCTAAGCTCCTCCTTCCTATCAAACATTTGGAGAAGTTTTGTTGTATCATTTGTTGTTTATTTCAATCCTATTATGCTTTGTATGGTTTACTTTGTTGTTTTTGTGATTATGTGTGAGTAATTCTATAGTTAGGTTTTAGAGTTCTTGAAGGGAATTGATGGCTTGATGAATTGATAGAGATTTGGGGTTTCTAATCCATAGGTTCTTTGGTTCATGTGTTCTTAATGCTAGATTAAGAGTAGCTACCTTAGTCTTGATCATAGGTTGTTCTATAAGCACTAATCATGTTATAGAGAACTTGAACCTTATGAATTGAGCTTTGTATCTCTAGCCTGCGAGAGTTGATGCTAGATCATCATTGTGAACTTAGTGAACTTGTGTGTTAATGCTAAGTTGGTTAGGAGAAATCAAACGAGAGTTTAGTTTTCGAGTAGCCAAGTTTAGGGGTTAAGGCCACGAGAGTGGGTTAATCCACCTTGCGTTCATGTTCTAGAACGGTGCTGAGAGTGTTAAATCCCCTACTCAGAAATATTTGTTAAGCCATCGACAACCTGAAATGCTCTAAGGCCTAATGCCTTTTAATCATATAAATCAATCGTTCGTTTTATGTTTATTGCATTTTGTTAACAAGTTTGGAAGAAACAATCAAACCCATCCTGCTATAGCTAATTACAAGTCTCGTAAATCATTAGTGTACCATTGGTTCTTGTGGTTCGACCTCGTTATATACTACCTTGCGGTTAAGTGTATCGAGTAAATACTCGAGCAATCATCACCCTCAGAAACTCCTATGAGATTCAAAGAAGTACCTGAAGTGTGGGATAAGGTATAATGCTTGTTTCTTACTTTGGCTTTCTTCTCCACCTAGGTAGCATGCATTACCACGTCACTAAGAGTCCTAATAGGCTGAATCTCAGCCTTTGACGATATTTCATCACTCAATCATTGTACAAAGCCTACAATGGCTCCCTGTTGCGGCTCTAGAGCATCGCCAAGCAATTGTGAGAGATCCAACTCCATTGTGTACACTTCAACAATTCTATTCACTCTCATTTTTATGTTGAATGGTTATAACTTCGTTAATTGGACTATCAGCTTGTAAATGGTCAAATCCTTGTCCATCAAAGCATTGCTTCTTCATATTCACATCCTTAGGTGTTGGTTTAGCCTTAATATGTGTCTTCATGATACAACTCCCAACTTCACCTTTAGAAACTTCTATGAGATTCAAAGAAAAACCTGAAGTGTAGGATAAGGTATAATGCTTGTTTCTTATCTTGGCTTTCTTCTCCACCTAGGTAGCATGCTTTATCACGTCTTCAAGAGTCCTAATAGGCTGAAGCTCAGCCTTTGATGATATTTCATCACTCAATCATGGTACAAAGCCTAAAATGGCTCCCTGTTGCAGCCCTAGACCATCCTCAAGCAATTGTGAGAGATCCAACTCCATTGTGTACACTTCAACAGTTCTATTCACTCTCCTATGTATTTTATATGGTTATAACCCCATTTTTGGGACTATCACCTTGTAAGTGGTCAAATCATTGTCAATCAAGGCATAAAGAATTGCTTATTCATATTCACATCCTTAGGTGTTGGTTTAGCCTTAATATTTGTCTTCATGATACAAGTCCCAACTTCACACTCAGAAACTCCTATGAGATTCTAAGAAGTACCTGAAGTGTGGAATAAGGTATAATGCTTGTTTCTTACCTTTGCTTTCTTCTCCACCTAGGTAGCATGCTTTATCATGTCACTAAGAGTCCTAATAGGCTGAATCTCAGCCTTTGATGATATTTCCTCACATAATCATTGTACAAAGCCTACAATGGCTCCCTGTTGCGGCTCTAGACCATCGCCAAGCAATTGTGAGAGATCCAACTCCATTGTGTACATTTCAACAGTTCTATTTACTCTCCTTTGTATTTTATATGGTTATAACCCCATTTTTGGGACTACAAGCTTGTAAATGGCCAAATCCTTGTCAATCAAAGCATTGCTTCTTCATATTCACATCCCTACGTGTTGGTTTAGCCTTAATATGTGTCTTCATTTTATAAGTCCCAACTTCACCCTCGGAAACTCCTATGAGATTCAAAGAAGTACCTGGAGTGTGGGATAAGGTATAATGCTTGTTTCTTCCCTTGGCTTTATTCTCCACCTGGGTAGCGTGCTTTATCACGTCTTCAAGAGTCTTAATAGGTCGAATCTCAGCCTTTGACGATATTTGATCACTCAATCATTGTACAAAGCCTACAATGGCTCCCTATAGCGACTCTAGACCATCGCCAAGCAATTGTGAGAGATCCAACTCCATTGTGTACACTTCAATAGTTCTATTCACTCTCCTTTTTATTTTGAATCGTTATAACTTCGTTAATTGGACTATCAGCTTGTAAATGACCAAATCCTTGTCTATCAAAGCATTGCTTCTTTATATTCTCATCCTAAGGTGTTGGTTTAACCTTAATATGTGTCTTCATGATACAACTCCCAACTTTACCCTCGGAAACTCCTATGAGATACAAAAAAGTACCTGAAGTGTGGGATAAGGTATAATGCTTGTTTCTTACCTTGGCTTTCTTCTCCACCTAGGTAGCATGCTTTATCAAGCAACTAAGCGTCCTAATAGGCTGAATCTCAACCTTTGACGATATTTCATCACTCAATCATTGTACAAAGCCTACAATGGTTCCCTGTTGCGACTCTAGACCATCGCCAAGCAATTGTCAGAGATCCAACTCCATTGTGTGCACTTCAACAGTTCTATTCACTCTCCTTTGTATTTTGAATGGCTATAACCCCATTTTTGGGACTATCAGCTTGTAAGTGACCAAATCCTTGTCAATCAAAGCATTGCTTCTTCATATTCACATCCTTAGGTGTTGGTTTAGCCTTAATATGTGTCTTCATGATACAAGTCCCAACTTCACCCTTAGAAACTCTTATGAGATTCAAAGAAGTACCTGAAGTGTGGGATAGGGTATAATGCTTGTTTCTTACTTTGGCTTTCTTCTCCACCTAGGTAGCATGCTTTATCACGTCACTAAGAGTCCTAATAGGCGGAATCTCAGCCTTTGACGATATTTCATCACTCAGTCATTGTACAAAGCTTACAATGGCTCCCTGTTGCGGCTCTAGACCATCGCCAAGCGATTGTGAGAGATCCAACTCCATTGTGTACACTTCAACATTTCTATTCACTCTCCTTTTTATTTTGAATGGTTATAACTTCGTTAATTGGACTATCAGCTTGTAAATGGCCTTATTCTTGTCTATCAAAGCATTACCTCTTCATATTCTCATCCTTAGGTGTTGGTTTAACCTTAATATGTGTCTTCATGATACAACTCCCAACTTCACCCTCCCAAACTCCTATGAGATTCAAAGAAATACCTGAAGTGTAGGATAAGGTATAATGCTTGTTTCTTACCTTGGCTTTCTTCTCCACCTAGGTAGCATGCTTTATCACGTCTTCAAGAGTCCTAATAGGCTGAATCTCAGCCTTTTATGATATTTCATCACTCAATCATGGTACAAAGCCTACAATGGCTCCCTGTTACAGCGCTAGACCATCCCCAAGCAATTGTGAGAGATCCAACTCCATTGTGTACACTTTAATAGTTCTATTCACTCTCCTTTGTATTTTATATGGTTATAACCCCATTTTTAGGACTATCAGCTTGTACGTGGTCAAATCCTTGTCAATCAAGGCATAAAGCATTGCTTCTTCATATTCACATCCTTAGGTGTTGGTTTAGCCTTAATATGTGTCTTCATAATACAAGTCCCAACATCACCCTCAGAAACTCCTATGAGATTCAAAGAAGTACCTGAAGTGTGGGATAAGGTATAATTCTTGTTTCTTACCTTGGCTTTCTTCTCCACCTAGGTAGCATGCTTTATCACGTCTTCAAGAGTCCTAATAGGCTGAACCTCAGCCTTTTATGATATTTCATCACTCAATCATGGTACAAAGCCTACAATGGCTCCCTGTTACAGCGCTAGACCATCCCCAAGCAATTGTGAGAGATCCAACTCCATTGTGTACACTTTAATAGTTCTATTCACTCTCCTTTGTATTTTATATGGTTATAACCCCATTTTTAGGACTATCAGCTTGTACGTGGTCAAATCCTTGTCAATCAAGGCATAAAGCATTGCTTCTTCATATTCACATCCTTAGGTGTTGGTTTAGCCTTAATATGTGTCTTCATAATACAAGTCCCAACATCACCCTCAGAAACTCCTATGAGATTCAAAGAAGTACCTGAAGTGTGGGATAAGGTATAATTCTTGTTTCTTACCTTGGCTTTCTTCTCCACCTAGGTAGCATCCTTTATCACGCAACTAAGCGTCCTAATAGGCTGAATCTCAACCTTTGACGATATTTCATCACTCAATCATTGTACAAAGCCTACAATGGTTCCCTGTTGCAACTTTAGACCATCGCCAAGCAATTGTCAGAGATCCAACTCCATTGTGTGCACTTCAACAGTTCTATTCACTCTCCTTTGTATTTTGAATGGCTATAACCCCATTTTTTGGGACTATCAGCTTGTAAGTGGCCAAATCCTTGTCAATCAAAGCATTGCTTCTTCATATTCACATCCTTTGGTGTTGGTTTAGCCTTAATATGTGTCTTCATGATACAAGTCCCAACTTCACCCTCAGAAACTCCTATTAGATTCAACGAAGTACCTGAAGTGTGGGATAAGGTATAATGCTTGTTTCTTACTTTGGCTTTCTTCTCCACCTAGGTAGCATGCATTACCACGTCACTAAGAGTCATAATAGGCTGAATCTCAGCCTTTGACGATATTTCATCACTCAATCATTGTACAAAGCCTACAATGGCTCCCTGTTGCGGCTCTAGAGCATCGCCAAGCAATTGTGAGAGATCCAACTCCATTGTGTACACTTCAACAATTCTATTCACTCTCCTTTTTATGTTGAATGGTTATAACTTCGTTAATTGGACTATCAGCTTGTAAATGGTCAAATCCTTGTCTATCAAAGCATTGCTTCTTCATATTTACATCCTTAGGTGTTGGTTTAGGCTTAATATGTGTCTTCATGATACAACTCCCAACTTCACCCTAAGAAACTCCTATGAGATTCAAAGAAAAACCTGAAGTGTAGGATAAGGGATAATGCTTGTTTATTACCTTGGCTTTCTTCTCCACCTAGGTAGCATGCTTTATCACGTCTTCAAGAGTCCTAATAGGCTGAATCTCAGCCTTTGATGATATTTTATCACTCAATCATGGTACAAAGCCTAAAATGGCTCCCTGTTGCAGCTCTAGACCATCCTCAAGCGATTGTGAGAGATCCAACTCCATTGTGTACACTTCAACAGTTCTATTCACTCTCCTTTGTATTTTATATGGTTATAACCCCATTTTTGGGACTATCACCTTGTAAGTGGTCAAATCCTTGTCAATCAAGGCATAAAGCATTGCTTCTTCATATTCACATCCTTAGGTGTTGGTTTAGCCTTAATATGTGTCTTCATGATACAAGTCCCAACTTCACACTCAGAAACTCCTATGAGATTCAAAGAAGTACCTGAAGTGTGGAATAAGGTATAATGCTTGTTTCTTACCTTTGCTTTCTTCTCCACCTAGGTAGCATGCTTTATCATGTCACTAAGAGTCCTAATAGGCTGAATCTCAGCCTTTGATGATATTTCCTCACTCAATCATTGTACAAAGCCTACAATGGCTCCCTGTTGCGGCTCTAGACCATCGCCAAGCAATTGTGAGAGATCCAACTCAATTGTGTACATTTCAACAGTTCTATTCACTCTCCTTTGTATTTATATGGTTATAACCCCATTTTTGGGACTATTAGCTTGTAAATGCCCAAATCCTTGTCAATCAAAGCATTGCTTCTTCATATTCACATCCCTACGTGTTGGTTTAGCCTTAATATGTGTCTTCATTTTATAAGTCCCAACTTTACCCTCGGAAACTCCTATGAGATTTAAAGAAGTACCTGGAGTGTGGGATAAGGTATAATGCTTGTTTCTTCCCTTGGCTTTCTTCTCCACCTGGGTAGCGTGCTTTATCACGTCTTCAAGAGTCTTAATAGGTCGAATCTCAGCCTTTGACGATATTTGATCACTTATTCATTGTACAAAGCCTATAATGGCTCCCTATAGCAACTCTAGACCATCGCCAAGCAATTGTGAGAGATCCAACTCCATTGTGTACACTTCAATAGCTCTATTCACTCTCCTTTTTATTTTGAATCGTTATAACTTCGTTAATTGGACTATCAGCTTGTAAATGACCAAATCCTTGTCTATCAAAGCATTGCTTCTTCATATTCTCACCCTAAGGTGTTGGTTTAGCCTTAATATGTGTCTTCATAATACAAGTCCCAACATCACCCTCAGAAACTCCTATGAGATTCAAAGAAGTACCTGAAGTGTGGGATAAGGTATAATTCTTGTTTCTTACCTTGGCTTTCTTCTCCACCTAGGTAGCATCCTTTATCACGCAACTAAGCGTCCTAATAGGCTGAATCTCAACCTTTGACGATATTTCATCACTCAATCATTGTACAAAGCCTACAATGGTTCCCTGTTGCAACTTTAGACCATCGCCAAGCAATTGTCAGAGATCCAACTCCATTGTGTGCACTTCAACAGTTCTATTCACTCTCCTTTGTATTTTGAATGGCTATAACCCCATTTTTTGGGACTATCAGCTTGTAAGTGGCCAAATCCTTGTCAATCAAAGCATTGCTTCTTCATATTCACATCCTTTGGTGTTGGTTTAGCCTTAATATGTGTCTTCATGATACAAGTCCCAACTTCACCCTCAGAAACTCCTATTAGATTCAACGAAGTACCTGAAGTGTGGGATAAGGTATAATGCTTGTTTCTTACTTTGGCTTTCTTCTCCACCTAGGTAGCATGCATTACCACGTCACTAAGAGTCCTAATAGGCTGAATCTCAGCCTTTGACGATATTTCATCACTCAATCATTGTACAAAGCCTACAATGGCTCCCTGTTGCGGCTCTAGAGCATCGCCAAGCAATTGTGAGAGATCCAACTCCATTGTGTACACTTCAACAATTCTATTCACTCTCATTTTTATGTTGAATGGTTATAACTTCGTTAATTGGACTATCAGCTTGTAAATGGTCAAATCCTTGTCCATCAAAGCATTGCTTCTTCATATTCACATCCTTAGGTGTTGGTTTAGCCTTAATATGTGTCTTCATGATACAACTCCCAACTTCACCTTTAGAAACTTCTATGAGATTCAAAGAAAAACCTGAAGTGTAGGATAAGGTATAATGCTTGTTTCTTATCTTGGCTTTCTTCTCCACCTAGGTAGCATGCTTTATCACGTCTTCAAGAGTCCTAATAGGCTGAAGCTCAGCCTTTGATGATATTTCATCACTCAATCATGGTACAAAGCCTAAAATGGCTCCCTGTTGCAGCCCTAGACCATCCTCAAGCAATTGTGAGAGATCCAACTCCATTGTGTACACTTCAACAGTTCTATTCACTCTCCTATGTATTTTATATGGTTATAACCCCATTTTTGGGACTATCACCTTGTAAGTGGTCAAATCCTTGTCAATCAAGGCATAAAGCATTGCTTATTCATATTCACATCCTTAGGTGTTGGTTTAGCCTTAATATTTGTCTTCATGATACAAGTCCCAACTTCACACTCAGAAAATCCTATGAGATTCTAAGAAGTACCTGAAGTGTGGAATAAGGTATAATGCTTGTTTCTTACCTTTGCTTTCTTCTCCACCTAGGTAGCATGCTTTATCATGTCACTAAGAGTCCTAATAGGCTGAATCTCAGCCTTTGATGATATTTCCTCACATAATCATTGTACAAAGCCTACAATGGCTCCCTGTTGCGGCTCTAGACCATCGCCAAGCAATTGTGAGAGATCCAACTCCATTGTGTACATTTCAACAGTTCTATTTACTCTCCTTTGTATTTTATATGGTTATAACCCCATTTTTGGGACTACAAGCTTGTAAATGGCCAAATCCTTGTCAATCAAAGCATTGCTTCTTCATATTCACATCCCTACGTGTTGGTTTAGCCTTAATATGTGTCTTCATTTTATAAGTCCCAACTTCACCCTCGGAAACTCCTATGAGATTCAAAGAAGTACCTGGAGTGTGGGATAAGGTATAATGCTTGTTTCTTCCCTTGGCTTTATTCTCCACCTGGGTAGCGTGCTTTATCACGTCTTCAAGAGTCTTAATAGGTCGAATCTCAGCCTTTGACGATATTTGATCACTCAATCATTGTACAAAGCCTACAATGGCTCCCTATAGCGACTCTAGACCATCGCCAAGCAATTGTGAGAGATCCAACTCCATTGTGTACACTTCAATAGTTCTATTCACTCTCCTTTTTATTTTGAATCGTTATAACTTCGTTAATTGGACTATCAGCTTGTAAATGACCAAATCCTTGTCTATCAAAGCATTGCTTCTTTATATTCTCATCCTAAGGTGTTGGTTTAACCTTAATATGTGTCTTCATGATACAACTCCCAACTTTACCCTCGGAAACTCCTATGAGATACAAAAAAGTACCTGAAGTGTGGGATAAGGTATAATGCTTGTTTCTTACCTTGGCTTTCTTCTCCACCTAGGTAGCATGCTTTATCAAGCAACTAAGCGTCCTAATAGGCTGAATCTCAACCTTTGACGATATTTCATCACTCAATCATTGTACAAAGCCTACAATGGTTCCCTGTTGCGACTCTAGACCATCGCCAAGCAATTGTCAGAGATCCAACTCCATTGTGTGCACTTCAACAGTTCTATTCACTCTCCTTTGTATTTTGAATGGCTATAACCCCATTTTTGGGACTATCAGCTTGTAAGTGACCAAATCCTTGTCAATCAAAGCATTGCTTCTTCATATTCACATCCTTAGGTGTTGGTTTAGCCTTAATATGTGTCTTCATGATACAAGTCCCAACTTCACCCTCAGAAACTCTTATGAGATTCAAAGAAGTACCTGAAGTGTGGGATAGGGTATAATGCTTGTTTCTTACTTTGGCTTTCTTCTCCACCTAGGTAGCATGCTTTATCACGTCACTAAGAGTCCTAATAGGCGGAATCTCAGCCTTTGACGATATTTCATCACTCAGTCATTGTACAAAGCTTACAATGGCTCCCTGTTGCGGCTCTAGACCATCGCCAAGCGATTGTGAGAGATCCAACTCCATTGTGTACACTTCAACATTTCTATTCACTCTCCTTTTTATTTTGAATGGTTATAACTTCGTTAATTGGACTATCAGCTTGTAAATGGCCTTATTCTTGTCTATCAAAGCATTACCTCTTCATATTCTCATCCTTAGGTGTTGGTTTAACCTTAATATGTGTCTTCATGATACAACTCCCAACTTCACCCTCCCAAACTCCTATGAGATTCAAAGAAATACCTGAAGTGTAGGATAAGGTATAATGCTTGTTTCTTACCTTGGCTTTCTTCTCCACCTAGGTAGCATGCTTTATCACGTCTTCAAGAGTCCTAATAGGCTGAATCTCAGCCTTTTATGATATTTCATCACTCAATCATGGTACAAAGCCTACAATGGCTCCCTGTTACAGCGCTAGACCATCCCCAAGCAATTGTGAGAGATCCAACTCCATTGTGTACACTTTAATAGTTCTATTCACTCTCCTTTGTATTTTATATGGTTATAACCCCATTTTTAGGACTATCAGCTTGTACGTGGTCAAATCCTTGTCAATCAAGGCATAAAGCATTGCTTCTTCATATTCACATCCTTAGGTGTTGGTTTAGCCTTAATATGTGTCTTCATAATACAAGTCCCAACATCACCCTCAGAAACTCCTATGAGATTCAAAGAAGTACCTGAAGTGTGGGATAAGGTATAATTCTTGTTTCTTACCTTGGCTTTCTTCTCCACCTAGGTAGCATGCTTTATCACGTCTTCAAGAGTCCTAATAGGCTGAACCTCAGCCTTTTATGATATTTCATCACTCAATCATGGTACAAAGCCTACAATGGCTCCCTGTTACAGCGCTAGACCATCCCCAAGCAATTGTGAGAGATCCAACTCCATTGTGTACACTTTAATAGTTCTATTCACTCTCCTTTGTATTTTATATGGTTATAACCCCATTTTTAGGACTATCAGCTTGTACGTGGTCAAATCCTTGTCAATCAAGGCATAAAGCATTGCTTCTTCATATTCACATCCTTAGGTGTTGGTTTAGCCTTAATATGTGTCTTCATAATACAAGTCCCAACATCACCCTCAGAAACTCCTATGAGATTCAAAGAAGTACCTGAAGTGTGGGATAAGGTATAATTCTTGTTTCTTACCTTGGCTTTCTTCTCCACCTAGGTAGCATCCTTTATCACGCAACTAAGCGTCCTAATAGGCTGAATCTCAACCTTTGACGATATTTCATCACTCAATCATTGTACAAAGCCTACAATGGTTCCCTGTTGCAACTTTAGACCATCGCCAAGCAATTGTCAGAGATCCAACTCCATTGTGTGCACTTCAACAGTTCTATTCACTCTCCTTTGTATTTTGAATGGCTATAACCCCATTTTTTGGGACTATCAGCTTGTAAGTGGCCAAATCCTTGTCAATCAAAGCATTGCTTCTTCATATTCACATCCTTTGGTGTTGGTTTAGCCTTAATATGTGTCTTCATGATACAAGTCCCAACTTCACCCTCAGAAACTCCTATTAGATTCAACGAAGTACCTGAAGTGTGGGATAAGGTATAATGCTTGTTTCTTACTTTGGCTTTCTTCTCCACCTAGGTAGCATGCATTACCACGTCACTAAGAGTCATAATAGGCTGAATCTCAGCCTTTGACGATATTTCATCACTCAATCATTGTACAAAGCCTACAATGGCTCCCTGTTGCGGCTCTAGAGCATCGCCAAGCAATTGTGAGAGATCCAACTCCATTGTGTACACTTCAACAATTCTATTCACTCTCCTTTTTATGTTGAATGGTTATAACTTCGTTAATTGGACTATCAGCTTGTAAATGGTCAAATCCTTGTCTATCAAAGCATTGCTTCTTCATATTTACATCCTTAGGTGTTGGTTTAGGCTTAATATGTGTCTTCATGATACAACTCCCAACTTCACCCTAAGAAACTCCTATGAGATTCAAAGAAAAACCTGAAGTGTAGGATAAGGTATAATGCTTGTTTATTACCTTGGCTTTCTTCTCCACCTAGGTAGCATGCTTTATCACGTCTTCAAGAGTCCTAATAGGCTGAATCTCAGCCTTTGATGATATTTTATCACTCAATCATGGTACAAAGCCTAAAATGGCTCCCTGTTGCAGCTCTAGACCATCCTCAAGCGATTGTGAGAGATCCAACTCCATTGTGTACACTTCAACAGTTCTATTCACTCTCCTTTGTATTTTATATGGTTATAACCCCATTTTTGGGACTATCACCTTGTAAGTGGTCAAATCCTTGTCAATCAAGGCATAAAGCATTGCTTCTTCATATTCACATCCTTAGGTGTTGGTTTAGCCTTAATATGTGTCTTCATGATACAAGTCCCAACTTCACACTCAGAAACTCCTATGAGATTCAAAGAAGTACCTGAAGTGTGGAATAAGGTATAATGCTTGTTTCTTACCTTTGCTTTCTTCTCCACCTAGGTAGCATGCTTTATCATGTCACTAAGAGTCCTAATAGGCTGAATCTCAGCCTTTGATGATATTTCCTCACTCAATCATTGTACAAAGCCTACAATGGCTCCCTGTTGCGGCTCTAGACCATCGCCAAGCAATTGTGAGAGATCCAACTCAATTGTGTACATTTCAACAGTTCTATTCACTCTCCTTTGTATTTATATGGTTATAACCCCATTTTTGGGACTATTAGCTTGTAAATGCCCAAATCCTTGTCAATCAAAGCATTGCTTCTTCATATTCACATCCCTACGTGTTGGTTTAGCCTTAATATGTGTCTTCATTTTATAAGTCCCAACTTTACCCTCGGAAACTCCTATGAGATTTAAAGAAGTACCTGGAGTGTGGGATAAGGTATAATGCTTGTTTCTTCCCTTGGCTTTCTTCTCCACCTGGGTAGCGTGCTTTATCACGTCTTCAAGAGTCTTAATAGGTCGAATCTCAGCCTTTGACGATATTTGATCACTTAATCATTGTACAAAGCCTATAATGGCTCCCTATAGCAACTCTAGACCATCGCCAAGCAATTGTGAGAGATCCAACTCCATTGTGTACACTTCAATAGCTCTATTCACTCTCCTTTTTATTTTGAATCGTTATAACTTCGTTAATTGGACTATCAGCTTGTAAATGACCAAATCCTTGTCTATCAAAGCATTGCTTCTTCATATTCTCACCCTAAGGTGTTGGTTTAACCTTAATATGTGTCTTCATGATACAACTCCCAACTTTACCCTCGGAAACTCCTATGAGATTCAAAGAACTACCTGAAGTGTGGGATAAGGTATAATGCTTGTTTCTTACCTTGGCTTTCTTCTCCACCTAGGTAGCTTGCTTTATCACGCAACTAAGCGTCCTAATAGGCTGAATCTCAACCTTTGACGATATTTCATCACTCAATCATTGTACAAAGCCAACAATGGTTCCCTGTTGCGACTCTAGACCATCGCCAAGCAATTGTCAGAGATCCAACTCCATTGTGTGCACTTCAAAAGCTCTATTCACTCTCCTTTGTATTTTGAATGGCTATAACCCCATTTTTGGGACTATCAGCTTGTAAGTGGCCAAATCCTTGTCAATCAAAGCATTGCTTCTTCATATTCACATCATTAGGTGTTGGTTTAGACTTAATATGTGTCTTCATGATACAAGTCCCAACTTCACCCTCAGAAACTCCTATGAGATTCAAAGAAGTACCTGAAGTGTGGGATAAGGTATAATGCTTGTTTCTTACCTTCGCTTTCTTCTCCACCTAGGTATCATGCTTTATCACGCAACTAAGCGTCCTAATAGGCTGAATCTCAACCTTTGACGATATTTCATCACTCAATCATTGTACAAAGCCTACAATGGCTCCCTGTTGCGGCTCTAGAGCATCGCCAAGCAATTGTGAGAGATCCAACTCCATTGTGTACACTTCAACAATTCTATTCACTCTCCTTTTTATGTTGAATGGTTATAACTTCGTTAATTGGACTATCAGCTTGTAAATGGTCAAATCCTTGTCTATCAAAGCATTGCTTCTTCATATTCACATCCTTAGGTGTTGGTTTAGCCTTAATATGTGTCTTCATGATACAACTCCCAACTTCACCCTCAGAAACTTCTATAAGATTCAAAGAAAAACCTGAAGTGTAGGATAAGGTATAATGCTTGTTTCTTACCTTGGCTTTCTTCTCCACCTAGGTAGCATGCTTTATCACGTCTTCAAGAGTCCTAATAGGCTGAATCTCAGCCTTTGATGATATTTCATCACTCAATCATGGTACAAAGCCTAAAATGGCTCCCTGTTGCAGCCCTAGACCATCCTCAATCAATTGTAAGAGATCCAACTCCATTGTGTACACTTCAACAGTTCTATTCACTCTCCTTTTTATTTTGAATCGTTATAACTTCGTTAATTGGACTATCAGCTTGTAAATGACCAAATCCTTGTCTATCAAAGCATTGCTTCTTCATATTCTCACCCTAAGGTGTTGGTTTAACCTTAATATGTGTCTTCATGATACAACTCCCAACTTTACCCTCGGAAACTCCTATGAGATTCAAAGAACTACCTGAAGTGTGGGATAAGGTATAATGCTTGTTTCTTACCTTGGCTTTCTTCTCCACCTAGGTAGCTTGCTTTATCACGCAACTAAGCGTCCTAATAGGCTGAATCTCAACCTTTGACGATATTTCATCACTCAATCATTGTACAAAGCCAACAATGGTTCCCTGTTGCGACTCTAGACCATCGCCAAGCAATTGTCAGAGATCCAACTCCATTGTGTGCACTTCAAAAGCTCTATTCACTCTCCTTTGTATTTTGAATGGCTATAACCCCATTTTTGGGACTATCAGCTTGTAAGTGGCCAAATCCTTGTCAATCAAAGCATTGCTTCTTCATATTCACATCATTAGGTGTTGGTTTAGACTTAATATGTGTCTTCATGATACAAGTCCCAACTTCACCCTCAGAAACTCCTATGAGATTCAAAGAAGTACCTGAAGTGTGGGATAAGGTATAATGCTTGTTTCTTACCTTCGCTTTCTTCTCCACCTAGGTATCATGCTTTATCACGCAACTAAGCGTCCTAATAGGCTGAATCTCAACCTTTGACGATATTTCATCACTCAATCATTGTACAAAGCCTACAATGGCTCCCTGTTGCGGCTCTAGAGCATCGCCAAGCAATTGTGAGAGATCCAACTCCATTGTGTACACTTCAACAATTCTATTCACTCTCCTTTTTATGTTGAATGGTTATAACTTCGTTAATTGGACTATCAGCTTGTAAATGGTCAAATCCTTGTCTATCAAAGCATTGCTTCTTCATATTCACATCCTTAGGTGTTGGTTTAGCCTTAATATGTGTCTTCATGATACAACTCCCAACTTCACCCTCAGAAACTTCTATGAGATTCAAAGAAAAACCTGAAGTGTAGGATAAGGTATAATGCTTGTTTCTTACCTTGGCTTTCTTCTCCACCTAGGTAGCAAGCTTTATCACGTCTTCAAGAGTCCTAATAGGCTGAATCTCAGCCTTTGATGATATTTCATCACTCAATCATGGTACAAAGCCTACAATGGCTCCCTGTTGCAGCCCTAGACCATCCTCAATCAATTGTAAGAGATCCAACTCCATTGTGTACACTTCAACAGTTCTATTCACTCTCCTTTGTATTTTATATGGTTATAACCCCATTTTTGGGACTATCACCTTGTAAGTGGTCAAATCCTGGTCAATCAAGGCATAAAGCATTGCTTATTCATATTCACATCCTTAGGTGTTGGTTTAGCCTTAATATTTATCTTCATGATACAAGTCCCAACTTCACACTTAGAAACTCCTATGAGATTCAAAGAAGTACCTGAAGTGTGGAATAAGGTATAATGTTTGTTTCTTACATTTGCTTTCTTCTCCACCTAGGTAGCATGCTTTATCATGTCACTAAGAGTCCTAATAGGCTGAATCTCAGCCTTTGATGATATTTCCTCACTCATTCATTGTACAAAGCTTACAATGGCTCCCTGTTGCGGCTCTAGACCATCGCCAAGCAATTGTGAGAGATCCAACTCCATTGGTACATTTCAACAGTTCTATTCACGCTCCTTTGTATTTTGAATGGTTATAACCTCATTTTTGGGACTATCAGCTTGTAAATGGCCAAATCCTTGTCAATCAAAGCATTGCTTCTTCATATTCACATCCCTACGTGTTGGTTTAGCCTTAATATGTGTCTTCATTTTATAAGTCCCAACTTCACCCTCGGAAACTCCTATGAGATTCAAAGAAGTACCTGGAGTGTGGGATAAGGTATAATGCTTCTTTCTTCCCTTGGCTTTCGTCTCCACCTGGGTAGCGTGCTTTATCACGTCTTCAAGAGTCTTAATAGGTCGAATCTCAGCCTTTGACGATATTTGATCACTCAATCATTGTACAAAGCCTACAATGGCTCCCTATAGCGACTCTAGACCATCGCCAAGCAATTGTGAGAGATCCAACTCCATTGTGTACACTTCAATAGTTCTATTCACTCTCCTTCTTATTTTGAATCGTTATAACTTCGTTAATTGGACTATCAGCTTGTAAATGACCAAATCCTTGTCTATCAAAGCATTGCTACTTTATATTCTCATCCTAAGGTGTTGGTTTAACCTTAATATGTGTCTTCATGATACAACTCCCAACTTTACCCTCGGAAACTCCTATGAGATTCAAAGAAGTACCTGAAGTGTGGGATAAGGTATAATGCTTGTTTCTTAATTTGGCTTTCTTCTCCACCTATGTAGCATGCTTTATCACGCAACTAAGCGTCCTAATAGGCTGAATCTCAACCTTTGACGATATTTCATCACTCAATCATTGTGCAAAGCCTACTGATATATCATGGTTTTTATGGGTTTTAACCATGATATAAGAGTCTTTAATCGAGTCTTTTTGGTGTTTTTTGAGTCTATTGGAGTCTTTTATCTTCAGGTATGCATTCAGGACTAATGTGAAGAATATGGGAGATTTTGGAGCAAAGACCAGGAAGTTGCATCGAAGGATCATGTTTTGAGGTGATATGTGACTTGGTGTCGATCGACACCAGCCATGAGTGTCGATCGACACCACAGGCGGACAACTTCGGAGATTTTGGAAGATTTACAATTTTGCCCAGAAGTTTCTAATATTTCAGCATTAGTCCTTGTACGAGTTTTTAGCTATATATTGTGTTTTAGATCAGGGTTTGAGGGATTATCGAGCAGCAGACTCTCTTTCTATCTCAAGCTTGTAACATCTTTCTCTAATCTCTGATACTCTTTGTTCTTCACTTTTAATATATTGAATAATTTCTATTCATATCATGATGATTGTTTCTTTCACCATGTCTGAGTAGTTTCCTTGTTAGGCTATGGGTTTTCAAGGGTTTCTGAGGAATTGTTGAACCAGTGATTTATTAGGGTTAATTGATAGAGTTCTTCATCTAGGATTGAACTTACTGCTTATTCTAGATTCGCGACCTAGAATCTGATTTAGGGTTATTAATTGACATGAAAGTGTAATTGATTGCTAGATCTATCTTAGGTGAGCAAAATACCTATCTGCAAAGGAATTTGATTTAGGGATTTTGTGAACAAATTGAACCTGATCATTACTGCTTGTCTGAATCTTAGAATTAGCAAAGGAATTTGGAATTCTAGATCCAGGGATAGATAGTTTACGCAGCGGAAGCTGGTAGGTTTTACAATTGTGTTTGAGTTCTAGAACGGTTCTTAAATTATAATCCTGATAATTCAATTTAATCACAGTTCTGAAGATTCCTGAGATTTCCCTATGCCTAGCGCTTTTCTCCATTGATTTACACTTTGTTTAATTATTCGCACTGTAATTTCATTACATTATACTTTATTTAGCATAATACTTTTACTGGGATTTATTGGGTATTTCATAGTCCTTGTGGATTCGATCCCTAAGTACTACAGTGATCTCTTAATTTGAGAGAGTAGCTCAGGGTAAATTTGAGCATATCAAATTTTTGCGCCGTTGCCGGGGACTTTTGAATTTACCATTAGATTTAAGTTTAAGTTTTTGTCTAAATTTTCTTTTATTTGTTACTAATATCGTTCTTTCTTTCTTTCTTGTGTGTTTCAGGTGCATGCCAAATCGCAAAACTCGGAGCAACAAGAATCTTGAGCTAGTAACCCTTTCAAATCAAGAGCTAGCTAAGTTAGAACGAAGAACCCGGAAAGCGAAGAATTCAGAAGCGATGTTGCGTACTATCATCATGGCTGATGAACATGGAGTTCTCCGGGACAGGGATGGCCATGCATACAATGCAGAGGGCCAAAGGATCGATGACAACGGCCAAGTCATTGTTGAGGCTGAAGTACACGCACAGGGTGCTGGTGTCGACCGACACCTACCACCGGGTGTCGATCGACACCTACCAGCGGCTGGTGGGGTTTTGGTTGGACAAGGTGCACCTGGTGCCTTAGGTCCACGTGCAATGACATTGGGGGATTACAACCGGCCAGAGCAGTTCTATGCCAACCGGTCTGCCATCCGCCCGCCTCCGTTTCAAAGGAATGACTTTGAACTCAAACCTGCATACTACACGCTTGTCGGTCAGTACCCTTTCCACGGGCTATCACATGAGCACCCTATGGATCACATTGAGCGGTTTGAGGATCTAGTCACTAGCATCAAGGCTAACGGGGTGTCTAACGATTATCTGTTCTGCAAGCTCTTCCCATACTCTCTTGCTGGGGAAGCAGCTTATTGGCTTAAGCAGTTAAAGCCGGGATCACTGACCACTTGGGAGGACACTAAAAATGCTTTCCTGAACAACTTTTATGATGATGCACGGTCTGAAGAGCTGAGGACGAAGATTTCAGCCTTCTCTCAAGGACCTACTGAGGCATTCAAGGCCGCTTGGGCAAGGTTCAGGGCTTATCAGAGAGACTGTCCACACCATGGGTTCACTGAGGTTCAATTGCTGGGGATTTTTTTCAGGGGTATAGATTGGAGGTATCAGATGGCTCTGGATGCTGCAAGTAATGGCAACTTCAATACCAGATATCCTGAAGATGCTGTGGTACTAATAGAGAACTTGGCTTCAAGCAACAGTACTAAGAATGCTGATTTCGAGAGAAAGAAGCAAGCTGGGAATTTAGATGGAAGTCAGATAGCTGAGGTAAAGGCGAAACTTGATACGGTTCACAACCTTCTAATAAACAAGAAGCAGGTCCAGTTTGCTGCTGAGGTTGAGACCTATGAGCCAGTTGATGCGCATGAGGAGCAGGATGTTAATTATGTCGGTGGCACAGGCTTTCAGCGTTTCGGTAACTCACAAGGAAACCGAGGCTACAATGGGGGCAGTCCGCGAGGCAACTATCAAGGGAATCAGTCCTCCTCTACTTTCACTCAGCAGCCTCAGTATCAGAAGCCCTATCAGAGCAACAACAACTTCAATCAGAGGAACTATGGCTCATCTTCATATCAGAGCATTCCACCACCTACTACAGAGAGCAAGATGGAATCGATGCTTGAGCATATTCTAGAAGGTCAACAGAAGATCACCGTGGAATTCAATGGTAAGTTAGACTCACTGTATCAGGATTTGAATGGGAAGTTTGAGCAGCTGAACACTCATGTCAAGAAGTTAGACACTCAGGTTGCTCAGACAGCTGGGGCTATTAAGAGACAGGACGGTTTTCTTCCTGGGAAGACGGACACTAATCCGAGGCATCCAGTGAATGCCATCTCATTGAGGAGTGGGAAGAAGGTTGAGCCTGTGATCAGGAGTACTCTGACACCTGAAGAGAAGATAGACTTAGAAGAGGTCGAAGACGAAGATGTTGTTCTTCCGGAGTTAGTGTCGATCGACACCAACACTTTGTGTCGATCGACACCAGTTGACACAGAAGAGATTGGCAAGGACAAAGCTGTGTCGATCGCTACCAAGGACACGACACAGGATGTTAGTGTCGACCGACACCACCTGGGTGTCGATCGACACCCTTCACAGACAGACAAGGCTTCTTCATCATCTGCTGAGCCGATCACCGAATCATCATACAAACCGAGGATCCCTTATCCTCGAAACCCCAGGAAGTCTAAGCAAGAGATAGACGATGCCAGGTGTAAGGCTATGATGGACAAGCTCATTGTTGAGTTACCGTTGATTGATGCCATCAGGACATCCCCCATAATCAGACGGTATGTGAAACGCATGGTCACTAAGGATTTGAATGTTGAACAGGGTGCGATGATGATTTCCGCACAGGTTAGTGCCGTGATTCAGAACAAGATTCCAGAGAAGCTTCCAGACCCAGGTAGTTTCGTTCTTGACTGCACCATCTTTGCAGAGAAGTTCGAACGATCTTTATGTGATCTTGGTTCTAGCGTGAATTTGATGCCCAGATCAGTTGCTGTGAATCTTGGTATGACAGACTTTCAGCCTACAAGGATTACTCTCATCCTTGCTGATCGTTCCGTTCGTCTTTCAGACGGTATCCTTGAGGATGTTCCTATCAAGATAGGAGGTTGCTTGATTCCTACGGATTTCGTTGTGTTGACATATGAGGAAGAGCCTAAGGATCCGTTGATATTGGGACGACCATTCTTGGCTACAGCTGGTGCCATGATTGATGACAGAAGGGGACGCATTGGTCTGAATGTAGGCGATTTGGTTATGAACTTTGAGATGGATAAGCTTGTAAAGTGACCTACGATCGATGGTCAGACCTTCTGCGTCGAGACTCTCACGGATCTTGTTGAGGAGAGTTTCAAAGAGTTGCATTGTGAGGACCCTCTGGAACGTGTTTTGATTGCTTCAGTGGATGAGGTTGAGCATTTAGATGATATTGCTGCTGGGTATGTCAAGCTAATGGATGCAACCAAGGAAGTGATACACGTAGCGGGTGTCGATCGATACCCATCACTGGTGTCGATCGACACCGGTGTCCGGACAGACAAGAAAGAAGCTGATTGGAGCTTTGAGCAAGCTCCAAAGATAGAGCTTAAGCAACTCCCTGCGGGGCTCAGGTACGCATTCCTTGGTGAACATAATTCATATCCTGTTATTGTTAATGCGTCCTTGAACAACGCAGAGCTCACCCTATTGCTAAGTAAGCTGCGCAAGTTTCGCAAAGCTCTTGGCTATTCTCTTGATGACATTTCAGGTATCTCTCCAGATCTGTGCATGCATAGGATACATCTTGAGGATGAGACTAAGTCATCAGTTGAACATCAGAGACGGCTGAATCCAAACCTGAAGGATGTGGTTAAGAAAGAGATCATGAAGCTGTTGGATGCAGGGATCATTTATCCAATTTCTGACAGTGATTGGGTCAGTCCAGTGCATGTTGTGCCTAAGAAAGGAGGAGTCACAGTGGTACAGAATGAGAAGAATGAGCTGATATCGACTAGAACTGTGACAGGGCACAGAATGTGCATTGATTACAGGAAGCTGAACGCCGCTACAAGAAAGGATCATTTTCCTTTGCCCTTGATTGATCAGATCCTTGAGCGGTTAGCTAATCACCCTTATTACTGTTTCCTTGACGGTTATTCAGGGTTCTTTCAGATTCCTATTCACCCAGATGACCAGGAGAAGACCACGTTTACATGTCCCTATGGCACTTTCGCATACTGCAGAATGCCCTTTGGACTATGTAACGCTCCTGCTACGTTTCAGAGGTGTATGATGTCTATCTTCACAGACATGATTGAGGACATTATGGAGGTATTCATGGATGACTTTTCAGTTTATGGGTCCTCATTCAAGGATTGTTTGGATAACCTATGCAGAGTGCTAGCTAGATGTGAAGAGACGCACTTGGTTCTGAATTGGGAGAAATGCCACTTTATGGTCAGAGATGGCATTGTTCTTGGGCATAGGGTATCAGAGGCTGGTATTGAGGTTGATCGAGCTAAGATTGAGGTGATGACTAATCTGCAGCCTCCTTCTAATGTCAAGACATTGAGAAGCTTTCTTGGACACGCTGGATTCTATAGACGTTTCATCAAGGATTTCAGCAAGATAGCACGTCCACTCACCGCTTTGCTCTGTAAGGATGTCACATTTGCGTTTGATACTGATTGTTTTGATGCTTTTCTACAGCTCAAGCGTGCATTAGTGAGTGCTCCAATTATTCAGCCGCCGGATTGGGATTTGCCTTTTGAGGTAATGTGTGACGCCAGCGACTTTGCAGTGGGGGCTGTGCTGGGACAAAGGAAAGACAAGAAGCTTCATGCCATATACTATGCCAGCCGTACATTGGATGATGCGCAGAAGAACTAAGCTACCACAGAGAAAGAACTGCTTGCTGTTGTGTTTGCTTTTGAGAAGTTTAGGCAGTATCTTGTTGGCTCTAAGGTAGTAGTGCATACTGATCATTCTGCACTCAAGTACCTGATGCAGAAGAAGGATTCTAAGCCTAGACTGTTAACATGGATTCTATTACTCCAGGAGTTCGACATTGAAGTCAAGGATAAGAAAGGTACTGAAAATAGAGTTGCTGATCATCTTTCGCGGATTAGGGTTGAAGACGACATCCCTATTGATGATTCTCTGCCAGAAGAGAATGTGCACTTATTGGAAATGGGATGGCGTGATTTTTCTTTTGGTGATCTGCAGAATTCTCGGACAACAGGTCCGGGTGTCGATCGACACCACGCTGATGTGTCGATCGACACCCACACTCCAGGCAGCTACGATTTGGCAGAAAATCACACAATAGCTGTTGTTGAGGGTCAAGATCGACCATGGTTTGCTGACATTGCCAATTACCTTGCTGCAGGAGATGAACCGGATGAGTTTACAGGGTATTCGAAGAAGAAGTTCATGTGTGAGCTGAGACGATTCTATTGGGATGAACCTTACTTGTATCGACATTGTTCAGATGGGGTCTATCGTAGATGCATAGCTAATACTGAGATTCCGGATGTCTTGTTTCACTGTCATGGTTCTGAGTATGCTGGGCATTTTGCCACCTTCAAGACGGTATCTAAAGTTCTACAAGCAGGCTTCTGGTGGCCGACTATGTTCAGGGACGCCCATGCCTTTGTGTCTCGATGTGATGCATGTCAGAGGAGAGGGAAGATCAGTAAGCGGCATGAGATGCCTCAGAACTTCATCCTCGAGGTCGAGGTCTTTGATTGCTGGGGTATAGACTTCATGGGCCCTTTCCCGACATCATACAAGAACAAGTACATCTTGGTTGCTGTTGATTATGTGTCGAAGTGGGTCGAAGCGATCGCCAGTCCTACCAACGATGCTTCAGTGGTCCTTAAGCTTTTTAAGACCATTATCTTCCCACGATTTGGAGTCCCGCGGATTGTCATCAGCGATGGTGGCAAGCACTTCATCAACCGCGTGTTTGAGCGGCTTCTTAAGAAGCACGGAGTACATCATCGCGTTGCTACTCCATACCATCCGCAGACAAGTGGACAAGTTGAGGTCTCTAACAGGCAGATCAAGGAGATTTTAGAGAAGACTGTGGGATGCTCTAGAAAGGACTGGTCCGCAAAGTTAGATGATGCACTCTGGGCTTATCGGACTGCATTCAAGACCCAACTTGGTTCTACACCGTTTCATCTGCTTTATGGGAAAGCATGTCATCTTCCAGTAGAGCTTGAGCATAAGGCCGCATGGGCTGTAAAGCTGCTGAACTTCGATATCAAACCAGCAGCAGAGAGACGTTTGATTCAGCTCAATGAGCTTGATGAGATTCGACTTCATGCTTATGAAAGCTCTAAGCTGTACAAGGAAAGGACCAAAGCTTATCACGATAAGAAGATCATTTCCAGGACTTTCGAACCTAATGATCAGGTACTTCTGTATAACTCTCGTTTACAATTTTTCCCTGGGAAATTACGTTCTCGTTGGTCAGGTCCTTTCACAGTCAAGGAAGTTCGACCATATGGTGTTGTTGTCTTGCTCAGTCCTGAGGGCAATGAATTTACAGTCAACGGTCAGAGGGTCAAACATTATTGGGCACATGCCAAGATCCCGGACGGACACATATTGCGTCTGGATGATGCACCCTCTGCCTAAACCGTCACAAAGTCAAGTAATGACTTTAAACAAGCGCTTGGTGGGAGGCAACCCACTTGTAAGTTGTGAATATATTTTATTTATTTGATTTTTAATTATTTAGGTTTTTCTATATTTTTCAGTCTAACTGTGACTAATTTTTATTTTTGGTTTTCTTTTGTTTAATTTAGATTTCTATTCAAAAAAAAAAAAAAAAAAAAAAAAAAAAAAAAAAGTGATGGTGTCGACCCTTGTTGCTGGTGTCGATCGACACCAGTCGATGGTGTCGATCGACACCATAAGTCGACGAGTTCAGCGGGTTAAAAACCCGAAAATCTTCATCTTCCTCATTCTTTCTTCACTTCCGAAAAAAAAATTAAACCTCCGATTTCTCTCTGAGTTCTTGCTCGATTTCATCGATTCAAGCCTCTAGACTCATTAGAATTTCGTCCTTTACCTGTTTCTAGTGTCTATTTTGAGTTTAGTGCAGATGGCTTCACGTGGCAAGCGATTTAGGTCCGACGGTGGTTCTTCCTCCAATCCGCCGGATTCTATGGCAGATTCGCCGGAATTGGCTGCTTCTCCAACCCATTCTCAGTGGTTGAACTCGGATTTTTGGATTCACAGACTTGGACTCGATTTTGAAACATCATAGTTTCGGATCACAGACCTGGTGTCGATCGACACCACTCGTCGGTGTCGATCGACACCCACACCACGGATTCAGGTTTTGTGTTCTAATATTTTGACTTTTTCACTTTGCTTCATCAGTTTTATTTTCTTTTCACCAACTCCTTGCTTGATAACACTAGGGACAGTGTTGTTTAAGTCTGGGGGAGGTAGTTACTAACATCATTCTTTTTGTTTTCTTAGAGTCAGTCTAATTTTTGTTTTATTGAGTCAAAATTTAGTTTGGAAACTATGATTATTCGAGAAAGTCACCACATTTGCAGGAACTTGAGTGACCATTGATTCGAGCTTGACATGCGTCTGAGACTAATGAAAAACCCCAAGGCTGATCAACCTACCAATGTTACCCATGTTCACCTGAGCTTTCAGAGGATCCATCACCGACTTCGCCCATTAACCTGACTTTATTTTGCTTGTCCAGGGGCTTGATATACATTGGATCGGACTCTCCCTTCAGTCCTGAAAGACTTGTCTGTGTGAGTATGGTTCCCCTCTCTCTTCCCTTCATAAAAAAAAAAGAGAAAAAAAAGAAAAAAATATATATATATATATACTAAGCAGTAAAAGATGAAATGATTTTCTTTTGAGTAGAGAGGTAGGAAAATTTCCAGTGACCTCATTATTCTACTTTGAAAGGAATGATCACACAAAGGTTGGAAGCGAGGTTAGGAAAATTTCCCGTGATACCATTATTCGCCTACACCTTTGATATAATTAACTGCAGAGGTGAGAAAAGGGATAGGAAAGGAACCAGAAGTAAAGACAGTCTGTGTGTTCAGGAAAACTGATTGAGAAAGAGTCCATGTGTCCTTTGATTGATACTCCCTGGATGAGTCTTCACCTTAGTTCATAGAAGTCAGTATGGTGAATTTGGATTGTTTATTTGAATTGTGGAGTTGTTTGGGACAGTTGCTAAGTCTGGGGGAAGTACATGGTGGTCTGGACCTTGTCAGGTAAGAACTTCCAGTGGATTTACTATGGTGAATGTGAGTCTGGTGCTCCTATGACAAAATGAGTTTTCTTTGTTTTCAAACTTCTTTCACAGACTGAGTTTTTGTTTTGCTTGAGGGCAAGCAAAAGCTAAGTCTGGGGGAGTTGATATATCATGGTTTTTATGGGTTTTAACCATGATATAAGAATCTTTAATCGAGTCTTTTTGGTGTTTTTAGAGTCTATTGGAGTCTTTTATCTTCAGGTATGCATTCAGGACTAATGTGAAGAATATGGGAGATTTTGGAGCAAAGACCAGGAAGTTGCATCGAAGGATCATGTTTTGAAGCGATATGTGACTTGGTGTCGATCGACACCAGCCATGAGTGTCGATCGACACCACAGGCGGACAACTTCGGAGATTTTGGAAGATTTACAATTTTGCCCAGAAGTTTCTAATATTTCAGCATTAGTCCTTGTACGAGTTTTTAGCTATATATTGTGTTTTAGATCAGGGTTTGAGGGATTATCGAGCAGCAGACTCTCTTTCTATCTCAAGCTTGTATCATCTTTCTCTAATCTCTGATACTCTTTGTTCTTCACTTTTAATATAGTGAATGATTTCTATTCATATCATGATGATTGTTTCTTTCACCATGTCTGAGTAGTTTCCTTGTTAGGCTATGGGTTTTCAAGGGTTTCTGAGGAATTGTTGAACCAGTGATTTATTAGGGTTAATTGATAGAGTTCTTCATCTAGGATTGAACTTACTGCTTATTCTAGATTCGCGACCTAGAATCTGATTTAGGGTTATTAATTGACATGAAAGTGTAATTGATTGCTAGATCTATCTTAGGTGAGCAAAATACCTATCTGCAAAGGAATTTGATTTAGGGATTTTGTGAACAAATTGAACCTGATCATTACTGCTTGTCTGAATCTTAGAATTAGCAAAGGAATGTGGAATTCTAGATTCAGGGATAGATAGTTTACGCAGCGGAAGCTGGTAGGTTTTACAATTGTGTTTGAGTTCTAGAACGGTTCTTAAATTATAATCCTGATAATTCAATTTAATCACAGTTCTGAAGATTCCTGAGATTTTCCTATGCCTAGCGCTTTTCTCCATTGATTTACACTTTGTTTAATTATTCGCACTGCAATTTCATTACATTATACTTTATTTAGCATAATACTTTTACTGGGATTTATTGGGTATTTCATAGTCCTTGTGGATTCGATCCCTAAGTACTACAGTGATCTCTTAATTTGAGAGAGTAGCTCAGGGTAAATTTGAGCATATCACCTACAATGGTTCCCTGTTGCGACTCTAGACCATCGCCAAGCAATTGTCAGAGATCCAACTCCATTGTGTGCACTTCAACAGTTCTATTCACTCTCCTTTGTATTTTGAATGGCTATAACCCCATTTTTGGGACTATCAGCTTGTAAGTGGCAAAATCCTTGTCAATCAAAGCATTGCTTCTTCATATTCACATTCTTAGGTGTTGGTTTAGCCTTAATATGTGTCTTCATGATACAAGTTCCAACTTCACCCTCAGAAACTCCTATGAAATTCAAAGAAGTACCTGAAGTGTGGGATAAGGTATAATGCTTGTTTCTTACCTTCGCTTTCTTCTCCACCTAGGTATCATGCTTTATCACGCAACTAAGCATCCTAATAGGCTGAATCTCAACCTTTGACGATATTTCATCACTCAATCATTGTACAAAGCCTACAATGGTTCCCTGTTGCGACTCTAGACCATCGCCAAGCAATTGTCAGAGATCCAACTCCATTGTGTGCACTTCAACAGTTCTATTCACTCTCCTTTGTATTTTGAATGGCTATAACCCCATTTTTGGGACAATCAGCTTGTAAGTGGCCAAATTCTTGTCAATCAAAGTATTGCTTCTTCATATTCACATCCTTAGGTGTTGGTTTAGCCTTAATATGTGTCTTCATGATACAAGTCCCAACTTAACCCTCAGAAACTTCTATGAGATTCAAAGAAAAAACTGAAGTGTAGGATAAGGTATAATGCTTGTTTCTTACCTTGGCTTTCTTCTCCACCTAGGTAGCATGCTTTATCACGTCTTCAAGAGTCCTAATAGGCTGAATCTCAGCCTTTGATGATATTTCATCACTCAATCATGGTACAAAGCCTAAAATGGCTCCCTGTTGCAGCCCTAGACCATCCTCAAGCAATTGTGAGAGATCTAACTCCATTGTGTACACTTCAACAGTTCTATTCACTCTCCTTTGTATTTTATATGGTTATAACCCCATTTTTGGGACTATCACCTTGTAAGTGGTCAAATCCTTGTCAATCAAGTCAATCAAAGCATTGCTTATTCATATTCACATCCTTAGGTGTTGGTTTAGCCTTAATATTTGTCTTCATGATACAAGTCCCAACTTCACACTCAGATACTCCTATGAGATTCAAAGAAGTACCTGAAGTGTGGAATAAGGTATAATGCTTGTTTCTTACCTTTGCTTTCTTCTCCACCTAGGTAGCATGCTTTATCATGTCACTAAGAGTCCTAATAGGCTTAATCTCAGCCTTTGATGATATTTCCTCACTCAATCATTGTACAAAGCCTACAATGGCTCCCTGTTGCGGCTCTAGACCATCGCCAAGCAATTGTGAGAGATCCAACTCCATTGTGTACATTTCAACAGTTCTATTCACTCTCCTTTGTATTTTATATGGTTATAACCCCATTTTTGGGACTATCAGCTTGTAAATGGCCAAATCCTTGTCAATCAAAGCATTGCTTCTTCATATTCACATCCCTACGTGTTGGTTTAGCCTTAATATGTGTTTTCATTTTATAAGTCCCAACTTCACCCTCGGAAATTCCTTTGAGATTCAAAGAAGTACCTGGAGTGTGGGATAAGGTATAATGCTTGTTTCTTCCCTTGGCTTTCTTCTCCACCTGGGTAGCGTGCTTTATCACGTCTTCAAGATTCTTAATAGGTCGAATCTCAGCCTTTGACGATATTTGATCACTCAATCATTGTACAAAGCCTACAATGGCTCCCTATAGCGACTCTAGACCATTGCCAAGCAATTGTGAGAGATCCAACTCCATTGTGTACTCTCCTTTTTATTTTGAATCGTTATAACTTCGTTAATTGGACTATCAGCTTGTAAATGACCAAATCCTTGTCTATCAAAGAATTGCTTCTTTATATTCTCATCCTAAGGTGTTGGTTTAACCTTAATATGTGTCTTCATGATACAACTCCCAACTTTACCCTCGGACACTCCTATGAGATTCAAAGAAGTACCTGAAGTGTGGGATAACGTATAATGCTTGTTTTTTACCTTGGCTTTCCTCTCCACCTAGGTAGCATGCTTTATCACGCAACTAAGCGTCGGAATAGGCTGAATCTCAACCTTTGACGATATTTCATCACTCAATCATTGTACAAAGCCTACAATGGTTCCCTGTTACGACTCTAGACCATCGCCAAGCAATTGTCAGAGATCCAACTCCATTGTGTGCACTTCAACAGTTCTATTCACTCTCCTTTGTATTTTGAATGGCTATAACCCCATTTTTGGGACTATCAGCTTGTAAGTGGCCAAATCCTTGTCAATCAAAGCATTGCTTCTTCATATTCACATCCTTAGGTGTTTGTTTAGCCTTAATATGTGTCTTCATGACACAAGTCCCAACTTCACCCTCAGAAACTCCTATGAGATTCAAAGAAGTACCTGAAGTGTGGGATAGGGTGTAATGCTTGTTTCTTACAATGGCTCCCTGTTGTGGCTCTAGACCATCGCCAAGCGATTGTGAGAGATCCAACTCCATTGTGTACACTTTAACATTTCTATTCACTCTCCTTTTTATTTTGAATGGTTATAACTTCGTTAATTGGACTATCAGCTTGTAAATGGCCAAATCCTAGTCTATCAAAGCATTACCTCTTCATATTCTCATCCTTAGGTGTTGGTTTAACCTTAATATGTGTCTTCATGATATAACTCCCAACTTCACCCTCAGAAACTCCTATGAGATTCAAAGAAAAACCTGAAGTGTAGGATAAGGTATAATGCTTGTTTATTACCTTGGCTTTCTTCTCCACCTAGGTAGCATGCTTTATCACGTCTTCAAGAGTCCTAATAGGCTGAATCTCAGCCTTTGATGATATTTTATCACTCAATCATGGTACAAAGCCTAAAATGGCTTCCTGTTGCAGCTCTAGACCATCCTCAGGCAATTGTGAGAGATCCAACTCCATTGTGTACACTTCAACAGTTCTATTCACTCTCCTTTGTATTTTATATGGTTATAACCCCATTTTTGGGACTATCACCTTGTAAGTGGTCAAATCCTTGTCAATCAAGGCATAAAGCATTGCTTCTTCATATTCACATCCTTAGGTGTTGGTTTAGCCTTAATATGTGTCTTCATGATACAAGTCCCAACTTCACACTCAGAAACTCCTATGAGATTCAAAGAAGTACCTGAAGTGTGGTATAAGGTATAATGCTTGTTTCTTACCTTTGCTTTTGTAACGCCCGTCTCCCAAAAAGGGGTTAAGAATCAATTTTCGAGCCAATAAAAAGAATGGCTAAGTTATGAGGAATCGCTAATAAAAAGAATGGCTAAGTTATTACGTTCGTCATGAGGAATCGCTAATAAAAAGAATGGCTAAGTTAAAAGCTATCTTATCTAACTCTTGTCGAAAGTTCTCTGAAGCAAGTTGACACTAGAGGGTTCACGGGGTTGTGGGTTAGGTGGAGTTGTATGGTCGGGTTGACCATGAGAGGATAGGGATCGTTGTGACGAAGGTGTGTTGAGTTCATAGCGGATTGGACGGTGTCTAAGGATTCGAGGACGAATCCAGTTTGGTGGGGGAGAATTGTAACGCCCGTCTCCCAAAAAGGGGTTAAGAATCAATTTTCGAGCCAATCCAGAGCCTTTGATGATATTTCATCACTCAATCATGGTACAAAGCCTAAAATGGCTCCCTGTTGCAGCCCTAGACCATCCTCAAGCAATTGTGAGAGATCCAACTCCATTGTGTACACTTCAACAGTTCTATTCACTCTCCTTTGTATTTTATATGGTTATAACCCCATTTTTGGGACTATCACCTTGTAAGTGGTCAAATCCTTGTCAATCAAGTCAATCAAAGCATTGCTTATTCATATTCACATCCTTAGGTGTTGGTTTAGCCTTAATATTTGTCTTCATGATACAAGTCCCAACTTCACACTCAGATACTCCTATGAGATTCAAAGAAGTACCTGAAGTGTGGAATAAGGTATAATGCTTGTTTCTTACCTTTGCTTTCTTCTCCACCTAGGTAGCATGCTTTATCATGTCACTAAGAGTCCTAATAGGCTTAATCTCAGCCTTTGATGATATTTCCTCACTCAATCATTGTACAAAGCCTGTTAGGGATCGATCGATCTTGATGGCTGAGTGTTGTGTCGCGGTGGTGGAGTGGATCGATCGATCCATGCTTGGATCGATCGATCCGGACTGTCGGCAGGGTTGGTAGGTCGACTTTTCACCCTTTTAAAACGTGTTTCTTCTTCCTCCTTCTCCATTTTTCGCCTGAGGTTGCTTCTGGAGGTTCAAGGAGTGTAGTGAAAGGCTAAGGAAGTGAAGAGGTGAGGAAGGAAGAAAGGAATTGTGAGTTTTAAGAGGAAGAAGGAAGAGTTGTGAAGTTGGAGCTTTTGGGAAGTTTCAGAGGGGTTTGAGAGATTGTGGCTTGAGCGTGGAGGTTCTCGTTGGCCTGGGGAAGCTTTGTGTGACTTCAATCAATCCGAATTCGAGGTGAGTGTGTGACCAAGGGCTGGACTAAGCTTGTAGAGCATTGTTTGCGTTTTGGATGCTTGTTTGATAGTTTTGGTTAGATTCATGGAGTTTTATAGATTGATTCTTGTGTCCTTGAGTTGGGTAATGATGTGTTATCATTAGGATTCAAGTTTGTGCCGTTTTGGAGGTGGTTTTGTGCGATTCGACGTGTTAGAAGTCGAATCCGTGAGTTGCAGGAAGCTTGGATCGATCGTTCCAGGAAGGATCGATCGATCTGGTGTGGGATCGATCGATCCGGTCATGGATCGATCGATCTGGTGTGGGATCGATCGATCCGGTCATGGATCGATCGATCTGGTCGGGATCGATCGATCCGGTCATGGATCGATCGATCTGGTCGGGAACGATCGATCCGGGTCGGATCGATCGTTCGGTGTGGTTCACGGCTGTTCTGGATCGATCGATCCTGGCCAGGATCGATCGATCTGGTCGTTCTAGGCCGTTTTCCGTGTTCGTTTCTTGTGTTGATGTGATTTTTTTGGGTTCGTAGCATCGTGAGTCGTGTTTGGTTGGATTCTGGAATTGTGTGGTTCTACTTGCTTGTGTGTATAGCTCGTAGTTGGGAGGATCGCCTCACTAAGTATTTATGATAATACTTACGCATCATCTGTGTGTGTTTGATGCAGGTAAGGATAAAGTGTGATCGTGGAATCAAGGCTATGAGGAGGAGGATGATTAGGACTCGTGTGGTTGTTGTCTGTGTTGTTAAGTTTAATAAGCGAGTCTTGCAGAATGTTGAATTGGAATTGTCGTGTTTATGTGATATTTAATATTTATGAATATTTTAATGCTTAAAAAAAAAAATTCGGGTGTGGTTGTTTCAATTTGGTATCAGAGCGTATACGGTTCTAGGACGAGTTAGAAATTGCTTGAGTGTAGAGTCTTAGAATCATCCTCTCCGAGCCTGCAAGTGATTCCACGGTGAGTTGTGTTTTTCTGGATTTTTGTTTGAGTTGTTTTGGGTTTTTAGTATCTGCTCTTAAAAGTGCAGATGGCTAGAGGAGCTAGAGGTCGAGGCCGTGGCCGTGGTAGAGGCCGAGGTCGTGTTCCAGTGGTGGGTTTGGGAGTGGCACAGAGTGCCACGGTGGAGCAAGGCGGAGATCTGCATACGGGTCCGTTGGGGTCTGAGGGTGTGGCCGGTGAGAGTGCCGGTGAGGCTGGAGTTCCAGCGGGTGCTGCGGGTGTAGCAGCAGGTGATGCTCAGGCCCGGGATAACCGTATTGAGGATCTGCTGACCTTGGTGTTGGAGCGGTTACCAGAGAGGGTACCGGTACCAGCTCCAGTTGTGCCACCAGTAGTTGAGGCACAGCCGAGAGTTGTGGTTGAGGAGGAGCTCCCATCCTACCATAGGATGATGGAGCAGATGCAGAGGATGGACACTACGTTCTTCTTGGGTGGTGTCGGTCCTGAGGAGGCTAATATGTGGAGGTCCAGGTTGGAGCGGAACTTCCAGTCATGTAGGTGTCCAGTGGGATACCGAGTTGACTTGGCAGTTCATTACTTGGATGGTGATGCACATCTGTGGTGGACGAGTGTAGTCGCCAGGAGAGGTCAGGTGGAGTTGACTTGGGGAGATTTTGTGGAGGAGTTTAACTCCAAATACTTTCCACAGGAGGCAGTAGACCGGTTGGAGGCGAGGTTTTTGAGTCTGACTCAGGGGGACCGGACTGTCCGGGAGTTTGAGACAGAGTTCAACCGGCTTTCTATTTATGCTGGTCGAGTCATGGAGGGTGAGCAGGCCCGAGTGCGACGGTTTATGTTAGGCTTGCGGCCTGAGTTGAGGACCCGTTGCCTCGGTAAGCTGTTTGGCACAGTGGGAGAGCTGGTTGAGTTGGCCGCATCTATAGAAGATGGTCTGAGGGAAGAGGTAGCATCGGCTACTTTGAGTTTTCAGGCCAAGAAGATGCAGCAGCAATCAGGGTCAAGTAAGGGGAGTGGACAGGTGGTAGGGCAGAAGAGGAAGTGGGGAGGCACTTCTGGAGGTACTCAGAGTGGTCCGGGATGCTTCGGGTGTGGAAGCAAGGATCACAAGATCGCGGGTTGTCCCTCAAGGAGTGCAGGACATGGAGGCCCTGTGAGGAGTAGCCAGAGTGGCCAGGGATGTTTTGGGTGCGGAAGTATGGATCACAGGGTGGCCAACTGTCCGCAGAAGGGTGAGGCCCTTCCAGATACTCGGGTGTGCTTCCACTGCAAGGAAGTTGGGCATATCAAGCCCAAATGCCCTAAGTTGCAGCAGGGAGGGGTAGCAGTAGCACCGTCGAGTAGGCAGAGTGCGGTGGCACCTCGGGTTTACACCGTCGAGGAGGCAGATGAGCGGAGTGCTGGACTGCAGATGATGCCAACTGCAGCACCACCGATCAGGCAGATAGCACCTGCGCCTCGGGTGTATTCCATCGCGGAGACGGGAGAGCCGAGCTCCAGGACGATCACAGGTACTTTTTAGATTTATCTGTGTTAAATTCTTTCGGTTATAAAACTTTCCGTCTCCGTGAGGGGAGGTTAAGGTTCTCGGCACATGGGTATGTGCAGGGACCTTGATTGTGGGAGGTGTTGAATCCCATGTGTTATTCGATTCCGGAGCATCGCATTGCTTTGTCACTCCGGAATTGGCCGAGAAGGCCAAATTGCGAGGCGAACCCAATGAGCCGTTGGGTTTTGTGAAGGTGGCGGGAGGGAAGTTTCTATCTACTCTTGGTCGAGTTAGAGGCGTGGATGTTCAGGTAGCCGGGGAGTCTATGCCAGCGGATTTGATCATATGCTCAGTGGAGTTGTATGACGTCATTTTGGGCATGGATTGGCTCAGTAGGTACATCGCGCATCTAGACTGTCGACGCGGGCGAGTAATATTCGAGAGGGAGAGGCAGAGGTTGATGTATCAGGGAGTGAGACCAACTTCTGGGAGTCTCGTAATATCGGTCATTCAGGCCGAGAGAATGATCGAGAGGGGTTACGAGGCTTATCTTGTGACCATCGTTACCCCTGAGACCGTTGGAGATCTGGAGGTTAGAGATATTCGGGTTGTTCAGGATTTCCAGGATGTGTTTCAGTCGTTGCAGGGATTGCCGCCATCACGGTCAGATCCTTTCACGATTGAGTTGGAACCCGGAACAATGCCAATATCTAAGGCCCCGTATAGGATGGCTCCAGCAGAGATGGCAGAGCTGAAGAAGCAGCTGGAGGAGTTGTTGAGTAAGGGTTTTATCAGGCCGAGTACTTCACCGTGGGGAGCACCGGTGTTGTTTGTAAAGAAGAAGGATGGTAGTTTCCGGTTGTGTATCGATTACCGGGGACTTAACCGAGTCACTGTGAAGAACAAGTATCCTCTTCCGCGGATTGATGAGTTGTTAGATCAATTGAGAGGGGCTACTTGGTTCTCCAAGATAGACTTGGCTTCTGGATACCATCAGATTCGGATTGATGAGGAGGATATCCGGAAGACAGCTTTCAGGTCAAGGTATGGGCATTATGAGTTTGTGGTGATGCCTTTTGGGTTGACGAATGCACCAGCCGCGTTCATGAGATTGATGAACAGCGTGTTCCAAGAGTATTTGGATGAATTCGTGATCATTTTTATTGATGATATCTTGGTGTATTCGAAGAGTCCCGAGGAACATGGGGAACACCTGAGAGTTGTTCTGGAGAAGCTACGAGAGCATAAGTTGTTTGCTAAGTGGAGTAAGTGTAGCTTTTGGCAGAGGGAGATTGGATTTTTGGGTCACATTGTTTCTGAGGAGGGAGTTTCAGTAGACCCAGAGAAGATTCAGGCCATCAGAGATTGGCCGAGGCCAAGGAATGCCACAGAGATCAGGAGTTTCCTTGGTTTGGCAGGTTATTATCGGAGGTTCGTCAAGGGTTTTGCGAGTATGGCTAAGTCTATGACAAAGCTGACAGGAAAGGATGTTCCTTTCGTTTGGTCTCCAGAGTGTGAGGAGAGTTTCGCGAACCTGAAGACGATGCTGACGAGTACACCAGTGTTGGCATTACCCGAGCCGGGTGAGCCTTATGTGGTGTATACGGATGCCTCGAGAGTTGGCCTTGGTTGTGTGTTGATGCAGCGGGGAAAGGTGATTGCCTATGCTTAGAGGCAGTTGAGGAAGCATGAAGGCAACTACCCTACCCATGATCTAGAGATGGCTGCAGTGGTGTTTGCCTTAAAGATTTGGAGGTCGTATCTTTATGGCGGGAAGGTTCAGGTATTCACAGATCATAAGAGCCTAAAGTATTTGTTCACTCAGCCCGAGTTGAATTTGAGGCAAAGACGTTGGATGGAGTTAGTGGCAGATTATGATTTGGAGATAGCCTACCATCCTGGTAAAGCAAATTTGGTGGCCGATGCTTTGAGTCGCAAGAGAGCATCCTCGGCTAGTGAGCGGGATATGGAGTCCTTGGTGTGCGAAATTAGCACGTTGAGGTTGTGTGCTATATCTCAGGAACCGTTGGGCTTGGAGGCGACTAATCAGGCAGATCTTTTGAGCAGGGTTCGGTTGGCTCAGGAAAAAGATGAAGGGTTGATTCAAGCCTCCAAAGCTGAGGGTTCAGAGTATCAAGTCTCAGCTAATGGGACTATTCTTGTGCATGGACGGGTATGTGTACCCAAGGATGAGGAGTTGAAGCGAGAGATTCTGAGTGAGGCTCATGCGAGCAAGTTTTCGATTCACCCAGGAGCGACTAAGATGTATCGTGATTTGAAACGGTATTATCATTGGGTCGGGATGAAAAAGGATGTGGCTAACTGGGTCGCAGAGTGCGATGTGTGCCAGTTAGTGAAGGCAGAGCATCAGGTTCCGAGTGGGCTGTTGCGGAGTTTACCCATTCCTGAGTGGAAGTGGGATATGATTACGATGGATTTCGTCGTTGGGTTACCTGTTTCTCGGACCAAGGATGCTATTTGGGTCATTGTTGATCGATTGACCAAGTCGGCGCATTTTCTAGCCATTAAGAAAACCGATGGAGCTACGGTTTTGGCTAGGAAGTATGTGCAGGAGATAGTGAGACTTCATGGAGTACCGGTGAGTATAGTGTCAGACCGTGATCCTAAGTTCACTTCGGGGTTCTGGAAGGCATTCCAGGAAGAGATGGGCACTAGGGTGAACTTAAGTACGGCATATCATCCTCAGACGGATGGGCAGTCCGAGAGAACCATCCAGACTCTCGAGGATTTACTGAGGATGTGTGTGCTTGACTGGGGTGGTCATTGGGTGGACCACTTGAGCTTGGCAGAGTTTGCTTACAATAATAGCTACCAGGCAAGTATTGGGATGGCCCCATACGAGGCACTCTATGGGAGGCCATGTCGTACACCTTTGTGTTGGACCCAGGTGGGGGAGAGAAGTACGTTGGGTGCAAATTTTGTTCAGGAAACTACGGAGAAGATCCGAGTTTTGAAACTGAACATGAAAGAAGCGCAGGATCGGCAAAAGAGTTATGCCGATAAGAGGAGGAAAGACCTCGAGTTTGAGGTGGGAGATAGAGTGTATCTTAAGATGGCTATGTTGCGGGGTCCTAACAGGTCCATTACGGAGACTAAGTTGAGTCCGAGGTATATGGGACCGTTCAGGATTGTTAAGCGGGTTGGACCAGTTGCGTATCGGTTGGAGTTACCCGAGGTTATGCAAGCATTTCACAAGGTTTTCCATGTGTCGATGCTGAAGAAATGCTTACGTAAGGATGACGAAGTAGTGGAAGAGTTTCCGACAGATCTTCAGCCTAATATGACCGTTGAGGCGAGACCTTTGAGGATTCTCGAGAGGAGGGTCAAAGAGCTTCGTCGGAAGAAGATTCCAATGATGAGGGTGTTATGGGATTGTGATGGTGTGCAGGAGGAGACTTGGGAACCAGAGGCAAGGATGGAAACGAGATTTAAAAAGTGGTTCGAGAAGCAAGCTGAGGCTTGAGTTTCCATCGATGGTTTCTAATTTCACATTTCGAGTTGTATGACATGTTGTATACAATGAATATTATGTGAAATTGAATGAGAAGAGGAATCTTATGAGTTTATGGCTTGTGATGTCGTGTGAATAAAGGAAAGTATTGAAGTATAAACTGGAAATATTCTTCGAACAAGGATAAATGGAATACCCTGAGTGAGTGATATACCTTAAGATAACCTGTGTAGAGGTTATAGGTTAGGTGGATATTCCGGGATGGGAATATGGTTGGTGAGTGTCACCATGTGATGAGATGTGTGAACACTGTGAGATAGATTCAGTCGGACATGCTTACAGATGTTAGACTTGCTTGCTCCAAGGACTGGTGGGTCCTGTACGATTCATGGGAGATGGATTTCTCCAGAGGCGGGGATGAGGATTTCCCCGGATACCAGAGCTCGAAGGACTTGTGAGTCCTGAGAGTGCGTGTGGTATGAGTGTGATACCCGTAGCTTGAAGGTCTTTGTGACCTGAGAGTGCGAGTGGTATGGTTGTTATACCCAGAGCTCGAAGGGCTGACGAGTCCTGAGAGTGGGAGTGGTATAGGTTGGATGCCGATAGCTTGCAGGACTTTGTGGCCTGTAAGTGAGAGTGGCATGAGGTACCCAGAGCCCAGAGTGCCTTGCACAGAGGGTGGGAGTGGTACGAGTATGAGTTGGGAGCAGTGTATGTCTATAACGTGAGTATAAGCATAGCGGCTGAATAGAGATCTCGAGGGTGGTTGGGTTGTGATTTGGGAATAGAGTCGTGTTTCTAGTTAAACTTGTTAAGGGAAAATGAGATAAGTGGTTTGATCGGATGGCTCCTGAGCAGTTCTATGCGGTAGATCTGATTCTCGAACGTATGGTACTTGTTTGTTTTATTACGTTCGTCATGAGGAATCGCTAATAAAAAGAATGGCTAAGTTAAAAGCTATCTTATCTAACTCTTGTCGAAAGTTCTCTGAAGCAAGTTGACACTAGAGGGTTCACGGGGTTGTGGGTTAGGTGGAGTTGTATGGTCGGGTTGACCATGAGAGGATAGGGATCGTTGTGACGAAGGTGTGTTGAGTTCATAGCGGATTGGACGGTGTCTAAGGATTCGAGGACGAATCCAGTTTGGTGGGGGAGAATTGTAACGCCCGTCTCCCAAAAAGGGGTTAAGAATCAATTTTCGAGCCAATCCAGAGCCTTTGATGATATTTCATCACTCAATCATGGTACAAAGCCTAAAATGGCTCCCTGTTGCAGCCCTAGACCATCCTCAAGCAATTGTGAGAGATCCAACTCCATTGTGTACACTTCAACAGTTCTATTCACTCTCCTTTGTATTTTATATGGTTATAACCCCATTTTTGGGACTATCACCTTGTAAGTGGTCAAATCCTTGTCAATCAAGTCAATCAAAGCATTGCTTATTCATATTCACATCCTTAGGTGTTGGTTTAGCCTTAATATTTGTCTTCATGATACAAGTCCCAACTTCACACTCAGATACTCCTATGAGATTCAAAGAAGTACCTGAAGTGTGGAATAAGGTATAATGCTTGTTTCTTACCTTTGCTTTCTTCTCCACCTAGGTAGCATGCTTTATCATGTCACTAAGAGTCCTAATAGGCTT
This sequence comes from Barbarea vulgaris, assembly GCA_963667165.1. NCBI lineage: Eukaryota > Viridiplantae > Streptophyta > Magnoliopsida > Brassicales > Brassicaceae > Barbarea > Barbarea vulgaris. The sequence goes on along the minus strand of OY763893.1, from coordinate 16,645,804 downwards.
AATCTCAGCCTTTGATGATATTTCCTCACTCAATCATTGTACAAAGCCTACAATGGCTCCCTGTTGCGGCTCTAGACCATCGCCAAGCAATTGTGAGAGATCCAACTCCATTGTGTACATTTCAACAGTTCTATTCACTCTCCTTTGTATTTTATATGGTTATAACCCCATTTTTGGGACTATCAGCTTGTAAATGGCCAAATCCTTGTCAATCAAAGCATTGCTTCTTCATATTCACATCCCTACGTGTTGGTTTAGCCTTAATATGTGTTTTCATTTTATAAGTCCCAACTTCACCCTCGGAAATTCCTTTGAGATTCAAAGAAGTACCTGGAGTGTGGGATAAGGTATAATGCTTGTTTCTTCCCTTGGCTTTCTTCTCCACCTGGGTAGCGTGCTTTATCACGTCTTCAAGATTCTTAATAGGTCGAATCTCAGCCTTTGACGATATTTGATCACTCAATCATTGTACAAAGCCTACAATGGCTCCCTATAGCGACTCTAGACCATTGCCAAGCAATTGTGAGAGATCCAACTCCATTGTGTACTCTCCTTTTTATTTTGAATCGTTATAACTTCGTTAATTGGACTATCAGCTTGTAAATGACCAAATCCTTGTCTATCAAAGAATTGCTTCTTTATATTCTCATCCTAAGGTGTTGGTTTAACCTTAATATGTGTCTTCATGATACAACTCCCAACTTTACCCTCGGACACTCCTATGAGATTCAAAGAAGTACCTGAAGTGTGGGATAACGTATAATGCTTGTTTTTTACCTTGGCTTTCCTCTCCACCTAGGTAGCATGCTTTATCACGCAACTAAGCGTCGGAATAGGCTGAATCTCAACCTTTGACGATATTTCATCACTCAATCATTGTACAAAGCCTACAATGGTTCCCTGTTACGACTCTAGACCATCGCCAAGCAATTGTCAGAGATCCAACTCCATTGTGTGCACTTCAACAGTTCTATTCACTCTCCTTTGTATTTTGAATGGCTATAACCCCATTTTTGGGACTATCAGCTTGTAAGTGGCCAAATCCTTGTCAATCAAAGCATTGCTTCTTCATATTCACATCCTTAGGTGTTTGTTTAGCCTTAATATGTGTCTTCATGATACAAGTCCCAACTTCACCCTCAGAAACTCCTATGAGATTCAAAGAAGTACCTGAAGTGTGGGATAGGGTGTAATGCTTGTTTCTTACAATGGCTCCCTGTTGTGGCTCTAGACCATCGCCAAGCGATTGTGAGAGATCCAACTCCATTGTGTACACTTTAACATTTCTATTCACTCTCCTTTTTATTTTTAATGGTTATAACTTCGTTAATTGGACTATCAGCTTGTAAATGGCCAAATCCTAGTCTATCAAAGCATTACCTCTTCATATTCTCATCCTTAGGTGTTGGTTTAACCTTAATATGTGTCTTCATGATATAACTCCCAACTTCACCCTCAGAAACTCCTATGAGATTCAAAGAAAAACCTGAAGTGTAGGATAAGGTATAATGCTTGTTTATTACCTTGGCTTTCTTCTCCACCTAGGTAGCATGCTTTATCACGTCTTCAAGAGTCCTAATAGGCTGAATCTCAGCCTTTGATGATATTTTATCACTCAATCATGGTACAAAGCCTAAAATGGCTTCCTGTTGCAGCTCTAGACCATCCTCAAGCAATTGTGAGAGATCCAACTCCATTGTGTACACTTCAACAGTTCTATTCACTCTCCTTTGTATTTTATATGGTTATAACCCCATTTTTGGGACTATCACCTTGTAAGTGGTCAAATCCTTGTCAATCAAGGCATAAAGCATTGCTTCTTCATATTCACATCCTTAGGTGTTGGTTTAGCCTTAATATGTGTCTTCATGATACAAGTCCCAACTTCACACTCAGAAACTCCTATGAGATTCAAAGAAGTACCTGAAGTGTGGTATAAGGTATAATGCTTGTTTCTTACCTTTGCTTTTTTCTCCACCTAGGTAGCATGCTTTATCATGTCACTAAGAGTCCTAATAGGCTGAATCTCAGCCTTTGATGATACTTCCTCACTCAATCATTGTACAAAGCCTACAATGGCTCCCTGTTGCGGCTCTAGACCATCGCCAAGCAATTGTGAGAGATCCAACTCCATTGTGTACATTTCAACAGTTCTATTCACTCTCCTTTGTATTTTTTTTGGTTATAACCTCATTTTTGGGACTATCAGCTTGTAAATGCCCAAATCCTTGTCAATCAAAGCATTGCTTCTTCATATTCACATCCCTACGTGTTGGTTTAGCCTTAATATGTGTCTTCATTTTATACGTCCCAACTTCACCCTCGGAAACTCCTATGAGATTTAAAGAAGTACCTGGAGTGTGGGATAAGGTATAATGCTTGTTTCTTCCCTTGGCTTTCTTCTCCACCTGGGTAGCGTGCTTTATCACGTCTTCAAGAGTCTTAATAGGTCGAATCTCAGCCTTTGACGATATTTGATCACTTAATCATTGTACAAAGCCTACAATGGCTCCCTATAACGACTCTAGACCATCGCCAAGCAATTGTCAGAGATCCAACTCCATTGTGTGCACTTCAACAGTTCTATTCACTCTCCTTTGTATTTTGAATGGCTATAACCCCATTTTTGGGACTATCAGCTTGTAAGTGGCCAAATTCTTGTCAATCAAAGCATTGCTTCTTCATATTCACATCCTTAGGTGTTGGTTTAGCCTTAATATGTGTCTTCATGATACAAGTCCCAACTTCACCCTCAGAAACTCCTATGAGATTCAAAAAAGTACCTGAAGTGTGGGATAAGGTATAATGCTTGTTTCTTACTTTGGCTTTCTTCTCCACCTAGGTAGCATGCATTACCACGTCACTAAGAGTCCTAATAGGCTGAATCTCAGTCTTTGACGATATTTCATCACTCAATCATTGTACAAAGCCTACAATAGCTCCCTGTTGCGGCTCTAGAGCATCGCCAAGCAATTGTGAGAGATCCAACTCCATTGTGTACACTTCAACAATTCTATTCACTCTCCTTTTTATGTTGAATGGTTATAACTTCGTTAATTGGACTATCAGCTTATAAATGGTCAAATCCTTGTCTATCAAAGCATTGCTTCTTCGTATTCACATCCTTAGGTGTTGGTTTTGCCTTAATATGTGTCTTCATGATATTCACATCCTTAGGTGTTGGTTTAGCCTTAATATATGTCTTCATGATACAAGTCCCAACTTCACCCTCAGAAACTCCTATGAGATTCAAAGAAGTACCTGAAGTGTGGGATAAGGTATAATGCTTGTTTTTTACCTTCGCTTTCTTCTCCACCTAGGTAGCATGCTTTATCACGTCACTAAGAGTCCTAATAGGCTGAATCTCAGCCTTTAACGATATTTCAACACTTAATCATTGTACAAAGCCTATAATGGTTCTCTGTTGCGGCTCTAGACCATCGCCAAGCAATTGTCAGAGATCCAACTCTATTGTGTACACTTCAACAATTCTATTCACTCTCCTTTGTATTTTGAATGGTCATAACCCCATTTTTGGGACTCTCAGCTTGTAAGTGTCCAAATCATTGTCAATCAAAGCATTGCTTCTTCATATTCACATCCTTAGGTGTTGGTTTAGCCTTAATATATGTCTTCATGATACAAGTCCCAACTTCACCCTCAGAAACTCCTATGAGATTCAAAGAAGTACCTGAAGTGTGGGATAAGGTATAATGCTTGTTTCTTACCTTCGCTTTCTTCTCCACCTAGGTAGCATGCTTTATCGCATCACTAAGAGTCCTAATAGGATGAATCTCAGCCTTTGATGATATTTCATCACTCAATCATTGTACAAAGCCTATAATGGTTATCTGTTACGGCTCTAGACCATCGCCAAGCAATTGTCAGAGATCCAACTCCATTGTGTACAATTCAACAGTTCTATTCACTCTCCCTTTTATTTTGAATGGTTATAACCCCACTTTTGGGCCAATCAGCTTGTAAATGGATAAACCCTTGTCAATCAAAGCAATTCTTCTTCATATTCACATCCTTAGGTTTTGGTTTAGCCTTAATATGTGTATTCATGATACAACTCCCAACTCGACCCTCCGAAACTCCTATGAGATTCAAAGAAGTACCTAAAGTGTGGGATAAGGTATAATGCTTGTTTCTTACCTTGGCTTTCTTCTCCACCTAGGTAGCATGCTTTATCACGTCTTCAAGAGTCTTAATAGGCTGAATATCAGCCTTTGACGATATTTCATCACTCAATTATAGTACAAAGCCAACAATGGTTCCCTGTTGCGGCTCTACACCATCGCCAAGCAATTGTGAGAGGTCCAACTCCATTGAGTACACTTCAACAGTTTTATTAACTCCACTTTGTATTTTAAATGGTGATAACCCATTTTTGGGATTATCAGCTTGTAAATGGCCAAATCCTTGTCAATCAAAGCATTGCTTCTTCATATTCACATCCTTACGTGTTGGTTTAGCCTTAATATGTGTCTCCATGATACAAGTCCCAACTTCACCCTCAGAAACTCCTATGAGATTCATTGAAGTACCTGAAGTGTGGGATAAGGTATAATGCTTGTTTCTTACATTCGCTTTCTTCTCCACCTAGGTAGCATGCTTTATCACGTCACTAAGAGTCCTAATAGGCTGAATCTCAGCCTTTAACGATATTTCAACACTTAATCATTGTACAAAGCCTATAATGGTTATCTGTTGCGGCTTTAGACCATCGCCAAGCAATTGTCAGAGATCCAACTCCATTGTGTACACTTCAACAATTCTATTCACTCTCCTTTGTAATTTGAATGGTCATAACCCCATTTTTGGGACCCTCAGCTTGTAAGTGTCCAAATCCTTGTCAATCAAAGCATAGCTTCTTCATATTCACATCCTTAGGTGTTGGTTTAGCCTTAATATATGTCTTCATGATACAAGTCCCAACTTCACCCTCAGAAACTCCTATGAGATTCAAAGAAGTACCTGAAGTGTGGGATAAGGTATAATGCTTGTTTCTTACCTTCGCTTTCTTCTCCACCTAGGTAGCATGCTTTATCGCGTCACTAAGAGTCCTAATAGGATGAATCTCAGCCTTTGATGATATTTCATCACTCAATCATTGTACAAAGCCTACAATGGCTCCCTGTTGCGGCTCTAGACCATCGCCAAGCAATTGTCAGAGATCCAACTCCATTGTGTACAATTCAACAGTTCTACTCACTCTCCTTTTTATTTTGAATGGTTCACTACAAGAAAATATCATATAGATAGCACATGAAGATAGCGTTCTGTACGTTTATGCTATAGTTAACATACTCCCTAATCTTATATAGCGTTTGCCAAATTGTAAACGCTATGTTTTGTCTTCGGAATTAAAAAGTTTGTAACGTTTTTTGGAAACGTATCTTAGATAGCATTGGTAATGTTTGAAACGCTGTGTTTAGTTTAGGCAGAAAACTTTATTTAATTTCCCGGCCAAGTACTTATCTAAAAAAACAATGCGCCTAATAATTTTCATTATTCCTCTCCTTATCTTGAGAAAAAAAAAACAACCACACACTTCATTGCCGAGGAAAAAAAAACCCACCCTCCATTATTTCTCACTTTGGCTTTGCAAAATTCTTTCTCTTTCCTAGAAATTCTCTCTGGAAATCTCAGTATCGATCTCGAATCTTTGAGTTAGTTCGTGTTCTCGGCGTTCTCAGATTTCGAGTGAAGGTTAGCTAGATGTTATTGGGTAAGCGATGTTCATATCGATTTAGGGTTTCAAAATGTTTAGGTCTGATTTCTTTTGACAAATTTGGAGTTTTTACAGGAAATTTTTGTGAGCTCAAGATCAATCACTTAAGCTAAGGTATGTGAAAAATTAAAAAAAGATAGAAGAATATTTTAGGATTATATAGAAAAAGAAACTTAAAAAAAAAAGAGTTTTTTACTCAAATAACACACAATTGTTGTGAAATGACTACCATAAGAAACATTTTATGTTATTTACTTAAATAGATAAATAATTAAGGAAATGTCCATTAAAATAAGTTTAAAACTATTAATAACGATTATGCCATTTTGATTTATTTTTAGTGTATTATTTAAAATAATGTTTACAATTATAAAAAAAAAACAGTTTTGACTCTTTTAAACTAAAATAAAAATAAAGAACCTTTCAGTTTCCTTTTCAAACCAAATCTGAAAAAAAAAAAACTTCCATCCATCGAAGGATCTGCAAAAATGGCAAACCCTAATGTCGGTGTCGTTTCTGCAGATGCTAAAGCTTCTTTTCACTTGCAAAAATGGCGTCATCATCATCTCTAGCTCTCAGGAGACTTCTCTCTTCAACCATCGTACCTCGCTCCTTAAGAATCGTTCATCCAGCGGCTGCTTCTCGTCTCTTCAATACCAACGCCGTCAGAAACTATGAAGACATCGATGATAGGAACCATTGCTCGAACCATCCAGTTACTCGCGGCGGCGGCGATTTCTCCTCCGGTAATCGACGATTCCTCCATAAGTTACTTCCAATTTTGCTCTAGATTCTCCCAGATCTAGAATTCTCGATTGATTCAAGATTTTGATATGGATTCGTTTATTTATTTTTCCGATCAGAGGAAAGATCCAGACAAAAGCCTAAGCAGACCTATCTCTCTGTGTCTCTGTCTTCGTCTCTCTTTCTCTCTCTCTCTGTCTCCGCCATGACAAGCTCTTCATCTCCTTCACGCAAGGTTCTTGATTCTCTTACTGTTGTCTTTGGTGTATTCAGATTCTGTAATTTTGAATTTTTATTTATGATTTTATGATTATGTTTTAGGCGTTGAGCAAGATCGCTTGTAATAGGTTACAGAAAGAGTTATCAGAGTGGCAAGTAAATCCTCCTACTGGGTTTAAGCACAAAATTACTGATAATCTTCAAAAGTAATTAATCAAATAAATCTCATTTTCGTGTGTAAATAATTGTGTTTTCGATTTAAATTAATTAATTTATTTTTGTGTGAATTTAAAGATGGGTAATTGAGGTAAGAGGAGCACCAGGTACGCTTTATGCTAATGAAACTTATAATCTTCAAGATGAGTTTCCTCAACATTACCACAGGCAAGTTTTTGTTATTTTAATTTGGAAATTTTGTGTCGTTATTGGTTTGAATTTGTATCATTGTGATTAAGAGTCTTCTCCAAGATTGAGCTTTCTTCAACATCGCAGACCGAGATCAACCTGCCTTTCATTACTGCAGTTAATGGCTGATTTTATAGAGCAACGGGTTTATCTAATGGCTGATTTAAGTGTTAATGTTTAGAGAATGGCTACGCTGATTTATGTGTATTTGATGGCTAATTTATGGTTTCCTGTTAACTGATTTTATGGCTGATTTATTAGTTTTTTATGGCTGATTTATTAGTTTTAGGTTTTAGTTTATTATAGCTGATTTATGATTTTAGGGTCTATGATGGCTGACTTATTGTTTTTGATGGCTGATTTATTAGTTTCAGGTTTTATTCTATTATAGCTGATTTATGATTTTAGGGTCTATGATGGCTGATTTATTTGTTTTGTTGGCTGAGTTACGAAGTATGTAATGACTGATTTATGTGTTTTGTTTGCAGATGGATTCTTTTAATGGAGCAGAGAAGTATCCGCCTAGACTTTACGAAGAAGAAAAATCTCCATTGCACAATAGGAGCATGAATCACTGCCAGTTGGACAATGTTTTTTAATATTATTTAAAATGAATTTTATGTTTTTACCAAATTAAAATATTATGATTTAAACAATTACCAATGATTTTTAATATTAAATTATTATATGTTTGAGGAAAGAATAATACAATTCGTTTAATTGGTATTTTAGTAAACAATAACATAATTATGAGTTTTATAATGATAGAATAGTACAGAAAGAAAACAAATAAACATGATGGATTACCACCAATCAATATATATGTATATATGAATATTGTTAACATACTTGTAGAAAATGACAATGATAGTGGATGTACACCATCGAGAAATTATATTGGAGAGAAGTTATTAAATCCAGAAATTTAAAAGAATGTGATATAAAGAAGGAAAGAAGAATTTAAAATTTTTTATGATGATTTTAAATTTTCAAAGATCGTGTACTTATGGTATAGTGTGTGAAAAAAATTAGGAGTATTTTTTAAAATTATGTTGGTTTCTTTTTTTTCCCGATTTTTTGTTGTTGTTAAAATCTTTATTTAAAAATATAAAATTTGAATCAGTTGTGTTATATATATATATATATATATATATATATATATATATATATATATGTTTAAATTAATTTTATGAAGCAAATCCTTTGTGTCATATTTTTATTGGGATAAAGTTGATGGGAGATATTTTAGATTTGTGAAAAATTAATAAGAAACAATATATAGAAAAAGGGAATAATGTTTTTAGAATTTCACTCATGTAAATAATTATTTTACCCTAATTTTCGGCTTCACTTTTTCAGATTTTAATTTAAAATAAAATTCTATGTGTCAGATTTTGGTTGGTCATGTGGTTTTTGTTTTAATAAGTTATTCTTTAAAATTATGAAATCAAAAGATTTTTTTTTTTTATCAATTTTTTCAAGTATCAGTTACTTCTACTTCAACGTAATATTCCGAGAGAACATTTAGAAAAAATTACAAAGAAAAAAAAAAAAGATTTTAAATTTTTTTAAATTTTATATTTTGTCTTATTTTCATTTTTCATGTATTTCATATTTTTAATAAGATTAAAATTTTAAAATAATATTTATGTGGCATATTTTTAACTGTCAGCAGAATAAACCTAATTTTGGAGCTGAAGTAATTGCTGACATGTAAATATAATTGCTGACATGGAAAATATGCCACAAAAAAAATCTATAAATCAGCCACTAATAATCAGCCAGTACTAAAACAATAAGTATGTCGTCACTAAAAGACTATTTAAGTAATTTTAATAGTTTATAAAAATCAGCCAATGAAACTCATAAATCAGGTGAAAAAATTAAGTCAGCATCTACATCGAGTAAATCTGTCGTCATTAGTATAATATTTCAGTAATTAATTTGGTGCTATTTAGTCAGCCGTAATTAAGCCGACTTTTTGGTTAATCGGCCATTTAATGGCAGATTTGTAGTAAGTCGGCCACAAAAGTCCTCATAAGTGTGCCGATTTAAAATAAATCAGCCAAATAAGTCAGCTGAATTTCAATATATCAGCCATGTCAAAGCAATAAGTCAGCCAAAAATTTCATAACTCGGTCGTCAAAATATAACTCGGCGGTGACAGAAGGAATAAATCAGCCAAAAATTTCATAACTCGGTCATCAGAATATAACTCAGCCGTGTCGTTTATATATAAGTCAGGCAAATTCTCATAAGTCAGAAAAGTTTAATAAATGTGCCATCACATAAGGCTGATTAATGTATATAAATCAGCCAAAATGATAATAAGTCAGCCGGTCACATAAATCGGCCATCAATAATAAAGGTAAATCAGCGGCAGACTTTCATAATACACGTAGGCAGTTTTTAGTGACACGTAGGCGTCCCTCCTGTTTTTTGCTGACGTGGAAATAAATAGTAATGGCATTCTTGTAATAACGTTTTTGTTATAAGGACTGTTTGGATAGCAAAAACTATTACAGTAATAAAAAAAAGATTTGACATATTCTAGTCATTTTACCTAAAATCTATACTATTTAAGTAAACTTCCCTTTACGGTTTCCTCTCTCTCTCTCTTTCTCTTTCTCTCAAAGTACAACGCCGTTTGTTCTTCTCTGTTTTCAGATCACCAAGTACGACAGATTCCGCCGGGATTTCTCATAAAAAATTCAGAGAATTTCGCGAGGGTCTTTTGAGAATGTTGGAGAACGAGGTTGTCCCCGACGAGTTTCGTTGTAACCGCTCCGATGGTAAGCAATGGCGTTGCAAGAGACGAGCTTTGGAAGGGAAAAAGATGTGCGAGACTCATGTTAATTTCGCAGCAAAACCTAACGCGGAGCAAGCAGAAAGTTGCAGAGTAGTTGAAGCTCGTTAGATCAAGGAGAAGAGGAGATGAAGCGGCGTCTTCAGGGATCGAACTAAACGAAAGCAGAATTAGGGCTAAGAGATTAGGGAAATCGAAAGGGAAGCGAGTTATGGATGAATCAGAGGCTGTAGATAAAGCAGTGAAGAAGATGAAGTTAAAGAGAGGAGATTTACAGTTGGATTTGATAAATTTGGCTTTGAAGAGAGAAGTTGAGAAGAGTAAGAGATTACCGAAGAAGAAGAAGAAGAAGAAGAAGATGATGATGAAGAAGGAGAATAGTAATAAAGGGTTTGGTGATTTCGTTGGTGAAGAGTTAACGAGGGTTCTTCCTAATGGCATTATGGCAATTTCTCCACCTTCTCCTTGTGATGTTAAAGTTGGAGCAGAGCCAATTGACTAAAAGAAGATTTAGGTCTAAGAACATTGAACCTATGCCTGTTGGCAAAATGCATGTAAAATAAACAAACAAAAGCCTGAGTTTTTACACTTTGTGTGTAGCCATATTTGTTTCTATATTTCCTCTATTTATGTTGATCGTTTGTTTTTTTCTTTGTGTGATTGTTGTCAAGGTGGTACCTTTCAAGGGGAATTTGGTTAATGGAAGAAAGGAGAAGAAGAAGAGGTGTCATTGGTGTGGAACCAGAGGATTTGGGGATTTGGTTAGTTGTTTGTGTTGTGAAAGAGAGTTCTTTTGCTTAGATTGTATCGAGAAAAGGTATCGTCGGTTATGTTTTCTTTACTTATCTTGTTTGCATATAGCTCTGGCCTTTTTGCTGATGGATGTTCTCATTATAAATTAAGCTTCTGTATCTAGTTTAAGAATTGCATTAGAGGATAGTTATAAGTGGGAATCTCCTAAAAAATTCAATAGTTTTGTACCTAAGACATCTTGAGACTTAATTGTAACAACTTCATTGTGGTATTTCTTCTGTTTTTTGTGCATTCACTGTATTTTCTTTCCACTTTTAAGGAGAGCTTACTTGAATTTTGTCTCTGCTTCCTTCCCGATAATAAGAGCCGTAAATATTAGGATGCAACATTAGATACGCTTATCTGCTATTTTACAACTTCAATAACTTCACTAGAGATTGCTTTTGGAATTTCCTTTTTTTTTTAATTGTCACTAAGCTGTCTGGTTTTGATCTCTACTAATTGCTTCGAAGCAGTCATCTAACTGATTTTTGGCTTGGAATAAATTAGGAACAAGGGATCAAAAGAAGAAGTTGAGAAAAAATGTCCTGTATGCAGTCGATCATGTAGATGCAAAGCTTGCTCAGCCTCTAATTCTGGAGTCACTTAATGTAAGGTCTGACTATCTGATAATTCATTATCTCAAAGATTTTACATGTGTGTTTTAACAAAATTTCAGATATTTAGTAACACTAAGTTGTCTACTTCTACAACATGTTGCAGGATTCTCAAAGTGCCAGGAGTGAAATTGACAGGATTTTGTATCTACATTATGCGGTGTGCATGCTTCTTCCAGTAATAAAAGAATTCAATGCAGAACACAAAGTAGAAGTGGAAAATGACGAAGAAAAGAAAGGTGTTTAATAGTTTGATAAATCCTTTATTTTTCTAGCTTTCTATTAACTTGTCTTTCTACCTTACCTTAAGATAGCTTGCTTGTGATTTGGTTGTGTAAAACTTGATGGTTGGCTTCTGTTTGGCTAATGACATGATGTTTCTCTAATGATTAAAATAGCACAGAGCTAATAGGTACAAATAAAGTGTCTCAATTAATCAAAAGTCCCAGCTAAAATTATAGAAAAAATTACAAAAAATAATTGCTATATTACAACTAATGGTGACGTGAATAAATAAATAATAACAAACATTAATTGCTATTATAAATTATACAATTGCAAAACAAGTAAACGCCATAAAAAAAATAACTAACATAGCACAAGCGTAAAACGCTATATAAAGTGTCATACCTACTATGACGGGCGTAGATAGAGCGTTTGCCATAACGTTATGCTATCCTATCATAGCGTTTTACAGACGCTCTCTATGTGACATTTTCTTATAGTGGTTATAACCCCACTTTTGGGCCAATCAGCTTGTAAATGGACAAACCCTTGTCAATCAAAGCAATTCTTCTTCATATTCACATCTTTAGGTGTTGGTTTAGCCTTAATATGTGTATTCATGATACAACTCCCAACTCGACCCTCCGAAACTCCTATGAGATTCAAAGAAGTACCTAAAGTGTGGGATAAGGTATAATGCTTGTTTCTTACCTTGGCTTTCTTCTCCACCTAGGTAGCATGCTTTATCACGTCTTCAAGAGTCTTAATAGGCTGAATATCAGCCTTTGACGATATTTCATCACTCAATTATAGTACAAAGCCAACAATGGTTCCCTGTTGCGGCTCTAGACCATCGCCAAGCAATTGTGAGAGGTCCAACTCCATTGTGTACACTTCAACAGTTTTATTAACTCCACTTTGTATTTTAAATGGTGATAACCCATTTTTTGGATTATCAGCTTGTAAATGGCCAAATCCTTGTCAATCAAAGCATTGCTTCTTCATATTCACATCCTTACATGTTGGTTTAGCCTTAATATGTGTCTCCATGATACAAGTCCCAACTTCACCCTCAGAAACTCCTATGAGATTCAATGAAGTACCTGAAGTGTGGGATAAGGTATAATGCTTGTTTCTTACCTTCGCTTTCTTCTCCACCTAGGTAGCATGCTTTATCACGTCACTAAGAGTCCTAATAGGCTGAATCTCAGCCTTTAACGATATTTCAACACTTAATCATTGTACAAAGCCTATAATGGTTATCTGTTGCGGCTCTAGACCATCACAAAGTAATTTTCAGAGATCCAACTCCATTGTGTACACTTCAACAATTCTATTCACTCTCCTTTGTATTTTGAATGGTCATAACCCCATTTTTGGGACTCTCAGCTTGTAAGTGTCCAAATCCTTGTCAATCAAAGCATTGCTTCTTCATATTCACATCCTTAGGTGTTGGTTTATCCTTAATATATGTCTTCATGATACAAGTCCCAACTTCACCCTCAGAAACTCCTATGAGATTCAAAGAAGTACATGAAGTGTGGGATAAGGTATAATGCTTGTTTCTTACCTTCGCTTTCTTCTCCACCTAGGTAGCATGCTTTATCGCGTCACTAAGAGTCCTAATAGGATGAATCTCAGCCTTTGATGATATTTCATCACTCAATCATTGTACAAAGCCTACAATGGCTCCCTGTTGCGGCTCTAGACCATCGCCAAGCAATTGTCAGAGATCCAACTCCATTGTGTACAATTCAACAGTTCTATTCACTCTCCTTTTTATTTTGAATGGTTATAACCCCACTTTTGGGCCAATCAGCTTGTAAATGGACAAACCCTTGTCAATCAAAGCAATTCTTATTCATATTCACATCGTTAGGTGTTGGTTTAGCCTTAATATGTGTATTCATGATACAACTCCCAACTCGACCCTCCGAAACTCCTATGAGATTCAAAGAAGTACCTAAAGTGTGGGATAAGGTATAATGCTTGTTTCTTACCTTGGCTTTCTTCTCCACCTAGGTAGCATGCTCTATCACGTCTTCAAGAGTCTTAATAGGCTGAATATCAGCCTTTGACGATATTTCATCACTCAATTATAGTACAAAGCCAACAATGGTTCCCTGTTGCGGCTCTAGACCATCGCCAAGCAATTGTGAGAGGTCCAACTCCATTGTGTACACTTCAACAGTTTTATTAACTCCACTTTGTATTTTAAATGGTGATAACCCATTTTTGGGATTATCAGCTTGTAAATGGCCAAATCCTTGTCAATCAAAGCATTGCTTCTTCATATTCACATCCTTACATGTTGGTTTAGCCTTAATATGTGTCTCCATGATACAAGTCCCAACTTCACCCTCAGAAACTCCTATGAGATTCAATGAAGTACCTGAAGTGTGGGATAAGGTATAATGCTTGTTTCTTACCTTCGCTTTCTTCTCCACCTAGGTAGCATGCTTTATCACGTCACTAAGAGTCCTAATAGGCTGAATCTCAGCCTTTAACGATATTTCAACACTTAATCATTGTACAAAGCCTATAATGGTTATCTGTTGCGGCTCTAGACCATCACAAAGTAATTTTCAGAGATCCAACTCCATTGTGTACACTTCAACAATTCTATTCACTCTCCTTTGTATTTTGAATGGTCATAACCCCATTTTTGGGACTCTCAGCTTGTAAGTGTCCAAATCCTTGTCAATCAAAGCATTGCTTCTTCATATTCACATCCTTAGGTGTTGGTTTATCCTTAATATATGTCTTCATGATACAAGTCCCAACTTCACCCTCAGAAACTCCTATGAGATTCAAAGAAGTACATGAAGTGTGGGATAAGGTATAATGCTTGTTTCTTACCTTCGCTTTCTTCTCCACCTAGGTAGCATGCTTTATCGCGTCACTAAGAGTCCTAATAGGATGAATCTCAGCCTTTGATGATATTTCATCACTCAATCATTGTACAAAGCCTACAATGGCTCCCTGTTGCGGCTCTAGACCATCGCCAAGCAATTGTCAGAGATCCAACTCCATTGTGTACAATTCAACAGTTCTATTCACTCTCCTTTTTATTTTGAATGGTTATAACCCCACTTTTGGGCCAATCAGCTTGTAAATGGACAAACCCTTGTCAATCAAAGCAATTCTTATTCATATTCACATCCTTAGGTGTTGGTTTAGCCTTAATATGTGTATTCATGATACAACTCCCAACTCGACCCTCCGAAACTCCTATGAGATTCAAAGAAGTACCTAAAGTGTGGGATAAGGTATAATGCTTGTTTCTTACCTTGGCTTTCTTCTCCACCTAGGTAGCATGCTCTATCACGTCTTCAAGAGTCTTAATAGGCTGAATATCAGCCTTGGACGATATTTCATCACTCAATTATAGTACAAAGCCAACAATGGTTCCCTGTTGCGGCTCTAGACCATCGCCAAGCAATTGTGAGAGGTCCAACTCCATTGTGTACACTTCAACAGTTTTATTAACTCCACTTTGTATTTTAAATGGTGATAACCCATTTTTGGGATTATCAGCTTGTAAATGGCCAAATCCTTGTCAATCAAAGCATTGCTTCTTCATATTCACATCCTTACATGTTGGTTTAGCCTTAATATGTGTCTCCATGATACAAGTCCCAACTTCACCCTCAGAAACTCCTATGAGATTCAATGAAGTACCTGAAGTGTGGGATAAGGTATAATGCTTGTTTCTTACCTTCGCTTTCTTCTCCACCTAGGTAGCATGCTTTATCACGTCACTAAGAGTCCTAATAGGCTGAATCTCAGCCTTTAACGATATTTCAACACTTAATCATTGTACAAAGCCTATAATGGTTATCTGTTGCGGCTCTAGACCATCACAAAGTAATTTTCAGAGATCCAACTCCATTGTGTACACTTCAACAATTCTATTCACTCTCCTTTGTATTTTGAATGGTCATAACCCCATTTTTGGGACTCTCAGCTTGTAAGTGTCCAAATCCTTGTCAATCAAAGCATTGCTTCTTCATATTCACATCCTTAGGTGTTGGTTTATCCTTAATATATGTCTTCATGATACAAGTCCCAACTTCACCCTCAGAAACTCCTATGAGATTCAAAGAAGTACATGAAGTGTGGGATAAGGTATAATGCTTGTTTCTTACCTTCGCTTTCTTCTCCACCTAGGTAGCATGCTTTATCGCGTCACTAAGAGTCCTAATAGGATGAATCTCAGCCTTTGATGATATTTCATCACTCAATCATTGTACAAAGCCTACAATGGCTCCCTGTTGCGGCTCTAGACCATCGCCAAGCAATTGTCAGAGATCCAACTCCATTGTGTACAATTCAACAGTTCTATTCACTCTCCTTTTTATTTTGAATGGTTATAACCCCACTTTTGGGCCAATCAGCTTGTAAATGGACAAACCCTTGTCAATCAAAGCAATTCTTATTCATATTCACATCCTTAGGTGTTGGTTTAGCCTTAATATGTGTATTCATGATACAACTCCCAACTCGACCCTCCGAAACTCCTATGAGATTCAAAGAAGTACCTAAAGTGTGGGATAAGGTATAATGCTTGTTTCTTACCTTGGCTTTCTTCTCCACCTAGGTAGCATGCTCTATCACGTCTTCAAGAGTCTTAATAGGCTGAATATCAGCCTTGGACGATATTTCATCACTCAATTATAGTACAAAGCCAACAATGGTTCCCTGTTGCGGCTCTAGACCATCGCCAAGCAATTGTGAGAGGTCCAACTCCATTGTGTACACTTCAACAGTTTTATTAACTCCACTTTGTATTTTAAATGGTGATAACCCATTTTTGGGATTATCAGCTTGTAAATGGCCAAATCCTTGTCAATCAAAGCATTGCTTCTTCATATTCACATCCTTACATGTTGGTTTAGCCTTAATATGTGTCTCCATGATACAAGTCCCAACTTCACCCTCAGAAACTCCTATGAGATTCAATGAAGTACCTGAAGTGTGGGATAAGGTATAATGCTTGTTTCTTACCTTCGCTTTCTTCTCCACCTAGGTAGCATGCTTTATCACGTCACTAAGAGTCCTAATAGGCTGAATCTCAGCCTTTAACGATATTTCAACACTTAATCATTGTACAAAGCCTATAATGGTTATCTGTTGCGGCTCTAGACCATCACAAAGTAATTTTCAGAGATCCAACTCCATTGTGTACACTTCAACAATTCTATTCACTCTCCTTTGTATTTTGAATGGTCATAACCCCATTTTTGGGACTCTCAGCTTGTAAGTGTCCAAATCCTTGTCAATCAAAGCATTGCTTCTTCATATTCACATCCTTAGGTGTTGGTTTATCCTTAATATATGTCTTCATGATACAAGTCCCAACTTCACCCTCAGAAACTCCTATGAGATTCAAAGAAGTACATGAAGTGTGGGATAAGGTATAATGCTTGTTTCTTACCTTCGCTTTCTTCTCCACCTAGGTAGCATGCTTTATCGCGTCACTAAGAGTCCTAATAGGATGAATCTCAGCCTTTGATGATATTTCATCACTCAATCATTGTACAAAGCCTACAATGGCTCCCTGTTGCGGCTCTAGACCATCGCCAAGCAATTGTCAGAGATCCAACTCCATTGTGTACAATTCAACAGTTCTATTCACTCTCCTTTTTATTTTGAATGGTTATAACCCCACTTTTGGGCCAATCAGCTTGTAAATGGACAAACCCTTGTCAATCAAAGCAATTCTTATTCATATTCACATCCTTAGGTGTTGGTTTAGCCTTAATATGTGTATTCATGATACAACTCCCAACTCGACCCTCCGAAACTCCTATGAGATTCAAAGAAGTACCTAAAGTGTGGGATAAGGTATAATGCTTGTTTCTTACCTTGGCTTTCTTCTCCACCTAGGTAGCATGCTCTATCACGTCTTCAAGAGTCTTAATAGGCTGAATATCAGCCTTGGACGATATTTCATCACTCAATTATAGTACAAAGCCAACAATGGTTCCCTGTTGCGGCTCTAGACCATCGCCAAGCAATTGTGAGAGGTCCAACTCCATTGTGTACACTTCAACAGTTTTATTAACTCCACTTTGTATTTTAAATGGTGATAACCCATTTTTGGGATTATCAGCTTGTAAATGGCCAAATCCTTGTCAATCAAAGCATTGCTTCTTCATATTCACATCCTTACATGTTGGTTTAGCCTTAATATGTGTCTCCATGATACAAGTCCCAACTTCACCCTCAGAAACTCCTATGAGATTCAATGAAGTACCTGAAGTGTGGGATAAGGTATAATGCTTGTTTCTTACCTTCGCTTTCTTCTCCACCTAGGTAGCATGCTTTATCACGTCACTAAGAGTCCTAATAGGCTGAATCTCAGCCTTTAACGATATTTCAACACTTAATCATTGTACAAAGCCTATAATGGTTATCTGTTGCGGCTCTAGACCATCACAAAGTAATTTTCAGAGATCCAACTCCATTGTGTACACTTCAACAATTCTATTCACTCTCCTTTGTATTTTGAATGGTCATAACCCCATTTTTGGGACTCTCAGCTTGTAAGTGTCCAAATCCTTGTCAATCAAAGCATTGCTTCTTCATATTCACATCCTTAGGTGTTGGTTTATCCTTAATATATGTCTTCATGATACAAGTCCCAACTTCACCCTCAGAAACTCCTATGAGATTCAAAGAAGTACATGAAGTGTGGGATAAGGTATAATGCTTGTTTCTTACCTTCGCTTTCTTCTCCACCTAGGTAGCATGCTTTATCGCGTCACTAAGAGTCCTAATAGGATGAATCTCAGCCTTTGATGATATTTCATCACTCAATCATTGTACAAAGCCTACAATGGCTCCCTGTTGCGGCTCTAGACCATCGCCAAGCAATTGTCAGAGATCCAACTCCATTGTGTACAATTCAACAGTTCTATTCACTCTCCTTTTTATTTTGAATGGTTATAACCCCACTTTTGGGCCAATCAGCTTGTAAATGGACAAACCCTTGTCAATCAAAGCAATTCTTATTCATATTCACATCCTTAGGTGTTGGTTTAGCCTTAATATGTGTATTCATGATACAACTCCCAACTCGACCCTCCGAAACTCCTATGAGATTCAAAGAAGTACCTAAAGTGTGGGATAAGGTATAATGCTTGTTTCTTACCTTGGCTTTCTTCTCCACCTAGGTAGCATGCTCTATCACGTCTTCAAGAGTCTTAATAGGCTGAATATCAGCCTTGGACGATATTTCATCACTCAATTATAGTACAAAGCCAACAATGGTTCCCTGTTGCGGCTCTAGACCATCGCCAAGCAATTGTGAGAGGTCCAACTCCATTGTGTACACTTCAACAGTTTTATTAACTCCACTTTGTATTTTAAATGGTGATAACCCATTTTTGGGATTATCAGCTTGTAAATGGCCAAATCCTTGTCAATCAAAGCATTGCTTCTTCATATTCACATCCTTACATGTTGGTTTAGCCTTAATATGTGTCTCCATGATACAAGTCCCAACTTCACCCTCAGAAACTCCTATGAGATTCAATGAAGTACCTGAAGTGTGGGATAAGGTATAATGCTTGTTTCTTACCTTCGCTTTCTTCTCCACCTAGGTAGCATGCTTTATCACGTCACTAAGAGTCCTAATAGGCTGAATCTCAGCCTTTAACGATATTTCAACACTTAATCATTGTACAAAGCCTATAATGGTTATCTGTTGCGGCTCTAGACCATCACAAAGTAATTTTCAGAGATCCAACTCCATTGTGTACACTTCAACAATTCTATTCACTCTCCTTTGTATTTTGAATGGTCATAACCCCATTTTTGGGACTCTCAGCTTGTAAGTGTCCAAATCCTTGTCAATCAAAGCATTGCTTCTTCATATTCACATCCTTAGGTGTTGGTTTATCCTTAATATATGTCTTCATGATACAAGTCCCAACTTCACCCTCAGAAACTCCTATGAGATTCAAAGAAGTACATGAAGTGTGGGATAAGGTATAATGCTTGTTTCTTACCTTCGCTTTCTTCTCCACCTAGGTAGCATGCTTTATCGCGTCACTAAGAGTCCTAATAGGATGAATCTCAGCCTTTGATGATATTTCATCACTCAATCATTGTACAAAGCCTACAATGGCTCCCTGTTGCGGCTCTAGACCATCGCCAAGCAATTGTCAGAGATCCAACTCCATTGTGTACAATTCAACAGTTCTATTCACTCTCCTTTTTATTTTGAATGGTTATAACCCCACTTTTGGGCCAATCAGCTTGTAAATGGACAAACCCTTGTCAATCAAAGCAATTCTTATTCATATTCACATCCTTAGGTGTTGGTTTAGCCTTAATATGTGTATTCATGATACAACTCCCAACTCGACCCTCCGAAACTCCTATGAGATTCAAAGAAGTACCTAAAGTGTGGGATAAGGTATAATGCTTGTTTCTTACCTTGGCTTTCTTCTCCACCTAGGTAGCATGCTCTATCACGTCTTCAAGAGTCTTAATAGGCTGAATATCAGCCTTGGACGATATTTCATCACTCAATTATAGTACAAAGCCAACAATGGTTCCCTGTTGCGGCTCTAGACCATCGCCAAGCAATTGTGAGAGGTCCAACTCCATTGTGTACACTTCAACAGTTTTATTAACTCCACTTTGTATTTTAAATGGTGATAACCCATTTTTGGGATTATCAGCTTGTAAATGGCCAAATCCTTGTCAATCAAAGCATTGCTTCTTCATATTCACATCCTTACATGTTGGTTTAGCCTTAATATGTGTCTCCATGATACAAGTCCCAACTTCACCCTCAGAAACTCCTATGAGATTCAATGAAGTACCTGAAGTGTGGGATAAGGTATAATGCTTGTTTCTTACCTTCGCTTTCTTCTCCACCTAGGTAGCATGCTTTATCACGTCACTAAGAGTCCTAATAGGCTGAATCTCAGCCTTTAACGATATTTCAACACTTAATCATTGTACAAAGCCTATAATGGTTATCTGTTGCGGCTCTAGACCATCACAAAGTAATTTTCAGAGATCCAACTCCATTGTGTACACTTCAACAATTCTATTCACTCTCCTTTGTATTTTGAATGGTCATAACCCCATTTTTGGGACTCTCAGCTTGTAAGTGTCCAAATCCTTGTCAATCAAAGCATTGCTTCTTCATATTCACATCCTTAGGTGTTGGTTTATCCTTAATATATGTCTTCATGATACAAGTCCCAACTTCACCCTCAGAAACTCCTATGAGATTCAAAGAAGTACATGAAGTGTGGGATAAGGTATAATGCTTGTTTCTTACCTTCGCTTTCTTCTCCACCTAGGTAGCATGCTTTATCGCGTCACTAAGAGTCCTAATAGGATGAATCTCAGCCTTTGATGATATTTCATCACTCAATCATTGTACAAAGCCTACAATGGCTCCCTGTTGCGGCTCTAGACCATCGCCAAGCAATTGTCAGAGATCCAACTCCATTGTGTACAATTCAACAGTTCTATTCACTCTCCTTTTTATTTTGAATGGTTATAACCCCACTTTTGGGCCAATCAGCTTGTAAATGGACAAACCCTTGTCAATCAAAGCAATTCTTATTCATATTCACATCCTTAGGTGTTGGTTTAGCCTTAATATGTGTATTCATGATACAACTCCCAACTCGACCCTCCGAAACTCCTATGAGATTCAAAGAAGTACCTAAAGTGTGGGATAAGGTATAATGCTTGTTTCTTACCTTGGCTTTCTTCTCCACCTAGGTAGCATGCTTTATCACGTCTTCAAGAGTCTTAATAGGCTGAATATCAGCCTTTGACGATATTTCATCACTCAATTATAGTACAAAGCCAACAATGGTTCCCTGTTGTTGCTCTAGACCATCGCCAAGCAATTGTGAGAGGTCCAACTCCATTGTGTACACTTCAACAGTTTTATTAACTCCACTTTGTATTTTAAATGGTGATAACCCATTTTTGGGATTATCAGCTTGTAAATGGCCAAATCCTTGTCAATCAAAGCATTGCTTCTTCATATTCACATCCTTACATGTTGGTTTAGCATTAATATGTGTCTCCATGATACAAGTCCCAACTTCACCCTCAGAAACTCCTATGAGATTCAATGAAGTACCTGAAGTGTGGGATAAGGTATAATGCTTGTTTCTTACCTTCGCTTTCTTCTCCACCTAGGTAGCATGCTTTATCACGTCACTAAGAGTCCTAATAGGCTGAATCTCAGCCTTTAACGATATTTCAACACTTAATCATTGTACAAAGCCTATAATGGTTATCTGTTGCGGCTCTAGACCATCACAAAGTAATTTTCAGAGATCCAACTCCATTGTGTACACTTCAACAATTCTATTCACTCTCCTTTGTATTTTGAATGGTCATAACCCCATTTTTGGGACTCTCAGCTTGTAAGTGTCCAAATCCTTGTCAATCAAAGCATTGCTTCTTCATATTCACATCCTTAGGTGTTGGTTTATCCTTAATATATGTCTTCATGATACAAGTCCCAACTTCACCCTCAGAAACTCCTATGAGATTCAAAGAAGTACATGAAGTGTGGGATAAGGTATAATGCTTGTTTCTTACCTTCGCTTTCTTCTCCACCTAGGTAGCATGCTTTATCGCGTCACTAAGAGTCCTAATAGGATGAATCTCAGCCTTTGATGATATTTCATCACTCAATCATTGTACAAAGCCTACAATGGCTCCCTGTTGCGGCTCTAGACCATCGCCAAGCAATTGTCAGAGATCCAACTCCATTGTGTACAATTCAACAGTTCTATTCACTCTCCTTTTTATTTTGAATGGTTATAACCCCACTTTTGGGCCAATCAGCTTGTAAATGGACAAACCCTTGTCAATCAAAGCAATTCTTATTCATATTCACATCCTTAGGTGTTGGTTTAGCCTTAATATGTGTATTCATGATACAACTCCCAACTCGACCCTCCGAAACTCCTATGAGATTCAAAGAAGGACCTAAAGTGTGGGATAAGGTATAATGCTTGTTTCTTACCTTGGCTTTCTTCTCCACCTAGGTAGCATGCTTTATCACGTCTTCAAGAGTCTTAATAGGCTGAATATCAGCCTTTGACGATATTTCATCACTCAATTATAGTACAAAGCCAACAATGGTTCCCTGTTGCGGCTCTAGACCATCGCCAAGCAATTGTGAGAGGTCCAACTCCATTGAGTACACTTCAACAGTTTTATTAACTCCACTTTGTATTTTAAATGGTGATAACCCATTTTTGGGATTATCAGCTTGTAAATGGCAAAATCCTTGTCAATCAAAGCATTGCTTCTTCATATTCACATCCTTACATGTTGGTTTAGCCTTAATATGTGTCTCCATGATACAAGTCCCAACTTCACCCTCAGAAACTCCTATGAGATTCAATGAAGTATCTGAAGTGTGGGATAAGGTATAATGCTTGTTTCTTACCTTCACTTTCTTCTCCACCTAGGTAGCATGCTTTATCACGTCACTAAGAGTCCTAATAGGCTGAATCTCAGCCTTTAACGATATTTCAACACTTAATCATTGTACAAAGCCTATAATGGTTATCTGTTGCGGCTCTAGACCATCACGAAGCAATTGTTAGAGATCCAACTCCATTGTGTACACTTCAACAATTCTATTCACTCTCATTTGTATTTTGAATGGTCATAACCCCATTTTTAGGACTCTCAGCTTGTAAGTGTCCAAATCCTTGTCAATCAAAGCATTGCTTCTTCATATTCACATCCTTAGGTGTTGGTTTAGCCTTAATATATATCTTCATGATACAAGTCCCAACTTCAGCCTCAGAAACTCCTATGAGATTCAAAGAAGTACCTGAAGTGTGGGATAAGGTATAATGCTTGTTTCTTACCTTCGCTTTCTTCTCGACCTAGGTAGCATGCTTTATCGCGTCACTAAGAGTCCTAATAGGATGAATCTCAGCCTTTGATGATATTTCATAACTCAATCATTGTACAAAGCCTACAATGGGTCCATGTTGCGGCTCTAGACCATCGCCAAGCAATTGTCAGAGATCCAACTCCATTGTGTACAATTCAACAGTTCTATTCACTCTCCTTTTTATTTTGAATGGTTATAACCCCACTTTTGGGCCAATCAGCTTGTAAATGGACAAATCCTTGTCAATCAAAGCAATTCTTATTCATATTCACATCCTTAGGTGTTGGTTTAGTCTTAATATGTGTATTCATGATACAACTCCCAACTCGACCCTCCGAAACTCCTATGAGATTCAAAGAAGTACCTAAAGTGTGGGATAAGGTATAATGCTTTGTTTCTTACCTTGGCTTTCTTCTCCACCTAGGTAGCATGCTTTATCACGTCTTCAAGAGTCTTAATAGGCTGAATATCAGCATTTGACGATATTTCATCACTCAATTATAGTACAGAGCCAACAATGGTTCCCTGTTGCGGCTCTAGACCATCGCCAAGCAATTGTGAGAGGTCCAACTCCATTGTATACACTTCAACAGTTTTATTAACTCCACTTTGTATTTTAAATGGTGATAACCCATTTTTGGGATTATCAGCTTGTAAATGGCCAAATCCTTGTCAATCAAAGCATTGCTTCTTCATATTCACATCCTTACATGTTGGTTTAGCCTTAATATGTGTCTTCATGATACAAGTCCCAACTTCACCCTCAGAAACTCCTATGAGATTCAATGAAGTACCTGAAGTGTGGGATAAGGTATAATGCTTGTTTCTTACCTTCGCTTTCTTCTCCACCTAGGTAGCATGCTTTATCACGTCACTAAGAGTCCTATTAGGCTGAATCTCAGCCTTTAACGATATTTCAACACTTAATCATTGTACAAAGCCTATAATGGTTATCTGTTGCGGCTCTAGACCATCACGAAGCAATTGTCAGAGATCCAACTCCATTGTGTACACTTCAACAATTCTATTCACTCTCATTTGTATTTTGAATGGTCATAACCCCATTTTTAGGACTCTCAGCTTGTAAGTGTCCAAATCCTTGTCAATCAAAGCATTGCTTCTTCATATTCACATCCTTAGGTGTTGGTTTAGCCTTAATATGTGTCTCCATGATACAAGTCCCAACTTCACCCTCAGAAACTCCTATGAGATTCAATGAAGTACCTGAAGTGTGGGATAAGGTATAATGCTTGTTTCTTACCTTCGCTTTCTTCTCCACCTAGGTAGCATGCTTTATCACGTCACTAAGAGTCCTAATAGGCTGAATCTCAGCCTTTAACGATATTTCAACACTTAATCATTGTACAAAGCCTATAATGGTTATCTGTTGCGGCTCTAGACCATCACGAAGCAATTGTTAGAGATCCAACTCCATTGTGTACACTTCAACAATTCTATTCACTCTCATTTGTATTTTGAATGGTCATAACCCCATTTTTAGGACTCTCAGCTTGTAAATGTCCAAATCCTTGTCAATCAAAGCATTGCTTCTTCATATTCACATCCTTAGGTGTTGGTTTAGCCTTAATATATATCTTCATGATACAAGTCCCAACTTCAGCCTCAGAAACTCCTATGAGATTCAAAGAAGTACCTGAAGTGTGGGATAAGGTATAATGCTTGTTTCTTACCTTCGCTTTCTTCTCGACCTAGGTAGCATGCTTTATCGCGTCACTAAGAGTCCTAATAGGATTAATCTCAGCCTTTGATGATATTTCATCACTCAATCATTGTACAAAGCCTACAATGGGTCCATGTTGCGGCTCTAGACCATCGCCAAGCAATTGTCAGAGATCCAACTCCATTGTGTACAATTCAACAGTTCTATTCACTCTCCTTTTTATTTTGAATGGTTATAACCCCACTTTTGGGCCAATCAGCTTGTAAATGGACAAATCCTTGTCAATCAAAGCAATTCTTATTCATATTCACATCCTTAGGTGTTGGTTTAGCCTTAATATGTGTATTCATGATACAACTCCCAACTCGACCCTCCGAAACTCCTATGAGATTCAAAGAAGTACCTAAAGTGTGGGATAAGGTATAATGATTTGTTTCTTACCTTGGCTTTCTTCTCCACCTAGGTAGCATGCTTTATCACGTCTTCAAGAGTCTTAATAGGCTGAATATCAGCATTTGACGATATTTCATCACTCAATTATAGTACAGAGCCAACAATGGTTCCCTGTTGCGGCTCTAGACCATCGCCAAGCAATTGTGAGAGGTCCAACTCCATTGTATACACTTCAACAGTTTTATTAACTCCACTTTGTATTTTAAATGGTGATAACCCATTTTTGGGATTATCAGCTTGTAAATGGCCAAATCCTTGTCAATCAAAGCATTGCTTCTTCATATTCACATCCTTACATGTTGGTTTAGCCTTAATATGTGTCTTCATGATACAAGTCCCAACTTCACCCTCAGAAACTCCTATGAGATTCAATGAAGTACCTGAAGTGTGGGATAAGGTATAATGCTTGTTTCTTACCTTCGCTTTCTTCTCCACCTAGGTAGCATGCTTTATCACATCACTAAGAGTCGTAATAGGCTGAATCTCAGCCTTTAACGATATTTTAACACTTAATCATTGTACAAAGCCTATAATGGTTCTCTGTTGCGGCTCTAGACCATCGCCAAGCAATTGTCAGAGATCCAACTTCATTGTGTACACTTCAACAATTCTATTCACTCTCCTTTGTATTTTGAATGGTCATAACCCCATTTTTGGGACTCTTAGCTTGTAAGTGTCCAAATCCTTGTCAATCAAAGCATTGCTTCTTCATATTCACATCCTTAGGTGTTGGTTTAGCCTTAATATATGTCTTCATGATACAAGTCCCAACTTCACCCTCAGAAACCCCTATGAGATTCAAAGAAGGACCTAAAGTGTGGGATAAGGTATAATGCTTGTTTCTTACCTTGGCTTTCTTCTCCACCTAGGTAGCATGCTTTATCACGTCTTCAAGAGTCTTAATAGGCTGAATATCAGCCTTAGACTATATTTCATCACTCAATTATAGTACAAAGCCAACAATGGTTCCCTGTTGCGGTTCTAGACCATCGCCAAGCAATTGTGAGAGGTCCAAATCCATTGTGTACACTTCAACAGTTTTATTAACTCCACTTTGTATTTTAAATGGTGATAACCCATTTTTGGGATTATCAGCTTGTAAATGGCCAAATCCTTGTCAATCAAAGCATTGCTTCTTCATATTCACATCTTTACATGTTGGTTTAGCCTTAATATGTGTCTTCATGATACAAGTCCCAACTTCACCCTCAGAAACTCCTATGAGATTCAATGAAGTACCTGAAGTCTGGGATAAGGTATAACGCTTGTTTCTTACCTTCGCTTTCTTCTCCACCTAGGTAGCATGATTTATCACGTCACTAAGAGTCGTAATAGGCTGAATCTCAGCCTTTAACGATATATTAACACTTAATCATTGTACAAAGCCTATAATGGTTCTCTGTTGCGGCTCTAGACCATCGCCTAGCAATTGTCAGAGATCCAACTCCATTGTGTACACTTCAACAATTCTATTCACTCTCCTTTATATTTTGAATGGTCATAACCCCATTTTTGGGACTCTTAGCTTGTAAGTGTCCAAATCCTTGTCAATCAAAGCATTGCTTCTTCATATTCACATCCTTAGGTGTTGGTTTAGCCTTAATATATGTCTTCATGATACAAGTCCGAACTTCACCCTCAGAAACTCCTATGAGATACAAAGAAGTACCTGAAGTGTGGGATAAGGTATAATGCTTGTTTCTTACCTTCGCTTTCTTCTCCACCTAGGTAGCATGCTTTATCACGTCTTCAAGAGTCTTAATAGGCTGAATATCAGCCTTTGACGATATTTTATCACTCGATTATAGTACAGAGCCAACAATGGTTCCCTGTTGCGGCTCTAGACCATCGCCAAGCAATTGTGAGAGGTCCAACTCCATTGTATACACTTCAACAGTTTTATTAACTCCACTTTGTATTTTAAATGGTGATAACCCATTTTTGGGATTATCAGCTTGTAAATGGCCAAATCCTTGTCAATCAAAACATTGCTTCTTCATATTCACATCCTTACATGTTGGTTTAGCCTTAATATGTGTCTTCATGATACAAGTCCCAACTTCACCCTCAGAAACTCCTATGAGATTCAATGAAGTACCTGAAGTGTGGGATAAGGTATAATGCTTGTTTCTTACCTTCGCTTTCTTCTCCACCTAGGTAGCATGCTTTATCACGTCTTCAAGAGTCTTAATAGGCTGAATATCAGCCTTTGACGATATTTCATCACTCAATTATAGTACAAAGCCAACAATGGTTCCCTGTTGCGACTCTAGACCATCGCCAAGCAATTGTGAGAGGTCCAACTCCATTGTGTACACTTCAACAGTTTTATTAACTCCACTTTGTATTTTAAATGGTGATAACCCATTTTTGGGATTATCAGCTTGTAAATGGCCAAATCCTTGTCAATCAAGGCATTGCTTCTTCATATTCACATCCTTACATGTTGGTTTAGCCTTAATATGTGTCTCCATGATACAAGTCCCAACTTCACCCTCAGAAACTCCTATGAGATTCAATGAAGTACCTGAAGTGTGGGATAAGGTATAATGCTTGTTTCTTACCTTCGCTTTCTTCTCCACCTAGGTAGCATGCTTTATCACGTCACTAAGAGTCCTAATAGGCTGAATCTCAGCCTTTAACGATATTTCAACACTTAATCATTGTACAAAGCCTATAATGGTTATCTGTTGCGGCTCTAGACCATCACCAAGCAATTGTCAGAGATCCAACTCCATTGTGTACACTTCAACAATTCTATTCACTCTCCTTTGTATTTTGAATGGTCATAACCCCATTTTTGGGACTCTCAGCTTGTAAGTGTCCAAATCAGTGTCAATCAAAGCATTGCTTCTTCATATTCACATCCTTAGGTGTTGGTTTAGCCTTGATATATGTCTTCATGATAAAAGTCCCAACTTCACCCTCAGAAACTCCTATGAGATTCAAACAAGTACCTGAAGTGTGGGATAAGGTATAATGCTTGTTTCTTACCTTCGCTTTCTTCTCCACCTAGGTAGCATGCTTTATCGCGTCACTAAGAGTCCTAATAGGATGAATCTCAGCCTTTGATGATATTTCATCACTCAATCATTGTACAAAGCCTACAATGGCTCCCTGTTGCGGCTCTAGACCATCGCCAAGCAATTGTCAGAGATCCAACTCCATTGTGTACAATTCAACAGTTCTATTCACTCTTATTTTTATTTTGAATGGTTATAACCCCACTTTTGGGCCAATCAGCTTGTAAATGGACAAACCCTTGTCAATCAAAGCAATTCTTATTCATATTCACATCCTTAGGTGTTGGTTTAGCCTTAATATGTGTATTCATGATACAACTCCCAACTCGACCCTCCGAAACTCCTATGAGATTCAAAGAAGGACCTAAAGTGTGGGATAAGGTATAATGCTTGTTTCTTACCTTGGCTTTCTTCTCCACCTAGGTAGCATGCTTTATCACGTCTTCAAGAGTCTTAATAGGCTGAATATCAGCCTTTGACGATATTTCATCACTCAATTATAGTACAAAGCCAACAATGGTTCCCTGTTGCGGTTCTAGACCATCGCCAAGCAATTGTGAGAGGTCCAAATCCATTGTGTACACTTCAACAGTTTTATTAACTCCACTTTGTATTTTAAATGGTGATAACCGATTTTTGGGATTATCAGCTTGTAAATGGCCAAATCCTTGTCAATCAAAGCATTGCTTCTTCATATTCACATCCTTACATGTTGGTTTAGCCTTAATATGTGTCTTCATGATACAAGTCCCAACTTCACCCTCAGAAACTCCTATGAGATACAATGAAGTACCTGAAGTGTGGGATAAGGTATAATGCTTGTTTCTTACCTTGGCTTTCTTCTCCACCTAGGTAGCATGCTTGATCACGTCTTCAAGAGTCTTAATAGGCTGAATATCAGCCTTTGACGATATTTCATCACTCAATTATAGTACAAAGCCAACAATGGTTCCCTGTTGCGACTCTAGACCATCGCCAAGCAATTGTGAGAGGTCCAACTCCATTGTGTACACTTCAACAGTTTTATTAACTCCACTTTGTATTTTAAATGGTGATAACCCATTTTTGGGATTATCAGCTTGTAAATGGCCAAATCTTTGTCAATCAAGGCATTGCTTCTTCATATTCACATCCTTACATGTTGGTTTAGCCTTAATATGTGTCTCCATGATACAAGTCCCAACTTCACCCTCAGAAACTCCTATGAGATTCAATGAAGTACCTGAAGTGTGGGATAAGGTATAATGCTTGTTTCTTACCTTCGCTTTCTTCTCCACCTAGGTAGCATGCTTTATCACGTCACTAAGAGTCCTAATAGGCTGAATCTCAGCCTTTAACGATATTTCAACACTTAATCATTGTACAAAGCCTATAATGGTTATCTGTTGCGGCTCTAGACCATCACCAAGCAATTGTCAGAGATCCAACTCCATTGTGTACACTTCAACAATTCTATTCACTCTCCTTTGTATTTTGAATGGTCATAACCCCATTTTTGGGACTCTCAGCTTGTAAGTGTCCAAATCAGTGTCAATCAAAGCATTGCTTCTTCATATTCACATCCTTAGGTGTTGGTTTAGCCTTGATATATGTCTTCATGATACAAGTCCCAACTTCACCCTCAGAAACTCCTATGAGATTCAAACAAGTACCTGAAGTGTGGGATAAGGTATAATGCTTGTTTCTTACCTTCGCTTTCTTCTCCACCTAGGTAGCATGCTTTATCGCGTCACTAAGAGTCCTAATAGGATGAATCTCAGCCTTTGATGATATTTCATCACTCAATCATTGTACAAAGCCTACAATGGCTCCCTGTTGCGGCTCTAGACCATCGCCAAGCAATTGTCAGAGATCCAACTCCATTGTGTACAATTCAACAGTTCTATTCACTCTCATTTTTATTTTGAATGGTTATAACCCCACTTTTGGGCCAATCAGCTTGTAAATGGACAAACCCTTGTCAATCAAAGCAATTCTTATTCATATTCACATCCTTAGGTGTTGGTTTAGCCTTAATATGTGTATTCATGATACAACTCCCAACTCGACCCTCCAAAACTCCTATGAGATTCAAAGAAGGACCTAAAGTGTGGGATAAGGTATAATGCTTGTTTCTTACCTTGGCTTTCTTCTCCACCTAGGTAGCATGCTTTATCACGTCTTCAAGAGTCTTAATAGGCTGAATATCAGCCTTTGACGATATTTCATCACTCAATTATAGTACAAAGCCAACAATGGTTCCCTGTTGCGGTTCTAGACCATCGCCAAGCAATTGTGAGAGGTCCAAATCCATTGTGTACACTTCAACAGTTTTATTAACTCCACTTTGTATTTTAAATGGTGATAACCGATTTTTGGGATTATCAGCTTGTAAATGGCCAAATCCTTGTCAATCAAAGCATTGCTTCTTCATATTCACATCTTTACATGTTGGTTTAGCCTTAATATGTGTCTTCATGATACAAGTCCCAACTTCACCCTCAGAAACTCCTATGAGATACAATGAAGTACCTGAAGTGTGGGATAAGGTATAATGCTTGTTTCTTACCTTGGCTTTCTTCTCCACCTAGGTAGCATGCTTTATCACGTCTTCAAGAGTCTTAATAGGCTGAATATCAGCCTTTGACGATATTTCATCACTCAATTATAGTACAAAGCCAACAATGGTTCCCTGTTTCGACTCTAGACCATCGCCAAGCAATTGTGAGAGGTCCAACTCCATTGTGTACACTTCAACAGTTTTATTAACTCCACTTTGTATTTTAAATGGTGATAACCCATTTTTGGGATTATCAGCTTGTAAATGGCCAAATCTTTGTCAATCAAGGCATTGCTTCTTCATATTCACATCCTTACATGTTGGTTTAGCCTTAATATGTGTCTCCATGATACAAGTCCCAACTTCACCCTCAGAAACTCCTATGAGATTCAATGAAGTACCTGAAGTGTGGGATAAGGTATAATGCTTGTTTCTTACCTTCGCTTTCTTCTCCACCTAGGTAGCATGCTTTATCACGTCACTAAGAGTCCTAATAGGCTGAATCTCAGCCTTTAACGATATTTCAACACTTAATCATTGTACAAAGCCTATAATGGTTATCTGTTGCGGCTCTAGACCATCACCAAGCAATTGTCAGAGATCCAACTCCATTGTGTACACTTCAACAATTCTATTCACTCTCCTTTGTATTTTGAATGGTCATAACCCCATTTTTAGGACTCTCAGCTTGTAAGTGTCCAAATCAGTGTCAATCAAAGCATTGCTTCTTCATATTCACATCCTTAGGTGTTGGTTTAGCCTTGATATATGTCTTCATGATACAAGTCCCAACTTCACCCTCAGAAACTCCTATGAGATTCAAACAAGTACCTGAAGTGTGGGATAAGGTATAATGCTTGTTTCTTACCTTCGCTTTCTTCTCCACCTAGGTAGCATGCTTTATCGCGTCACTAAGAGTCCTAATAGGATGAATCTCAGCCTTTGATGATATTTCATCACTCAATCATTGTACAAAGCCTACAATGGCTCCCTGTTGCGGCTCTAGACCATCGCCAAGCAATTGTCAGAGATCCAACTCCATTGTGTACAATTCAACAGTTCTATTCACTCTCATTTTTATTTTGAATGGTTATAACCCCACTTTTGGGCCAATCAGCTTGTAAATGGACAAACCCTTGTCAATCAAAGCAATTCTTATTCATATTCACATCCTTAGGTGTTGGTTTAGCCTTAATATGTGTATTCATGATACAACTCCCAACTCGACCCTCCAAAACTCCTATGAGATTCAAAGAAGGACCTAAAGTGTGGGATAAGGTATAATGCTTGTTTCTTACCTTGGCTTTCTTCTCCACCTAGGTAGCATGCTTTATCACGTCTTCAAGAGTCTTAATAGGCTGAATATCAGCCTTTGACGATATTTCATCACTCAATTATAGTACAAAGCCAACAATGGTTCCCTGTTGCGGTTCTAGACCATCGCCAAGCAATTGTGAGAGGTCCAAATCCATTGTGTACACTTCAACAGTTTTATTAACTCCACTTTGTATTTTAAATGGTGATAACCGATTTTTGGGATTATCAGCTTGTAAATGGCCAAATCCTTGTCAATCAAAGCATTGCTTCTTCATATTCACATCTTTACATGTTGGTTTAGCCTTAATATGTGTCTTCATGATACAAGTCCCAACTTCACCCTCAGAAACTCCTATGAGATTCAATGAAGTACCTGAAGTGTGGGATAAGGTATAATGCTTGTTTCTTACCTTCGCTTTCTTCTCCACCTAGGTAGCATGCTTTATCACGTCACTAAGAGTCGTAATAGGCTGAATCTCAGCCTTTTACGATATTTTAACACTTAATCATTGTACAAAGCCTATAATGGTTCTCTGTTACGGCTCTAGACCATCGCCTAGCAATTGTCAGAGATCCAACTCCATTGTGTACACTTCAACAATTCTATTCACTCTCCTTTATATTTTGAATGGTCATAACCCCATTTTTGGGACTCTTAGCTTGTAAGTGTCCAAATCCTTGTCAATCAAAGCATTGCTTCTTCATATTCACATCCTTAGGTGTTGGTTTAGCCTTAATATATGTCTTCATGATACAAGTCCCAACTTCACCCTCAGAAACTCCTATGAGATACAAAGAAGTACCTGAAGTGTGGGATAAGGTATAATGCTTGTTTCTTACCTTCGCTTTCTTGTCCACCTAGGTAGCATGCTTTATCACGTCTTCAAGAGTCTTAATAGGCTGAATATCAGCCTTTGACGATATTTTATCACTCAATTATAGTACAAAGCCAACAATGGTTCCCTGTTGCGGCTCTAGACCATTGCCAAGCAATTGTCAGAGATCCAACTCCATTGTGTACACTTCAACATTTCTATTCACTCTCCTTTGTATTTTGAATGGTCATAACCCCATTTTTGGGACTCTTAACTTGTAAGTGTCCAAATCCTTGTCAATCAAAGCATTGCTTCTTCATATTCACATCCTTAGGTGTTGGTTTAGCCTTAATATATGTCTTCATGATACAAGTCCCAACTTCACCCTCGGAAACTCCTATGAGATACAAAGAAGTACCTGAAGTGTGGGATAAGGTATAATGCTTGTTTCTTACCTTCGCTTTCTTCTCCACCTAGGTAGCATGCTTTATCACGTCTTTAAGAGTCTTAATAGGCTGAATATCAGCCTTTGACGATATTTTATCACTCAATTATAGTACAAAGCCAACAATGGTTCCCTGTTGCGGCTCTAGACCATCGCCAAGCATTTGTGAGAGATCCAACTCCATTGTGTACACTTCAACAGTTCTATTAACTCCACTTTGTATTTTAAATGGTTATAACCCATTTTTGGGATTATCAGCTTGTAAATGGCCAAATCCTTGTCAATCAAAGCATTGCTTCTTCATATTCACATCCTTACGTGTTGGTTTAGCCTTAATATGTGTCTTCATGATACAAGTCCCAGCTTCACCCTCAGAAACTCCTATGAGATTCAATAAAGTATCTGAAGTGTGGGATAAGGTATAATGCTTGTTTCTTACCTTCGCTATCTTCTCCACCTAGGTAGCATGCTTTATCACGTCACTAAGAGTCCTAATAGGATGAGTCTCAGCCTTTGATGATATTTCATCACTCAATAATTATACAAAGCCAACAATGGCTCCCTGTTGCGTCTCTTGACTATCGCCAAGCAATAGTCAGGTATCCTGATAAGTAGGTTTTCAAGGCCTCGAGCAATCAAATAACCCTTTCGTACGTTGTGTACTTAGGGCCTTAGCGCTGCATGATCCGTGTGCACTATCACCTTAGAACCCACCAAGTATGATCGAAATTTCTCAAAGGAGTAGACGATTGCCAAAAGTTCTTTCTCTGTGGTTGTGTATCTTGTTTGTGCATCATCAAGTGTTCTACTAGCGTAGTAGATCACATGCATCTTCTTGTCTTTCTTCTGTCCTAACACGGCTCCAACAGCGAAGTCGCTAGCATCACACATTATCTCAAAAGGCAACTCCCAGTCTGGTGGTTGAACTATAGGCGCACTAATCAACGCTCCCTTCAGTTTTGTGAACGCTTCTTGATATGCATCATCGAAGACAAACTCCGTGTCTTTGCATAGGAGTCTTATTAGAGGCCTTGCTATCTTTGAAAACGGACAGCGCAGATATTTTAGCGAGGAGGTATTTGGATGAGATTGTTACGAAGCATGGAGTACCAGTGAGTATTGTATCAGATCGAGATGCAAAGTTTACATCGATATTCTGGCAGGCCTTTCAGAGGGCTTTAGGTACCAAAGTACGACTCAGCACAGCGTATCATCCTCAGACTGACGGACAATCTGAGAGGACAATTCAGACGCTAGAGGATATGTTGAGAGCATGTGTACTTGAATGGGAAGGAAACTGGCTTAGGTATCTTCCATTGGTGGAATTTGCGTATAATAACAGTTATCATTCGAGCATAGGGATGCCACCGTATGAAGCCCTCTACGGTAGACCATGTCGTACCCCACTCTGTTGGACTGAAGTAGGAGAGCGCAAGGACCTAGAGCCAGAAATGGTCAAAGAAACGATCGAGCAGGTGCAGTTGCTTCGAGATAGGCTTAAGGAAGCCCATGACAGACAAAAGAGCTATGCAGATAAACGCAGGAGGGATTTAGAATTTGCAGTCGGAGATGCAGTATACTTAAAGATGAGAACATTCAGAGGAGCAAACGAAAACCGGAAGTTGAAAAAGCTCAAACCAAGATACATGGGGCCATATGTCATTACAGAGAGAATTGGTGTGGTGGCTTACCGTTTGCAATTACCGAGGGAACTATCTAGTTTCCATGATGTTTTTCATGTGTCAATGTTGCGGAAAGTTGTCAGAGAACCAGAACTCATTTTACCAAGCCCACCAGCAAATTTGAATCGGAATTTAACGGCATTGAGTAAACCCATTGACATTTTGGACCATCGGGAAACTGAAATCCAAGGCAAGATGGTGAAGTCAGTCAAGGTATCTTGGGAAAGAGATGGGATCAGAGAAGAAACCTGGGAATCAGACAAGGAGATGCGTGTGATCTATCCTGATCTTTTTAAAGAGTAAAGTGTTATGTCGAATTCGGGGACGAATTCCTTTGTTGTAGGGGAGAATTGTAATGACCCAATTTTTTTTTAAAACCCAATAGCAATTATGGCCCAACAATTTTGTGGCCCAAGTAAAAATCCCACATGTTAAATGTCCCACATTGGAATCTCACCTACCTACCTTCCCCTCAATCTCCTATAAATACAACACCTCCCCATCTCACTTCTCACCAAGTCAAAGTAGTACTTTGCAAAGGGAGCTAGCACTTGTTGAGCCAGCTCCCACCGACGGAATTCCGGCGAGTCTCCGGCAAAGTTCCGGCGAATTTCCGGCGAATTTCCGGCGAGTTTCCGGCGAATCTCTGGTGAATCTCCGGCGAGTTTCCGGTAAACTTTATATCTTTAGGACGGTTAGAGGTCGGGTAAAATCGCGTTGACCGTTGACTTCTAGTTGACCGTTGACCGTTGACTTCTAGTTGACTGTTGACCGTGGACTTCTAGTTGACCGTTGACCGTTGACTATTACTTGACTGTTGACTTTGACCAATTGACCAGTCTAGTTAGTAGTTTAAATTGTTTTAATTGGTGAATCTAAATCGATGCAGACCGAGAATTATTGGCGAACTCGAGTAACATTGTTCATAGTCCATCGAAAAGTCAAACTAATTGCTAAGGTGAGGACAAGTTTGTGTTTTCTTCATATATTTATATATTTAGATAATTACTTAGTTTAAGGTTAAGCCGAGTATACCTGCGGGTTATGTATAAATTAAGTAACCGTATTTGTTTGATGCGTGTAGTAATATTATAATAATTACGAGTATATTTTTTTTATAAAGAAATAACTAGTATTTTAGCATTGGAAATTAATACGGGAATTTCAGTGCGTGTTGTGTGGTTTTTGTGAAAGGTATGATTTTATGATTAAATAAGTGATTGTGAAATGGAAATGCGGGTAAACCGCGAAGTTATGTGCGAGGAGAGATCCTTGTAGTTGTGTGTTGGCTTATGGACGCTGGATTGCGGGTAAGCTAGGATTGGCTGACGAGCCAACGAGGAAAGTGCGGGAAGACGTGCCGTGGGCACTAGGGATCCGTAAACGTACGAGAAAGGGGTGCGGGAAGATGTGCTGTGGGCACTAGGGATCCGATACGCACGAGAGCTGGCCGCGTCCTCGCGGAATTGATTGATGTTTGTGTGTCGTGGACACGTGATTGCATGCTTGTCTTAGGTTTAGACTTTGTGATGGTTTGGATATATTTGTGTATGGAGAATTCGTGAGCCCCAAGGCTCGCCCCACTGAGTAATCTCCCGATTACTCACCCCTCTCTTCTTTGCAGGTAATCGTGTGGAGTAGTTTCGGAGAGTGGAAGTTGTGATGGGTCCCAAAGATCGAGATTGCTTATTTTTACTTTGATAGTAGTTGTTGAATAAGACTTTTAATTTTGTATTATTGTTGTTTGACGACAATGTTGGGATGTCCAATTAAACTATTTGAATAATTTGGATATTTTCGGTTAAGTTGGTTATTACTTGGTTTATACGTTAATTTTGAATGATGTGCCTTGGAAGTAAGAATCGGGGTGTCACAATTTGGTATCAGAGCTCTAGGTTATGTCAAACCGGTTCTGACCCGGGAGGCAGTCCAGGGGATGAAAACTGATTCACTTGCTTATGTGACTAGATGGCACCAAAAGGAGGACGTGGAGGACGAGGAGGACAAGCAAGAGCTGATGCACAGCCAAGAGTAAGGGCTGAGAGTCCCATGGCATCTACGGAGAGTGTGCATGCTGAGCACTCAGATGCTATCGAGACTAATGCTACTCAAGGAAGAGGAGCACAAGTGAGTGGCTCCGCAACTGAGATGGCCTTGTTCGAGGAATTCCGACAGTTTCGGGAATACATGCAGAGAGGTCCAGATGTGCGAGCGACACCAGAGGTGATCACGCCACAACGTGTAACACCAAATGTTGCGGCTCAACCTCAGCACCCACCCCCTCCACCACCACCACCACCTTTTCAGGCTCATGTGCAAGG
The DNA here is from genome assembly GCA_963667165.1 of Barbarea vulgaris. Taxonomy (NCBI): domain Eukaryota; kingdom Viridiplantae; phylum Streptophyta; class Magnoliopsida; order Brassicales; family Brassicaceae; genus Barbarea; species Barbarea vulgaris. The sequence continues at coordinate 16,608,072 of OY763893.1, read as the reverse complement.
GCCATCGTACTGGGAAGCAATGAGGAGTTTGAGGGAAATGAATATGGAGTCGTTTGGTGGTCGATCTGATCCTACAGCTGCTGATAATTGGAGGAAAAGATTGGAGAGGAATTTTGACAATGCTAGATGCCCACATGAGTACCGCAAGGATTTAGCGGTTCAATATTTGAAGGATGAAGCATTGGTTTGGTGGGACAAGGTGGTAGCCCAAGTGCAGGGACGTTATGAGTTGACTTGGGAGGATTTCAAGACGGAGTTCACCAGGAAGTATTTTCCCAGGGAGGCTATGGATAGGATGGAAAATGAGTTTACGAAATTACGCCAAGGGAATATGACGGTGAGGGAGTATGAAGCAGAGTTCGATCGACTCAGCCGGTTTGCTGGTAGGTTCATGGATGAGGATGAACTGATCCGCAGGTTTTTGAGGGGTCTAAGAATTGAGTTAAAGAACCGCTGCGAGATGTATGATCATCGCAGTATGATTGGGTTGGTAGAGAAGGCTGCGAACTTGGAGATTGGTTTGGAAAAAGAGTTGAGCCATGCCAAAGCAGCACATGCAAAGCTGCAAAAGAGGATTACTCAAAAGAGGACTTGGGATACAACTAATGCGAGAACTTCCCCAATTTGTTACAAGTGCAATCGGATGGGACACCTTCAGAAGGATTGTCCTCGGAGTGTGAATAGTATGACTTGTTACAACTGTGGATGTCCAGGGCACATTGCCAAATTCTGTTTACAGAACACTGGAGGCCAGCAGGCAGGGGATCGTCCCAGGGAGTTCTGAGGATGGTGAGCCGATCACTGGTATGTTAATGTTGATAAAAAAAAATTGTTTTGTTCTTGTTCTTGAATTTAAGCTTTATGTGTAGTTGGTGTGTGAATGTTTGCTTAGAGATAATATAACATGTAGGATCAGTCCTAGTTGGGGGATGGCCAGCTTATGCGCTCTTTGATTCCGGTGCTACACGTAGTTGTGTAACACCAGGAGTGACCAAGAGATGGACTTTTGATGGGAAATTTGATCCAAAAGCCCAGAGGATTGGAACTGTTGGAAAGGAACGGTTAGAGTGTAAGGGAATCCATCGGGATGTGCCTATCTTGATCAACGGAGAAGTAATGCCGGGAGACCTTACAGAAATGGAGATGAACCATTATGATGTGATCCTTGGAATGAATTGGTTAACGAAGCACCATGCCGTACTGGATTGTCATCGAGCTCGTGTTCATTTTACACGACCAGAAGGGAAATTGGTATTTCAAGGTGTAAAAAGAGGCGAAGGATTTTCTATCATATCCATGATGCAAGCAGATGAGCTTATAGAGAAAGGAAATAATGCCTTCCTTGCCACCATTTCTATTGTGGGTGAGGAGATGGAATTGGGGGTTGGAGACATTCCCATTGTGGCAGAATATGCAGACGTATTTGAGCCTTTAAATGGTCCACCACCAAGCAGAGGAGATGCTTTCATGATCGAGTTGGAACCAGGAACAACACCTGTGTCACGAGCACCTTACCGCTTGGCACTTGCAGAAATGGCAGAACTAAAGACCCAGTTAGAGGACCTCACTAACAAAGGGTTTATTCGGCCAAGTAGCTCACCATGGGGTGCACCAGTACTCTTTGTGAAAAAGAAAGATGGGAGTTTCAGACTCTGTATTGATTACCGGGGATTGAATAAAGTGACCATCAAGAATAAATATTCGTTGCCACGAATTGATGAGTTACTAGACCAACTGCAAGGAGCTTCATGGTTTTCAAATATCGACTTGGCCTCGGGGTACCACCAAATCCCGATAGCGGAGGACGATATAAGGAAAACAGCCTTCCGAACTCGGTATGGGCACTACAAGTTTGTAGTGATGCCGTTTGGGTTGACTAATGCTCCTGCCGCATTTATGAAGTTGATGAACAATGTCTTTCGTGAGTACTTGGATAAGTGTGTGATAGTATTCATCGATGACATTTTGATATACTCTAAGAGTCAAGAGGAACATGAGGAACATCTGCGATTGGTATTGGAGAAATTACGGGAACACATTTTGTATGCAAAGATGAGTAAATGCAGGTTCTGGCAGAGAAAGATCGGGTTCCTTGGGCATGTTGTCTCAGAAGAAGGAGTATCTGTAGATCCAGAGAAGATATCTTCAATAACTAATTGGCCAACGCCCACAAGCGCTACTGAGGTGCGAAGCTTCCTTGGGTTAGCGGGTTACTATCGAAAGTTTGTGGAGGGTTTTGCAAGTATTGCTAAGCCGATGACACGACTTACGGGGAAGAATGTGAAGTTCGAGTGGTCAGAACAATGTGAGGATAGTTTCCAAATATTGAAGAGGCATTTGACAGAAACTCCAGTGTTGGTACTACCAAGGACAGGAGTACCCTATGTGGTGTATACTGATGCCTCAGGGACTGGATTAGGATGTGTGTTGATGCAAGATGAGAAAGTCATTGCCTATGCCTCTCGACAGTTGAGAACACACGAGGTTAACTACCCTACTCATGATTTAGAATTAGCGGCGGTTGTTTTTGCTCTGAAGATCTGGAGAGCGTACTTGTATGGTGAAAAGGTTCAGGTGTATACGGATCATAAGAGTTTGAAATATATTTTCACTCAATCCGATCTCAACCTTAGACAAAGGAGGTGGGCTGAGTTGCTAGCGGATTATGATTTGGAAATTGCCTACCATCCGGGAAAGGCTAATTCGGTAGCTGACGCCTTGAGCAGGCGTAAGAATGATGCCTCAAGGGAAAGGGATGTGCGTGAGCTGGAGGATATTTTGTGTACACTGAGTATTTGTGCCACTTCGGCAGGAGAAGATGTACTTGGGTTAGAAGCTGTGAATCAGGCCAATCTATTATCGAGGATCCGCGAAGCACAACAGTTTGACGCTGAACTGAAGAGGATGATGGAAAATAAGGTGGAAGGGTTTCACACCACAGAGAATGGTACATGCATGTATAAGGGAAGAGTTAGAGTGCCAAATGATAAAGGTCTAAAGGATGAAATCTTAGCTCAAGCTCATAGCTCACGGTTTTCAGTTCATCCAGGGACCACTAAGATGTATCATGATTTAAAACGGTATTACAACTGGGGTAACATGAAGAGAGATGTGGCTGCTTGGGTATCGAAGTGTCATACATGTCAGCAAGTCAAAGCAGACCACCAAGTTCCAAGTGGGTTACTTCAGAAATTACCGTTACCAGAATGGAAATGGGATATGATAACAATGGATTTTGTTACGGGGTTGCCAACGACTACTGGCGGTAAGAATGTCATTTGGGTCATTGTGGACCGACTCACCAAGACTGCTCATTTCTTGCCCATCAAGAAAACGGACAGCGCAGATATTTTAGCGAGGAGGTATTTGGATGAGATTGTTACGAAGCATGGAGTACCAGTGAGTATTGTATCAGATCGAGATGCAAAGTTTACATCGATATTCTGGCAGGCCTTTCAGAGGGCTTTAGGTACCAAAGTACGACTCAGCACAGCGTATCATCCTCAGACTGACGGACAATCTGAGAGGACAATTCAGACGCTAGAGGATATGTTGAGAGCATGTGTACTTGAATGGGAAGGAAACTGGCTTAGGTATCTTCCATTGGTGGAATTTGCGTATAATAACAGTTATCATTCGAGCATAGGGATGCCACCGTATGAAGCCCTCTACGGTAGACCATGTCGTACCCCACTCTGTTGGACTGAAGTAGGAGAGCGCAAGGACCTAGAGCCAGAAATGGTCAAAGAAACGATCGAGCAGGTGCAGTTGCTTCGAGATAGGCTTAAGGAAGCCCATGACATACAAAAGAGCTATGCAGATAAACGCAGGAGGGATTTAGAATTTGCAGTCGGAGATGCAGTATACTTAAAGATGAGAACATTCAGAGGAGCAAACGAAAACCGGAAGTTGAAAAAGCTCAAACCAAGATACATGGGGCCATATGTCATTACAGAGAGAATTGGTGTGGTGGCTTACCGTTTGCAATTACCGAGGGAACTATCTAGTTTCCACGATGTTTTTCATGTGTCAATGTTGCGGAAAGTTGTCAGAGAACCAGAACTCATTTTACCAAGCCCACCAGCAAATTTGAATCGGAATTTAACGGCATTGAGTAAACCCATTGACATTTTGGACCATCGGGAAACTGAAATCCAAGGCAAGATGGTGAAGTCAGTCAAGGTATCTTGGGAAAGAGATGGGATCAGAGAAGAAACCTGGGAATCAGACAAGGAGATGCGTGTGATCTATCCTGATCTTTTTAAAGAGTAAAGTGTTATGTCGAATTCGGGGACGAATTCCTTTGTTGTAGGGGAGAATTGTAATGACCCAATTTTTTTTTAAAACCCAATAGCAATTATGGCCCAACAATTTTGTGGCCCAAGTAAAAATCCCACATGTTAAATGTCCCACATTGGAATCTCACCTACCTACCTTCCCCTCAATCTCCTATAAATACAACACCTCCCCATCTCACTTCTCACCAAGTCAAAGTAGTACTTTGCAAAGGGAGCTAGCACTTGTTGAGCCAGCTCCCACCGACGGAATTCCGGCGAGTCTCCGGCAAAGTTCCGACGAATTTCCGGCGAATTTCCGGCGAATTTCCGGCGAGTTTCCGGCGAATCTCCGGTGAATCTCCGGCGAGTTTCCGGTAAACTTTATATCTTTAGGACGGTTAGAGGTCGGGTCAAATCGCGTTGACCGTTGACTTCTAGTTGACCGTTGACCGTTGACTTATAGTTGACCGTTGACCGTTGACTTCTAGTTGACCGTTGACCGTTGACTTTTACTTGACTGTTGACTTTGACCAATTGACCAGTCTAGTTAGTAGTTTAAATTGTTTTAATCGGTGAATCTAAATCGATGCAGACCGAGAATTATTGGCGAACTCGAGTAACATTGTTCATAGTCCATCGAAAAGTCAAACTAATTGTTAAGGTGAGGACAAGTTTGTGTTTTCTTCATATATTTATATATTTAGATAATTACTTAGTTTAAGGTTAAGCCGAGTATACCTGCGGGTTATGTATAAATTAAGTACCCGTATTTGTTTGATGCGTGTAGTAATATTATAATAATTACGAGTATATTTTTTTTATAAAGAAATAACTAGTATTTTAGGATTGGAAATTAATACGGGAATTTCAGTGCGTGTTGTGTGGTTTTTGTGAAAGGTATGATTTTATGATTAAATAAGTGATTGTGAAATGGAAATGCGGGTAAACCGCGAAGTTATGTGCGAGGAGAGATCCTTGTAGTTGTGTGTTGGCTTATGGACGCTGGATTGCGGGTAAGCTAGGATTGGCTGACGAGCCAACGAGGAAAGTGCGGGAAGACGTGCCGTGGGCACTAGGGATCCGTAAACGTACGAGAAAGGGGTGCGGGAAGATGTGCTGTGGGCTCTAGGGATCCGATACGCACGAGAGCTGGCCGCGTCCTCGCGGAATTGATTGATGTTTGTGTTTCGTGGACACGTGATTGCATGCTTGTCTTAGGTTTAGACTTTGTGATGGTTTGGATATATTTGTGTATGGAGAATTCGTGAGCCCCAAGGCTCGCCCCACTGAGTAATCTCCCGATTACTCACCCCTCTCTTCTTTGCAGGTAATCGTGTTGAGTAGTTTCGGAGAGTGGAAGTTGTGATGGGTCCCAAAGATCGAGATTGCTTATTTTTACTTTGATAGTAGTTGTTGAATAAGACTTTTAATTTTGTATTATTGTTGTTTGACGACAATGTTGGGATGTCCAATTAAACTATTTGAATAATTTGGATATTTTCGGTTAAGTTGGTTATTACTTGGTTTATACGTTAATTTTGAATGATGTGCCTTGGAAGTAAGAATCGGGGTGTCACACCTTTCAAGGGGAATTTGGTTAATGGAAGAAAGGAGAAGAATAAGAGGTGTCATTGGTGTGGAACCAGAGGATTTGGGGATTTGGTTAGTTGTTTGTGTTGTGAAAGAGAGTTCTATTGCTTAGATTGTATCGAGAAAAGGTATCGTCGGTTATGTTTTCTTTACTTATCTTGTTTGCATATAGCTCTGGCCTTTTTGCTGATGGATGTTCTCATTATAAATTAAGCTTCTGTATCTAGTTTAAGAATTGCATTAGAGGATAGTTATAAGTGGGAATCTCCTAAAAAATTCAATAGTTTTGTACCTAAGACATCTTGAGACTTAATTGTAACAACTTCATTGTGGTATTTCTTCTGTTTTTTGTGCATTCACTGTATTTTCTTTCCACTTTTAAGGAGAGCTTACTTGAATTTTGTCTCTGCTTCCTTCCCGATAATAAGAGCCGTAAATATTAGGATGCAACATTAGATACGCTTATCTGCTATTTTACAACTTCAATAACTTCACTAGAGATTGCTTTTGGAATTTCCTTTTTTTTTAATTGTCACTAAGCTGTCTGGTTTTGATCTCTACTAATTGCTTCGAAGCAGTCATCTAACTGATTTTTGGCTTGGAATAAATTAGGAACAAGGGATCAAAAGAAGAAGTTGAGAAAAATGTCCTGTATGCAGTCGATCATGTAGATGCAAAGCTTGCTCAGCCTCTAATTCTGGAGTCACTTAATGTAAGGTCTGACTATCTGATAATTCATTATCTCAAAGATTTTACATGTGTGTTTTAACAAAATTTCAGATATTTAGTAACACTAAGTTGTCTACTTCTACAACATGTTGCAGGATTCTCAAAGTGCCAGGAGTGAAATTGACAGGATTTTGTATCTACATTATGCGGTGTGCATGCTTCTTCCAGTAATAAAAGAATTCAATGCAGAACACAAAGTAGAAGTGGAAAATGACGAAGAAAAGAAAGGTGTTTAATAGTTTGATAAATCCTTTATTTTTCTAGCTTTCTATTAACTTGTCTTTCTACCTTACCTTAAGATAGCTTGCTTGTGATTTGGTTGTGTAAAACTTGATGGTTGGCTTCTGTTTGGCTAATGACATGATGTTTCTCTAATGATTAAAATAGCACAGAGCTAATAGGTACAAATAAAGTGTCTCAATTAATCAAAAGTCCCAGCTAAAATTATAGAAAAAATTACAAAAAATAATTGCTATATTACAACTAATGGTGACGTGAATAAATAAATAATAACAAACATTAATTGCTATTATAAATTATACAATTGCAAAACAAGTAAACGCCATAAAAAAAATAACTAACATAGCACAAGCGTAAAACGCTATATAAAGTGTCATACCTACTATGACGGGCGTAGATAGAGCGTTTGCCATAACGCTATGCTATCCTATCATAGCGTTTTACAGACGCTCTCTATGTGACATTTTCTTATAGTGGTTATAACCCCACTTTTGGGCCAATCAGCTTGTAAATGGACAAACCCTTGTCAATCAAAGCAATTCTTCTTCATATTCACATCTTTAGGTGTTGGTTTAGCCTTAATATGTGTATTCATGATACAACTCCCAACTCGACCCTCCGAAACTCCTATGAGATTCAAAGAAGTACCTAAAGTGTGGGATAAGGTATAATGCTTGTTTCTTACCTTGGCTTTCTTCTCCACCTAGGTAGCATGCTTTATCACGTCTTCAAGAGTCTTAATAGGCTGAATATCAGCCTTTGACGATATTTCATCACTCAATTATAGTACAAAGCCAACAATGGTTCCCTGTTGCGGCTCTAGACCATCGCCAAGCAATTGTGAGAGGTCCAACTCCATTGTGTACACTTCAACAGTTTTATTAACTCCACTTTGTATTTTAAATGGTGATAACCCATTTTTGGGATTATCAGCTTGTAAATGGCCAAATCCTTGTCAATCAAAGCATTGCTTCTTCATATTCACATCCTTACATGTTGGTTTAGCCTTAATATGTGTCTCCATGATACAAGTCCCAACTTCACCCTCAGAAACTCCTATGAGATTCAATGAAGTACCTGAAGTGTGGGATAAGGTATAATGCTTGTTTCTTACCTTCGCTTTCTTCTCCACCTAGGTAGCATGCTTTATCACGTCACTAAGAGTCCTAATAGGCTGAATCTCAGCCTTTAACGATATTTCAACACTTAATCATTGTACAAAGCCTATAATGGTTATCTGTTGCGGCTCTAGACCATCACAAAGTAATTTTCAGAGATCCAACTCCATTGTGTACACTTCAACAATTCTATTCACTCTCCTTTGTATTTTGAATGGTCATAACCCCATTTTTGGGACTCTCAGCTTGTAAGTGTCCAAATCCTTGTCAATCAAAGCATTGCTTCTTCTTATTCACATCCTTAGGTGTTGGTTTAGCCTTAATATATGTCTTCATGATACAAGTCCCAACTTCACCCTCAGAAACTCCTATGAGATTCAAAGAAGTACATGAAGTGTGGGATAAGGTATAATGCTTGTTTCTTACCTTCGCTTTCTTCTCCACCTAGGTAGCATGCTTTATCGCGTCACTAAGAGTCCTAATAGGATGAATATCAGCCTTTGATGATATTTCATCACTCAATCATTGTACAAAGCCTACAATGGCTCCCTGTTGCGGCTCTAGACCATCGCCAAGCAATTGTCAGAGATCCAACTCCATTGTGTACAATTCAACAGTTCTATTCACTCTCCTTTTTATTTTGAATGGTTATAACCCCACTTTTGGGCCAATCAGCTTGTAAATGGACAAACCCTTGTCAATCAAAGCAATTCTTATTCATATTCACATCCTTAGGTGTTGGTTTAGCCTTAATATGTGTATTCATGATATAACTCCCAACTCGACCCTCCGAAACTCCTATGAGATTCAAAGAAGGACCTAAAGTGTGGGATAAGGTATAATGCTTGTTTCTTACCTTGGCTTTCTTCTCCACCTAGGTAGCATGCTTTATCACGTCTTCAAGAGTCTTAATAGGCTGAATATCAGCCTTTGACGATATTTCATCACTCAATTATAGTACAAAGCCAACAATGGTTCCCTGTTGCGGCTCTAGACCATCGCCAAGCAATTGTGAGAGGTCCAACTCCATTGAGTACACTTCAACAGTTTTATTAACTCCACTTTGTATTTTAAATGGTGATAACCCATTTTTGGGATTATCAGCTTGTAAATGGCAAAATCCTTGTCAATCAAAGCATTGCTTCTTCATATTCACATCCTTACATGTTGGTTTAGACTTAATATGTGTCTCCATGATACAAGTCCCAACTTCACCCTCAGAAACTCCTATGAGATTCAATGAAGTACCTGAAGTGTGGGATAAGGTATAATGCTTGTTTCTTACCTTCGCTTTCTTCTCCACCTAGGTAGCATGCTTTATCACGTCACTAAGAGTCCTATTAGGCTGAATCTCAGCCTTTAACGATATTTCAACACTTAATCATTGTACAAAGCCTATAATGGTTATCTGTTGCGGCTCTAGACCATCACGAAGCAATTGTCAGAGATCCAACTCCATTGTGTACACTTCAACAATTCTATTCACTCTCATTTGTATTTTGAATGGTCATAACCCCATTTTTAGGACTCTCAGCTTGTAAGTGTCCAAATCCTTGTCAATCAAAGCATTGCTTCTTCATATTCACATCCTTAGGTGTTGGTTTAGCCTTAATATGTGTCTCCATGATACAAGTCCCAACTTCACCCTCAGAAACTCCTATGAGATTCAATGAAGTACCTGAAGTGTGGGATAAGGTATAATGCTTGTTTCTTACCTTCGCTTTCTTCTCCACCTAGGTAGCATGCTTTATCACGTCACTAAGAGTCCTAATAGGCTGAATCTCAGCCTTTAACGATATTTCAACACTTAATCATTGTACAAAGCCTATAATGGTTATCTGTTGCGGCTCTAGACCATCACGAAGCAATTGTTAGAGATCCAACTCCATTGTGTACACTTCAACAATTCTATTCACTCTCATTTGTATTTTGAATGGTCATAACCCCATTTTTAGGACTCTCAGCTTGTAAGTGTCCAAATCCTTGTCAATCAAAGCATTGCTTCTTCATATTCACATCCTTAGGTGTTGGTTTAGCCTTAATATATATCTTCATGATACAAGTCCCAACTTCAGCCTCAGAAACTCCTATGAGATTCAAAGAAGTACCTGAAGTGTGGGATAAGGTATAATGCTTGTTTCTTACCTTCGCTTTCTTCTCGACCTAGGTAGCATGCTTTATCGCGTCACTAAGAGTCCTAATAGGATGAATCTCAGCCTTTGATGATATTTCATCACTCAATCATTGTACAAAGCCTACAATGGGTCCATGTTGCGGCTCTAGACCATCGCCAAGCAATTGTCAGAGATCCAACTCCATTGTGTACAATTCAACAGTTCTATTCACTCTCCTTTTTATTTTGAATGGTTATAACCCCACTTTTGGGCCAATCAGCTTGTAAATGGACAAATCCTTGTCAATCAAAGCAATTCTTATTCATATTCACATCCTTAGGTGTTGGTTTAGCCTTAATATGTGTATTCATGATACAACTCCCAACTCGACCCTCCGAAACTCCTATGAGATTCAAAGAAGTACCTAAAGTGTGGGATAAGGTATAATGCTTGTTTCTTACCTTGGCTTTCTTCTCCACCTAGGTAGCATGCTTTATCACGTCTTCAAGAGTCTTAATAGGCTGAATATCAGCATTTGACGATATTTCATCACTCAATTATAGTACAGAGCCAACAATGGTTCCCTGTTGCGGCTCTAGACCATCGCCAAGCAATTGTGAGAGGTCCAACTCCATTGTATACACTTCAACAGTTTTATTAACTCCACTTTGTATTTTAAATGGTGATAACCCATTTTTGGGATTATCAGCTTGTAAATGGCCAAATCCTTGTCAATCAAAGCATTGCTTCTTCATATTCACATCCTTACATGTTGGTTTAGCCTTAATATGTGTCTTCATGATACAAGTCCCAACTTCACCCTCAGAAACTCCTATGAGATTCAATGAAGTACCTGAAGTGTGGGATAAGGTATAATGCTTGTTTCTTACCTTCGCTTTCTTCTCCACCTAGGTAGCATGCTTTATCACATCACTAAGAGTCGTAATAGGCTGAATCTCAGCCTTTAACGATATTTTAACACTTAATCATTATACAAAGCCTATAATGGTTCTCTGTTGCGGCTCTAGACCATCGCCAAGCAATTGTCAGAGATCCAACTTCATTGTGTACACTTCAACAATTCTATTCACTCTCCTTTGTATTTTGAATGGTCATAACCCCATTTTTGGGACTCTTAGCTTGTAAGTGTCCAAATCCTTGTCAATCAAAGCATTGCTTCTTCATATTCACATCCTTAGGTGTTGGTTTAGCCTTAATATATGTCTTCATGATACAAGTCCCAACTTCACCCTCAGAAACCCCTATGAGATACAAAGAAGTACCTGAAGTGTGGGATAAGGTATAATGCTTGTTTCTTACCTTGGCTTTCTTCTCCACCTAGGTAGCATGCTTTATCACGTCTTCAAGAGTCTTAATAGGCTGAATATCAGCCTTTGACGATATTTCATCACTCAATTATAGTACAAAGCCAACAATGGTTCCCTGTTGCGGCTCTAGACCATCGCCAAGCAATTGTGAGAGGTCCAACTCCATTGTGTACACTTCAACAGTTTTATTAACTCCACTTTGTATTTTAAATGGTGATAACCCATTTTTGGGATTATCAGCTTGTAAATGGCCAAATCCTTGTCGATCAAGGCATTGCTTCTTCATATACACATCCTTACATGTTGGTTTAGCCTTAATATGTGTCTCCATGATACAAGTCCCAACTTCACCCTCAGAAACTCCTATGAGATTCAATGAAGTACCTGAAGTGTGGGATAAGGTATAATGCTTGTTTCTTACCTTCGCTTTCTTCTCCACCTAGGTAGCATGCTTTATCACGTCACTAAGAGTCCTAATAGGCTGAATCTCAGCCTTTAACGATATTTCAACACTTAATCATTGTTCAAAGCCTATAATGGTTATCTGTTGCGGCTCTAGACCATCACCAAGCAATTGTCAGAGATCCAACTCCATTGTGTACACTTCAACAATTCTATTCACTCTCCTTTGTATTTTGAATGGTCATAACCCCATTTTTGGGACTCTCAGCTTGTAAGTGTCCAAATCCTTGTCAATCAAAGCATTGCTTCTTCATATTCACATCCTTAGGTGTTGGTTTAGCCTTAATATATGTCTTCATGATACAAGTCCGAACTTCACCCTCAGAAACTCCTATGAGATACAAAGAAGTACCTGAAGTGTGGGATAAGGTATAATGCTTGTTTCTTACCTTCGCTTTCTTCTCCACCTAGGTAGCATGCTTTATCGCGTCACTAAGAATCCTAATAGGATGAATCTCAGCCTTTGATGATATTTCATCACTCAATCATTGTACAAAGCCTACAATGGCTCCCTGTTGCGGCTCTAGACCATCGCCAAGCAATTGTCAGAGATCCAACTCCATTGTGTACAATTAAACAGTTCTATTCACTCTCCTTTTTATTTTGAATGGTTATAACCCCACTTTTGGGCCAATCAGCTTGTAAATGGACAAACCCTTGTCAATCAAAGCAATTCTTATTCATATTCACATCCTTAGGTGTTGGTTTAGCCTTAATATGTGTATTCATGATACAACTCCCAACCCGACCCTCCGAAACTCCTATGAAATTCAAAGAAGGACCTAAAGTGTGGGATAAGGTATAATGCTTGTTTCTTACCTTGGCTTTCTTCTCCACCTAGGTAGCATGCTTTATCACGTCTTCAAGAGTCTTAATAGGCTGAATATCAGCCTTAGACTATATTTCATCACTCAATTATAGTACAAAGCCAACAATGGTTCCCTGTTGCGGTTCTAGACCATCGCCAAGCAATTGTGAGAGGTCCAAATCCATTGTGTACACTTCAACAGTTTTATTAACTCCACTTTGTATTTTAAATGGTGATAACCCATTTTTGGGATTATCAGCTTGTAAATGGCCAAATCCTTGTCAATCAAAGCATTGCTTCTTCATATTCACATCTTTACATGTTGGTTTAGCCTTAATATGTGTCTTCATGATACAAGTCCCAACTTCACCCTCAGAAACTCCTATGAGATTCAATGAAGTACCTGAAGTGTGGGATAAGGTATAACGCTTGTTTCTTACCTTCGATTTCTTCTCCACCTAGGTAGCATGATTTATCACGTCACTAAGAGTCGTAATAGGCTGAATCTCAGCCTTTAACGATATATTAACACTTAATCATTGTACAAAGCCTATAATGGTTCTCTGTTGCGGCTCTAGACCATCGCCTAGCAATTGTCAGAGATCCAACTCCATTGTGTACACTTCAACAATTCTATTCACTCTCCTTTATATTTTGAATGGTCATAACCCCATTTTTGGGACTCTTAGCTTGTAAGTGTCCAAATCCTTGTCAATCAAAGCATTGCTTCTTCATATTCACATCCTTAGGTGTTGGTTTAGCCTTAATATATGTCTTCATGATACAAGTCCGAACTTCACCCTCAGAAACTCCTATGAGATACAAAGAAGTACCTGAAGTGTGGGATAAGGTATAATGCTTGTTTCTTACCTTCGCTTTCTTCTCCACCTAGGTAGCATGCTTTATCACGTCTTCAAGAGTCTTAATAGGCTGAATATCAGCCTTTGACGATATTTTATCACTCGATTATAGTACAGAGCCAACAATGGTTCCCTGTTGCGGCTCTAGACCATCGCCAAGCAATTGTGAGAGGTCCAACTCCATTGTATACACTTCAACAGTTTTATTAACTCCACTTTGTATTTTAAATGGTGATAACCCATTTTTGGGATTATCAGCTTGTAAATGGCCAAATCCTTGTCAATCAAAACATTGCTTCTTCATATTCACATCCTTACATGTTGGTTTAGCCTTAATATGTGTCTTCATGATACAAGTCCCAACTTCACCCTCAGAAACTCCTATGAGATTCAATGAAGTACCTGAAGTGTGGGATAAGGTATAATGCTTGTTTCTTACCTTCGCTTTCTTCTCCACCTAGGTAGCATGCTTTATCACGTCACTAAGAGTCGTAATAGGCTGAATCTCTGCCTTTAACGATATTTTAACACTTAATCATTGTACAAAGCCTATAATGGTTCTCTGTTGCGGCTCTAGACCATCGCCAAGCAATTGTCAGAGATCCAACTTCATTGTGTACACTTCAAAAATTCTATTCACTCTCCTTTGTATTTTGAATGGTCATAACCCCATTTTTGGGACTCTTAGCTTGTAAGTGTCCAAATCCTTGTCAATCAAAGCATTGCTTCTTCATATTCACATCCTTAGGTGTTGGTTTAGCCTTAATATATGTCTTCATGATACAAGTCCCAACTTCACCCTCAGAAACTCCTATGAGATACAATGAAGTACCTGAAGTGTGGGATAAGGTATAATGCTTGTTTCTTACCTTGGCTTTCTTCTCCACCTAGGTAGCATGCTTTATCACGTCTTCAAGAGTCTTAATAGGCTGAATATCAGCCTTTGACGATATTTCATCACTCAATTATAGTACAAAGCCAACAATGGTTCCCTGTTGCGACTCTAGACCATCGCAAAGAAATTGTGAGAGGTCCAACTCCATTGTGTACACTTCAACAGTTTTATTAACTCCACCTTGTATTTTAAATGGTGATAACCCATTTTTGGGATTATCAGCTTGTAAATGGCCAAATCCTTGTCAATCAAGGCATTGCTTCTTCATATTCACATCCTTACATGTTGGTTTAGCCTTAATATGTGTCTCCATGATACAAGTCCCAACTTCACCCTCAGAAACTCCTATGAGATTCAATGAAGTACCTGAAGTGTGGGATAAGGTATAATGCTTGTTTCTTACCTTCGCTTTCTTCTCCACCTAGGTAGCATGCTTTATCACGTCACTAAGAGTCGTAATAGGCTGAATCTCAGCCTTTAACGATATTTTAACACTTAATCATTGTACAAAGCCTATAATGGTTCTCTGTTGTGGCTCTAGACCATCGCCAAGCAATTGCCAGAGATCCAACTTCATTGTGTACACTTCAAAAATTCTATTCACTCTCCTTTGTATTTTGAATGGTCATAACCCCATTTTTGGGACTCTTAGCTTGTAAGTGTCCAAATCCTTGTCAATCAAAGCATTGCTTCTTCATATTCACATCCTTAGGTGTTGGTTTAGCCTTAATATATGTCTTCATGATACAAGTCCCAACTTCACCCTCAGAAACTCCTATGAGATACAATGAAGTACCTGAAGTGTGGGATAAGGTATAATGCTTGTTTCTTACCTTGGCTTTCTTCTCCACCTAGGTAGCATGCTTTATCACGTCTTCAAGAGTCTTAATAGGCTGAATATCAGCCTTTGACGATATTTCATCACTCAATTATAGTACAAAGCCAACAATGGTTCCCTGTTGCGACTCTAGACCATCGTCAAGCAATTGTGAGAGGTCCAACTCCATTGTGTACACTTCAACAGTTTTATTAACTCCACTTTGTATTTTAAATGGTGATAACCAATTTTTGGGATTATCAGCTTGTAAATGGCCAAATCCTTGTCAATCAAGGCATTGCTTCTTCATATTCACATCCTTACATGTTGGTTTAGCCTTGATATGTGTCTCCATGATACAAGTCCCAACTTCACCCTCAGAAACTCCTATGAGATTCAATGAAGTACCTGAAGTGTGGGATAAGGTATAATGCTTGTTTCTTACCTTCGCTTTCTTCTCCACCTAGGTAGCATGCTTTATCACGTCACTAAGAGTCCTAATAGGCTGAATCTCAGCCTTTAACGATATTTCAACACTTAATCATTGTACAAAGCCTATAATGGTTATCTGTTGCGGCTCTAGACCATCACCAAGCAATTGTCAGAGATCCAACTCCATTGTGTACACTTCAACAATTCTATTCACTCTCCTTTGTATTTTGAATGGTCATAACCCCATTTTTGGGACTCTCAGCTTGTAAGTGTCCAAATCAGTGTCAATCAAAGCATTGCTTCTTCATATTCACATCCTTAGGTGTTGGTTTAGCATTGATATATGTCTTCATGATACAAGTCCCAACTTCACCCTCAGAAACTCCTATGAGATTCAAACAAGTACCTGAAGTGTGGGATAAGGTATAATGCTTGTTTCTTACCTTCGCTTTCTTCTCCACCTAGGTAGCATGCTTTATCGCGTCACTAAGAGTCCTAATAGGATGAATCTCAGCCTTTGATGATATTTCATCACTCAATCATTGTACAAAGCCTACAATGGCTCCCTGTTGCGGCTCTAGACCATCGCCAAGCAATTGTCAGAGATCCAACTCCATTGTGTACAATTCAACAGTTCTATTCACTCTCATTTTTATTTTGAATGGTTATAACCCCACTTTTGGGCCAATCAGCTTGTAAATGGACAAACCCTTGTCAATCAAAGCAATTCTTATTCATATTCACATCCTTAGGTGTTGGTTTAGCCTTAATATGTGTATTCATGATACAACTCCCAACTCGACCCTGAAACTCCTATGAGATTCAAAGAAGGACCTAAAGTGTGGGATAAGGTATAATGCTTGTTTCTTACCTTGGCTTTCTTCTCCACCTAGGTAGCATGCTTTATCACGTCTTCAAGAGTCTTAATAGGCTGAATATCAGCCTTTGATGATATTTCATCACTCAATTATAGTACAAAGCCAACAATGGTTCCCTGTTGCGGTTCTAGACCATCGCCAAGCAATTGTGAGAGGTCCAAATCCATTGTGTACACTTCAACAGTTTTATTAACTCCACTTTGTATTTTAAATGGTGATAACCGATTTTTGGGATTATCAGCTTGTAAATGGCCAAATCCTTGTCAATCAAAGCATTGCTTCTTCATATTCACATCTTTACATGTTGGTTTAGCCTTAATATGTGTCTTCATGATACAAGTCCCAACTTCACCCTCAGAAACTCCTATGAGATACAAAGAAGTACCTGAAGTGTGGGATAAGGTATAATGCTTGTTTCTTACCTTCGCTTTCTTGTCCACCTAGGTAGCATGCTTTATCACGTCTTCAAGAGTCTTAATAGGCTGAATATCAGCCTTTGACGATATTTTATCACTCAATTATAGTACAAAGCCAACAATGGTTCCCTGTTGCGGCTCTAGACCATTGCCAAGCAATTGTCAGAGATCCAACTCCATTGTGTACACTTCAACATTTCTATTCACTCTCCTTTGTATTTTGAATGGTCATAACCCCATTTTTGGGACTCTTAACTTGTAAGTGTCCAAATCCTTGTCAATCAAAGCATTGCTTCTTTATATTCACATCCTTAGGTGTTGGTTTAGCCTTAATATATGTCTTCATGATACAAGTCCCAACTTCACCCTCGGAAACTCCTATGAGATACAAAGAAGTACCTGAAGTGTGGGATAAGGTATAATGCTTGTTTCTTACCTTGGCTTTCTTCTCCACCTAGGTAGCATGCTTTATCACGTCTTCAAGAGTCTTAATAGGCTGAATATCAGCCTTTGACGATATTTTATCACTCAATTATAGTACAAAGCCAACAATGGTTCCCTGTTGCGGCTCTAGACCATCGCCAAGCATTTGTGAGAGATCCAACTCCATTGTGTACACTTCAACAGTTCTATTAACTCCACTTTGTATTTTAAATGGTTATAACCCATTTTTGGGATTATCAGCTTGTAAATGGCCAAATCCTTGTCAATCAAAGCATTGCTTCTTCATATTCACATCCTTACATGTTGGTTTAGCCTTAATATGTGTCTTCATGATACAAGTCCCAGCTTCACCCTCAGAAACTTCTATGAGATTCAATAAAGTATCTGAAGTGTGGGATAAGGTATAATGCTTGTTTCTTACCTTCGCTATCTTCTCCACCTAGGTAGCATGCTTTATCACGTCACTAAGAGTCCTAATAGGATGAGTCTCAGCCTTTGATGATATTTCATCACTCAATAATTATACAAAGCCAACAATGGCTCCCTGTTGCGTCTCTTGACTATCGCCAAGCAATAGTCAGGTATCCTGATAAGGAGGTTTTCAAGGCCTCGAGCAATCAAATAACCCTTTCGTACGTTGTGTACTTAGGGATCGATCCACGGAGAAGACAAGAATAACACACTAAGAATGCAAGAAGCTGCTCAAGCTAAACGAAAATGATGCTTTGTTTTTGGCTTTTGAAGTCACGAAATTATTAACTAAAACAGAGCAAAGAACTTAATTAAAAAGAAACCCAAGATAAACATCTACTAGAATCAAGAACAACAATCGAAATTTAGCTCGAAGTGTAAAAGAAGCAAAATAAACAAGAAAATCTGTTTTTTTTTAGACAATTTAAGGACGGTAAACTTACGTCCATGGACACAATTGCTAGAAGTTCCATCAGCATGGAATTCGCCTTGGCTAAACTTTGTACGATGTTTACTTGTTCTTCGGGCAAGGAATCATCAATCGGTATTTGCTCCTCGATCTCCATCCTTGATAGATGATCAGCTACGCCATTCTCTATTCCCTTCTTGTCTCTTATCTCTAAATCAAACTCTTGCAACTGTAGGATCCATCTTAACAACCTTGACTTTGCATCTTTTTTCGCCAATAAGTGCCTTAGCGCTGCATGATCCGTGTGCACTATCACCTTAGAACCCACCAAGTATGATCGAAATTTCTCAAAGGAGTAGACGATTGCCAAAAGTTCTTTCTCTGTGGTTGTGTATCTTGTTTGTGCATCATCAAGTGTTCTACTAGCGTAGTAGATCACATGCATCTTCTTGTCTTTCTTCTGTCCTAACACGGCTCCAACAGCGAAGTCGCTAGCATCACACATTATCTCAAAAGGCAACTCCCAGTCTGGTGGTTGAACTATAGGCGCACTAATCAACGCTCCCTTCAGTTTTGTGAACGCTTCTTGATATGCATCATCGAAGACAAACTCCGTGTCTTTGCATAGGAGTCTTATTAGAGACCTTGCTATCTTTGAAAAGTCTTGAATGAACCTTCGGTAAAACCCAGCATGACCCAAGAAACTCCTTATGTCTCTCACTGTTCGTGGAGGTTCCAACTTCATCATAACCTCAATCTTCGCCTTATCCACTTCAATCCCGTTTTCGGAGATCTTATGCCCAAGCACAATCCCTTCCTTGACCATGAAGTGACACTTTTCCCAATTCAGGACCAGGTTCGTGTCTTCGCATCTCTTTAGTACCCTGCATAGATTCAACAAACAAGAACCAAACGAAGAACCATACAAAGAAAAATCATCCATAAATACTTCCATTGTATCCTCAATTAAATCCGAAAAAATGGACATTATACACCGCTGAAAAGTAGCATGTGCATTACACAAACCAAATGGCATTCTTCGATAAGCAAATGTGCCATAAGGACAAGTGAATGTCGTTTTCTCTTGGTCATTTGGGTGAATTGGTATTTGGAAAAACCCAGAATAACCGTCAAGGAAGCAATAATATGAACGATTAGCTAGCCTTTCTAGCATTTGATCAATGAATGGCAATGGAAAGTGATCCTTACGAGTGGATGAATTTAGTTTTCTATAATCAATGCACACTCTCTGCCCGGTAACGGTTCTAGTTGGAATTAGTTCATCATTTTCGTTTTTAATCACGGTAATTCTTCCTTTTTTGGGTACTACATGGACCGGTGAGATCCAAGTACTAACGGAGATAGGATAGATCACACCCGCTTCTAGTAGTTTTAAAATTTCTTTCTTGACTACTTCTTTCAAGTTCGGATTCAATCTCCGTTGATGCTCAATTGATGATTTATTTTCATTTTCCAAATGAATTCTATGCATGCATAAAGACGGTGAAATCCCTTTAATATCATTCAATGAATAACCAATGGCTCTCCTATACTTTTTCAGTTCATGCAAGATCATTAAGGTTTCTTCTTGGTTCAATGCATCATTTATTATGACAGGATATGTGGAATTAGGTCCTAGAAACTCGTACCTTTGGAAGTGTCTTGAGTTCCACCTTTGGAGCATTGAGTTCGCTCCAATCATCCTCCACACTAGACTTACCATTGCTAGTGTCTTCTTTTATATCCTCTCCCGTGCGTTCTTCAATCTCCAAGAAGCACGTTTCTTTTCCCCACGGTAATTGTGAATCGAGGAATTCTTTGTAGGCAATTGCCTCTTTGTTCACGGTTCCACTCTCAAAACACGAATTCGTGATGGCTACTTCAAGAGAATCTTCCATGTTCAGCTCTTCTAAGTATTCATCAACCATTTCCACTAAGGTTTCTATATAGAAAACCTTTCCTTCTATGGTTGGTTTCCTCATCATGTCAAGTATATCAAACTTCAAAGAAATACCTCCCAAGTGAAGATCAATCACACCCTTTTTAAAGTCTATTATAGCTCCGGCGGTTGCTAAAAACGGTCTTCCTAGGATGATAGGATCCGTTGGCTCTTCGTCCATCTCAAGAACCACAAAGTCTGTTGGAATTATGCAATTTCCAACCTTGAGGGGTAAGTCTTCTAGTATCCCAATCGGATGACGAACCGATCTATCCGCTAACACCAATGAGATACTTGTTCATTTGAAGTTTGTCAATCCCAATTTCTTGAAGACCGTCAACGGCATTAGACTAACGCTTGCGCCAAGATCAACCAAACACTTGTTAAAGTGGAGAGATCCTATAGTACAAGGGAGTGTGAAACTCCCGGGATCCATGAGTTTCTTCGGCAAGTTGTTTTGAATTATGGCGCTGCACTCATGAGTGATCATCACCATGGCATCTTCGATTTGTCTCCTTTTTGTAAGCACGTCCTTGAGGAGTTTTTTGTATACCGGACACTCCATAATAAGATCAATGGATGGAATGGTGACTCGAACTGTATCCATTATCTTCTTGAACTTTTCGAACTGCTTGTCCAAAATCTGTTTCTTAAACCTCCCAGGAAATGGAAGTTTCGGTTCGTATGCCCGTGGCTCAAAATCATCATCCTTTTCAGTAATGTCCCTTGACTTTACTTTTTCCTTTCCTCCTCCCTTGACAGCTTCAGATTCGTTGGGAACAAATTCCGGTTCCACAGTTTTTATTTTTCTTCCCGAATGGATTTGCGAATCAATTTCGGATCGATCTCGGATTTTCTCCGCAAAGTTTTCTTCTTCTTGATCTTCGTGGGCATTCTCATTCTTTTGCTGCTTGTCACTGACCTCCTCCACGACCTGGTCTCTTGTTGGTAGTTCTTTTCCGCTTCTCAAAGTTATTGCCAAGCAAAATTCCTTAGGATTAGCTATCGCTTTGCCTGGTAAAGTTCCTTTTGGACCTTGAGATGAGGAAGCAACTTGAGCAATTTGGTTATCCTGCCCCTTGACGTGAGTGCTTAGATTCTCGAACTTGGCATTTAGATCGTTGTACGCTCCATCCACCTTATTGTTAATCTCAAGCATCTTTTTGTTCGTTTTGATTGAGCTATTAGTTTGCCCAACCAATATTTGTTGAAGCATACTCTTAATGTGTTTTATCTCTTGATCTTGAGATTGAGATGCAATTGCTTTCCCTGTAGGTTTGTACGCTTGTTGATTGTTGGGAACAAAAGGTGCCTTGCTCTGAAAACCCCCTTGATTATTTTGAAATCCACCTTGGTTGTTTTGAAGCTGTGAGTTCGGTACAAATCTTTGTTGTGTGAAGTTTTGTCCTTGGGAGTTTGATTGTATGAAAGGTCTTGGGTGATAGCCTTGACCTTGTTGCTGGAAGTTTGGGTTGTAGCTCTTGTTGTACCCTCCTTGATAGTTTTCTTGATTTCCAACGAAATTCAATTCTTCTTGCATTTCAAGATTTTCTCCAAACCCAATTTCCTTACAAGCTTGTCCTCTATCAAATTGTCCAACATAGTTTATGGATCTTTCTGTAGCTTGCAGGACCTTATCCATCTTCTCATGTAAGGTTTTGATCTCCTTACTCCTTTGGTCTTCTCTATCTCCGCTCCCTCTAGGAGCTCTATCATAGTCTTCTCCGTAATTTCCATCGCTTTGCGCTAGGTTCTCAACAAGTTGGAACCCTTCTTCAACATTTTTCCCCAAAAAGTTTCCATTACTAGCGGTGTCCAACAGCTTTCTTATCCTTGGAACAATCCCTCTATACAATGTACTCAACAACGATTCTTCGGAAAATCCGTGGTGAGGGCATTTGTTAGTGTAACTCTTGAACCGTTCCCAAGCTTTGCCAAAACTTTCATTGTTCGTTTGAGCAAAGCTTGATATATCGTTTCTGAGCCGAGCTGTTCTTGATGTTGAGAAGAATTTCTCAAGAAATTTCTTCTTGCATTCCGCCTAAGTAGTTTTCGATCTAGGAGGCAGACTCTTCTCCCATTGTTTCGCCTTATCCCCAAGAGAAAAAGGGAATAATCTCAGCTTAAACGCATCCTCCGAGATGCCGTTTATCTTCGTCAAGTCGCATATATCATTGAAGTTATCAAGATGGTCAAGAGGGTCTTCAACGGGCAGCCCGTGAAATTTGTT
The DNA here is from genome assembly GCA_963667165.1 of Barbarea vulgaris. Lineage (NCBI taxonomy): Eukaryota > Viridiplantae > Streptophyta > Magnoliopsida > Brassicales > Brassicaceae > Barbarea > Barbarea vulgaris. The sequence goes on along the minus strand of OY763893.1, from coordinate 16,585,615 downwards.
TCCTTGAACCATATTGATGATGCTCATCTTGATTTCGAGGTTATTGTTTTCAACTGCCGGTGCATGAACACCACTACGGTTTCCATGTGCTTGCGGTGCATCGTATGCCCCTATCACTCTCTCTCTTCTAGCAGCATGAACGGTGGATTAATAGGAATCCCCGCTCCTTGAACTTCTTCTTGTAAAACTGGGTTGTTATCAACGTTATCACCCATGTTTATCCCAACTGTTCTTGCAAGTCTCTCCCTTTCTCTTCTAGCTCGAGTATTGGCTCGCTCTAGGCGTTCTATCTCAGGCACTAACTCTACCAGGTTTTGATGTTCTTGGCTTCTCAGGTTCATGCACCTACAAGAAAGAGAAAAAATTCAGTTAGATCTTTCGAAAATTGAAATTTAGACTCGGGAGAATCCAAATCCTAATGGCTATTGCATTGCTTCCCCGACAACGGCACCAATTTGATAAGGAGGTTTTCAAGGCCTCGGGCCATAAAATAACCCTTTCGTACGTTGTGTACTTAGGGATCGATCCACGGAGAAGACAAGAATAACACACTAAGAATGCAAGAAGCTACTCAAGCTAAACGAAAATGATGTTTTGTTTTTGGCTTTTGAAGTCACGAAATTATTAACTAAAACAGAGCAAAAGACTTAATTAAAAAGAAACCCAAGATAAACATCTACTAGAATCAAGAACAACAATCGCAATTTAGCTCGAAGTGTAAAAGAAGCAAAATAAACAAGAAAATCTGTTTTTTTTTTTTTTTAGACAATTTAAAACATGGATCGTTGGTAAGGCATTTTGACAAGGGTGAATGATGATATGACAAATGATAAATTCAATGAACAATCAATGTTAATCCTATGACATGAGTCACTTAACTAGACTAGTCCACTCCCATGATACTAGACCTTTTACAAATCATTCAATTAAGCTAATCTCCCAATTGCAACCAAATGATTTGTAAACAATGAACACAAACTCATAATTGTCATCAATTCCATCTTAGAACTCAATTTCCATTGGTTAAGATATAGAATGCAAGCATAGAAAGTTCAGATTAAAATCACAACACCTTCCGGGTGTGAAACAATCAACATCTAGAAAACTCTTTTCCAAGTTCATTTCTAGCATTAAGATCATTATATACTTGAACATAAACAAGAATCAACCATTGAACATCACAAACAACCATCATGTCACCCTAGATCTACCAAACCAACAATCCAAGATAGAACTACTCACACATATTCATATCACAAAAATAAACCGTAGAAAATATAAACATAAACATAATAAACACAAAAGTAGAAGAAAATTTAAGAAACCTTCACTAGATGTGGCTAGATCTTGAAATTAAAATCATGAACTTGAGAGAGTTTTCTCTGAGTTTAGAGAGAGGTTTTTTAAAGCTAATATCAGCCTAAGATCTTTTTTAAACAATGGCTGAGAATGAAAGTTAAAAAGAAAAATCGGATTTGAGTGAATGTCAATTTTTTGTGGGGTATGGGCGGCTGAGGGTCAGATCGATCAATCTGGTGTGCTCTGGTCGATCTTGATTCTCACCGCAAGTTTGCTTGAATTGGATCGATCGATCCGACCTTGGATCGATCGATCTGATGAAGTCTACAGCAGTTTCAGCTTCCTAACAGATTTACATGCCTTCGGTAAAACGTTCATAACTTTTTATTGCACCATGGGATTTACTTCAAACCACTTCCACATGAAAGCTAGCTCAATTTCCTATGAATTTTGTAGAGAGTGCTGAAGCCTAATCGCAACTTAGAGCCTTCATATGAGTAGATCTTCCAGACCCTATGGATTGGTTCCGAAACATCATTTCTTTTATTTTCTTCCAAATGATCCCTCATCCAAACTCCAAGTCTCCAAGTCTTCCATTTACCTAAACTGACTCAAAACATATGCAAAAACCTATATATACAACCTAGGCCTCTTAAATTCAAGTTAAAACAAAATGAGACTCAAATGCATGGAAAACTCTCAAAACTATACAAAGTGGGAATGAAAACCTATGAAAACATGCCTTAAAAACATGCAAAATATGGTGTTATCAACTCCCCCGGACTTGCCTTTTGCTTGTCCGCAAGCAAACAAGAGAAGACAAATCAAAAGAGAGGTTTGAAAGCGGGGACTCAAAACCAAAAGTTTACAAGTTGCAAAAACAAACAATTAATTCACTCTAACTCATTCAAGGCTTATCGCAACTCCTAATCGTTTCTCTTAACAACAATGCCTTATGCTTACAAGTTCTCTTTGCAACCAACCCTCACATTCATTTACTCTTTCTCAAGGTGTGATCTCACAAATGGGCAAGTGATCAAATCCAATCGGTTTGGGAGAAAAGGTTTTTAGCACAAGTAAATATGAGTGCAAGGAGGTTTATTTTCTTTTTAAGTGACTCACTCTCAAGAAAATGGAATGCTATATGTTATGCAAAAGCAAGGAAGACTAGAAACAATTTATGCATACAAAGTTTAACTCACATTGTTCTACCCTCCTAGCAAAGCTTTTTACTCGAATGGTGATTTCATTTCTTGTTCTTATTACTTCTTTGAAGCACATTAAACCTCCAAATTTCTTTTGGCTAAATCGAACTTCCTTTTCTTTTTCCAAAACATCAAACTTCTAGAGAACATTTTTATTTTTACTTGACCCTAAACTTATTGTTCTATCTCTTTTTCAAACATGGAGATTATTTTTCTTCTCCTTTCCTAGGGTCTTTCTTTTAAGTACTTCTCTAGAATTTGCTTAACCAAGGGTTCCTTGACTCTCATTTCCCATCTCAATTTTTTTTTATTTCTTGATCATAATTCCCAAACCAACTACCGCATTTTCCCATTGATCCTCATCCTAATGCAAGCCCTTTTCTTTGAACAACTTAGACTAGCTAAAAATGAAAGCTAACCTTTGTCGTTCCCGATACTTACAAGATTTTACACACAATAGCATTATCACGAAAAAGGCCTCACTCAATCAAACAACGAGTGGTGAAAAACAAAATGGGTAAGGTGAAAGGTAGGGAACCATTCTAAATATGAGGATGGCCACTCGGGTTATTAGAGAGTGGCAAAAATGGATAAGATAACCCGAGTGTTTTCTTTGAACCATGGTTCTGTATCACAAGCCCATAGGCGAGAAGATTAAATTCATTTAAGTCCGATATCAAAGGGGTTGATTTTAAATTAAACAAGCAATTAGAAGACAATGAGTTAAGAGTAGAGAGATCAAAGCAAGAGTGTACAAGTTTCAAAAATTTGTTCAAGCAAAACTTTTAGTGGTTTCTATCATTGTCTCCTATGCATTATGCAATGATGCAAAACTATATGATTTTCGTTTTTTTCATTTTTTTTCGAAAATTGATCTTTTTTTTTTTTTTTTTTTTTTTTTTTGGTTTTTCTATGCAATATATGTGAATGAGTGAGACTCAAAAGAACGAAAATAAGACAAAATACACAATGTTAAATAACAATGACCTCTCCCCCGGACTTAAATCACACCGTCTCGGTGTGAGATGAATCCAAAGAGAGAATAAAAATGCAAACAAAAATAACAAAATATGTACAAAAGGTGAAATGTGAAACCTTGGAGTGGATTGGATGGATTAATTGCCCTTAGTTTGCCCAATCGGAAATCGCTTTGACTACTCACCAACGTCCAAGATAATCAAAACACACAAAAACAAAAATCAAATCACACTCAAACAAACAAATAAACATATTATACAAGGGATAGATTTGGGGGAGTCCCCAATGGCTCGTTTAACGTCGCTAAGCTTGACGTAGTATCGCTTTAGGCGGTTGTCGGATCCAAAAGAGGAACCATGGTTCCTTCTTCGATGCTTTTATCGGCTAGGTATGGTTTAAGACGTTGTCCGTTCACAGCGAAATCCCCCCCCCCCCGGACTTGTTGAATGGTCCCGACCATCTCGATTTAAGTTTCCCGGGAAACAGTTTCAGCCAGGAATTGAACAACAACACTTTGTCGTTAACCTTGAAATCTCTCGAGATGATCTTCTTATCGTGAATCTCCTTAGTTCTCTCCTTGTAGATCTTCGAGTTTTCATACGCCTCAAGATGGAATTTGTCTAGCTCGTTTATTTGCACTAACCGCTTCTCGGATGCCGTTTTGATATCAAAGTTAGGAAGCTTGATTGCCCACATGGCTTTGTATTCGAGTTCAACGGGCAAATGACATGACTTTCGATAGAGGAGGTTGAACGGTGTTGTACCTATTGGCGTTTTGAAAGCTGTTCGGTAAGCCCATAGTGCATCATCCAATTTATTTGACCAATCCTTCCTTGTTGTTCCAACAGTCTTTTCCAATATAGCTTTGATTTCCCAGTTGGAGATTTCAACTTGGCCACTCGTTTGTGGGTGATATGGTGTTGCCACTTTGTGTTTTACCCCATTCTTCCTTAGGAGATTTTCAAAAACCTTGTTTATGAAATGAGATCCCCCATCGCTTATGACTACTCTTGGAATACCAAAGCGCGGGAAGATAATGCTCTTGAACATTTTCAAAACTACACTAGCATCGTTGGTTGGACTCGCTATTGCTTCAACCCATTTCGAGACGTAGTCCACTGCTACCAAGATGTAGTTGTTGCCATAAGATGAGGGGAATGGCCCCATGAAGTCTATACCCCAAACATCAAAAATCTCCACTTTGAATATCGTATTTTGTGGCATTTCACTTCGCTTGCTTATATTTCCCTTTCGTTGGCAAGAGTCACACTTAGAAATAAATTGGTAAGTGTCCTTAAACATCGTAGGCCACCAAAATCCCGCTAATAACACTTTAGTAACCGTCTTAAACGTAGCAAAATGCCCTCCATAAGCTGAACCGTGGCAATGCATCAAGATTCCTGCAACTTCTTCTTTGGGGACACATTTTCTATAAAGTTTGTCCTTGCAAAACGTGTACAAGTAGGGTTCACCCCAGTAGAACCGATGAACGTCCTTGAAGAATTTCTTCTTGGCATACCCTTGTAGGTTTGGTGGTTCTTTTTCGCAAGCTAAGTAGTTTACAATGTCAGCATACCACGGTAAACTTACGTCCATGGTCTCAATTGCTAGAAGTTCAATCAGCATGGAATTCGCCTTGGCTAAACTTTGTACGATGTTTACTTGTTCTTCGGGCAAGGAATCATCAATCGGTATTTGCTCCTCGATCTTCATCCTTGATAGATGATCAGCTACGCCATTCTCTATTCCCTTCTTGTCTCTTATCTCTAAATCAAACTCTTGCAACTGTAGGATCCATCTTAACAACCTTGGCTTTGCATCTTTTTCGCCAATAAGTGCCTTAGCTCTGCATGATCCGTGTGCACTATCACCTTAGAACCCACCAAGTATGATCGAAATTTCTCAAAGGAGTAGATGATTGCCAAAAGTTCTTTCTCTGTGGTTGTGTATCTTGTTTGTGCATCATCAAGTGTTCTACTAGGGTAGTAGATCACATGCATCTTCTTGTCTTTCTTCTGTCCTAACACGGCTCCAACAGCGAAGTCGCTCGCATCACACATTATCTCAAAAGGCAACTCCCAGTCTGGTGGTTGAACTATAGGCGCACTAATCAACGCTCCCTTCAGTTTTGTGAACGCTTCTTGACATGCTTCATCGAAGAAAAACTCCATGTCTTTGCATAGGAGTCTTGTTAGAGGCCTTGCTATCTTTGAAAAGTCTTGAATGAACCTTCGGTAAAACCCAGCATGACCAAAGAAACTCCTTATGTCTCTCACTGTTTGTGGAGGTTCCAACTTCATCATAACCTCAATCTTCGCCTTATCCACTTCAATCCCGTTTTCGGAGATCTTATGCCCAAGCACAATCCCTTCCTTGACCATGAAGTGACACTTTTCCCAATTCAGGACCAGGTTCGTGTCTTCGCATCTCTTTAGTACCCTGCATAGATTCAACAAACAAGAACCAAACGAAGAACCATACACAGAAAAATCATCCATAAATACTTCCATTGTATCCTCAATTAAATCCAAAAAAATGGACATTATACACCGCTGAAAAGTAGCATGTGCATTACACAAACCAAATGGCATTCTTCGATAAGCAAATGTGCCATAAGGACAAGTGAATGTCGTTTTCTCTTGGTCATTTGGGTGAATTGGTATTTGGAAAAACCCAGAATAACCGTCAAGGAAGCAATAATATGAACGATTAGCTAGCCTTTCTAGCATTTGATCAATGAATGGCAATGCAAAGTGATCCTTACGAGTGGATGAATTTAGTTTTCTATAATCAATGCACACTCTCTACCCGGTAACGGTTCTAGTTGGAATTAGTTCATCATTTTCGTTTTTAATCACGGTAATTCCTCCTCTTTTGGGTACTACATGGACCGGTGAGATCCAAGTACTAACGGAGATAGGATAGATCACACCCGCTTCTAGTAGTTTTAAAATTGCTTTCTTGACTACTTCTTTCAAGTTCGGATTCAATCTCCGTTGATGCTCAATTGATGATTTATTTTCATTTTCCAAATGAATTCTATGCATGCATAAAGACGGTGAAATCCCTTTAATATCATTCAATGAATAACCAATGGCTCTCCTATACTTTTTCAGTTCATGCAAGATCATTAAGGTTTCTTCTTGGTTCAATGCATCATTTATTATGACAGGATATGTGGAATTAGGTCCTAGAAACTCGTACCTTTGGAAGTGTCTTGAGTTCCACCTTTGGAAGACTCTTGAAGACGTGATAAAGCAGGCTACCTAAGTCTAAACCAAAACCTAAGGATGTGAATATGAACAAGAAATGCTTTGATTGACAAGGGTTTGTCCATTTACAAGCTGATAGTCTCAAAAATGGGGTTAGAACCATTAAAAATACAAAGGAGATTGAATAAAACTGTTGAAGTGTACACAATGGAGTTGGATCTCTCACAATTGCTTGGCGATGGTCTAGAGCAACAGGGAGCCATTGTAGGCTTCGTACAATGATTGAGTGATGAACTATCATCAAAGGCTGAGATTCAGCCTATTAGGACTCTTAGTGACGTGATAGAGCATGCTACCTAGGTGGAGAAGAAAGCGAAGGTAAGAAACAAGCAATATACCTTATCCCATACTTCAGGTACTTCTTTGAATCTCATAGGAGTTTCAGAGGGTGAAGTTGGGACTTGTATCATAAAGACACATATTAAGGCTAAACCAACACCTAAGGATGTGAATATAAAGAAGCAATGCTTTGATTGACAAGGATTTGGCCACTTACAAGTTGATATTCCCAAAAATGGGATTATAACCATTCAATATACAAAGGAGAGTGAATAGAACTGTTGAAGTGTACACAATAGAGTTAGATCTCTGACTATTGCTTGGCGATGGTCTAGAGCCGCAACAGGGAGCCATTGCAGGCTCTGTACAATGATTGAGTGATGAAATATCATCAAAGGCTGAGATTCAGCCTATTAAGACTCTTGAAGATGGGATAAAGCATGCTACCTAGGTGGAGAAGAAAGCGAAGGTAAGAAACAAGCAGTATACCTTATCCCACACTTCAGGTACTTCTTTGAATCTCATAGGTATTTCGGAGGGTGAAGTTGGGAGTTGTATCATGAAGACACATATTAAGGTTAAACCAACACCTATGGATGAGAATATGAAGAAGAAATGCATTGATAGACAAGGATTTGGCCATTTACAAGCTGATAGTCCAATTAACGAAGTTATAACCATTCAAAATAAAAAGGAGAGTAAATAGAACTGTTGAAGTGTACACAATGGAGTTGGATCTCTGCAATTGCTTGGCGATGGTCTAGAGCCGCAACAGGTAGCCATTTTAGGCTTTGTACAATGATTGAGTGATGAAATATCATCAAAGGCAGAGATTTAGCCTATTTGGACATTTAGTGACGTGATAAAGCATGCTACCTAGGTGGAGAAGAAAGCGAAGGTAAGAAACATGTAGTATACCTAATCCCACACTTCAGGTACTTCTTTGAATCTCTTAGGAGTTTGGAAGGGTTGAAGTTGGGAGTTGTATCATAAAGATATATATTAAGGTTAAACTAACATCTAAGGATGTAAATATGAAGAACCGATGATTTGATAGACAAGGATTTGGCCATTTACAAGCTGATAGTCCAATTAACGAAGTTATAACCATTCAAAATAAAAAGGAGAGTGAATAGAACGGTTGAAGTGTACACAATGGAGTTAGATCTCTGACACTTGCTTTGCGGTGGTCTAGAGCCGCAACAGGGAGCCATTGTAGGCTTTGTAAAATGATTGAGTGATGAAATATCATCAAAGGCTAAGATTCAGCCTATTAAGACTCTTGAAGATGTGATAAAGCATGCTACCTAGGTAGAGAAGAAAGCCAAGGTACGAAACAAGCAGTATACCTTATCCCACACATCATGAACTTCTTTGAATCTCATAGGAGTTTCGAAGGGTGAAGTTGGGAGTTGTATCATGAAGACACATATTAAGGCTAAACCAAAACCTAAGGATGTGAATATGAACAAGAAATGCTTTGATTGACAAGAGTTTGTCCATTTACAAGCCGATAGTCTCAAAAATGGGGTTAAAACCATTCAAAATACAAAGGAGAGTGAATAGAACTGTTGAAGTGTACACAATGGAGTTGGATCTCTCACAATTGATTGGCGATGGTCTAGAGCCACAACAGGGAGCCATTGTAGGCTTTGTACAATGATTGAGTGATGAAATATCGTCAAAGGCTGAGATGCAGCCTATTAAGACTTTTGAAGACGTGATAAAGCATGCTACCTAGGTGGAGAAGAAAGCCAAGGTAAAAAACAAGCAGTATACCTTATCCCACACTTCAGGTACTTCTTTGAATCTCATAGGAGTTTCGGAGGGTAAAGTTGGGAGTTGTATCATGAAGACACATATTCAGGCTAAACCAACACCTAAGGATGTGAATATAAAGAAGCCATGCTTTGATTGACAAGGATTTGGCCTCTTACAAGTTGATATTCCCAAAAATGGGGTTATAACCATTCAAAATACAAAGGAGAGTGGATAGAACTGTTGAAGTGTACACAATAGAGTTGGATCTCTGACAATTGCTTGGCGATGGTCTAGAGCCGCAACAGGGAGCCATTAGGCTGTGTACAATGTTTGAGTGATGAAATATCATCAAAGGTTGAGATTCAGCCTATTCGGACTTTTAGTCACATGATAGAGCATGCTACCTAGATGGAGAAGAAAGCGAAGGTAAGAAACAAGCAGTATACCTTATCCCACACTTCAGGTACTTCTTTGAATCTCATAGGAGTTTTGGATGGTGAAGTTGGGAGTTGTATCATAGAGACACATATTAAGGCTAAACCACCACCTAAGGATGTGAATACGAAGAAGAAATGCTTTGAGTACAAGGGTTTGTCTATTTACAAGCTGATAGTCCCAAAAATGGGGTCATAACCATTCAAAATAAAAAGGAGAGTGAATAGAACTGTTGAAGTGTACACAATGGAGTTGGAACTCTCATAATTGCTTGGCAATGGTCTAGAGCAGCAATAGGGAGCCATTGTAGGCTTTGTACAATGATTGAGTGATGAAATATCATCAAAGGCTGAGATTCAGCCTATTTGGACATTTAGTGACGTGATAAAGCATGCTACCTAGGTGGAGAAGAAAGCGAAGGTAAGAAACAAGTAGTATACCTTATCCCACACTTCAGGTACTTCTTTGAATCTCATAGGAGTTTGGAAGGGTGAAGTTGGGAGTTGTATCATGAAGACACATATTAAGGTTAAACTAACATCTAAGGATGTGAATATAAAGAACCAATGATTTGATAGACAAGGATTTGGCCATTTACAAGCTGATAGTCCAATTAACGAAGTTATAACCATTCAAAATAAAAAAGAGGGTAAATAGAACTGTTGAAGTGTACACAATGGAGTTGGATCGCTGACAATTGCTTGTCGATTGTCTAGAGCCGCAACAGAGAGCAATTTTAGGCTTTGTACAACGATTGAGTGATAAAATATCATCAAAGGCTGAGATTCAGACTATTAGGACATTTAATTACGTGATAAAGCATGCTACCTAGTTGGAGAAGAAAGCGAAGGTAAGAAACAAGCATTGTACCTTATCCCATACTTCAGGTACTTCTTTGAATCTCATAGGATTTTCGGAGGGTGAAGTTGGGAGTTGTATCATGAAGACACATATTAAGGCTAAAATAACTTCTAAGGATGTGAATATGAAGAAGAAACGCTTTGATTGACAAGGGTTTGTCGATTTACAAGCTGATAGTCCCAAAAATGGGGTTATAACCATTCAAAATACAAAAGAGAGTGAATAGAACTGTTGAAGTGTACACAATAGAGTTGGATCTCAGACAATTGCTTGGCGATGGTCTAGAGCCGCAACAGGGAGCCATTGGAGGCTCTTACAATGATTGAGTGATGAAATATCATCAAAGGCTGAGATTCAGTCTATTAAGACTCTTGAAGACGTGATAAAGCATGCTACCTAGGTGGAGAAAAAAGCGAAGGCAAGAACCAAGCAATATACCTTATCATACACTTCAGGTACTTCTTAGAATTTCATAGGTGTTTCGGAGGGTGAAGTTGGGAGTTGTATCATGAAGAACCATATTAAGGTTAAACCAACACCTATGGATGAGAATATGAAGAAGAAATGCATTGATAGACAAGGATTTGGCCATTTACAAGCTGATAGTCCAATTAAGGAAATTATAACCATTCAAAATAAAAATGAGAGTGAATAGAACTGTTGAAGTGTACACAATGGAGTTGGATCTTTGACAATTGCTTGGCGATGGTCTATAGCCGCAACATGGAGCCATTGTAGGCTCTGTACAATGATTGAGTGATGAAATATCATCAAAGGCTGAGATTCAGCCTATTAAGACTCTTGAAGACGTGATAAAGCATGCTACCTAGGTGGAGAAGAAAGCGAAGTTAAGAAACAAGCAGTATCCCTTATCCCACACTTCAGGTACTTCTTTGAATCTCATAGGTGTTTCGGACGGTGAAGTTGGGAGTTGTATCATGAAGACACATATTAAGGTTAAACCAACACCTATGGATGAGAATATGACGAAGAAATGCATTGATAGACAAGGAATTGGCCATTTACAAGCTGATAGTCCAATTAACAAAGTTATAACCATTCAAAATAAAAAGGAGAGTAAATAGAACTGTTGAAGTGTACACAATGGAGTTGGATCTCTGACAATTGCTTGGCGATGGTCTAGAGCCGCAACAGGGAGCCATTTTAGGCTTTGTACAATGATTGAGTGATGAAATATCATAAAATGCTGAGATTCAGCCTATTTGGACATTTAGTGACGTGATAAAGCATGCTACCTAGGTGGGGAAGAAAGCGAAGGTAAGAAACAAGTAGTATACCTTATCCCACACTTCAGGTACTTCTTTGAATCTCATAGTAGTTTGGAAGGGTGAAGTTGGGAGTTGTATCATGAAGACACATATTAAGGTTAAACTAACATCTAAGGATGTGAATATGAAGAACCAATGATTTGATAGACAAGGATTTGGCCATTTACAAGCTGATAGTCCAATTAACCAAGTTATAACCATTCAAAATAAAAAGGAGAGTGAATATCACTGTTGAAGTGTACACAATGGAGTTGGGACTCTCATAATTGCTTGGCGATGGTCTAGAGCAGCAACATGGAGCCATTGTAGGCTTTGTACAATAATTGAGTGATGAAATATCATCAAAGGCTGAGATTCAGAATATTAAGACTCTTGAAGACGTGATAAAGCATGCTACCTAGGTGGAGAAGAAAGCGAAGTTAAGAAACAAGCAGTATACCTTATCCCACACTTCAGGTACTTCGTGGAATATTATAGGTGTTCCGAAGGGTGAAGTTGGGAGTTGTATCATGAAGACACATATTAAGGTTAAACCAACACCTATGGATGAGAATATGAAGAAGAAATGCATTGATAGACAAGGATTTGGTCATTTACAAGCTGATAGTCCAGTTAACGAAGTTATAACCATTCAAAATAAAAAGGAGAGTGAATAGAACTGTTGAAGTGTACACAATGGAGTTGGATCTCTCTCAATTGCTTGGCGATGGTCTAGAGCCGCAACAGGGAGCCATTGTAGGTTTTGTACTATGATTGAGTGATGAAATATCGTCAAAAGCTGAGATGCAGCCTATTAAGACTTTTGAAGACGTGATAAGGCATGCTACCTAGGTGGAGAAGAAAGCCAAGGTACGAAACAAGCAGTATACCTTATCCCACACTTCAAGTACTTCTTTGAATCGCATAGGAGTTTCGGAGGGTGAAGTTGGGAGTTGTATCATGAAGACACATATTAAGGCTAAACCAACACGTAAGGATGTGAATGTGAAGAAGAAATGCTTTGATTGAGAATGGTTTGTCCATTTACAAGCTTATAGTCACAAAAATGGGGTTATAAGCATTCAAAATACAAACGAGAGTGAATAGAACTGTTGAAGTGTACACAATGGAGTTTGATTTTTAAAAATTGCTTGGCGGTGGTCTAGAGCCGCAACAGCGAGCCATTGTAAGCTCTGTACAATAATTGAGTGATGAAATATCGTCTAAGGCTGAGATTCAACCTATTAAGACTCTTGAAGACATGATAAAGTGATGTATTGTACTTTTGATTGCTTTTTGATTTGTTTTTAGTATTTGTTTCGTGTCTTTTGTTATTTTTCGAGTCTTTTCTATTTTGTTTTGAGTCTTTTACAGGTTCTATGGAGTTAAGCCGGAATAAGACGATTTCGGGATTGTTCGGGCTAAGATGAAGCCTAGAAGTTACGGAAAGGACCAGGATCGATCCATCCTACCCTTGGATCGATCGATCCAGACGACTCCAAGAACACGGCCACGGATCGGTCGATCTGGCCGACCAATCGACCGATCCATGCTCCACGGACATCTTGTCCGGACACGAGGGATCGACCGATCCGGCCAACCGATCGGTCGATCCAGCCTGATGACGACATGAAGATATTTGTCCGGACACGAAGGATCGATCGATCCCACCCTTGGATCGATCGATCCATGCTCAGCCGTCATGAAGAACAACATTGGGATCGATCGATCCGACGTGTGGATCGATCGATCCCAAGCCAGCCGCCAAGTTAGATATTATGTCCGTAAATCAGGGATCGATCGATCCGACTTGTGGATCGACCGATCCCCTTGGCCGCCTACACCATTTTACACCTATGTCTATAAATATCCCACCTAAACCTACAAAAACGGATCAGATTATTTCTAAAAGCTCTTGGACGCCTAAAACACTATTCTGGAGACATTTCTTGGATTTTCTAAGCTCCTCCTTCTATCAAACATTTGGAGAAGTTTTGTTGTATCATTTGTGGTTTATTTCAATCCTATTATGCTTTGTATGGTTTACTTTGTTGTTTGGCTGATTATGTGTGAGTAATTTCATAGTTAGGTTTTAGGGTTCTTGAAGGGAATTGATGGCTTGATGAATTGATAGAGATTTGGGGTTTCTAATCCATAGGTTCTTTGATTCATGTGTTCTTAATGCTAGATTAAGAGTAGCTACCTTAGTCTTGATTATAGGTTGTTCTATAAGCACTAATCATGTTATAGAGAACTTGAACCTTATGAATTGAGCTTTGTATCTCTAGCCTGCGAGAGTTGATGCTAGATCATCATTGTGAACTTAGTGAACTTGTGTGTTAATGCTAATTTGGTTAGGAGAAATCAAACGAGAGTTTAGTTTTCGAGTAGCCAAGTTTAGGGGTTAAGGCCACGAGAGTGGGTTAATCCACCCTGCGTTCATGTTCTAGAACGGTGCTGAGAGTGTTAAATCCCATGCTCGAAATTATTCGTTAAGCCATTGACAACCTGAATTGCTCTAAGGCCTAATGCCTTTTAAATCGTATAAATCAATCGTTCGTTTTATGTTTATTGCATTTTGTTAACAAGTTTGAAAGAAAAAAATCAACCCATCCTGCTATAGCTAATTACAAGTCTCGTAAATCATTAGTGTACCATTGGTTCTTGTGGATCGATCTCGTTATATACTACCTTGCGGTTAAGTGTATCGAGTAAATACTCGAGCAATCAAGTTGGCGCCGTTGCCGGGGACCAATAGCGTTACCTAAAGATTTAGGATCAGTTATTAGTCTATTGCGTTTTATTTTAAGTTACTGATAATCATTTCCTTTTTCTCTTTGATGTTTTAAAGGTATATGACCCGAGGCGAAGGTTCATCACACCTAGTTGAATATCACGAAGAAGTTGGAAAGTTTGAAAAGGAAATTAGAAAAAAGAAGAGGCTAGCTAAGCAAAGAGAAGCTCAAATGGCTCATGAACAAGGAGGTAATGTGTTACCACCTGGAGGTTTACCACACGATGGAGACAATGGTGGAGAGTTACAAGACCCTCCAGTTGGAGTTGCTGAACATCAACCACCAAACAATCAAAGGCCTGCTCCTGCTCATAGGACCTTAAGGGAACATGATGCTCCCAATGCTCAAATGTATCGAGGAGGTGTCCAACATCCTCCAATCAACAGAAACGATTTTGAGATCAAGTCGGGATTGCTGAATCTCGTGAAACAAAACCAGTTTCATGGACTTCCTTCTAAAAATCCAGTTACTCATCTTGACAACTTCGAGGATGTGTGTGGAACAACCAGGATGAATGGAGTACCAGACGATGCTTTTAAGTGCCGTTTGTTCTTGTTTTCGCTAGCTGATAAGGCGAAACGTTGGTTCAAATCATTAGAAAGAGACTCCATCAGTTCATGGGATGACTATAAAGCTGCATTCTTGGGACAATATTTTACTCAAGCAAGGACCACGCTTCTAAGGAACAAGATTTCGAGTTTTCAACAAGCTGGTACCGAGTCATTCCAAGAAGCTTGGGATAGATTCAAGGACTACAAAAGAGAGTGTCCTCATCACGGGTTCACTCCTGAATCACTCATCAACACCTTCTATAGAGGAATTGACCAGAACTATAAGATGGCTTTGGACACAGCAAGCAATGGAGACTTCATGACAAAAACAGAACCGGAAGCTCTAATCTTGATTGAAAATCTTGCAGGAAGCAACAACAACCATTGTGTTGATTATGATAGGACCTTGAGGAGCATTGGAGGAGGAGAATCAAAACAGATTTCTGAGCTGACTGCGAAGGTGGAACAACTTCTAAGACGCGAACAAAGAGCAGTCAACTATTGTGATGATTCTGGAGAAGGTCAGGGTTGCCAAGAGCAAGGATACCAAGAGCAATCTGGGGACTGTTTTGAGGATGTGCAAGCTGAGCTGAACTATGTGAATGGTTATCAAAACCAAGGGTTCAACCAAAACTATAGGAATCATCCTAATCTCTCATACCGGAGCACCAATGTCGAGAACCCCCAAGACCAAAAATATCCAGCACAAGTGAGACCACAAGGGCAACAATATCAAGCAAAACCGTCTGTGCCAAACCAAGGAGGCTACAACAAGCCTTTTGAGAACAGGGTTCAAAATCAAGGAGGCTACAACAAGCCTTTTGAAAACAGAGTTCAGAACCAAGGAGGTTTTCAACAAGGGGGATTTCAGCAAAGACCTCAGTTCAGCAACTTTCAGAGAGGTTATCAAGCACCAGCTCAAGCTCCTGCGAGCTATGCCCCAGCTGGATCATCCGATGATAGCGAAATGAAAACGATGCTTAAGCAACTGCTCGAGGGCCAGAACAAGAACGCCTTTGACATCAACTCAAGAGTGGAAAACATGTATAGCGAACTCCAAGGTAAGTTTGAAAATCTTTCATCACATGTTAAAACACTTGAAAATCAGGTAGCACAAACCGCTTCTACTTCCACGAGACCTATGGGAGTTCTTCCTGTAAAACCACAACCGAACCCGAAAGACTACAACAATGGTAAAGAATTTGTCAATGCCATTACATTGAGGAGTGGGAAACAGGTAGAACCAATCTTGAAGAAAGGAAAAGAAGTTGAAGATCTCGATGACTCAGAGAAAGTCATTGAGAATGAGAATGATTCAGAGGTTCTCAATGCACCACAAGGTAAGGAAGTTGCAGATACGAAAATCGCTGATATTGAGGAGGAAACTGAAGATCTCGTGCCTCCACCGTACATACCCAAGTTGCCATTTCCAGGTCGCTTAAGGAAGATTCAAAGAGAGAAGGAGTATGCTAAATTCGATGAAGTGATGAAACAACTTCAAATCAAACTCCCTTTTCTTGAGTTAGTTCAAAATATTCCTATCTACAGAAAATATCTCAAGGATATTTTGACTAACAGGAAAACTCTTGAAGAAGGAGCTGTCTTGATCACACACGGGTGCAGCGCCATTTTGCAAAACACAATACCAAAGAAGAAAGAAGATCCAGGTAGTTTTGTTTTACCTTGTAAAATTGGTGACTCATTGTTTGCTAGATGTTTGTGTGATTTAGGTGCAAGTGTGAGCTTGATGCCGCTTTCAGTTGCAAAGCGGTTAGGGATCACGAACTTCAAGCCAACAAGTATCTCTCTAGTGCTTGCAGACCGTTCTGTGCGGTTGCCAATTGGAATTGCTGAGAATGTTTACGTGAGACTTGGGACATTTCATATCCCCACTGACTTCATTGTTCTTAGCCTGGATGAGGAGCCAAAAGACCCGCTTATTCTTGGTAGACCTTTCTTGCACACATCTGGTGCATTAATAGATGTCAAGAGAAGCTTGATCAAGCTACAAGTAGGAGACCTTGTCCAAGAATTCGACATGGAGAGAGTGATGTCTAAACCAACTATTGAAGGTCAAGCATTTTGGGTTGACATCATGGATGAGCTAGCTGATGAGCTCCTAGAGGAAATGAATACTGAAGATCCACTTCAAATCGCCTTGACAAAGGAAGAGGATCAGCATGGATACATTGAGGAAGCAACAACGGATTTCGCTAGAATTCTAGACGAGCCAGTTGAACTGAGTAAAGTTGTTGCATTCGCCTTGCTAGACAAAGATGAAGTAGAAAAGGAGGAGAATGAACCTACCTCAGAAGTTTGTGGAGATTGGAGTGAACTAAAAGCTCCAAAGGTGGAACTCAAGCCGCTTCCCTCAGGACTTAGGTATGCGTTTCTTGGTCCTCATTCTACTTACCCCGTTATAGAGAGTGCCTTACTGCTGTGTGAGCTGAGGAAGTACAGAAAAGCTATAGGCTATTCCCTTGACGACATGAAAGGTATATCCACTACAAGAAAGCAGCCGGAAAACCGACGGAATTTCCGACGGACCTACGTCCGTCAGAAAATTCCGACGGTAAAACGACGGATTTCCGACGAAATTGCATTTTTTTAAGTCGTCGGAAATCCGTCGGAAATTCGTCAGAAATTCCGACGGATTTCCGACGGTCAGATGTCCGTCGGAAATCCGTCGGATATCCGTCAGAAAATTCCGACGGATTTCCGACGGATAGAACCACCGCCATTTCCGACGGATTAGTCGGCGATCCGTCGGAAAATATGAACGTTAAAAGAGCCGTTGGTATCGCAGGTTACCGTTGTATGGTGCCGTTGCATTCTGACGGATTTCCGACGGATTTCCGACGGATGCGAGTTTATAAATATGTTTCCACACTCTTCATTTCATTTCACTCCAATATCATCTCTCTCTCTATTTTCTTATGATATTCATGCGATTATAAACAAAAAAAAGTGGAAAGATATGTCTAGATATTTTCGATCATGGATGGACGAACCAATGATGAATTCGGAGACGAACCTCTTAAACGAGGAATATGCACGAGGCATAGTCGAGTTCATGAAATTGGCTGGAAATCAACCGCGTGTACTTAAATCAGGTAAGTTGAAATGTCCATGTTCAATTTGTAGAAATTCTCGTAATGTTGCGGTAGAGATAGTTTGGCATCACTTGTATACCAATGGATTTACGCCGGGTTATAAGATTTGGTATCTACATGGGGAAACAAATTATGATCATGGTAGTAGTAGTAGTGGACCAACAGTCTCGGAATTTGTAGGAGATAGAACGGAAGTAGATGTAGGTGTAGGCACCGTTGAGATGGTAAATGATGCGTTTAGAGAGAATGTACAGTATGGCAGTGAAGAGAGAGATAGGTTTGAAGAACCTAATTTAGAAGCAGGAAGATTTTTTGGTATGTTAGACGCATCAAAGCAGCCACTTTATAAGGGGTGTAGAGAAGGTCATTCGCCTTTATCATCTGCCACTAGATTGATGACGATTAAGACGGACCACAATTTGTCAGAGGAGTGTGTTGATGCGATAACAGACTGGGCGAAAGATTTATTGCCTGAAGATAATCTTTTACCCGCATCGTACTACGAGGTACAGAAACTTGTAGCTGGTCTTGGTTTGCCGTATAAGGTGATAGATGTGTGCATCGACAATTGTATGCTATATTGGAGAGAAGATGAAAACCGTAACAGTTGTCGATTTTGTCGCAAACCGCGGTATCAAGAAGAGTGGTCGAGTTCCAATTCCATATAAACGTATGTGGTATTTACCAATAACAGATAGATTGAAGAGGTTATATACATCTCAGCGTACGGCAGAGGCAATGAGATGGCATGGAGAGCATCGTCAAGATGGAGATATTACACATCCTTCAGACGCAGAGGCGTGGAAACATTTTCAGTCTACCTATCCTGATTTTGCGTACGAGTGCCGGAATGTGTACCTCGGGTTATGCACAGATGGTTTTAACCCATTTGGGAAGCATGGAAGGAAGTATTCGTTGTGGTTTTAACACAGATGGTTGCCTCCATCTCTGTGTATGCGTCGAGAGTTTTTGTTTCTCTCCATTCTTGTTCCTGGCCCAGATCATCCGAAGAGATCACTCGATGTATTCCTCCAGCCATTGATTTATGAGTTACAAATGCTATGGGAGCATGGTGCTGAAGCCTACGATGTTTCATGCCAACAAAACTTTAACATGCGTGCGGTTCTTATGTGGACCATAAGCGATTTTCCAGCATATGGTATGTTATCTGGATGGACAACTCATGGGAGATTATCATGCCCGTATTGCCAAGACAACACTGATGCATTCCAACTTAAGAACGGAAGAAAGAGTTGTTGGTTTGATTGTCATAGAAGGTTTCTACCGAGTGATCATCCGTATCGTCGGTCTAGAACATTGTTTACGAAGTCTAAGAAAGTGTTTGATGCGCCACCTCCTGAGATAGACGGATATACTTTATTAGAACAATTGAGAGATTTTGGTGCTGATAGGACTCCTGACTGTGGGGGTAATGGACATGAAGTTGTGTACGGTGCCGGTGAAGTTCATAACTGGCACAAGAAGAGTATTTTTTGGGATCTGCCTTACTGGAAGACCCATTTATTGCGGCACAATCTAGATGTGATGCACGTTGAGAAAAACTTCTTTGAGAACATCATGAACACTGTCTTAAACGTCAAAGGGAAGACGAAAGACAATATCAAATCTAGATTAGACTTGGCCGATATTTGCGATAGGGCTTTTCTTGAAGTTCAGCCGGATGGTAAATACATATTTCCTCCGTACGGGTTGCAAGGAGATAAGAAAAGGGAATTTTTTGATTGGATTCGCGATGATGTCAAATTCACTGATGGGTACGCATCAAATCTGCGTAATTGCATAGATTATGGAGAAGGGAAATTTACAGGAATGAAGAGTCATGATTGTCATGTTGTGATGCAGCGGCTTCTTCCTTTCGCTTTTGCCCATCTTCTTGATCCAGATGTCTACAAAGCAATTGCAGGAGTTGGTTCTTTCTTTCGAGATTTATGCACAAGAACACTTACTGTTGACGGAATCCGAAACTTAGAGGTCAATATCCCCGTGATCCTTTGTAACCTTGAAAAGATATTTCCGCCATCTTTCTTTGATGTGATGGAACATCTTCCTATCCACCTCCCACGAGAAGTTGCACTAGGAGGTCCAGTTCAATACCGTTGGATGTATCCTTTTGAGCGGTATATGTTTCATCTGAAGAAAAAGGTTAAAAATTTAAGTAAAGTAGAGGGATCTATTGTCGCACAGAGCCTCAACGAAGAAGCGTCACAGTTTGCTGAATATTACTTCCCATCTGAAGTTCGTACAAAGAGTAGACGTCCTGGTCGCCATGATGATCGTAATGAGAGAGCGATTTATCCCGTCGTAGTTCCTGAGTTGTTTTCCCAAGTTGGTCGAGTTAGTGGAAAAAGCAAGACACGCACATTATCACAACAAGAGTTTAAACACTTGCATACGTATATCCTAACAAATTGTGAGGAAATTGCGGAATATGAAAGGTAAAAAACTTTATTTATGACAATGTATATATATATTCGAATATATTATATTTAATTTATTAACTTTCATACAAATGTGGTTTTCGTACAGGATTTACATGGCATTAATACGCGGGTGGTTTGTGGATAAGTCAGAAGAAGAGCTTCAACAACATAAGGAGGAAGATTTTATGACTTGGTTTAGGGAATTTTACGTAAGATTTAACAAAACCCTATTATTTTCAAATAAGTGTCAATGTCATGTATGTTAATTGCGGTTAATTTTTTTCGTAGATTCCTGAAGGAATAAAGAGCGGAGCCACATTTCCGACATGGTTAATGGAATTTGTTAGTGGTCCAATCTACCGTGCAAAGTCTTATCCTAGGTATTGCAGTCGGGGATATGGGTTTAGGATTCATGACGAAAGAAGGACAAGAGCATCTGCAGATTATGGTGTTTCTGTGAAGTCTGGTAATGATGTTTACTACGGCATTCTTCAGGAAATATTGGAAGTTAAGTACCCAGGAATGTTAGACTTGAGGTGCATTGTTTTTAAGTGTGATTGGTATGATCCAGTACTTGGTCGTGGTGTTGTCGTGGACCAATTTGGTGTTACTTCTGTTAACACAAATCGGAGACTACAACATTATGATCCATTCATTCTAGCGTCACAAGCAGATCAGGTTTGGTTCAATTAAATGTTGTGTTTTTACTAATTTTTATGTTTATTTCGGCGTTTACTTACGAAAATTTCTGTATTTCTTTATAGGTGTGCTACATTCGT
Organism: Barbarea vulgaris; assembly: GCA_963667165.1. Lineage (NCBI taxonomy): Eukaryota > Viridiplantae > Streptophyta > Magnoliopsida > Brassicales > Brassicaceae > Barbarea > Barbarea vulgaris. Next base: position 16,564,578 of record OY763893.1, on the reverse strand, counting down.
TACCCTCGCATAACACGGCGGTCAGATCCTTGGGTCACAGTTACTGCAATAAGCCCTAGAGGAAGAATTTATGGAGTTTCTCAACACGATGCCATGCAGCCAAGCATAAGTACTCCAATGGATCCAGTTGCGGCCTCTACTGGTATCGATCTTGTGGTTGATTTCACACAAATCGGTATAGTTCATTCCGAGTCAGAAGAAGAACAAGGAGAATTTTATGACGATACAGACTCAATTACATCTGAAGGATCAACATCATCAGAGGAAGACGAACAAGGAGAATAACAAGGAGAATAAAAAATTATCTTGCAAAAGTAATAAATTTGTACAATGAACTACGGTTTGGCTTGATCCCGATATGGGTACGTAGGCAGCTCTAATCGAGCGCAGCTATTTAACAAAAATAATTTATTCATTTTTAACAATATTCAAATACAAAATAAATGTTATAAAATAAATATGTATCAATTTAAAAACATATTTTAAATCATATAATGTGAATGTTTTAACAATAATGTGAATGTAAATTTAAAAACATAATTTAAATCATATAATGTAAATTTAAAAACATATAATGTGAATGTTTTAAATCATATAATGTAAATCATATAATGTAAATCATATAATGTGAATGTTTTCAATCATATAATGTAAATCATATAATGTGAATGTTTTAAATCATATAATTTAAAAACATGTTTTAAATCATATAATGTGAATGTTTTCAATCATATAATGTAAATCATATAATGTGAATGTTTTAAATCATATAATTTAAAAACATGTTTTAAATCATATAATGTGAATGTTTTAACAATAAATATTGACTTTTTTGGATTCAAATAAATATGTTGATTATAGGATTTATTTTGGATTTGAACATATATATATATATATATATATATATATATATATATATATCTTTTGATATTTAACTAATTACTAAACATGGCTCAATGGTTTAAACTGTATAAATTATCCTAGAGGGCTGCAGTTCGACCCTCAGGAGCTCCCAAATAAATAAACTTGTTTCCGACGGATTTCCGACGGAATTCGTGAGGATCCGTCGGAAATCCGTCGGAAATTCCGACGGATTTCCGACGGATTGAAGATACTTTCCCAATGCCGCGTGTTAATATTTGCTGCATGCCGACGGATTTCCCAATGCCGCGTGTTAATAGTTAGTGAATTCCGACGGATTTCCGACGGAATTGCCGTCGGAAATCCGTCGGAATACGCGAATAAATAAACCAGATCGTCTTCTTCGCCATTCACTCGAGAAACCACAAGAAATTTCAACAAAATTCTTCAAACCTCCGATTCTTCAAAGTTTTCCATCAAATCTTCTTCCAATGGCTGGGTCTCAAAGAAACATGTAAGTTTTTAATGTTTATTAAGAGTTTAATTTGTTAGATTTGTGGATTTAGGGTTTTGAAATTTAGATCTATGGAATTTGGTTATAGATTTGGTTGAGGTAATTTAGATTAGGAATTTAGATTATGATTTTGGGTTATTTGGTTATAAATTTGGATTTTCTATATTAGGTTTTGAAATTATGATTTTTAGATCTAAATTCCTAAATTTTTTGGTTTTTAATTTTTGGTTTTAGAATTGAAATTGAAATAGAAATTGATTTTACAAAATGATTTTTTGATTTAGGATTTTTTTTTGATTTTGAAATTTTTGGATATAATTTATATATTGAAAATAATTAATATATTTATAATTGTGAACATATTTATAATTATTTGAGACAATTAATAATAAATATATTTCTTATGATTTTTTTTTAAAAACTGAATTTTAAATTTTTTTAATGATTTTCGTATTTTTTTGTCTATTTTTAAAAAATTATTTTCAAATTATAAGTTATGAACAATGATTTATGAAATATATTTTATAAATTTATGTCTATTTTTAAAATTTTATAATGATTCTGTTTTGTTATAAATTTTTATGTAGGGATTATGGAGCATACGTCGAGTCTACGAGCGGACATCGTCGTCACCGTAGGAGTAGCGCTGCGAGGAGTTCTCCTACGCCGTCCACACATATTCCGGATACACAGATTCCGGATACTCATTCACCGGCACCAACCGCAACTGCTCCGACGCAGATGAGTGTCGAGGACTTCATGGCTCTTCCGGGACGAGAAAGACTTCCACGTCTTCATCCAGATTGTCGAGGAAGAGACATTTGGTAAGTTTTTTTAATTATTTATTTATTTATTTATAAATGTACTTTTTTTAAACTAATTAGGGTTTTATTAATTAAATTGTTCTGTAGGTTTGACGATTCGCACACTGGGATCTCAAAGTCAATCAACCGAATGTGCCAAGGAATGCTTCAGATTCCATATCCATCATACAGCTCAATGCCGATCCAAGATAGGGATATGTGGTTTCGCCAATTTGCGGTAATGTATTTATTTTGTTTTTTCTATTAAAATTGAATTTAAATTTTTTAAATTATTCAAATTCATCTTATTTTTAATTTGCAGCAAGAATTCAGGTGGGACAGTCACTTAACCGCTTCGGTTAGACGCGAATTCGATAAAAAATGCGCATGGGCGTATTCATGGAAGATAAACGAGTGGAAAGAAAAGTGGAAGAAGAATGAAGTGCCTAGGGACTTGGTTTCGAACCCGGATCTATTTAACGGGTTCATCGCTTACTGGAGTGAAGAGGCTACCAAAGAATCCGCCGCAAAACATTCTGCATCCCGGAACAGCGATCGCAAAGGAAAGGGCAAAGCGACGCACAATCTAGGTGCGAAGAGCAAGGCGACGAAGGCAAAAGAACTAGTAAGTTTTTTTTAATCCCTTCAATTTTCATTCATACTAAAATGAATCATTAATTTTTTTTAAGTTTAAGATTCACAAATTTAACTCAATTACTTTATTTTGCATGCAGTTTCGGGAAGATGGTGTCGAACCATCTAATTTGAGATTGCTCCAAGCTGTCCACACCGGCAAGGATGGTGTAATCCACGATCAAGTCACTCTGGATATCGTCGAGAACGTCAATAGGATGCGTGAAGAGTTCCTCAATTCTCAACCAATCATTGAAGGAACTCCTCCCCTAACCGAAGTTCCTTTGGAGAAGGAAAACGAGTTCGTATTTCAGGTAAGTAAAATTTTTATTTTTATTCAAGTTTTAATTCATTTTCAATTTTTAGTCAACTTTTTTATTGCTTCCGCAGGCTATTCCGAGGTCTAAAGGCCGGTATTATGGTCTTCCCGACGATACTTCATCCTCCATTACGTCACGCTATTACGGAGGTTCTCACGGCCCACATTTAGAAGAAAAAGTGGAGGAACTCGAGACTACGGTGCAACGCCTCACAGAGGAAAACCAAGCGATGGCGGCTAGGATGGAAGCATTCATGGCTCAATACCCACCACCACCACCACCACCTTAGATCTTGTTTATGTTTTTTTAAATTATTTGTTAGAAACCACTTTATGTTTTATATTTTCTGTTGTTTTAATTTTTATTTCGAATAATTTAATATTAAAGTTTTATGTTTTTTCTATTTTAAAAAGCAATTAGAATATTATTATTTTTCAAGTATGTGAATTTTTAAATTATTATAAATATTAATTAAATACCGATTCTTAAGTGACAATCGATATTTTGATTAATATATTCTAAACTTATCATTCAAACCAATATCAATATAACATAATACAAAAACAATTCAATTGAAACGGTTAAAAAAAAAGCCATGAAACCCCAAACCGTCGGAATTCCGTCGGAAATTTCCGACGGATTTCCGACAGATTTGGGCAATCCGTCGGAAATCCGTCGGAAATTTCCGACGGATTTCCGACGGTTTGTGGTTTCATGGCTTTTTTGACAAATTTTACACAATAAACCTCAAACAACTAATTATATTATAAGATTATTAGATATAACACAATTTAAACTTAGTATTTAGGTTAAATTATTATTTTCAAGATTTTGGGATGATTTACACTTAAGTTCTTCATAATGAACTATATAGTTTAACTTACATGTTTACTAGTTCCTAAGTATAAATCTTAATTTTGATATATTCTTATACACGGAGGTGAATATTGTAAACTTATCATTGAAATCATTAATAAACCACACAACAAACACATTTCAATTGAAACGAATCAAAAAAAACTCACGAAACCACAAACTGTCGGAAATCCGTCGGAAATTTCCGACGGATTTCCGACGGGTTTAGAGAAACACGTGTTCGTTTTTAAGGTTTGTCTGACAAAAGGAATATTTCTCAAGTCCGTCGGAAATCCGTCGGAAATACCGACGGATTACCGACGGACAGTGAAATTTTCGCAAAATCAAACGTTTTCGTGTCCCGCGTTAGTTGAATTTTACGAAATAATTTCTAAAGTCCGTCGGAAATCCGTCGGAAATACCGACGGATTTCCGACGGACAGTGAAATTTTGGCAAAATCAAACATTTTCGTGTCCCGCGTTAGTTGAATTTTACGAAATAATTTCAAAACTTCCGACGGATTTCCGACGGATATGCCGTCGGAAAATTCTGTTTATAAGCTTCGTCTTCTCCGCGAGCTCACACGAAAAATGAGAGGAAATTCTTCAAATTTCATAAATTTTAGGTTTTCAAAGTTAGATTTAGGTTTGGAATGTTAGATTTAGGTTTTTAATGTTAGTTTTAAGTTATAAATGTTAGTTTTAAGTTTGGAATGTTAGTTTTAAGTTTGGAATGTTAGTTTTAAGTTTTGTGATGTTAGATATGGGTTTTCAATCTTAGTTTTAGGTTTGGAATCTTATATTTAGATTTTGGAATGTTTGATTTAAGATTTTCAAAGTTAGATTTTAAGTTTGGTTAGTATATATATATATTGAATGAATTTTAAGAAATTTGTGAATTTAAGGTTTTTGAATGTTATAGATTTAGGTTTTGAATGTTAGTTTTAGGATAAAAATGTTATATTTTAGATTTTGCAATGTTAGATTTAAGGTTTTCAATGTTAGATTTAAGTTTGGAATTTTAGATTTAGGATAATAATGTTAGATTTAGGTTTTGTAATTAGATTTAGGTTGGAAATGTTTATTTTAGGTTTCTATAATGTTTAGTTTTAGGTTTGGAATGTTAGATTTAGATTTTGGTTTTTAATGTTAGTTTAAGGTTTGTAATGTTAGTTTTAGGTTTGGAATGTTAGATTTTGGTTTTTAATGTTAGTTTAAGGTTTGTAATGTTAGTTTTAGGATAAAATTATTAGATTTATATTTTGGAATGTTAGATTTAGGTTTTCAATTAACATAATTTAGGTTTGGAATTTTAGTTTTAGGTTAATAATGTTATATTAAGATTTTCGAATGTTAGATTTAAGTTTTGAATGTTAGATTTAAGTTTGGAATTTTAGATTTAGGATAATAATGTTAGATTTAGGTTTTGTAATTAGATTTAGGTTTGAAATGTTTATTTTAGGTTTCTATATATAATGTTTAGTTTTAGGTTTGGAATGTTAGATTTAGATTTTGGTTTTTAATGTTAGTTTAAGGTTTGTAATGTTAGTTTTAGGATAAAATTATTAGATTTATATTTTGGAATGTTAGATTTAGGTTTTCAATTAACATAATTTAGGTTTGGAATTTTAGTTTTAGGATAATAATGTTATATTAAGATTTTCGAATGTTAGATTTAAGTTTTGAATGTTAGATTTAAGTTTGGAATTTTAGATTTAGGATAATAATGTTAGATTTAGGTTTTGTAATTAGATTTAGGTTTGAAATGTTTATTTTAGGTTTCTATATATAATGTTTAGTTTTAGGTTTGGAATGTTAGATTTAGATTTTGGTTTTTAATGTTAGTTTAAGGTTTGAAATCTTATATTTAGATTTTCGATTGTTAGATTTAAATTTTGATTTGTATATTTATATAGGATATTTGTAAATTTATTTTCTTTTTTGTTTTTCAATATTTGAGAATTAATTTTTTAATTTATGAATTTTTAATTACATAAAATATGAATTTTGTAATTGTTTTAAATTATTACTATTAATATTTATTTCATTTCTATATTTTTAAATATTTATTAAATTATTTTGGATTTTAAATAAATTTTTTTAATTAAAATTACGAATATATAATTATTTATTAAATAATTTTTTTTAATTATAATTTTGCAAATCCGTCGGAAATCCGTTGGAAATCCGTCGGAATATTTCCGACGGATTACCGACGGCTTATATTCCGACGGATTTCCGACGGACTGATGAAACGACTAAACCGACGGATTTCCGACGGTTTGACGGAACCAGAAAACCGACGGATTCCCGACGGCCTGCCGGAACACGTAAACCGACGGATTCCCGACGGCTCGCCGGAACCCGTAAACCGACGGATTTCCGACGGCTCGCCGGAACCCGTAAACCGACGGATTTCCGACGGCTCGCCGGAACCGGAAAACCGACTGATTTCCGACAGATTTCTGATTCATATTATCCGTCGGAAATCCGTCGGAAATACCGACGGATTTCCGACGGATTTTCTATTTCCGACGAGATAGAAGCGACGGACGTATCCGTCGGAAATCCGTCGGTATTGGCCAATTCCGACGGATTCCCGACGGATTTGGCCGTCAGTTTCTCGCATGTTTTCTTGTAGTGATCTCCTAACCTTTGCATGCATAGGATTTACCTCGAAGATGAATCAATGATGTCTATAGAACATCAGAGACGGTTAAACCCGAACCTAAGAGATGTTGTTAAGACTGAGATCATCAAACTCCTAGATGCAGGAGTAATCTATCCAATCTCGGATAGTACTTGGGTAAGTTCTGTCCATGTGGTACCTAAAAAGAGTGGTGTCACTGTGATTATAAATGATAGGAATGAATTGATTCCGACAAGGACTGTGACAGGGCACCGCATGTGCATTGATTACAGAAAGCTTAACTCTGCAACACGTAAAGATCATTTTCCACTTCCATTTATTGATCAAATGTTAAAGAGATTAGCAAACCACCAATATTACTGTTTTCTTGACGGGTACTCGGGATTCTTTCAGATTCCGATACATCCCGATGATCAAGAGAAAACCACTTTTACATGTCCTTATGGTACCTTCACATATCAAAGAATGCCATTTGGATTGTGTAACGCACCAGCAACATTTCAGCGTTGTATGATGTTAATTTTTTCTGAAATGATTGAGGATTATATGGAAGTCTTTATGGATGACTTTTCTGTGCATGGCACATCTTTTGGTGTTTGTTTGTCTAATCTGTGCAGGGTACTCCAACGCTGCGAGGACAAACACTTGGTCCTGAATTGGGAAAAATGTCACTACATGGTGCGAGATGGAATCGTTCTCGGTCATAGGATCTCAGAAAAGGGCATTGAAGTGGATAGAGCCAAAATCGATGTGATGATGAACATGCCACCTCCAAATTCTGTTAAGGGAATAAGGAGCTTCCTAGGACATGCTGGGTTCTACAGGAGGTTCATAAAGGATTTTTCAAAGATCGCGAGGCCATTAACTCAGCTATTGTGCAAAGATCAAAAGTTTGAGTTTGATGAAGACTGCCTCAAGGCATTTATAAAGATCAAGGGAACTCTTGTGAGCGCTCCCATTGTGCAACCACCTGATTGGGAGCTACCCTTCGAGGTAATGTGTGATGCAAGTGACTATGCTGTAGGTGCAGTTTTAGTGCAAAGGAAAGATAAGAAGATGCACGCCATCTACTATGCCAGCCGCACTCTTGATGCCGCACAATGCAACTATGCAACAACCGAGAAAGAACTCCTAGCGATTGTCTTCGCTTTTGAGAAGTTTAGATCCTATCTCGTTGGGTCCAAAGTTGTAGTCCACACTGATCATGCAGCGTTGAGATACCTTTTCACGAAGAAAGACGCCAAGCCGAGGCTTTCATGACCATGCACACCATCGAGGGAAACTTGCCATGGTATGCTGACTTTGCTAACTACTTATCCTGTGATGTTCCACCACCTGATTTTGTAGGATATGCCAAGAAAAAGTTTCTCAAAGATGTCCAACACTACTATTGGGATGAACCATTTCTGTACAAGAGATGTAAAGACGAGATTTTCAGAAGATGCATTCCCGAAAGTGAGGTACATGGTATTCTCTATCATTGTCATGCTTCTGATTATGCAGGACACTTCGCTTCCTTTAAAACAGCTACGAAGATCTTACAAGCTAGCTTTTGGTGGCCTACGATATTCCGTGATGCACACGAGTTTGTAGCAAAGTGTGACGCTTGCCAAAGGAAAGATAACATAAGCAAGCGGAATGAAATGCCGCAAAATTTCATTCTCGAGGTTGAGGTGTTCGATGTATGGGGCATCGACTTCATGGGACCTTTCCCAGCATCCTATGGAAACGAGTACATCTTAGTCGCATTCGACTATGTCTCTAAATGGGTGGAAGCACTTGCCAGCCAAACAAATGACGGGAAAGTTGTTTTGAAGATGTTTAAATCCATTATCTTTCCTCGCTTTGGAATCCCACGGGTAGTGATCAGTGACGGTGGAAAGCATTTCATCAATAAGATCTTTGCGAGTCTGTTGGCAAAGCATGGAGTCAAACACAAAGTGGCAGCACCATATCACCCTCAAACCAGTGGCCAAGTCGAAATCTCAAACAGGGAGATCAAAGGAATCTTGGAGAAAACAGTTGGAAAATCGAGAAAGGATTGGGCGGCAAAGCTTGATGATGCTCTTTGGGCATACAGAACCGCCTTCAAAACTCCCATTGGAACCACACCATTTAACCTCGTCTACGGTAAGTCCTGTCACCTACCTGTCGAACTAGAGTACAAGCCGTTGTGGGCAACGAAGCTGATGAACTTCGACATAAAGACCGCTTCAGAGAAACGTCTAATTCAGTTAAACGAGTTAGACGAACTCAGGTTAAATGCTTACGAAAGCTCAAGGATCTATAAAGAGCGAACTAAAGCTCTTCATGACAAAAGGATAATTCTCAAGAAGCTTTCAGAGAACGATAAGGTACTTCTCTACAACTCTCGCCTTAAACTTTTTCCAGGAAAACTAAAGTCGAGATGGACCGGGCCATACACCATCAAGGAAGTAAAACCGCTTGGTGCAGTGGTTCTCTGGGACAAAAAGGGAGAACCATTTACTGTAAATGGTCAGAGAGTCAAGCCGTACCTTGCAGATTCCACAATGAACGAGAAAACAAAGATCCTTCTCGAGGATCCTCCAAATCAAGTTTAGAACTCCATGACGGTCAAGCTAATGACCTTAAATAAGCGCTTTGTGGGAGGCAACCCACCAGGTATCTTGTAAATATTTCTAAGTTTTTCATTTCCTATTTTGTTCTTAAGTTTTATGCAAATTGCTTCAATCCACTCTCTGTGAGTGAAGGGATCGATCGATCCCCTACGGTTTCGATCGATCCAGAGCTTAAATGTTTGAATTTTGGTATTACAAGCATGGATCGATCGATCCATAAATGGGATCGATCGATCCGAGCAAGACGGCAAAAATTCACCAAGTGTCCGTAGGTGTGGGATCGGTCGATCCGGCCAAACGATCGACCGATCCAAGAACACGCGACCAACTCGGCCAAACAATGTTGGATCGATCGATCCAGAGGTTGGATCGATCGATCCCAGGTACGCCCAAACCAAAAATCACTTGAATTAAACCGAAAAACTTCAAAAATCAATCATAAAACCCAAAGGATCGATCGATTTGCAACAAAGATCGACCAAAACCTTCTCCTTTGGCGATTTTGAAGAACACAAAGAACACAAAATTCTTTCAATCATAACTTTGTCAAAACTCAACGGTTTTTACTGATTTTTGGTGCTAATCCAATCAATTTTTCCTCCTCTTTCTGATTCTGGAAACCATTTTTACTCTCTGCAAAGGTATGGCTTCGAAATTTCAAATTCCCAATTCGAAAATTTTAGGGTTCTAAATGTGATTTTGCTCCAATTCATTATTGCTTGAGTTTTAGGTTGTTTAATGATGGAAAAATGCTAGATTCTTGTCTAGGATGATATGGGAAACTCAATTTGCATTAGAAATGGTTAGATTGGAGTGGAATTTGTGCTTTGATTTTTCACTATTCATAAAAAAACGAAAATGAACCAAATTGAATGATAATGCATAAAAGTCATATTATTTTGCTTTGATTAGCTTTAATAATTTGATTATGTTGTTACTTGGTTCATTATTCAAAATGAAATGTTTCGATATTGGATTGTTATATCATGGAAAAGCCATAGATTGCATATCGTTGTATGATAACTTCGAAAAATTGCTTAAAGAATTGATTTTCGATTCTTACAGGATATGGATCAAGCAGGGAGCTCCCGCAATGCAGGAAAAAGGCGCAGGACGACCCGTAACCAGAACCCTCTACTCAGACCGGTCACGGGAAAATGGGATGCTCACGACACAAAATTCTTGGCAGATATGAGATCAGTCAAGCTTATGCCCACTCGAATAGGATGTTGCATTACGTTGGCGGACATTGGTTTACTAGAGGATGCGGCGTCACTCTTTGAGAATATGGGATTTGGAATGCTTTGGAAGCTCAACGAGCCATTATATCCAAGATTGGTGAGGGAGCTTCTTGCTACTTGTCGGCTCACCTACAAAAACCCGGAAGCACCGATAGCGAGCGAGGGTACTTTCACTTTCTTCCTCAACAAGAAGCACTACAAATACAGTCTTCAGAAAATTTGTGATATCTACGGATTCGAGAAAGGAGAGGATGTCTCGTTCCCAAAGATTGACAGACAACTTGCGAATGCGTTCTGGGGATTGATTGCTCACGGTGATTATGTTTCGCGCAAAGCTAAGATTGCAGCGATAAGGAACCCGGTTTTGAGAATTGCTGTGAAGATCATCAGCAACACCTTCTTCTTCAAGAAGGAATCAGGGGCGGTCAGAGATGATGAGTTGTGGAAGCTATTTATTGGCGTCAAGCATCTACTACCAGAGTACGCGGAGAGTCCTGGACCTACCGTCAACTATGCCGCTGTGTTGTGCGATATGCTTCAGAGGATCAAGGGAAAACCTCCAAAAGAATGTTGTGTGGGCAACATCCTCACCCCAATCTTCCAACATACGAAGATTGATCTCAGGAGGGAAGAAGTTGACGAAAGATACGGGAGGATCGACAATAGACATCTAGTCAACTGCCATGTACTCAACAAGAGCGATGTCTATATGTATTGGGATCGCAACGGGACAACCTGTTTCTGCAGACTTCCCAACGAAGGTATCACTTCACTCCTATCTAAGGAAAATTTGGAGTTTTTGCTAGGTCCGGAGCACTTGATACCAGACCCTTCTGGCAACACGCGGACACTCTCTCGTCGCCATCGTACATCAAGACAAGCAGCACCACAGCCAAGCGATAGCGATGACGAGATGCAAGAGGCTGAGGTTGAAATCGAAGAAGAAGCAGACGAGCCTCAACCGCAGCAGCTCCTACCTCACAGCCCAAACAGGTACCACCTACCGCCAAGCCCTCCTGCAGATGACACGGCACAGCAGCTTCAGTGGATCATCGAATCGCAGAAAAAGAACAACTCCATGATGAGGAAAATATGGAGGGCGATACAGAAGATCAAACCTTGTTCTTGTGCTTCAGGTTCACCGACACAAGATGAGGAAAGCGCTGAGGCTGAGGGTGAGAATAATGAGAATAATGAGGAAGATGACGATGAGGAAGATGAAGAAGGTGACGATGAGGAAGGTGAGGAAGATGAGGAAGACGAAGAAGATGAGGAAGTCGAGCAAGCCGAGGATGCTGATGACTCTGAAGGCACAGAGTCCAACTCTATCACCAAAGCACGTGAGAAGAGGACCAAGGCAGCTCAAGACAGAGCTGAACCTACCCATTCACCAGTGGAGCAATCCTCAGCACAGTATAGTGATATCCGCTTACCAAGAAGCAGGAGGAACATAGGCAGGAGAGAGAGCTCCAGCGATAGCTCTACCCGCGACCACTGAGCTTGTGGTTATTTCTATCCCTTGTTCTATATCATTTAGCTTTTATGACATTTGGTTTTATTTATTTATGTATGGCATTCTTCTGTTAATTTTGTTATTACACCGAGACGGTGAAAAGCAAGTTCGGGGGAGGATGCCATTATTTACTAATGACGTTTGTGTTTGTTTCTTTTATTTTGGTGTGTTTTATTTTTATTTAAACTTTGTTGGAATTTTAAATGTTTTATTGAGTCAAAATAGTTATGAGAATTTGTTATCTTTTGGAATTGCAACATGTTTAAGATCATTTTGTCTTAAAACTGCTTAGCTTTGTTTGAGGATAACTTGGAAGCGCAGAAAAATCCATAACTTGATCATTTTATGAAAATCCCTATCATTTGAGCTTAATCATATATATATGAACTTAATATGGACTTAATATATCTCACTTAGGGGATTGATAATCATGTAATGGAATTACATTTGGAGTTTTCTTTACATTGTTTATATCAACCTTTGTTAGCTCCAAATGGCTAGACTTATTTTTAGTCTAGTACCACACCCCTTACCATTTCCATCTTTCAAACCACATGCATCTGTTTATAGCCATTGTCATGTGCATTCATGTGCAAAAACTATGGAGTATACGGACCGACATAGCTTTCCTTTTGCTAAGATTGTGGTAGTAGTTCGTTTGCATACCGTCATTGGACGAGATTGGGCTATTGTGGATTAGTAGATGTATTTATGAGTATGACGAGCATTCATTGTCAAGATTTCTTTTGATGCAGCTTTTGTAGGACTCCTCATTCCCGCTCCCCCATCTAAAAAAAAAAAAAAAAAAAAAAATACAACAAGATGGGAAAGGAGTGAAAAGAGAAAGGAGTGAAAAGAGAAAGGAGTGAGTCTGAGATCTTTAATGTGTTTCATTAGCATCTAAAAAAAAAAGGAAAGAAAGAAATCTTTATATTCATACTTGGGGTTTTGAGTTGGTTAGGAGGATTCGAGCGAAAGGAGAGCTATGTACTTCCTAATTGGTCTTTGTCTCACTGTGATTTTGCATAATGATTTGCATCCGTTTGCTTTGCTGGAGAACCCAAAACACTTGAGCCACCAAATATCAACCTTCATACTTAGACCATAACGTGTTAGATATTCCCTTTGTGAGAGTACACGCATTTCTTAATAAATGTTAAATGTTAAGTTCTACATGATCTTGGGACTTCATACATTTGCTACGGTTATGGCGAAGTACAATGTAGTACGGTTTGATATGGACTTGGTGAAAGTGGTTGCGAGCATTTGGTTGAAGGCATGATCCTATAGATTTTACGAATTCTCATGTTTTTCAAAACCTTTTCTCTTGGTTTAGATTTTGTTTTGTTTTCCTTGAGGACAAGCAAAACTCTAAGTTGGGGGGAGTTGATGTATTGTACTTTTGATTGCTTTTTGATTTGTTTTTAGTATTTGTTTCGTGTCTTTTGTTATTTTTCGAGTCTTTTCTATTTTGTTTTGAGTCTTTTACAGGTTCTATGGAGTTAAGCCGGAATAAGACGATTTCGGGATTGTTCGGGCTAAGATGAAGCCTAGAAGTTACGGAAAGGACCAGGATCGATCGATCCTACCCTTGGATCGATCGATCCAGACGACTCCAAGAACACGGCCACGGATCGGTCGATCTGGCCGACCAATCGACCGATCCATGCTCCACGGACATCTTGTCCGGACACGAGGGATCGACCGATCTGGCCAACCGATCGGTCGATCCAGCCTGATGACGACATGAAGATATTTGTCCGGACACGAAGGATCGATCGATCCCACCCTTGGATCGATCGATCCATGCTCAGCCGTCATGAAGAACAACATTGGGATCGATCGATCCGACGTGTGGATCGATCGATCCCAAGCCAGCCGCCAAGTTAGATATTATGTCCGTAAATCAGGGATCGATTGATCCGACTTGTGGATCGACCGATCCCCTTGGCCGCCTACACCATTTTACACCGATGTCTATAAATATCCCACCTAAACCTACAAAAACGGATCAGATTATTTCTAAAAGCTCTTGGACGCCTAAAACACTATTCTGGAGACATTTCTTGGATTTTCTAAGCTCCTCCTTCTATCAAACATTTGGAGAAGTTTTGTTGTATCATTTGTGGTTTATTTTAATCCTATTATGCTTTGTATGGTTTACTTTGTTGTTTGGCTGATTATGTGTGAGTAATTTCATAGTTAGGTTTTAGGGTTCTTGAAGGGAATTGATGGCTTGATGAATTGATAGAGATTTGGGGTTTCTAGTCCATAGGTTCTTTGATTCATGTGTTCTTAATGCTAGATTAAGAGTAGCTACCTTAGTCTTGATTATAGGTTGTTCTATAAGCACTAATCATGTTATAGAGAACTTGAACCTTATGAATTGAGCTTTGTATCTCTAGCCTGCGAGAGTTGATGCTAGATCATCATTGTGAACTTAGTGAACTTGTGTGTTAATGCTAATTTGGTTAGGAGAAATCAAACGAGAGTTTAGTTTCCGAGTAGCCAAGTTTAGGGGTTAAGGCCACGAGAGTGGGTTAATCCACCTTGCGTTCATGTTCTAGAACGGTGCTGAGAGTGTTAAATCCCATGCTCGAAATTATTCGTTAAGCCATTGACAACCTGAATTGCTCTAAGGCCTAATGCCTTTTAAATCGTATAAATCAATCGTTCGTTTTATGTTTATTGCATTTTGTTAACAAGTTTGAAAGAAAACAATCAACCCATCCTGCTATAGCTAATTACAAGTCTCGTAAATCATTAGTGTACCATTGGTTCTTGTGGATCGATCTCGTTATATACTACCTTGCGGTTAAGTGTATCGAGTAAATACTCGAGCAATCATAAAGCATGCTACCTAGGTGGAGAAGAAAACCAAGGTAAGAGACAAAGAGTATACCTTATCCCCACACTTCATGTATTTCTTTGAATCTCATAGGAGTTTCGAAGGTGAAGTTGGGAGTTGTATCATGACGACACATATTAAGGTTAAACCAACACCTATAGATGAGAATATGAAGAAGAAATGCATTGATAGACAAGGATTTGGCAATTTACAAGCTGATAGTCCAATTAACGAAGTTATAACCATTCAAAATAAAAAGGAGAATGAATAGAACTGTTGAAGTGTACACAATGGAGTTGGAACTCTCATAATTGCTTGACGATGGTATAGAGCAGCAACAGGGAGCCATTGTAGGCTTTGTACAATGATTGAGTGATGAAATATCGTCAAACGCTGAGATTCAGCCTATTAAGCCTCTTGAAAACGTGAAAAAGCATGCTACCTAGGTAGAGAAGAAAGCAAGGGTAAGAAACAAGCAGTATACCTTATCCCACACTTCAGGTACTTCTTTGAATCTCATAGGAGTTTTGGATGGTGAAGTTGGGAGTTGTATCATGAAGACACATATTAAGGCGAAACCAACACCTAAGGATGTGAATATGAAGAAGAAATGCTTTGATTGACAAGGGTTTGTCTATTTACAAGCTGATAGTCCCATAAATGGGATAATAACCATTCAAAATACAAAGGAGATTGAATAGAACTGTTGAAGTGTACACAATGGAGTTGGATGTCTGACAATTGCTTGGCGATGGTCTATAGCCGCAATAGGGAGCCATTGTAGGCTTTGTACAATGATTGAGTCATGAAATATCATCAAAGGCAGAGATTCAGCCTATTAAGACTCTTGAAGACGTGATAAAGCATGCTACCTAGGTGGAGAAGAAAGCGAAGGTAAGAAACAAGCAGTATACCTTATCCCACACTTCAGGTACTTCTTTGAATCTCATAGGTGTTTCGGAGGGTGAAGTTGGGAGTTGTATCATGAAGACACATATTAAGGTTAAACCAACACCTATGGATTAGAATATGAAGAAGAAATGCATTGATAGACAAGGATTTGGCCATTTACAAGCTGATAGTCCAATTAACGAAGTTATAACCATTCAAAATAAAAAGGAGAGTAAATAGAACTGTTGAAGTGTACACAATGGAGTTGGATCTCTGACAATTGTTTGGCGATGGTCTAGAGCCGCAACACGGAGCCATTAGGCTTTGTAAAAAATGTTTTAGTGTTGAAATATCATCAAAGGCTGAGATTCAGCCTATCCGGACTTTTAGTCACGTGATAAAGCATGCTACCTAGATGGAGAAGAAAGCGAAGGTAAGAAACAAGCAGTATACCTTATCCCACACTTCAGGTACTTCTTTGAATCTCATAGGAGTTTTGGATGGTGAAGTTGGGAGTTGTATCATGAAGACACATATTAATGCTAAACCAACACCTAAGGATGTGAATACGACGAAGAAATTCTTTGATTGACAAGGGTTTGTCTATTTACAAGCTGATAGTCCCAAAAATGGGGTAATAACCATTCAAAATACAAAGGTGATCGAATAGAACTGTTGAAGTGTACACAATGGAGTTGGATCTCTGACAATTGCTTGGCGATGGTCTACAGCCGCAACAGGGAGCCATTGTAGGCTCTGTACAATGATTGAGTAATGAAATATCATCAAAGGCTGAGATTCAGCCTATTAGACTCTTGAAGACGTGATAACGCATGCTACCTAGGTGGAGAAGAAAGCGAAGGTAAGAAACTAGCTGTATACCTTATCCCACACTTCAGGTACTTCTTTGAATCTCATAGGTGTTTCGGAGGGTGAAGTTGGGAGTTGTATCATGAAGACACATATTAAGGTTAAACCAACACCTATGGATGAAAATATGAAGAAGAAATGCATTGATAGACAAGGAGTTGGCCATTTACAAGCTGATAGTCAAATTAACGAAGTTATATCCATTAAAAATAAAAAGGAGAGTAAATAGAAATGTTGAAGTGTACAAAATGGAGTTGGATCTCTGACAATTGCTTGGCGATGGTCTAGAGCCGCAACAGGGAGCCATTTTAGGCTTTGTACAATGATTGAGTGATAAATATCGTCAAAGGCTGAGATTCAGCCTATTAAGCCTCTTGAAAACGTGAAAAAGCATGCTACCTAGGTGGAGAAGAAAGCCAAGGTAAGAAACAAGCAGTATACCTTATCCCACACTTCAGGTACTTCTTTGAATCTCATAGGAGTTTTGGAGGGTGAAGTTGGGAGTTATATCATGAAGACACATATTAAGGCAAAACCAACACCTAAGGATGTGAATATAAAGAAACAATGCTTTGATTGACAAGGATTTGGCCACTTACTAGTTGATATTCCCAAAAATGGGGTTATAACCATTCAAAATACAAAAGAGAGTGAATATAACTGTTGAAGTGTACACAATAGAGTTGGATCTCTTACAATTGCTTGGCGATGGTCTAGAGCCGCAACAGGGTGCCATTAGGCTTTGTACAATGTTTGAGTGATGAAATATCATCAAAGGCTGAGATTCAGCCTATTCGGACTTTTAGTCACGTGATAAAGCATACTACCTAGATGGAGAAGAAAGCGAAGGTAAGAAACAAGCAGTATACCTTATCCCACACATCAGGTACTTCTTTGAATCTCATAGCAGTTTTGGATGGTGAAGTTGGGAGTTGTATCATGAAATATTAAGGCGAAACCAACACCTAAGGATGTGAATACGAAGAAGAAATGCTTTGATTGACAAGGGTTTTTCTATTTACAAGCTGATAGTCCCATAAATGGGGTAATAACCATTCAAAATACAAAGGAGATTGAATAGAACTGTTGAAGTGTACACAATGGAGTTGGATCTCTGACAATTGCTTGGCGATAGTCTATAGCCGCAATAGGGAGCCATTGTAGGCTTTGTACAATGATTGAGTCATGAAATATCATCAAAGGCAGAGATTCAGCCTATTAAGACTCTTGAAGACGTGATAAAGCATGCTACCTAGGTGGAGAAGAAAGCGAAGGTAAGAAACAAGCAGTATACCTTATCCCACACTTCAGGTACTTCATTGAATCTCATAGGTGTTTCGGAGGGTGAAGTTGGGAGTTGTATCATGAAGACACATATTAAGGTTAAACCAACACCTATGGATTAGAATATGAAGAAGAAATGCATTGATAGACAAGGATTTGGCCATTTACAAGCTGATAGTCCAATTAACGAAGTTATAACCATTCAAAATAAAAAGGAGAGTAAATAGAACTGTTGAAGTGTACACAATGGAGTTGGATCTCTGACAATTGCTTGGCGATGGTCTAGAGCCGCAACACGGAGCCATTAGGCTTTGTAAAAAATGTTTTAGTGTTGAAATATCATCAAAGGCTGAGATTCAGCCTATTCGGACTTTTAGTCACGTGATAAAGCATGCTACCTAGATGGAGAAGAAAGCGAAGGTAAGAAACAAGCAGTATACCTTATCCCACACTTCAGGTACTTCTTTGAATCTCATAGGAGTTTTGGATGGTGAAGTTGGGAGTTGTATC
This sequence comes from Barbarea vulgaris, assembly GCA_963667165.1. NCBI lineage: Eukaryota > Viridiplantae > Streptophyta > Magnoliopsida > Brassicales > Brassicaceae > Barbarea > Barbarea vulgaris. The sequence goes on along the minus strand of OY763893.1, from coordinate 16,546,185 downwards.
ATGAAGACACATATTAATGCTAAACCAACACCTAAGGATGTGAATACGACGAAGAAATGCTTTGATTGACAAGGGTTTGTCTATTTACAAGCTGATAGTCCCAAAAATGGGGTAATAACCATTCAAAATACAAAGGTGATCGAATAAACTGTTGAAGTGTACACAATGGAGTTGGATCTCTGACAATTGCTTGGCGATGGTCTAAAGCCGCAACAGGGAGCCATTGTAGGCTCTGTACAATGATTGAGTAATGAAATATTATCAAAGGCTGAGATTCAGCCTATTAGACTCTTGAAGACGTGATAAAGCATGCTACCTAGGTGGAGAAGAAAGCGAAGGTAAGAAACTAGCTGTATACCTTATCCCACACTTCAGGTACTTCTTTGAATCTCATAGGAGTTTGGAAGGGTGAAGTTGGGAGTTTTATCATGAAGACACATATTAAGGTTAAACTAACATCTAAGGATGTGAATATGAAGAACCAATGATTTGATAGACAAGGATTTGGCAATTTACAAGCTGATAGTCTAATTAACGAAGTTATAACCATTCAAAATAAAAAGGAGAGTGAATAGAACTATTGAAGTTTACACAATGGAGTTAGAACTCTCATAATTGCTTGGCGATGGTCTAGAGCAGCAACAGGGAGCCATTGTAGGCTTTGTACAATGATTGAGTGATGAAATATCGTCAAAGGCTGAGATTCAGCCTATTAAGACTCTTGGAGACGTGAAAAAGCATGCTACCTAGGTGGAGAAGAAAGCCAAGATAAGAAACAAGCAGTATACCTTATCCCACACTTCATGTACTTCTTTGAATCTCATAGGAATTTCGGAGGGTGAGGTTGGGAGTTGTATCATGAAGACACATATTAAGGCTAAACCAACACCTAAGGATGTGAATATGAAGAAGAAATGCTTTGATTGACAAGGGTTTGTCCATTTACAAGCTGATAGTCCCAAAAATGGGGTTTTAACCATTCAAAATACAAAGGAGAGTGAATAGAACTGTTGAAGTGTACACAATGTAGTTGGATATCTGACAATTGCTTGGCGATGGTCTAGAGCCACAACAGGGAGCCATTGTAGGCTCTGTACAATGATTGAGTGATGAAATATCATCAAAGGCTGAGATTCAGCCTATTAAGACTCTTGAAGACGTGATAAAGCATGCTACCTAGGTGGAGAAGAAAGCGAGGGTAAGAAACAAGCAGTATATCTTATCCCACACTTCAGGTACTTCTTTGAATATCATAGGAGTTTTGGATGGTGAAGTTGGGAGTTGTATTATGAAGACACATATTCAGGCTAAACCAACACCTAAGGATGTGAATACGACAAAGAAATGCTTTGATTGACAAGGGTTTGTCTATTTACAAGCTGATAGTCCCAAAAATGGGGTAATAACCATTCAAAATATAAAGGTGATCGAATAGAACTGTTGAAGTGTACACAATGGAGTTGGATCTCTGACAATTGCTTGGTGATGGTCTACAGCCGCAACAGGGAGGCATTGTAGGCTCTGTACAATGATTGAGTAATGAAATATCATCAAAGACTTAGATTCAGCCTATTAGACTCTTGAAGACGTGATAAAGCATGCTACCTAGGTGGAGAAGAAAGCGAAGGTAAGAAACTAGCTGTATACCTTATCCCATACTTCAGGTACTTCTTGAATCTCATAGGTGTTTCGGAGGGTGAAGTTAGAGGTTGTATCGTGAAGATACATATTAAGGTTAAACCAACACCTATGGATGAAAATATGAAGAAGAAATGCATTGATAGACAAGGATTTGGCCATTTACAAGCTGATAGTCAAATTAACGAAGTTATAACCATTCAAAATAAAAAGGAGAGTAAATAGAACTGTTGAAGTGTACAAAATGGAGTTGGATCTCTGACAATTGCTTGGCGATGGTCTAGAGCCGCAACAGGGAGCCATTTTAGGCTTTGTACAATGATTGAGTGATAAAATATCATCAAAGGCTGAGAGTCAGCCTATTTGGACATTTAGTGACGTGATAAAGCATGCTACCTAGGTGGAGAAGAAAGCGAACTTAAGAAACAAGTAGTATACCTTATCCCACACTTCAGGTACTTCTTTGAATCTCATAGGAGTTTGGAAGGGTGAAGTTGGGAGTTGTATCATGAAGACACATATTAAGGTTAAACTAACATCCAAGGATGTGAATATGAAGAACCAATGATTTGATAGACAAGGATTTGGCCATTTACAAGCTGATAGTCTAATTAACGAAGTTATAACCATTCAAAATAAAAGGGAGAGTGAATAGAACTGTTGAAGTGTACACAATGGAGTTGGAACTCTCATAATTGCTTGGCGATGGTCTAGAGCAGCAACAGGGAGCCATTGTAGGCTTTGTACAATGATTGAGTGATGAAATATCGTCAAAGGCTGAGATTCAGCCTATTAAGACTCTTGAAGACGTGAAAAAGCATGCTACCTAGGTGGAGAAGAAAGCCAAGATAAGAAACAAGCAGTATACCTTATCCCACACTTCAGGTACTTCTTTGAATCTCATAGGAGTTTCGGAGGGTGAGGTTGGGAGTTGTATCATGAAGACACATATTAAGGCTAAACCAACACCTAAGGATGTGAATATGAAGAAGAAATGCTTTGATTGACAAGGGTTTGTCCATTTACAAGCTGATAGTCCCAAAAATGGGGTTTTAACCATTCAAAATACAAAGGAGAGTGAATAGAACTGTTGAAGTGTACACAATGTAGTTGGATATCTGACAATTGCTTGGCGATGGTCTAAAGCCACAACAGGGAGCCATTGTAGGCTCTGTAGAATGATTGAGTGATGAAATATCATCAAAGGCTGAGATTCAGCCTATTAAGACTCTTGAAGACGTGATAAAGCATGCTACCTAGGTGGAGAAGAAAGCGAGGGTAAGAAACAAGCAGTATATCTTATCCCACACTTCAGGTACTTCTTTGAATATCATAAGAGTTTTGGATGGTGAAGTTGGGAGTTGTATCATGAAGACACATATTAAGGCGAAACCAACACCTAAGGATGTGAATACGAAGAAGAAATGCTTTGATTGACAAGGGTGTGTCTATTTACAAGCTGATAGTCCCAAAAAACGGGGTAATAACCATTCAAAATACAAAGGAGATGGAATAGAACTGTTGAAGTGTACACAATGGAGTTGGATCTCTGATAATTGCTTGGCGATGGTCTATAGCCGCAACAGGGAGCCATTGTAGGCTCTGTACAATGATTGAATAATGAAATATCATCAAAGGCAGAGATTCAGCCTATTAGGACTCTTGAAGACGTGATAAAGCATGCTACCTAGGTGGAGAAGAAAGCGAAGGTAAGAAACAAGCAGTATACCTTATCCCACACTTCAGGTACTTCTTTGAATCTCATAGGTGTTTCGGAGGGTGAAGTTGGGAGTTGTATCATGAAGACACATATTAAGGTTAAACCAACACCTATGGATTAGAATATGAAGAAGAAATGCATTGATAGACAAGGCTTTGGCCATTTACAAGCTGATAGTCCAATTAACGAAGTTATAACCATTCAAAATAAAAAGGAGAGTAAATAGAACTGTTGAAGTGTACACAATGGAGTTGGATCTCTGACAATTGCTTGGCGATGGTCTAGAGCCGCAACAGGGAGCCATTTTAGGCTTTGCAAAATATGGAGTGATGAAATATCATTAAAGGTTGAGATTCAGCCTATTCGGACTTTTAGTCACGTGATAAAGCATGCTACCTAGATGGAGAAGAAAGCGAAGGTAAGAAACAAGTAGTATACCTTATTCCACACTTCAGGTACTTCTTTGAATCTCATAGGAGTTTGGAAGGGTGAAGTTGTGAGTTGTATCATGAAGACACATATTAAGGTTAAACTAACATCTAAGGATGTGAATATGAAGAACCAATGATTTGATAGACAAGGATTTGGCAATTTACAAGCTGATAGTCTAATTAACGAAGTTATAACCATTCAAAATAAAAAGGAGAGTGAATAGAACTATTGAAGTTTACACAATGGAGTTAGAACTCTCATAATTGCTTGGCGATGGTCTAGAGCAGCAACAGGGAGCCATTGTAGGCTTTGTACAATGATTGAGTGATGAAATATCGTCAAAGGCTGAGATTCAGCCTATTAAGACTCTTGGAGACGTGAAAAAGCATGCTACCTAGGTGGAGAAGAAAGCCAAGATAAGAAACAAGCAGTATACCTTATCCCACACTTCATGTACTTCTTTGAATCTCATAGGAATTTCGGAGGGTGAGGTTGGGAGTTGTATCATGAAGACACATATTAAGGCTAAACCAACACCTAAGGATGTGAATATGAAGAAGAAATGCTTTGATTGACAAGGGTTTGTCCATTTACAAGCTGATAGTCCCAAAAATGGGGTTTTAACCATTCAAAATACAAAGGAGAGTGAATAGAACTGTTGAAGTGTACACAATGTAGTTGGATATCTGACAATTGCTTGGCGATGGTCTAGAGCCACAACAGGGAGCCATTGTAGGCTCTGTACAATGATTGAGTGATGAAATATCATCAAAGGCTGAGATTCAGCCTATTAAGACTCTTGAAGACGTGATAAAGCATGCTACCTAGGTGGAGAAGAAAGCGAGGGTAAGAAACAAGCAGTATATCTTATCCCACACTTCAGGTACTTCTTTGAATATCATAGGAGTTTTGGATGGTGAAGTTGGGAGTTGTATTATGAAGACACATATTCAGGCTAAACCAACACCTAAGGATGTGAATACGACAAAGAAATGCTTTGATTGACAAGGGTTTGTCTATTTACAAGCTGATAGTCCCAAAAATGGGGTAATAACCATTCAAAATATAAAGGTGATCGAATAGAACTGTTGAAGTGTACACAATGGAGTTGGATCTCTGACAATTGCTTGGCGATGGTCTACAGCCGCAACAGGGAGCCATTGTAGGCTCTGTACAATGATTGAGTAATGAAATATCATCAAAGACTTAGATTCAGCCTATTAGACTCTTGAAGACGTGATAAAGCATGCTACCTAGGTGGAGAAGAAAGCGAAGGTAAGAAACTAGATGTATACCTTATCCCATACTTCAGGTACTTCTTTGAATCTCATAGGTGTTTCGGAAGGTGAAGTTAGAGGTTGTATCGTGAAGATACATATTAAGGTTAAACCAACACCTATGGATGAAAATATGAAGAAGAAATGCATTGATAGACAAGGATTTGGCCATTTACAAGCTGTTAGTCAAATTAACGAAGTTATAACCATTCAAAATAAAAAGGAGAGTAAATAGAACTGTTGAAGTGTACAAAATGGAGTTGGATCTCTGACAATTGCTTGGTGATGGTCTAGAGCCGCAACAGGGAGCCATTTTAGGCTTTGTACAATGATTGAGTGATAAAATATCATCAAAGGCTGAGAGTCAGCCTATTTGGACATTTAGTGACGTGATAAAGCATGCTACCTAGGTGGAGAAGAAAGCGAACTTAAGAAACAAGTAGTATACCTTATCCCACACTTCAGGTACTTCTTTGAATCTCATAGGAGTTTGGAAGGGTGAAGTTGGGAGTTGTATCATGAAGACACATATTAAGGTTAAACTAACATCTAAGGATGTGAATATGAAGAACCAATGATTTGATAGACAAGGATTTGGCCATTTACAAGCTGATAGTCTAATTAACGAAGTTATAACCATTCAAAATAAAAAGGAGAGTGAATAGAACTGTTGAAGTGTACACAATGGAGTTGGAACTCTCATAATTGCTTGGCGATGGTCTAGAGCAGCAACAGGGAGCCATTGTAGGCTTTGTACAATGATTGAGTGATGAAATATCGTCAAAGGCTGAAATTCAGCCTATTAAGACTCTTGAAGACGTGAAAAAGCATGCTACCTAGGTGGAGAAGAAAGCCAAGATAAGAAACAAGCAGTATACCTTATCCCACACTTCAGGTACTTCTTTGAATCTCATAGGAGTTTCGGAGGGTGAGGTTGGGAGTTGTATCATGAAGACACATATTAAGGCTAAACCAACACCTAAGGATGTGAATATGAAGAAGAAATGCTTTGATTGACAAGGGTTTGTCCATTTACAAGCTGATAGTCCCAAAAATGGGGTTTTAACCATTCAAAATACAAAGGAGAGTGAATAGAACTGTTGAAGTGTACACAATGTAGTTGGATATCTGACAATTGCTTGGCGATGGTCTAAAGCCACAACAGGGAGCCATGGTAGGCTCTGTAGAATGATTGAGTGATGAAATATCATCAAAGGCTGAGATTCAGCCTATTAAGACTCTTGAAGACGTGATAAAGCATGCTACCTAGGTGGAGAAGAAAGCGAGGGTAAGAAACAAGCAGTATATCTTATCCCACACTTCAGGTACTTCTTTGAATATCATAAGAGTTTTGGATGGTGAAGTTGGGAGTTGTATCATGAAGACACATATTAAGGCGAAACCAACACCTAAGGATGTGAATACGAAGAAGAAATGCTTTGATTGACAAGGGTGTGTCTATTTACAAGCTGATAGTCCCAAAAAACGGGGTAATAACCATTCAAAATACAAAGGAGATGGAATAGAACTGTTGAAGTGTACACAATGGAGTTGGATCTCTGATAATTGCTTGGCGATGGTCTATAGCCGCAACAGGGAGCCATTGTAGGCTCTGTACAATGATTGAATAATGAAATATCATCAAAGGCAGAGATTCAGCCTATTAGGACTCTTGAAGACGTGATAAAGCATGCTACCTAGGTGGAGAAGAAAGCGAAGGTAAGAAACAAGCAGTATACCTTATCCCACACTTCAGGTACTTCTTTGAATCTCATAGGTGTTTCGGAGGGTGAAGTTGGGAGTTGTATCATGAAGACACATATTAAGGTTAAACCAACACCTATGGATTAGAATATGAAGAAGAAATGCATTGATAGACAAGGCTTTGGCCATTTACAAGCTGATAGTCCAATTAACGAAGTTATAACCATTCAAAATAAAAAGGAGAGTAAATAGAACTGTTGAAGTGTACACAATGGAGATGGATCTCTGACAATTGCTTGGCGATGGTCTAGAGCCGCAACAGGGAGCCATTTTAGGCTTTGCAAAATATGGAGTGATGAAATATCATTAAAGGTTGAGATTCAGCCTATTCGGACTTTTAGTCACGTGATAAAGCATGCTACCTAGATGGAGAAGAAAGCAAAGGTAAGAAACAAGTAGTATACCTTATTCCACACTTCAGGTACTTCTTTGAATCTCATAGGAGTTTGGAAGGGTGAAGTTGTGAGTTGTATCATGAAGACACATATTAAGGTTAAACTAACATCTAAGGATGTGAATATGAAGAACCAATGATTTGATAGACAAGGATTTGGCAATTTACAAGCTGATAGTCTAATTAACGAAGTTATAACCATTCAAAATAAAAAGGAGAGTGAATAGAACTATTGAAGTTTACACAATGGAGTTAGAACTCTCATAATTGCTTGGCGATGGTCTAGAGCAGCAACAGGGAGCCATTGTAGGCTTTGTACAATGATTGAGTGATGAAATATCGTCAAAGGCTGAGATTCAGCCTATTAAGACTCTTGGAGACGTGAAAAAGCATGCTACCTAGGTGGAGAAGAAAGCCAAGATAAGAAACAAGCAGTATACCTTATCCCACACTTCATGTACTTCTTTGAATCTCATAGGAATTTCGGAGGGTGAGGTTGGGAGTTGTATCATGAAGACACATATTAAGGCTAAACCAACACCTAAGGATGTGAATATGAAGAAGAAATGCTTTGATTGACAAGGGTTTGTCCATTTACAAGCTGATAGTCCCAAAAATGGGGTTTTAACCATTCAAAATACAAAGGAGAGTGAATAGAACTGTTGAAGTGTACACAATGTAGTTGGATATCTGACAATTGCTTGGCGATGGTCTAGAGCCACAACAGGGAGCCATTGTAGGCTCTGTACAATGATTGAGTGATGAAATATCATCAAAGGCTGAGATTCAGCCTATTAAGACTCTTGAAGACGTGATAAAGCATGCTACCTAGGTGGAGAAGAAAGCGAGGGTAAGAAACAAGCAGTATATCTTATCCCACACTTCAGGTACTTCTTTGAATATCATAGGAGTTTTGGATGGTGAAGTTGGGAGTTGTATTATGAAGACACATATTCAGGCTAAACCAACACCTAAGGATGTGAATACGACAAAGAAATGCTTTGATTGACAAGGGTTTGTCTATTTACAAGCTGATAGTCCCAAAAATGGGGTAATAACCATTCAAAATATAAAGGTGATCGAATAGAACTGTTGAAGTGTACACAATGGAGTTGGATCTCTGACAATTGCTTGGCGATGGTCTACAGCCGCAACAGGGAGCCATTGTAGGCTCTGTACAATGATTGAGTAATGAAATATCATCAAAGACTTAGATTCAGCCTATTAGACTCTTGAAGACGTGATAAAGCATGCTACCTAGGTGGAGAAGAAAGCGAAGGTAAGAAACTAGATGTATACCTTATCCCATACTTCAGGTACTTCTTTGAATCTCATAGGTGTTTCGGAAGGTGAAGTTAGAGGTTGTATCGTGAAGATACATATTAAGGTTAAACCAACACCTATGGATGAAAATATGAAGAAGAAATGCATTGATAGACAAGGATTTGGCCATTTACAAGCTGTTAGTCAAATTAACGAAGTTATAACCATTCAAAATAAAAAGGAGAGTAAATAGAACTGTTGAAGTGTACAAAATGGAGTTGGATCTCTGACAATTGCTTGGTGATGGTCTAGAGCCGCAACAGGGAGCCATTTTAGGCTTTGTACAATGATTGAGTGATAAAATATCATCAAAGGCTGAGAGTCAGCCTATTTGGACATTTAGTGACGTGATAAAGCATGCTACCTAGGTGGAGAAGAAAGCGAACTTAAGAAACAAGTAGTATACCTTATCCCACACTTCAGGTACTTCTTTGAATCTCATAGGAGTTTGGAAGGGTGAAGTTGGGAGTTGTATCATGAAGACACATATTAAGGTTAAACTAACATCTAAGGATGTGAATATGAAGAACCAATGATTTGATAGACAAGGATTTGGCCATTTACAAGCTGATAGTCTAATTAACGAAGTTATAACCATTCAAAATAAAAAGGAGAGTGAATAGAACTGTTGAAGTGTACACAATGGAGTTGGAACTCTCATAATTGCTTGGCGATGGTCTAGAGCAGCAACAGGGAGCCATTGTAGGCTTTGTACAATGATTGAGTGATGAAATATCGTCAAAGGCTGAAATTCAGCCTATTAAGACTCTTGAAGACGTGAAAAAGCATGCTACCTAGGTGGAGAAGAAAGCCAAGATAAGAAACAAGCAGTATACCTTATCCCACACTTCAGGTACTTCTTTGAATCTCATAGGAGTTTCGGAGGGTGAGGTTGGGAGTTGTATCATGAAGACACATATTAAGGCTAAACCAACACCTAAGGATGTGAATATGAAGAAGAAATGCTTTGATTGACAAGGGTTTGTCCATTTACAAGCTGATAGTCCCAAAAATGGGGTTTTAACCATTCAAAATACAAAGGAGAGTGAATAGAACTGTTGAAGTGTACACAATGTAGTTGGATATCTGACAATTGCTTGGCGATGGTCTAAAGCCACAACAGGGAGCCATGGTAGGCTCTGTAGAATGATTGAGTGATGAAATATCATCAAAGGCTGAGATTCAGCCTATTAAGACTCTTGAAGACGTGATAAAGCATGCTACCTAGGTGGAGAAGAAAGCGAGGGTAAGAAACAAGCAGTATATCTTATCCCACACTTCAGGTACTTCTTTGAATATCATAAGAGTTTTGGATGGTGAAGTTGGGAGTTGTATCATGAAGACACATATTAAGGCGAAACCAACACCTAAGGATGTGAATACGAAGAAGAAATGCTTTGATTGACAAGGGTGTGTCTATTTACAAGCTGATAGTCCCAAAAAACGGGGTAATAACCATTCAAAATACAAAGGAGATGGAATAGAACTGTTGAAGTGTACACAATGGAGTTGGATCTCTGATAATTGCTTGGCGATGGTCTATAGCCGCAACAGGGAGCCATTGTAGGCTCTGTACAATGATTGAATAATGAAATATCATCAAAGGCAGAGATTCAGCCTATTAGGACTCTTGAAGACGTGATAAAGCATGCTACCTAGATGGAGAAGAAAGCGAAGGTAAGAAACAAGCAGTATACCTTATCCCACACTTCAGGTACTTCTTTGAATCTCATAGGTGTTTCGGAGGGTGAAGTTGGGAGTTGTATCATGAAGACACATATTAAGGTTAAACCAACACCTATGGATTAGAATATGAAGAAGAAATGCATTGATAGACAAGGCTTTGGCCATTTACAAGCTGATAGTCCAATTAACGAAGTTATAACCATTCAAAATAAAAAGGAGAGTAAATAGAACTGTTGAAGTGTACACAGTGGAGTTGGATCTCTGACAATTGCTTGGCGATGGTCTAGAGCCGCAACAGGGAGCCATTTTAGGCTTTGCAAAATATGGAGTGATGAAATATCATTAAAGGTTGAGATTCAGCCTATTCGGACTTTTAGTCACGTGATAAAGCATGCTACCTAGATGGACAAGAAAGCGAAGGTAAGAAACAAGTAGTATACCTTATTCCACACTTCAGGTACTTCTTTGAATCTCATAGGAGTTTGGAAGGGTGAAGTTGGGAGTTGTATCACGAAGACACATATTAAGGTTAAACTAACATCTAAGGATGTGAATATGAAGAACCAATGATTTGATAGACAAGGATTTGGCCATTTACAAGCTGATAGTCTGATGCGAGAATGGATAGCGACCCAGAAGAACAGCCGATGGCCGAGGAAATGTTCGATCCGGTCGAGGACACGTTCGGGCCGGTCGAGGAGAAAGCTCCGGATGAGCCACTTGGAGCTAGGACGCGATCTTGGTCGGCCACAGAAGCATTGAGCGTACCAGTTGGGACAATGACTCGATCTAAGACTAAGGAACTCATTTGCACAGTTGGAACATAGCTTCGTCAAGCTTGGGTTCATACGGGTCACTCGGACGTAGGTGATACCTCTGCCTCGTTGGTCTTGGTTCATGTCCGGGATGATTAGTATCAAGCCCTATGGCTCACCTACACTCTTTTTCCCTTGCCTTTGGTTTTTCCCAAGTGGTTTTCCAAAGGAAGGTTTTTAATGAGGTTCGTGGTCCATAGGTTCATCTTTGCTTGGTGCTAGTCCGACCTAGTCCGGCCGACTCGATGTTGCTTGGCGCGGACCGTTATCTTCTTTTCTTTCTATCTTTTTCTATTTTAGTTATTTGAATTTTAAACCATGTCTGGGAGATTTATTTTCGTTGTGTGTTTAAGTTTGAGTTGGTCTTTGGTGAGTTTCTGAGGCATGTCTCGAAACTCACCGAGCATTAACTCCATGCGCTCCTCCTCTCTTCTCCTCTTCTTCTCCTCTCTTCTTTATATTCTCTGAAAACTCTTATGTATTTTCTTAACCTCTTTTTGAATAAAAATTATCTTTCTATCTTTTCTTTTTCGAGTGATTCGAATCAGAAACCCAAGAACAATCCTAGTGATTAGGTTGTTCGAACCAGACTTATCAAGAGGCCTTCCGCATCCTCTCGTGGCGTCTATCCTTCCACCCAACTCTAGATCAGCTTGCTGCTCAAGCCTGGAGTCTAAACTTGACACCTTAACTTCCCAGTGAGTGATTGGGACACGATTCTCCACCCAGAATCGTATCAAGTGGTATCAGAGCAACATTGAGAAGTTAAGTGGTTTTCGCCCCATTTTGTCCGAATTTTAGTTAAATATTGGCTCGTGCAAAACTTGTGAAATCAATTGGATCGGAACCTATTTTGAGTCTGGTATTTTGTAAAATTGGTTTGAGAATTTTTGGATATGTTTTGATAATTTTTAGAGATCATTTTCTGAAAACAGTCGTTGACAGTGTTCATCAGATGAAATTGAATACCAAGAGTCATTTTCGTGTTTTTAAGCATTAGGACTGATTTGATTATCAAAAGGACTCTTTACTGGTTGTATGTTGTGTTTATTTGCAGGAAATGAAGGCTGATAATAGAGAGAAAGTGTCTCACAACCGCGACAAGTCTCCAATTGAAGCGATAGCAGCAATGTTCGATGAAATGATGAATGAGAAGTTCAAATCATTTCAACCAAAGCCTGTACCAGATCCTATCAGAGATATTGAGGCACGACCAAGAAGAGAATTGCTTATATCCAGGAGAGCTTTGAGTATTCACTCAAAAATAGATGAGCAAGAGCAAAGAGAAAATCTGTTTCAATCACGATGTCATGTTCTAGGGAAAGTTTGCAGCCTCGTTATCGATGGAGGTAGCTGTACTAATGTGGCTAGTGAGTATATGGTTGAGAAGCTCAGCTTAAAGGTTATGGATCATCCAAATCCGTATGATATTCATTGGCTCAACGAAATTTGAAAAATGAAAGTCAAGAAGCAAGTGATGGTTCCTATTGTTCTAGGCGGATATGGAGATGAAATTCTATGTGATATGCTACCTATGGAAGCTTGTCATATACTTCTTGGGAGACCATGGCAGTCCGATAGAAGAGTCATGCATGAAGGATTTACTAATCGATACTCTTTTGAGTACAAGGGAAGAAAAACCGTCTTAGTTCCGATGACACCTCAAGAAATTTACCAAGATCAGCTTCGGTTGAAGACTAGAGCTGAGACCATAGCTAATAGAGAGAGTGAGAACGTCAACAACACCATCATGAACGAGGAAGAACCACCAGCACCACTACGACATGCTCCAAGCCAAGAATCACCTTAGGAAGTCACAACATGTGAATTAAAAGGAATCATTCAAGCGGAAGCAGTTCTGGTCCATAATGAATTACCTAGAGTCAAATGCAATATTGTGCCCAAGGAGAAACCACCAGAGGCTTCACCACAACTTACAACCCGACGTCACTATCTAGCCTCTCAAAAACGAATGAGAGCTAACTTGCTCTCTCTTGGTGCAGATTGTACCATTTCGGTGTCAAAGCCTTATCAAGGAAGAGGAAGTTATGCAAACGGTGGACTGATTCATGATGGCTTCACCAATCACCATTCGTTTGAGATAAAAGGGAAAATGACTAATCTGGCACCATTACCGCCTCATGAGGTATATCTTGATAAAAGCAAACTCGAAGGATATGAAGAGCAAGGTAAGAAAGCTAATCTATTTAGTATGGTTGGTAATTTTAACAGTGATGATTACTTTGATCCTAAATTTGTTATCTCCTTGGATAAAATTCCTTGTGACACTAACCATGTACCGGTGCCGCCGAGTAAGCTCAATGAATTCTATCAATAGGTGATAAACCAAGAAAGCAACAGACTAGTCGTTTCTACCACTACAATGAAGCACTGTTTAATGCTGAAGTGATTCATGCTAGAGCAAAGGAAAAAGAAGAGCCCCCAGATCCAACATCATTTCTATTTATCGTGATAACTACAAACGCCGAACATGCGAAGGATCTTATGCAGGTAAGTATCTCTTCATCTCGATTTGTTTCTCATGATTTAAGGACTGTGAGTACGAGTTTAGTATATCCAGAGATCATTGGGAAGAGTTTAGGGCTAGTGAAGGAATGTTCGGAACAAAACTCTTGTCTTAGGACTCAAGTAAAAGAGGAACATGATAAGTATCAGCATGTGGTCCGAAATGAGACTTGTTTACTTGTTTATAAAGACTCCATGACTTTGATAACACACTTGCTCTTTGCCAAAAGCATTGACAACATTGCAGGTACAAAACAGGAGCCACCGGACAAGGAAGTTCTCTCGTCCAATTTCATTGAGAGGACGGGAATTGGAGTTGTTTTGACAATGGAGCTGAAACCTGTTCTCGTGAAAATGGCTAAGAAAGAAAAGATGGGAGCTCTCAAAGATAGCAACTATGTTGCAGAACATCTCTTGAACATCTATGACAACATCAACCATCCACTCGATCTTCGAGGTAAGTTTTATAAGTTCTTATACTTTGATGATTTTAAATTGGCGTTGTTTTTGGCAGATATTCCGGATTTGAGGACAAATCCTTTTCAACTGGGGGAGCCTGATGCGAGAATGGATAGCGACCCAGAAGAACAGCCGATGGCTGAGGAAATGTTGGATCCAGTCGAGGACACGTTCGGGCCGGTCGAGGAGAAAGCTCCGGATGAGCCACTTGGAGCTAGGACGCGATCTTGGTCGGCCACAGAAGCATTGAGCGTACCAGTTGGGACAATGACTCAATCTAAGACTAAGGAACTCATTCGCACAGTTGGAACATTGCTTCGTCAAGCTTGGGTTCATACGGGTCACTCAGACGTAGGTGATACCTCGGCCTCGTTGGTCTTGGTTCATGTCCGGGATGATTAGTATCAAGCCCTATGGCTCACCTACACTCTTTTTCCCTTGCCTTTGGTTTTTCCCAAGTGGTTTTCCAAAGAAACGTTTTTAATGAGGTTCGTGGTCCATAGGTTCATCTTTGCTTGGTGCTAGTCCGACCTAGTCCGGCCGACTCGATGTTGTTTGGCGCGGACAGTTATCTTCTTTTCTTTCTATCTTTTTCTATTTTAGTTATTTGAATTTTAAACCATGTCTGGGAGATTTATTTTCGTTGTGTGTTTAAGTTTGAGTTGGTCTTTGGTGAGTTTCCGAGGCATGTCTCGAAACTCACCGAGCATTAACTCCATGCGCTCCTCCTCTCTTCTCCTCTTTGTCTCCTCTCTTCTTTATATTCTCTGAGAACTCTTATGTATTTTCTTAACCTCTTTTTGAATAAAAATTATCTTTTTATCTTTTCTTTTTCGAGTGATTCGAATCAGAAACCCAAGAACAATCCTAGTGATTAGGTTGTTCGAAGCAGACTTATCAAGAGGCCTTCTGCATCCTCTCGTGGCGTCTATCCTTCCACCCAACTCTAGATCAGCTTGCTGCTCAAGCCTGGAGTCTAAACTTGACACCTTAACTTCCCAGTGAGTGATTGGGACACGATTCTCCACCCAGAATCGTATCATAGTCTAATTAACGAAGTTATAACCATTCAAAATAAAAAGGAGAGTGAATAGAACTGTTGAAATGTACACAATGGAGTTGGAACTTTCATAATTGCTTGGCGATGGTCTAGAGCAGCAACAGGGAGCCATTGTAGGTATTGTACAATGATTGAGTGATGAAATATCGTCAAAGGCTGAGATTCAGCCTATTAAGACTCTTGAAGACGTGAAAAAGCATGCTACCTAGGTGGAGAAGAAAGCCAAGGTAAGAAACAAGCAGTATATCTTATCCCACACTTCAGGTACTTCTTTGAATCTCATAGGAGGTTTGGATGGTGAAGTTGGGAGTTGTATCATGAAGACACATATTAAGGCGAAACCAACACCTAAGGATGTGAATACGAAGAAGAAATGCTTTGATTGACAAGGGTGTGTCTATTTACAAGCTGATAGTCCCAAAAAATGGGGTAATAACCATTCAAAATACAAAGGAGATTGAATAGAACTGTTGAAGTGTACACAATGGAGTTGGATCTCTGACAATTGCTTGGCGATGGTCTAGAGCCGCAACAGGGAGCCATTGTAGGCTCTGTACAATGATTGAGTGATGAAATATCATAAAAGGTGAGATTCAACCTATTCAGACTCTTGAAGACGTGATAAAGCATGCTACCTAGGTGGAGAAGAAAGCGAAAGTAAGAAACTAGCAGTATACCTTATCCCACAATTCAGGTACTTCTTTGAATCTCATAGGAGTTTTGGATGGTGAAGTTGTGAGTTGTATCATGAAGACACATATTAAGGCGAAACCAACACCTAAGGATGTGAATACGAAGAAGAAATGCTTTGATTGACAAGGGTTTGTCTATTTACAAGCTGATAGTCCAAAAAATGGGGTAATAACCATTCAAAATTCAAAGGAGATTGAATAGAACTGTTGAAGCGTACACAATGGAGTTGGATATCTGACAATTGCTTGGCGATGGTCTAGAGCCGCAACAGGGAGCCATTGAAGGCTCTGTACAATTATTGAGTGATGAAATATCATCAAAGGCTGAGATTCAGCCTATTAAGACTCTTGAAGACGTGATAAAGCATGCTATCTAGGTGGAGAAGAAATCGAAAGTAAGAAACTAGCAGTATACCTTATCCCACACTTCAGGTACTTCTTTGATTCTCATAGGTGTTTCGGAGGGTGAAGTTGGGAGTTGTATCATGAAGACACATATTAAGGTTAAACCAACACTTATGGATGAGAATATGAAGAAGAAATGCATTGATAGACAAGGATTTGGCCATTTACAAGCTGATAGTCCAATTAACGAAGTTATAACCATTCAAAACAAAAAGGAGAGTAAATAGAACTGTTGAAGTGTACACAATGGAGTTGGATCTCTGACAATTGCTTGGTAATGGTCTAGAGCCGCAACAGGGAGCCATTTTAGGCTTTTTACAATGATTGAGTGATGAAATATCATCAAAGGCTGAGATTCAGCCTATTTGGACATTTAGTGACGTGATAAAGCATGCCACCTAGGTTGAGAAGAAAGCGAAGGTAAGAAACAAGTAGTAAACCTTATCCCACACTTCAGGTACTTCTTTGAATCTCATAGGAGTTTGGAAGGGTGAAGTTGGGAGTTGTATCATGAAGACACATATTAAGGTTAAACTAACTTCTAAGGATGTGAATATGAAGAACCATTGATTTGTTAGACATGGATTTGGCCATTTACAAGCTGATAGTCCAATTAACGAAGTTATAACCATTCAAAATAAAAAGGAGAGTGAATAGAACTGTTGAAGTGTACACAATGGAGTTGGAACTCTCATAATTGCTTGGCGATGGTCTAGAGCAGCAACAGGGAGCCTGATGAGAGCATGGCCAGCAAGGAGGATAAACCAATGCAACATAAGGATGACAATGAGGATCAAGGGAAACAGCTTGAACCGGAGCATCAAGGACATGAAGATTTACACATTTCTCCGGGTCCTATTACTAGGTCCAAGCAAGCCGAGCTCAACACAACTTTGCAATCTCTTCTCAACACCATTCAGGGCAGTTTAGCGTGTGCTAATCCAACTACCCTGGTTGTGATACAAGCCACCTAAACATTTATCAAGAGAGGTGATAAGACTTATACTCTTTTTCCCTTGTTTGGTTTTGTCCCATTGGGTTTTCCAAACAAGGTTTTTAATGAGGTAGGCCTTATCACTCTTTCACAAGGCCTCTTGATAAATCCAGGCCCCTTTACTTCTCCTTAGGCGTGGCCTATGTCTCTTCACTATCTCATTTTGAACTTTGAGTGTTGTTTAATTTTTGTATGGTTTTTGTGTGAGTTCCGAGGCATGTCTCGTAACTCCACACTCTTTTATTGTTTTCTTTAGCTTCTCTTCTCTTTATATTCTACATCTGAACTTCATTTCAATCTATCAAACATTTTAATATCATAAGTCTTTTCTTAATTTCGTTTGATCATCCTCTTGAACCCGAAAATTGGATCATTATCCCATTTCACTCAAGAGCCGAAGTCTAAGTGTCTCGTCGCACCCCTTGGAAGTTTCACTTCGATCTATCTCTTGTTCTTGCCGAGTTTGGTTTTCACCCACTCGTAGATCAAGCCCTGAGTGTTCAAAGGTTATTCATCACCTTTGGAGTATCACTCATTCAAACCCCTTCATCACTTTCACTCCATTTCATCACTTCCGCACTCATATCCGCTCACTCTATTCATAACAACCAGTGGAGAACGTTCAGGGGCATTGATCCTCATCTAGGATCATATCAGAGCCATTGTAGGCTTTGTACAATGATTGAGTGATGAAATATCGTCAAAGGCTGAGATTCAGCCTATTAAGACTCTTGAAGACGTGAAAAAGCATGCTACCTAGGTGGAGAAGAAAGCAAAGGTAAGAAACAAGCAGCATACCTTATCCCACACTTCAGGTACTTCTTTGAATCTCATAGGAGTTTCGGAGGGTGAGGTTGGGAGTTGTATCATGAAGATACATATTAAGGCTAAACCAACACCTAGGGATGTGAATATGAAGAAGAAATGCTTTGATTATCAAGGGTTTGTCCATTTACAAGCTGATAGTCCCAAAAATGGGGTTATAACCATTCAAAATACAAAGGAGAGTGATACGGTCATCAGCCCTGACCAAACCAAAGCAAACCGAGGAGGGCGAACCAAAGCTGAGCCGGAGCACACAATGGAGCCAAGACGAGTTAAGGAGACATGCGAGCTTCCTTCAGCTCAAATGAAGACCACGACCGACATTTCTAGCTCCACAACAACTTGGGATATATACTCACCTCATCTAGAGAACGACGCGAAGTAGATTTATCCCCAAAGCTTTTCACATGAAGAAAATATTGGAGTTACATACCGGCAGATCTCCAAAGGACCCAATGGAGACATACGACTACTTATTAAAGCACCCCGACCAGACCAGAAGGACTTAAGGTATGAAACCACTTGGTATACAATTCTAATTCAATATCTGCCCTCAGAGAATTGGAATAATCCAAATTGGAGTTCAGACGAAGGAGTTATTCAGTTTACAAACCGGGTGATTCCCAACTTACCCGATTTGGATATATGCGCCTTAATTGGAGGATTACGACCAAACCAGGAGGAATTAAGCTATGAACCGACTTGTTATGGAATATTGGTTCATCAGAGAATCAGAGAAAATTGGAATCATACCAACAACGGTTTTGGTTGGAAAGATATTCAATTTCTAAACCAAGAGAATCTACACTTGCCTTATTTGGAGCGGCTCGCCATTACTCTCCAACAGCTATATTCCCTGAAGTTAAGCAATGACTTGAAGCTTTACTACATCAACCAGAATGTTCCTAGACACACTACATTCTCCCCCAAGTTGTCAAGACTCTAGCACAACTCACATTTCCTTATTTTAGCAGATTCACTCTTTATGTCACCAACGGCTAGTTTTCATTTAATTTGCGATTTCTTTTCTATTCTAGACTTTAGGAACGTTTTACTGAGCCCCTATATAAGCTCAATCATTCTTTCATTGTAAATCACCTTTCAATTCAGAATTAATCAAAGTATTTTGTTCTTTTCTTTCAAGTGTGTTTTCTTGAAGAATTGCTTCTTTCTTTAGACTTAAGTGTGTGATTCACTTAAATCTTTAGAGGCTGCGACTTAGCTTGTTTGTGTGATTCAAACAATCTATTTTGTTCACAGATTGAGAGAGTCAATCAACCCCTTCGATTGAGAGAGTCAATCAAAGTCACCACCTTCCATCTCGACTTCACGCCCACTTCCGCAACAAAACTTGTAAACTGTTGATTATCTTGTGGTTATAAGTTTGGTGGATTCCAATCTTATATCATCTGGTATCAGAGTACAAGTTCCTATCAAGGTGCTTTTGTTCTTTATCTTTTGTTTTTGTTATTTCAATTCAGTTTTTTTTGTTTCATTCATCAAATCGAAAACCCATAAAAATTGTTTTCTTTGTTTCTGTTTATTTGAATTTTATAAACTCAAAAAAAAAAAAAATCACAAAAATTGCTTCGTCTTTTTTCTGAAACTAACTTTGTATAAAAAAAAAAAAAAAAAAATTTGCTTCATTTTGCTATTTGTTTTGAATTTGTCAAAGAAAACCCATAAAAAAATCTTTTTTGTTTTAATTTATTTTTAATTATCTGTTTATTTCGATTTTTATCTGGATTAAAATTATAAAAAAAATAAAAATTTAATTTTCTGCTTTCTGAATTAATATTTTCGTGCCTTAATTTTATTTTATTAGAAAAGTCAAAAAAAAAAAAAAAATCAGAAAATTTCCCATATTTCTATACAATTTATTTGCTCTTTCCTTTTTTAGTTATTTTAACTTTCTACACTCTAAATTCTGTATCCTTGCAAGAGAAAGTCCAAGGAACGCAGCCATGGGAGATTATTCAGAAGGTTCATACGATTCAAGACCCTATGACTCCGAGCAAGAAGAGTCAAACCATGGATGGTACGATGAAGAAACTGGTTATGAGACACACCCATGGTCTCACGAAGACTACTGAGGCTCTGACTATGGTGATGAACCTTATAAAGAAGAACCTGAACCGGATCCACCAGATTGTAGCCGAGATGATTCCATCCACCAGAGTTGGTGTGAGGAGGAAACTGATTCACGGAATGGAGATAATGATTCCCAAATCAGTAACGGAGATGAGTCATGGCATGAGAAAGAGCAAAACGACCATGAGGGCTTCAGTTACGAAGGAGAACCAGACAACTTCGTGGAGTCTTACCATGAAGATAGACAGTGGTGTGAAGAAACTGACTCTCAAATCAGTTTGGGTGAAACTGATCCGATTGATGAAGAAGATTTCGGTGAGACTAATTCTCAAATCAGTTTAAGATACACCAATCAATCCTATGAAGAAAATGCAGAAGTTAACTTTGGTGAGGAACCAGAGTACGAAGAAGAATATGAGCAGGAGAGCGAAGAAGAGTTTGATGAGAAGAACGTAGAAAAAAGTGAGGCTGGCAGAGATGATTTCGGAGAAGAATACGCCGAAGAGGAAGAAGACGTAAGTGAGGCTGGAAGAGATGAATCCCACTACATTAACTTTGCAGGGCATCACCAAGGACCAGAAGCCTATTTGCATTGGGAACAAGAAATGGAGGAATGGTTTTCATCTAACCAAATTTCGGAGGACGAAAAGACACGTTATGCGGAGGATACGCTAACTGAAGATGCCTTTAGGCATTGAGAACAAGATGCATACATTCGTCTTGAGTATGAGGAACCAGAATCTTCTTGGGAAGAGATGAAGCAACTCTTGTATACAGAATTCGTGGAGGATGCTAGCAACATGCGCCAACACAATTTACGAATCTACACCAATCTCGAGCAAAGAAGACGAATTCTAGTAACAAGCTCAAACCAAGGGACTACATCTAAAGATGCTTACAGACCCAAGCCAAAGGAGACGCCCACACCTACTCTAAAGGAGAAGACTGAGTCTAAGTCAACAACTCAAGAAAAGGAAAAGAAGCCAAAGTCCAATCCCCAAGCCATAGCTAAAGACCCGAGTTTAAAGCCATTGCGTGAACAGCAAGACAAAGGAATTCAAGGTAAGTCTTCTAAGCATTCTAAGTCAAGAGATGTAATATGTTATAGATGCCATAAGAGGGGTCAGTTTTCTGAAGTGTACACAATGGAGTTGGAACTCTCATAATTGCTTGGCGATGGTCTAGAGCAGCAACAGGGAGCCATTGTAGGCTTTGTACAATGATTGAGTGATGAACTATCGTCAAAGGCTGAGATTCAGCCTATTAAGACTCTTGAAGACGTGAAAAAGCATGCTACCTAGGTGGAGAAGAAAGCCAAGATAAGAAACAAGCAGTATACCTTATCCCACACTTCAGGTACTTCTTTGAATCTCTTAGGAGTTTCGGAGGGTGAGGTTGGGAGTTGTATCATGAAGACACATATTAAGGCTAACCCAACACCTAAGGATGTGAATATGAAGAAGAAATGCTTTGATTGACAAGGGTTTGTCCATTTACAAGCTGATAGTCCCAAAAATGGGGTTTTAACCATTCAAAATACAAAGGAGAGTGAATAGAACTGTTGAAGTGTACACAATGGAGTTGGATATCTGACAATTGCTTGGCGATGGTCTAGAGCCACAACAGGGAGCCATTGTAGGCTCTGTACAATGATTGAGTGATGAAATATCATCAAAGGCTGAGATTCAGCCTACTAAGACTCTTGAAGACGTGATAAAGCATGCTACCTAGGTGGAGAAGAAAGTGAAGGTAAGAAACAAGCAGAATATCTTATCCCACACTTCAGGTACATCTTTGAATCTCATAGGAGTTTCGGAAGGTGAAGTTGGGAGTTATATCATGAAGACACATATTAAGGCTAAACCAACACCTAAGGATGTGAATATGAAGAAGAAATGCTTTGATTGACAAGGGTTTTTCCATTTACAAGCTGATAATGCCAAAAATGGGGTTATAACCATTTAAAATACAAAGGAGAGTGAATAGAACTGTTGAAGTATACACAATGGAGTTGGATCTCTCACAATTGCTTGGCGATGCCCTAGAGCCGCAACATGGAGCCATTGTAGGCTTTGTACAATGATTGAGTGGATAAATATCGTCAAAGGCTGAGATTCAGCCAATTAGGACTCTTAGTGACGTGATAAAGTATGCTACCTAAGTGGAGAAGAAACCGAAGATAAGAAACAAGCAGTATATCTTATCCCACACTGGAGGTACTTCTTTGAATCTCATAGGAGTTTCGGGGGGTGAAGTTGGGAGTTGTATCATGAAGACACATATTAAGGCTAAACCGACACATATTAAGGCTAAACCAACACCTAAGGATGTGAATATAAAGAAGCAATGTTTTGATTGACAAAGATTTGGCCACTTACAAGTTGATATTCCCAAAAATGGGGTTATAACAATTCAAAATACAAAGGAGAGTGAATAGAACTGTTGAAGTGTACACAATAGAGTTGGATCTCTAACAATTGCTTGGCGATAGTCTAGAGCCGCAACAGGGAGCCATTAGGCTTTGTACAATGTTTGAGTGATGAAATATCATCAAAGGCTGAGATTCAGCCTACTAAGACTCTTGAAGACGTGATAAAGCATGCTACCTAGGTGGAGAAGAAAGTGAAGGTAAGAAACAAGCAGAATATCTTATCCCACACTTCAGGTACATCTTTGAATCTCATAGGAGTTTCGGAAGGTGAAGTTGGGAGTTATATCATGAAGACACATATTAAGGCTAAACCAACACCTAAGGATGTGAATATGAAGAAGAAATGCTTTGATTGACAAGGGTTTGTCTATTTACAAGCTGATAGTCCAAAAAATGGAGTAATAACCATTCAAAATACAAAGGAGATTGAATAGAACTGTTGAAGTGTACACAATGGAGTTGGATCTCCGACAATTGCTTGGTGATGGTCTAGAGCCGCAACAGGGAGCCATTTTAGGCTTTTTACAATGATTGAGTGATGAAATATCATCAAAGGCTGAGATTCAGCCTATTTGGATATTTAGTGACGTGATAAAGCATGCTACCTAGGTGGATAAGAAAGCGAAGGTAAGAAACAAGTAGTATACCTTATCCCACACTTCAGGTACTTCTTTGAATCTCATAGGAGTTTGGAAGGGTGAAGTTGGGAGTTGTATCATGAAGACACATATTAAGGCTAAACCAACACCTAAGGATGTGAATATGAAGAAGAAATGCTTTGATTGACAAGGCTTTGTCCATTTACATGCTGATAGTCCCAAAAATGGGGTTATAACCATTCAAAATACAAAGGAAAGTGAATAGAACTGTTGAAGTGTACACAATGGTGTTGGATATCTGAAAATTGCTTTGCGATGGTCTAGAGCCACAATAGGGAGCCATTGTAGGCTCTGTACAATGATTGAGTGATGAAATATTGTCAAATGCTGAGATTCAGCCTATTAAGACTCTTGAAGACGTGATAAAGCATGCTTATTCCACACTTCAGGTACTTCTTTGAATCTCATTGGAGTTTCCGAGGTGAAGTTGGGACTTATATCATGAAGTATATTAAAGCTAAACCAACACCTAAGGATGTGAAATGAAGAAGCAATGCTTTGATTAACAAGGATTTGGCCATTTACAAGCTGATAGTCCCAAAAATGGGGTTATATCCATATAAAATACAAATGAGAGTAAATAGAACTGTTGAAGTGTACACAATGGACTTTGATCTCTCACAATTGCTTGGCGATGGTCTAGAGCCGCAACAAGGACCCATTGTAGGCTTTGTACAATGATTGAGTGATAAAATATCGTCAAAGGCTGAAATTCAGCCTATTAGGACTCTTAGTGGCGTGATAAAGCATGCTTCCTAGGTGGAGAGGAAAGCCAAGGTAAGAAACAAGCATTATACCTTATCCCACACTTTATGTACTTCTTTGAATCTCATAGGAGTTTCCGACGGTGAAGTTGGGAGTTGTATCATGAAGACACATATTAAGGTTAAACCAACACCTATGGATGAGAATATCAAGAAGAAATGCATTGATAGACAAGGATTTGGCCATTTACAAGCTGATAGTCCAATTAACGAAGTTATAACCATTCAAAATAAAAATTAGAGTAAATAGAACTGTTGAAGTGTACACAATGGAGTTGGATCTCTGACAATTGCTTAGCGATGGTCTAGAGCCGTAACAGGGAGCCAGTTTAGGCTTTGTACAATGATTAAGTGATGAAATATCATCATAGGCTGAGATTTAGCCTATTAGGATATTTAGTGACGTGATAAAGCATGCTACCTAGGTGGAGAAGAAAGCGAAGGTAAGAAAAAAGCAGTATACCTTATCCCACACTTCAGGTACTTCTTTGAATCTCATAGGAGTTTGGAAGGGTGAAGCTGGGAGTTGTATCATGAAGACACATATTAAGGTTAAACTAACATCTAAGGATGTGAATATGAAGAACCAATGATTTGATAGACAAGGATTTGACCATTTACAAGCTGATAGTCCAATTAACGAAGTTATAACCATTCAAAATAAAAAGGAGAGTGAATAGAACTGTTGAAGTGTACACACTGGAGTTGGATCTCTCACAATTGCTTGGTCTAGAGAAGCAACAGGGAGCCATTGTAGGCTTTGTACAATAATTGAGTGATGAAATATCGTCAAAGGCTGAGATTCAGCCTATTAAGACTCTTGAAGACATGAAAAAGCATGTTACCTAGGTGGAGAAGAAATCCAAGGTAAGAAACAAGCAGTATACCTTATCCCACACTTCAGGTACTTCTTTGAATCTCATAGGAGTTTCCGATGGTGAAGTTGGGAGTTGTATCATGAAGACACATATTATGGCTAAAGCAACACCTATGGATGAGAATATGAAGAAGAAATGCTTTGATTAACAAGGATTTGGCCATTTACAAGCTGATGGTCCCAAAAATGGGGTTATAACCATATAAAATACAAATGAGAGTGAATAGAACTGTTGAAATGTACACAATGGAGTTTGATCTCTCACAATTGCTTGGCGATGGTCTAGAGCCGCAACAAGGACCCAATGTAGGCTTTATACAATGATTGAGTGATGAAATATCATCAAAGGCTGAAATTCAGCCTATTAGGACGCTTAGTGGCGTGATAAAGCATGCTTCCTAGGTGGAGAAGAAAGCCAAGGTAAGAAACAAACATTATACCTTATCCCACACTTCAGGTACTTCTTTGAATCTCATAGGAGTTTCCGAGGGTGAAATTTGGAGTTGTATCATGAAGACACATATTAAGGCTAAACCAACACCTAAGGATGTTAATATGAAGAAGAAATGCTTTGATTGACAAGGGTTTGTCCATTTACAAGCTGATAGTCCCAAAAATGGGGTTATAACCATTAAAAATACGAAGGAGAGTGAATAGAACTGTTGAAGTATATACAATGGAGTTGGATCTCTCACAATTGCTTGGCGATGGTCTAGAGCCGCAACAAGGACCCAATGTAGGCTTTGTACAATGATTGAGTGATGAAATATCGTCAAAGCTGAGATTCAGCCTATTAGGACGCTTAGTGGCGTGATAAAGCATGCTTCCTAGGTGGAGAAGAAAGCCAAGGTAAGAAACAAACATTATACCTTATCCCACAGTTCATGTACTTCTTTGAATCTCATAGGAGTTTCCGAGGGTAAAGTTGGGAGTTGTATCATGAAGACACATATTAAGGTTAAACCAACACCTATGGATGAGAATATGAAGAAGAAATGCATTGATAGACAAGGATTTGGCCATTTACAAGCTGATAGTCCAATTAAAGAAGTTATAACCATTCAAAATCAAAAGGAGAGTAAATAGAACTTTTGAAGTGTACGCAATGGAATTGGATCTCTGACAATTGCTTCGTGATGGTCTAGAGCCGCAACAGGGAGCCATTTTAGGCTTTGTACAGTGATTGAGTGATGAAATATCATCAAAGGCTGAGATTCAGCCTATTAGGACTTTTAGTGACGTGATAAAGCATGCTACTTAGGTGGAGAAGAAAACGAAGGTAAGAAACAAACGGTATACCTTATCCCACACTTCAGGTACTTCTTTGAATATCATAGGAGTTTTGGAGGGTGAAGTTGGGAGTTGTATCATGAAGACACATATTAAGGCTAAACCAACACCTAAGGATGTGAATATGAAGAATAAATGCTTTGATTGAAAAGGGTTTGTCCATTTACAAGCTGATAGTCCCAAAAATGGGGTAATAACCATTCAAAATACAAAGGAGATTGAATAGAACTGTTAAAGTGTACACAATTGAGTTGGATCTTTGACAATTGCTTGGCGATGGTCTAGAGCCGCAACAGGGAGCCATTGTAGGCTTTATACAATGATTGAGTGATGAAATATCGTCAAAGGCTGAAATTCAGCCTATTAGGACTCTTAGTGGAGTGATAAAGCATGTTTCCTAGGTGGAGAAGAAAGCCAAGGTAAGAAACAAACATTATACCTTATCCCACAGTTCATGTACTTCTTTGAATCTCATAGGAGTTTCCGAGGGTAAAGTTGGGAGTTGTATCATGAAGACATATATTAAGGTTAAACCAACACCTATGGATGAGAATATGAAGAAGAAATGCATTGATAGATAAAGATTTGACCATTTACAAGCTGATAGTCCAATTAAAGAAGTTATAACCATTCAAAATAAAAAGGAGAGTAAATAGAACTTTTGAAGTGTACACAATAGAGTTGGATCTCTGACAATTGCTTGGTGATGGTCTAGAGCCGCAACAGGGAGCCATTTTAGGCTTTGTACAATGATTGAGTGATGAAATATCATCAAAGGCTGAGATTCAGCCTATTAGGACTTTTAGTGACGTGATAAAGCATGCTACTTAGGTGGAGAAGAAAACGAAGGTAAGAAACAAACGGTATACCTTATCCCACACTTCAGGTACTTCTTTGAATCTCATAGGAGTTTGGAAGGATGAAGTTGGGAGTTGTATCATGAAGACACATATTAAGGTTAAACTAACATCTAAGGATGTGAATATGAACAAGCAAATGCTTTGATAGACAAGGATTTGGCCATTTACAAGCTGATAGTGCAATTAACGAAGTTATAACCATTCAAAATAAAAAGGAGAGTGAATAGAACTGGTGAAGTGTACACAATGGAGTTGGATCTCTCACAATTGCTTGGCGATGGTCTAGAGCCACAACAGTGAGTCATTGTAGGCTTTTTACAATGATTGAGTGATGAAATATCGTCAAAAGCTGAGATTCAGCCTATTAAGCCTCTTGAAAACGAGATAAAGCATGTTACCTAGGTGGAGAAGAAAGCCAAGGTAAGAGACGAGCAGTATACCTTATCCCACACTTTAGGTACTTCTTTGAATCTCATAGGAGTTTCTGAGGGTGAAGTTGGGACTTATATCAAGAAGACACATGTTAAGGCTAAACCAACACCTAAGGATGTGAATATGAAGAAGCAATGCTTTGTTTAACAAGGATTTGGCCATTTACAAGCTGATAGTCCCAAAAATGGGGTTATAACCATATAAAATACAAATGAGAGTGAATAGAACTGTTGAAGCGTACACAATGGAGTTTGATCTCTCATAATTGCTTGGCGATGGTCTAGAGCCGCAACAAGGACCCAAGTAGGCTTTATACAATGATTGAGTGATGAAATATCGTCAAAGGCTGAAATTCAGCCTATTAGGACTCTTAGTGGAGTGATAAAGCATGCTTCCTAGGTGGAGAAGAAAGCCAAGGAAAAAAACAAACGTTATACATTATCCCACACTTCAGGTACTTCTTTAAATCTCATAGGAGTTTCCGAGGGTTAAGTTGGGAGTTGTATCATGAAGACACATATTAAGGTTAAACCAACACCTATGGATGAGAATATGAAGAAGAAATGCATTGATAGACAATGATTTGGCCATTTACAAGCTGATAGTCCAATTAAAGAAGTTATAACCATGCAAAATAAAAAGGAGAGTAAATAGAACTTTTGAAGTGTACACAATGGAGTTGGATCTCTGACAATTGCTTGGTGATGGTCTAGAGCCGCAACAGGGAGCCATTTTAGGCTTTGTACAATGATTGAGTGATGAAATATCATCAAAGGCTGAGATTCATCCTATTAGGACTTTTAGTGAAGTTTTAAAGCATGCTACTTAGGTGCAGAAGAAAACGAAGGTAAGAAACAAACGGTATACTTTATCGCACACTTCAGGTACTTCTTTGAATCTCATAGGAGTTTGGAAGGATGAAGTTGGGAGTTAGATCATGAAGACACATATTAATGTTAAACTAACATCTAAGGATGTGGATCTCTCACAATTGCTTGGCGATAGTCTAGAGCCGCAACAGGGACCCATTAAAGGCTTTGTACACTAAATGAGTGATTAAATATCGTCAAAGGCTGAAATTCAGCCTATTAGGACTCTTGAAGACGTGATAAAGCATGCTGCCTAGGTGGAGAAAAAAGCCAAAGTAAGAAACAAGCATTAAACCTTATCCTACACTTCAGGTACTTCTTTGAATCTTATAAGAGTTTGGGAGAGTGAAGTTGGGAGTTGTATCATGGAGACACATATTAAGGTTAAACTAACATATAAGGATGTGAATATGAAGAAGCAATGCTTTGATAGTAGAGGATTTGGCCATATACAAGCTGATAGTCCAATTAACGAAGTTATAACAATTCAAAATAAAAAGGAGAGTGAATAGAACTGTTGAAGTGTACACAATGGAGTTGGATCTCTCACAATTGCTTGGCGATGGTGTAGAGCCGCAACAGGGAGCCATTGTAGGTTTTGTATAATGATTGAGTGATGAAATAATGTCAAAGGCTGAGATTCAGCCTATTAAGACTCTTGAAAACGTGATAAAGCATGCTACCTAGGTGGAGAAGAAAGCCAAGGTAAGAGACGAGCAGTATACCTTATCCCACACTTATTGTACTTTTTTTGAATCTCATAGGAGTTTCGGAGGGTGAAGTTGGGATTTATATCACGAAGACACATATTAAGGCTAAACCAACACCTGAGGATATGAATATGAAGAAGAAATGCTTTGATTGACAAGGGTTTGTCCATTTACAAGCTGATAGTCCCAAAAATGGGGTTATAACCATTCAAAATACAAATGAAAGTGAATAGAACTGTTGAAGTGTACACAATAGAGTTGGATCTCTAACAATTGCTTGGCGATGGTCTAGAGCCACAACAGGGAGCCATTGTAGGCTCTGTACAATGATTGAGTGATTAAATATCATCAAGGCTGAGATTCAGCCTATTAAGACTCTTGAAAACGTGATAAAGCATGCTACCTAGGTGGAGAAGAAAACGAAGGTAAGAGACGAGCAGTATACCTTATCCCACACTTATTGTACGTTTTTTGAATCTCATAGGAGTTTCGGAGGGTGAAGTTGGGAGTTGTATCGTGAAGACACATATTAAGGCTAAACCAACACCTAAGGATGTGAATATGAAAAAGAAATGCTTTGATTGACAAGGGTTTGTCCATTTACAAGCTGATAGTCCCAAAAATGGAGTTATAACCATTCAAAATACAAAGGAGGGTGAATAGAACTGTTGAAGTGTACACAATGGAGTTGGATATCTGACAATTGCTTGGCGATGGTCTAGAGCCACAACAGGGAGCCATTGTACGCTCTGTACAATGATTGAGTGATGAAATATCATCAAAGGCTGAGATTCAGCCTATTAAGACTCTTGAAGACGTGATAAAGCATGCTACCTAGGTGGAGAAGAAAGCGAAGGTAAGAAACAAGCAGTATATCTTATCCCACACTTCAGGTACTTCTTGGAGTTGTATCATGAAGACACATATTAAGGCTAAACCAACACCTAAGGATGTGAATATGAAGAAGAAATACTTTGATTGACAAGGGTTTGTCCATTTACAAGCTGATAGTCCCAAAAATGGGGTTATAACCATTCAAAATACAAAGGAGAGTGAATATAACTGTTGAAGTATATACAATGGAGTTGGATCTCTCACAATTGCTTGGCGACGGTCTAGAGCCGTAACAGGGAGCCATTGTAGGCTTTGTACAATGATTGAGTGATGAAATATCGTCAAAGGAATTCAGCCTATTAGGACTCTTAGTGACGTGATAAAGTATGCAACCTAGGTGGAAAAGAAAGCCAAGGTAAGAAACAAGCATTATACCTTATCCCACACTTTAGGTACTTCTTTGAATCTCATAGGAGTTTCCGAGGGTGAAGTTGGGACTTATATCAAGAAGACAAATATTAAGGCTAAACCAACACCTAAGGATGTGAATATGAAGAAGCAATGCTTTGATTAACAAGGATTGGCCATTTACAAGCTGATAGTCCCAAAAATGGGGTTATAACCATATAAAATACAAATGAGAGTGAATAGAACTGTTGAAGCGTACACAATGGAGTTTGATCTCTCACAATTGCTTGGCGATGGTCTAGAGCCGCAACAAGGACCCAATGTAGGCTTTATACAATGATTGAGTGATGAAATATCGTCAAAGGCTGAAATTCAGCCTATTAGGACTCTTAGTGGAGTGATAACGCATGCTTCCTAGGTGGAGAAGAAAGCCAAGGTAAGAAACAAACATTATACCTTATCCCACACTTCAGGTACTTCTTTGAATCTCATAGGAGTTTCCGAGGGTAAAGTTGGGAGTTGTATCATGAAGACACATATTAAGGTTAAACCAACACCTAAGAATGTGAATACGAAGAAGCAATGCTTTGATTAACAACGATTTGGCCATTTACAAGCTGATAGTCCCAAAAATGGGGTTATAACCATTCAAAATACAAAGGAGAGTGAATATAAATGTTGAAGTGTACACAATGGAGTTGGATCGCTCACAATTGGTTGGCGATGGTCTAGAGCCGCAACATGGAGCCATTGTAGGCTTTGTACAATGATTGAGTGATGAAATATTGTCAAAGGTTAAGATTCAGCCAATTAGGACTCTTAGTGACGTGATAAAGTATGCAACCTAGGTGGAGAAGAAAGCCAAGGTAAGAAACAAGCATTATACCTTATCCCACACTTCAGGTACTTCATTAAATCTCATAGGAGTTTCCGAGGGTGAAGTTGGGACTTATATCATGAAGACACATATTAAGGGTAAACCAACACCTAAGAATGTGAATACGAAGAAGCAATGCTTTAATAACAAGGATTTGGCCATTTACAAGCTGATTGTGCCAAAAATGGGGTTATAACCATATAAAATACAAATGAGAGTGAATAGAACTGTTGAAGTGTACACAATGGAGTTTGATCTCTCACAATTGCTTGGCGATGGTCTAGAGCCGCAACAGGGACCCATTATAGGCTTTGTACACTGAATGAGTGATGAAATATCGTCAAAGGCTGAAATTCAGCCTATTAGGACTCTTGGAGACGTGATAAAGCATGCTGCCTAGGTGGAGAAAAAAGCCAAAGTAAGAAACAAGCATTATACCTTATCCTACACTTCAGGTACTTCTTTGAATCTTATAAGAGTTTGGGAGGGTGAAGTTGGGAGTTGTATCATGAAGACACATATTAAGGTTAAACTAACATATAAGGATGTGAATATGAAGAAGCAATGCTTTGATAGACAAGGATTTGGCCATATACAAGCTGATAGTCCAATTAACGAAGTTATAACAATTCAAAATAAAAAGGAGAGTGAATAGAACTGTTTTAAGTGTACACAATGGAGTTGGATCTCTCACAATTGCTTGGCGATGGCGTAGAGCCGCAACAGGGAGCCATTGTAGGTTTTGTAAAAAGATTGAGTGATGAAATAATGTCAAAGGCTGAGATTCAGCCTATTAAGACTCTTGAAAACGTGATAAAGCAAGCTACCTAGGTGGAGAAGAAAGCCAAGGTAAGAGACGAGCAGTATACCTTATCCCACACTTATTGTACTTTTTTTAAATCTCATAGGAGTTTCGGAGGGTGAAGTTGGGATTTATATCACGAAGACACATATTAAGGCTAAACCAACACCTGAGGATGTGAATATGAAGAAGAAATGCTTTGATTGACAAGGGTTTGTCCATTTACAAGCTGATAGTCCCAAAAATGGGGTTATAACCATTCAAA
This sequence comes from Barbarea vulgaris, assembly GCA_963667165.1. NCBI lineage: Eukaryota > Viridiplantae > Streptophyta > Magnoliopsida > Brassicales > Brassicaceae > Barbarea > Barbarea vulgaris. The sequence continues at coordinate 16,514,006 of OY763893.1, read as the reverse complement.
ATACAAATGAGAGTGAATTGAACTGTTGAAGTGTACACAATGGAGTTGGATCTCTGACAATTGCTTGGCGATGGTCTAGAGCCGCAACATGGAGCCATTGTAGGCGTGAATAGAACTGTTGAAGTGTACACAATGGAGTTGGATCTCTCACAGTTGCTTGGCGATGGTCTAGAGCCGCAACATGGACCCATTGTAGGCTTTGTACAATGATTGAGTGATAAAATATTGTCGAAGGCTGAGATTCAGCCTATTAAGACTCTTAGTGACGTGATAAAGTATGCAACCTAGGTGGAGAAGAAAGCCAAGGTAAGAAACAAGCATTATACATTAACCCACACTTCAGGTACTTCTTTGAATCTCATAGGAGTTTCCGAGGGTGAATTTGGGACTTATATCATGAAGATACCTATTAAGGCTAAACCAACACCTAAGGATGTGAATATGAAGAAGAAATGCTTTGATTAACAAGGATTTGGCCATTTACAAGCTGATAGTCCCAAAAATGGGGTTATAACCATATAAAATACAAATGAGAGTGAATAGAACTGTTGAAGTGTACAAAATGGAGTTTGATCTCTCACAATTGCTTGGCGATTGTCCAGAGCCGCAACAGGGACCCATTCTAGGCTTTGTACAATGATTGAGTGATGAAATATCATCAAAGGCTGAAACTCAGCCTATTAGGACTCTTGAAGACGTGATAAGGCATGCTACCTAGGTGGAGAAAAAGCCAATGTAAGACACAAGAATTATACCTTATCCTACACTTCAGGTACTTCTTTGAATCTTATAGGAGTTTGGGAGGGTGAAGTTGGGAGTTGTATCATGAAGACACATATTAAGGTTAAACCAACAACTAAGGATGAGAATATGAAGAAGCAATGCTTTGATAGGCAAGGATTTGGCGATTTAGATGATGATAGTCCCAAAAATGGGGTTATAACCATTCAATCATTGTACTTTGATTAAGAAGGGTTTGTCTATTTACAAGCTGATAGTCCCAAAAATGGGGTTATACCCATTCAAAATACCAAAGAGAGTGAATAGAACTGTTGAAGTGTACACAATGGAGTTGGATCTCTCACAATTGCTTGGCGATGGTCTAGAGCCGCAACATGGAGCCATTGTAGGCTTTGTACAATGATTGAGTGATGAAATATCGTCAAATGCTGAGATTCAGCCTATCAGGACTCTTAGTGACGTGATAAAGTATGCAACCTAGGTGGAGAATAAAGCCAAGGTAAGAAATAAGCATTATACCTTATCCCACACTACAGGTACTTCTTTGAATTTCATAGGAGTTTCCGAGGGTGAAGTTGGGACTTATATCATGAAGACACATATTAAGGCTAAACCAACACCTAACGATGTGAATATGAAGAAGAAATGCTTTGATTAACAAGGATTTGACCATTTACAAGCTGATAGTCCCAAAAATGGAGTTATAACCATATAAAATACAAATGAGAGTGAATAGAACTGTTGAAGTGTACACAATGGAGATTGATCTCTCACAATTGCTTGGCGATGGTCTAGAGCCGCAACAGGGACCCATTGTAGGCTTTGTACAATGATTGAGTGATGAAATATCGTCAAAGGCTGAAATTCAGCCTATTAGGACTCTTGAAGACGTGATAAACCATGCTACCTAGGTGGAGAAAAAAGTCAAGGTAAGAAACAAGCATTATACCTTATCCTACACTTCAGGTACTTCTTTGAATCTTATAGGAGTTTCGGAGGGTGAAATTGGGATTTATATCACGAAGACACATATTAAGGCTAAACCAACACCTGAGGATGTGAATATGAAGAAGAAATGCTTTGATTGACAAGGGTTTGTCCATTTACAACCTGATAGTCCCAAAAATGGGGTTATAACCATTCAAAATACAAATGAGAGTGAATAGAACTGTTGAAGTGTACACAATGGAGTTGGATCTCTGACAATTGCTTGGCGATGGTCTAGAGCCACAACAGGGAACCATTGTAGGCTCTATACAATGATTGAGTGATTAAGTATCATCAAGGCTGAGATTCAGCCTATTAAGACTCTTGAAAACGTGATAAAGCAAGCTACCTAGGTGGAGAAGAAAGCGAAGGTAAGAGACGAGCAGTATACCTTATCCCACACTTATTGTACTTTTTTTGAATCTCATAGGAGTTTCGGAGGGTGAAGTTGGGAGTTGTATCATGAAGACACATCTTAAGGCTAAACCAACACCTAAGGATGTGAATATGAAGAAGAAATGCTTTGATTGAGAAGGGTTTGTCCATTTACAAGCTGATAGTCCCAAAAATGGGGTTATAACCATTCAAAATACAAAGGAGAGTGAATAGAACTGTTGAAGTGTACACAATGGAGTTGGATCTCTGACAATTGCTTGGCGATGGTCTAGAGCCACAACAGGGAACCATTGTAGGCTCTATACAATGATTGAGTGATTAAGTATCATCAAGGCTGAGATTCAGCCTATTAAGACTCTTGAAAACGTGATAAAGCATGCTACCTAGGTGGAGAAGAAAGCGAAGGTAAGAGACGAGCAGTATACCTTATCCCACACTTATTGTACTTTTTTTGAATCTCATAGGAGTTTCAGAGGGTGAAGTTGGGAGTTGTATCATGAAGACACATCTTAAGGCTAAACCAACACCTAAGGATGTGAATATGAAGAAGAAATGCTTTGATTGAGAACGGTTTGTCCATTTACAAGCTGATAGTCCCAAAAATGGGGTTATAACCATTCAAAATACAAAGGAGAGTGAATAGAACTGTTGAAGTGTACACAATGGAGTTGGATCTCTCACAATTGCTTGGCGATGGTCTAGAGCCGCAACATGGAGCCATTGTAGGCGTGAATAGAACTGTTGAAGTGTACACAATGGAGTTGGATCTCTCACAATTGCTTGGCTATGGTCTAGAGCCGCAACATGGAGCCATTGTAGGCTTTGTACAATGATTGAGTGATAAAATATTGTCGAAGGCTGAGATTCAGCCTATTAAGACTCTTAGTGACGTGATAAAGTATGCAACCTAGGTGGAGAAGAAAGCCAAAGTAAGAAACAAGCATTATACATTAACCCACACTTCAGGTACTTCTTTGAATCTCATAGGAGTTTCCGAGGGTGAATTTGGGACTTATATCATGAAGATACCTATTAAGGCTAAACCAACACCTAAGGATGTGAATATGAAGAAGAAATGCTTTGATTAACAAGGATTTGGCCATTTACAAGCTGATAGTCCCAAAAATGGGGTTATAACCATATAAAATACAAATGAGAGTGAATAGAACTGTTGAAGTGTACAAAATGGAGTTTGATCTCTCACAATTGCTTGGCGATTGTCCAGAGCCGCAACAGGGACCCATTCTAGGCTTTGTACAATGATTGAGTGATGAAATATCATCAAAGGCTGAAACTCAGCCTATTAGGACTCTTGAAGACGTGATAAGGCATGCTACCTAGGTGGAGAAAAAGCCAATGTAAGACACAAGAATTATACCTTATCCTACACTTCAGGTACTTCTTTGAATCTTATAGGAGTTTGGGAGGGTGAAGTTGGGAGTTGTATCATGAAGACACATATTAAGGTTAAACCAACAACTAAGGATGAGAATATGAAGAAGCAATGCTTTGATAGGCAAGGATTTGGCGATTTAGATGATGATAGTCCCAAAAATGGGGTTATAACCATTCAATCATTGTACTTTGATTAAGAAGGGTTTGTCTATTTACAAGCTGATAGTCCCAAAAATGGGGTTATACCCATTCAAAATACCAAAGAGAGTGAATAGAACTGTTGAAGTGTACACAATGGAGTTGGATCTCTCACAATTGCTTGGCGATGGTCTAGAGCCGCAACATGGAGCCATTGTAGGCTTTGTACAATGATTGAGTGATGAAATATCGTCAAATGCTGAGATTCAGCCTATCAGGACTCTTAGTGACGTGATAAAGTATGCAACCTAGGTGGAGAATAAAGCCAAGGTAAGAAATAAGCATTATACCTTATCCCACACTACAGGTACTTCTTTGAATCTCATAGGAGTTTCCGAGGGTGAAGTTGGGACTTATATCATGAAGACACATATTAAGGCTAAACCAACACCTAACGATGTGAATATGAAGAAGAAATGCTTTGATTAACAAGGATTTGACCATTTACAAGCTGATAGTCCCAAAAATGGAGTTATAACCATATAAAATACAAATGAGAGTGAATAGAACTGTTGAAGTGTACACAATGGAGATTGATCTCTCACAATTGCTTGGCGATGGTCTAGAGCCGCAACAGGGACCCATTGTAGGCTTTGTACAATGATTGAGTGATGAAATATCGTCAAAGGCTGAAATTCAGCCTATTAGGACTCTTGAAGACGTGATAAACCATGCTACCTAGGTGGAGAAAAAAGTCAAGGTAAGAAACAAGCATTATACCTTATCCTACACTTCAGGTACTTCTTTGAATCTTATAGGAGTTTCGGAGGGTGAAATTGGGATTTATATCACGAAGACACATATTAAGGCTAAACCAACACCTGAGGATGTGAATATGAAGAAGAAATGCTTTGATTGACAAGGGTTTGTCCATTTACAACCTGATAGTCCCAAAAATGGGGTTATAACCATTCAAAATACAAATGAGAGTGAATAGAACTGTTGAAGTGTACACAATGGAGTTGGATCTCTGACAATTGCTTGGCGATGGTCTAGAGCCACAACAGGGAACCATTGTAGGCTCTATACAATGATTGAGTGATTAAGTATCATCAAGGCTGAGATTCAGCCTATTAAGACTCTTGAAAACGTGATAAAGCAAGCTACCTAGGTGGAGAAGAAAGCGAAGGTAAGAGACGAGCAGTATACCTTATCCCACACTTATTGTACTTTTTTTGAATCTCATAGGAGTTTCGGAGGGTGAAGTTGGGAGTTGTATCATGAAGACACATCTTAAGGCTAAACCAACACCTAAGGATGTGAATATGAAGAAGAAATGCTTTGATTGAGAAGGGTTTGTCCATTTACAAGCTGATAGTCCCAAAAATGGGGTTATAACCATTCAAAATACAAAGGAGAGTGAATAGAACTGTTGAAGTGTACACAATGGAGTTGGATCTCTGACAATTGCTTGGCGATGGTCTAGAGCCACAACAGGGAACCATTGTAGGCTCTATACAATGATTGAGTGATTAAATATCATCAAGGCTGAGATTCAGCCTATTAAGACTCTTGAAAACGTGATAAAGCATGCTACCTAGGTGGAGAAGAAAGCGAAGGTAAGAGACGAGCAGTATACCTTATCCCACACTTATTGTACTTTTTTTGAATCTCATAGGAGTTTCAGAGGGTGAAGTTGGGAGTTGTATCATGAAGACACATCTTAAGGCTAAACCAACACCTAAGGATGTGAATATGAAGAAGAAATGCTTTGATTGAGAACGGTTTGTCCATTTACAAGCTGATAGTCCCAAAAATGGGGTTATAACCATTCAAAATACAAAGGAGAGTGAATAGAACTGTTGAAGTGTACACAATGGAGTTGGATCTCTCACAATTGCTTGGCGATGGTCTAGAGCCGCAACATGGAGCCATTGTAGGCGTGAATAGAACTGTTGAAGTGTACACAATGGAGTTGGATCTCTCACAATTGCTTGGCTATGGTCTAGAGCCGCAACATGGAGCCATTGTAGGCTTTGTACAATGATTGAGTGATAAAATATTGTCGAAGGCTGAGATTCAGCCTATTAAGACTCTTAGTGACGTGATAAAGTATGCAACCTAGGTGGAGAAGAAAGCCAAGGTAAGAAACAAGCATTATACATTAACCCACACTTCAGGTACTTCTTTGAATCTCATAGGAGTTTCCGAGGATGAATTTGGGACTTATATCATGAAGATACCTATTAAGGCTAAACCAACACCTAAGGATCTGAATATGAAGAAGAAATGCTTTGATTAACAAGGATTTGGCCATTTACAAGCTGATAGTCCCAAAAATAGGGTTATAACCATATAAAATACAAATGAGAGTGAATAGAACTGTTGAAGTGTACAAAATGGAGTTTGATCTCTCACAATTGCTTGGCGATTGTCCAGAGCCGCAACAGGGACCCATTATAGGCTTTGTACAATGATTGAGTGATGAAATATCGTCAAAGGCTGAAATTCAGCCTATTAGGACTCTTGAAGACGTGATAAAGCATGCTACCTAGGTGGAGAAAAAGCCAATGTAAGAAACAAGAATTATACCTTATCCTACACTTCAGGTACTTCTTTGAATTTTATAGGAGTTTGGGAGGGTGAAGTTGGGAGTTGTATCATGAAGAAACATATTAAGGTTAAACCTACACCTAAGGATGAGAATATGAAGAAGAAATGCTTTGATTGACAAGGGTTTGTCCATTTACAAGCTGATAGTCCCAAAAATGGGGTTATAACCATTCAAAATACAAATGAGAGTGAATAGAACTGTTGAAGTGTACAAAATGGAGTTTGACCTCTCACAATTGCTTGGCGATTGTCCAAAGCCGCAACAGGGACCCATTCTAGGCTTTGTACAATGATTGAGTGATGAAATATCGTCAAAGGCTGAAATTCAGCCTATTAGGACTCTTGAAGACGTGATAAAGCATGCTACCTAGGTGGAGAAAAAGCCAATGTAAGAAACAAGAATATGAACCTTATCCTACACTTCAGGTACTTCTTTGAATTTTATAGGAGTTTGGGAGGGTGAAGTTGGGAGTTGTATCATGAAGACACATATTAAGGTTAAACTTACACCTAAGGATGAGAATATGAAGAAGAAATGCTTTGATTGACAAGGGTTTGTCCATTTACAAGCTGATAGTCCCAAAAATGGGGTTATAACCATATAAAATACAAATGAGAGTGAATAGAACTGTTGAAGTGTACAAAATGGAGTTTGATCTCTCACAATTGCTTGGCGATTGTCCAAAGCCGCAACAGGGACCCATTCTAGGTTTTGTACAATGATTGAGTGATGAAATATCGTCAAAAGCTGAAATTCAGCCTATTAGGACTCTTGAAGACGTGATAAGGCATGCTACCTAGGTGGAGAAAAAAGCCAATGTAAGACACAAGAATTATACCTTATCCTACACTTCAGGTACTTCTTTGAATCTTATAGGAGTTTGGGGGGTGAAGTTGGGAGTTGTATCATGAAGACACATATTAAGGTTAAACCAACACCTAAGGATGAGAATATGAAGAAGCAATGCTTTGATAGGCAAGGATTTGGCGATTTAGAAGATGATAGTCCCAAAAATGGGGTTATAACCATTCAATCATTGTAATTTGATTAAGAAGGGTTTGTCTATTTACAAGCTGATAGTCCCAAAAATGGGGTTATACCCATTGAAAATACCAAGGAGAGTGAATAGAACTTTTGAAGTGTACACAATGGAGTTGGATCTCTCACAATTGCTTGGCGATGGTCTAGAGCCGCAACATGGAGCCATTGTAGGCTTTGTACAATGATTGAGTGATGAAATATCGTCAAATGCTGAGATTCAGCCTATCAGGACTCTTAGTGACGTGATAAAGTATGCAACCTAGGTGGAGAATAAAGCCAAGGTAAGAAATAAGCATTATACCTTATCCCACACTACAGGTACTTCTTTGAATCTCATAGGAGTTTCCGAGGGTGAAGTTGGGACTTATATCATGAAGACACATATTAAGGCTAAACCAACACCTAAGGATGTGAATATGAAGAAGAAATGCTTTGATTAACAAGGATTTGACCATTTACAAGCTGATAGTCCCAAAAATGGAGTTATAACCATATAAAATACAAATGAGAGTGAATAGAACTGTTGAAGTGTACACAATGGAGTTTGATCTCTCACAATTGCTTGGCGATGGTCTAGAGCCGCAACCGGGACCCATTGTAGGCTTTGTACAATGATTGAGTGATGAAATATCGTCGAAGGCTGAAATTCAGCCTATTAGGACTCTTGAAGACGTGATAAACCATGCTACCTAGGTGGAGAAAAAAGCCAAGGTAAGAAACAAGCATTATACCTTATCCTACACTTCAGGTACTTCTTTGAATCTTATAGGAGTTTCGGAGGGTAAAGTTGGGATTTATATCACGAAGACACATATTAAGGCTAAACCAACACCTGAGGATGTGAATATGAAGAAGAAATGCTTTGATTGACAAGGGTTTGTCCATTTACAAGCTGATAGTCCCAAAAATGGGGTTATAACCATTCAAAATACAAATGAGAGTGAATAGAACTGTTGAAGTGTACACAATGGAGTTGGATCTCTGACAATTGCTTGGCGATGGTCTAGAGCCACAACAGGGAACCATTGTAGGTTATGTACAATGATTGAGTGATTAAATATCATCAAGGCTGAGATTCAACCTATTAAGACTCTTGAAAACGTGATAAAGCATGCTACCTAGGTGGAGAAGAAAGCGAAGGTAATAAACAAGCAGTATACCTTATCCCACACTTCAGGTACTTCTTTGAATATCATAGGAGTTTTGGAGGATGAAGTTGGGAGTTGTATCACGAAGACACATCTTAAGGCTAAACCAACACCTAACGATGTTAATATGAAGAAGAAATGCTTTGATTGAGAAGGGTTTGTCCATTTACAAGCTGATAGTCCCCAAAATGGGGTTATAATCATTCAAAATACAAAGGAGAGTGAATAGAACTGTTGAAGTGTACACAATGGAGTTTGATCTCTCACAATTGCTAGGCGATGGTCTAGAGCCGCAACATGAAGCCATTGTAGGCTTTGTACAATGATTGAGTGATTAAATATTGTCGAAAGGCTAAGATTCAGCCTATTAAGACTCTTAGTGACGTGATAAAGTATGCAACCTAGGTGGAGTAACCCACACTTCAGGTACTTCTTTGAATCTCATAGGAGTTTCCGAGGGTGAAGTTGGGACTTATATCATGAAGACACCTATTAAGGCTAAACCAACACCTAAGGATGTGAATATGAAGAAGAAATGCTTTGATTAACAAGGATTTGGCCATTTACAAGCTGATAGTCCCAAAAATGGGGTTATAACCATATAAAATACAAATGAGAGTGAATAGAACTGTTGAAGTGTACAAAATGGAGTTTGATCTCTCACAATTGCTTGGCGATCGTCCAGAGCCGCAACAGGGACCCATTGTAGGCATTTGTACAATGATTGAGTGATGAAATATCGTCAAATGCTGAAATTCAGCGTATTAGGACTCTTGAAGACGTGATAAAGCATGCTACCTAGGTGGAGAAAAAAGCCAAGGTAAGAAACAAGCATTATACCTTATCCTACACTTCAGGTACTTCTTTGAATCTTATAGGAGTTTGGGAGGGTGAAGTTGGGAGTTGTATCATGAAGACACATATTAAGGTTAAACCAACACCTAAGGATGAGAATATGAAGAAGAAATGCTTTGATAGACAAGGATTTGGCGATTTAGAAGATGATAGTCCAATTAACCAAGTTATAACCGTTCAAAATAAAAAGGAGAGTGAATAGAGCTGTTGAAGTGTACACAATGGAGTTGGATCTCTCACAATTCCTTGGCGATGGTCTAAAGCCGCAACAGGGAGCCATTGTAGGCTTTGTACAATGTTTGAGTGATGAAATATTGTCAAAGGCTGAGATTCATCCTATTAAGACTTTTGACTACGTGATAAAGCATGCTACCTAGGTGGAGAAGAAAGCCAAGGTAAGAGACGAGCAGTATACCTTATCCCACACTTATTGTACTTTTTTTGAATCTCATAGGAGTTTCGGAGGGTGAAGTTGGGAGTTGTATCATGAAGACACATATTAAGGCTAAACCAACACCTAATGATGTGAATATGAAGAAGAAATGCTTTGATTGAGAAAGGGTTGTCTATTTACAAGCCGATAGTCCCAAAAATGGGGTTATAACCATTCAAAATACAAAGGAGAGTGAATAGAACTGTTGAAGTGTACACAATGGAGTTTGATCTCTCACAATTGCTTGGTGATGGTCTAGAGCCGCAACATGGAGGCATTGTAGGCTTTGTACAATCATTGAGTGATGAAATATCGTCAAAGGCTGAGATTCAGCCTATCAGGACTCTTAGTGACGTGATAAAGTATGCAACCTAGGTGGAGAAGAAAGCCAAGATAAGTAATAAGCATTATACCTTATCCCACACTTCAGGTACTTCTTTGAATCTCATAGGAGTTTCCGAGGGTGAAATTGGGACTTATATCATGAAGACACATATTAAGGCTAAACCAACACCTAAGGATGTGAATATGAAAAAGAAATGCTTTGATTAACAAGGATTTGGCCATTTACAAGCTGATAGTCCCAAAAATGGAGTTATAACCATATAAAATACAAATGAGAGTGAATAGAACTGTTGAAGTGTACACAATGGAGTTTGATCTCTCACAATTGCTTGGCGATGGTCTAGAGCCGCAACATTGACCCATTGTAGGCTTTGTACAATGATTCAGTGATGAAATATAGTCAAAGGCTGAGATTCAGCCTATTAGGACTCTTAGTGACGTGATAAAAGAAGCAATGCTTTGATTGACAAGGATTTGGACACTTACAAGCTGAGGGTCCCAAAAATGGGGTTATGACCATTCAAAATACAAAGGAGAGTGAATAGAATTGTTGAAGTGTACACAATGGAGTTGGATCTCTGACAATTGCTTGACGATGGTCTAAAGCCGCAACAGATAACCATTATAGGCTTTGTACAATGATTAAGTGTTGAAATATCGTTAAAGGCTGAGATTCAGCCTATTAGGACTCTTAGTGACGTGATAAAGCATGCTACCTAGGTGGAGAAGAAAGCGAAGGTAAGAAACAAGCATTATACCTTATCCCACACTTCAGGTACTTCAATGAATCTCATAGGAGTTTCTGAGGGTGAAGTTGGGACTTGTATCATGGAGACACATATTAAGGCTAAACCAACACGTAAGGATGTGAATATGAAGAAGCAATGCTTTGATTGACAAGGATTTGGCCATTTACAAGCTGATAATCCCAAAAATGGGTTATCACCATTTAAAATACAAAGTTAAAATAATAGAACTGTTGAAGTGTACACAATGGAGTTGGATCTCTCACAATTGCTTAGCGATGGTCTAGAGCCGCAACAGGGAATCATTGTTGGCTTTGTACTATAATTGAGTGATGAAATATCGTCAAAGGCTGATATTCAGCCTATTAAGACTCTTGAAGACGTGATAAAGCATGCTACCTAGGTGGAGAAGAAAGCCAAGGTAAGAAACAAGCATTATATCTTATCCCACACTTTAGGTACTTCTTTGAATCTCATAGGAGTTTCGGAGGGTCGAGTTGGGAGTTGTATCATGAATACACATATTAAGGCTAAACCAACACCTAAGGATGTGAATATGAAGAAGAATTGCTTTGATTGACAAGGGTTTGTCCATTTACAAGCTGATTGGCCCAAAAGTGGGGTTATAACCATTCGAAATAAAAAGGAGAGTGAATAGAACTGTTGAATTGTACACAATGGAGTTGGATCTCTGACAATTGCTTGGCGATGGTCTAGAGCCGCAACAGATAACCATTATAGGCTTTGTACAATGATTGAGTGATGAAATATCATCAAAGGCTGAGATTCATCCTATTAGGACTCTTAGTGATGCGATAAAGCATGCTACCTAGGTGGAAAAGAAAGCGAAGGTAATAAACAAGCATTATACCTTATCCCACACTTCAGGTACTTTTTTGAATCTCATAGGAGTTTCTGAGGGTGAAGTTGGGACTTGTATCATGAAGACATATATTAAGGCTAAACCAACACCTAAGGATGTGAATATGAAGAAGCAATGCTTTGATTGACAATGATTTGGACACTTACAAGCTGAGAGTCCCAAAAATGGGGTTATGGCCATTCAAAATACAAAGGAGAGTGAATAGAATTGTTGAAGTGTACACAATGGAGTTGGATCTCTGACAATTGCTTGGCGATGGTCTAGAGCCGCAACAGAGAACCATTATAGGCTTTGTACAATGATTAAGTGTTGAAATATCGTTAAAGGCTGAGATTCAGCCTATTAGGACTCTTAGTGACGTGATAAAGCATGCTACCTAGGTGGAGAAGAAAGCGAAGGTAAGAAACAAGCATTATACCTTATCCCACACTTCAGGTACTTCTTTGAATCTCATAGGAGTTTCTGAGGGTGAAGTTGGGACTTGTATCATGAAGACATATGTTAAGGCTAAACCAACACCTAAGGATGTGAATATGAAGAAGCAATGCTTTGATTGACAAGGATTTGGACACTTACAAGCTGAGAGTCTCAAAAAGTGGGTTATGACCATTCAAAATACAAAGGAGAGTTAATAGAATTGTTGAAGTGTACACAATGGAGTTGGATCTCTGACAATTGCTTGGCGATGGTCTAGAGCCGCAATAGAGAACCATTATAGGCTTTGTACAATGATTAGGAGTTTCTGAGGGTGAATGATGTGGACATCGGAACCAGATCAATCCTGCAGCATGTCAAACCAACCACTACACACGCCAAAACGGTCTACACAGAGCATCATGGAGAACCCTTAGCCAAATGGAGTTCTAATGAAGCACCAGGCCTAGGATTGATTTTCTATCAGCCATTAAGTCCTAAGAAGACCAATGATTCAGGAGGAATCATGAAAACTCGAGCCAAGCCACCTGAAGACGACGCATGCCTACCCGGAGACGAGAAAGGAAGTCAAGCATGTACCAAAAGACAAACCACTCGAGCACAGGAGTTCTGCTTGAATATTCACTTGGAAACCACCTATTTTGAAGAGAATGATCGAGCCAAAACTCAACTTGATCGATCATATTTGGAGTTAGCACACGAACACCTCACCGAAGCCGTCACCAAGCCAAGGAAGTTGTCACTAGAAGAATCCACTCGTGATTTTTACCTCAGAGTCATTATTCACCAGGAAACCATCCAAGATAAGAGTTTTTGCCGAAGAAAATCATGCCCCAACGGAGCTCAATTAGGAGATGTCCAAGAATCCTTACTCGGAGACAAGAATCCAAGGGAGAAGTTGACCTATGAGAAATCTACTCGAGCAAATGTTCTGGGATTTGAATTTCATCAAGAAATCATCTCTTTTAAGATGATTTATCAAGTTAAATCAGCCCAGGTACGAGTTGGTTTAAGAGCTAACCAAGGAGGATCAAAACCGGGTGTAAATAAGGAAAGTTTTGCATCCAACTTACCATCAGCTGAAGCCACGAATTGGAGACCTTCTATGAGCATCAGAGGGTTCCCTTTTAACCCAGGAGATACTCTAGACCAAGAAGAAGCTTTACCACCAGAGGCTTGGTACACCTTACCATACAAGAACATGTGGAGTCATTACTTACCATATTTGGAGCTAAAGGAGATCAATCAGCAACGGCTCTTTCCTTTATCACTTTTGTGCATTCTGAAGCCTCCTCCAAAGAACCTGGATGTCCCTAGAAATCACAACTTCGCACCCAAGCTTTCAAGACTCAAGCTAACGGCTATTTCCTTATTTGGCCGATTTTGTCATCAAGCCTTCAAACGGCTCTTTTCTTTTAATTTCTGCGATTTGTTTCTTGTTTTAGACCTTAGGACCATTGTACTCTGAGCCTATAAAAGGTCAGCTCATTCCTCATTGTAAATCACCCTTAATCGAGATTTTAAAGTTCATAAGAAAAACTGTTTTTTTCTTCTCTTCACAAAGTTGTGAATTCTTTGTGTGTTACTATTCTTTAGTTCCTATTTGAGTGATTCATTAAGTCCTATTGAAGCTGCAGAATAGGTTATTTGAGTGATTCAAATAAACTTGTTTTGTTCATTGATTGAGAGAGTCAATCACCTCACCTCCATTTCTATCATCTATTCCACTTCCGCTTAGCATTGGCTTGGAATCCTCTTGATCATCAAGTGATCTCAGATTGGTGTGATTCCGATCCTGTATCATCTGGTATCAGAGCTCAAAGCTCCTATCCCTCAGGTTGTGTTCATCCAATCTTTGTCTTTTCTATTTTTTCAGTTTTGTTGTTTTAATTCTTAATAAATCTAAAAACAAAAATAAAAATTTGTTTCTTGTTATTTATCTGTTTTTATTCTTTTAATTTCATTCATAAATCATAAACAAAAATTAAAAAAAATTATTTGGTTCTGTTTGGTATTTTAAATTTCGCTTTACAAAAAAAAAAAAAAAAAAAAAGTTATAACAATTTTCCATAATTCTTTGTTCGGCAATTAGTTGTTGTTTCCTTATTTATTTGATTCGACCTTGATACATCTTTTTCCTTGTTTGGTGCGAGAAAACCAGAGACGCCATGGAGTATTTCTCTGAGGAGGAAGAAACTTATGAACCTTCCTATGATGACAATTGGAGCCATGGAGAATTGGAGCACACCTACGATTCTGGCTGTGAAGAATCGTATGAACCTTCCCATGATGACTACTCAATTTTGGACTATGGAGAAGAACATGGTGATGACGGACCTGAACCAGAACCACCCGATTATTCGCCAAACACCAATCACCACATGTGGTACCAAGATGAAGACGACTCTGAAAGTGAAGATGCTGATTCACAACGCAACTCTGGAGATGAACAAAGGCGTGAGTACCATGTCTATGAAGAGGAATTAAGCTCTGCTGAAGATGACTCAAGTTGTCATGAAGACAGTTTCCAAACCAATACCGAAGATGAGTCACAAACAAAAAGCGTGTTCGATGAAGAAGAAAACTATGAAGAAGCTGATTCAGAACGTGAAGAAGAGAGTAGACCGTGGTGTGAGATACCTTACTCAGATAATGAGGAAGCACACCAAGAAGATACTGACTCTCAATACTCTCAAGAAGAATTTGCTGAAGAGGGCGAAGTCAAAAGTGAGGCGGGAAGAGATGATGCTAGAGAAGACTACACCGAAGAGGATGAACGCCTAGTTGAGGAGCCTCGGTACATCAATTTCTCTGGCCATAGCCAAGGCACTACAAAAAAACACGCCGAAATCCGACGGAATTTCCGACGGCCGTAAAATCCGTCGAAAATTACCGACGGAATTCCGACGAATATCCGAGAGAATTTAATAATTACAATCCGTCGGAAATCCGTCGGAAATTTCCGACGGCTTTGAATCCGTCGGAAATTTCCGATGGATTTCCGACGTCTTTCCGAGTAAATGTTAACGTTAATATAGCCGTTTTATGACCGTTAGTGTACTGTTAAAATTCCGACGCATTTCCGACGGAAAAAATAATTCCCGTCGGAAATTCGTCGGAATTTATGACTGTTATATAGCCGTTGAATAGAGCCGTTATAAACCGACGGAATTTCGACGGATTTCTGACAGATACGAAGTTATAAATATGTGTTCACACCCCTCTACCTCATTACACCACAATCCAATTCCATTACATTCTCTCTATCATTTCTTGTTAATATACGATTTTTTTTAAAAAAAAAGTGAAAAATATGTCTAGATATTTTCGATCATGGATGGACGAACCAATGATGAATCCGGAGTCGAACACCTTGAACGAGGATTATGCACGAGGCATAGTAGAGTTTATGCAAGTGGCCGGAAATCAACCGCGTGTGCAAAAATCAGGTAAGTTGATATGTCCATGTTCAATTTGCCAGAATTCTCGTAATGTTAGGGCAGAGATGGTTTGACATCACTTGTATAGCAATGGATTTACGCCTGGATATAAGATTTGGTATCTACATGGAGAAAGAAATTACGATTATGGTAGTACTAGTGAACCAACTGTCTCGGATAGTTTAGGAGATAGAACGGAAGTAGATGTAGGTGTAGGCACAGTTGAGATGGTGAATGATGCGTTTAGAGAGAATGTGCAGTACTATGGGGGTGAAGAGAGTGTTGAACCTAATTTAGAAGCACGAAGATTTTTTGATATGCTAGACGCATCAAAGCAACCACTATATAAAGGGTGTAAAGAAGGTCAATCGCCTTTATCATCTGCAAGTAGATTGATGACGATTAAGATGGACTTCAATTTGGCGGAGGAGTGTGTTGATGCAATAACAGATTGGGCGAAAGATATGTTGCCTGAAGACAATCTTTTACCCGCATCATACTACGAGATACAAAAACTTGTATCTGGTCTTGGTTTGCCGTGTAAGGTGATAGATGTGTGCATCGACAACTGTATGTTATATTGGAGAGAAAATGAAAACCGCAAAAGTTGTCAATTTTGTTGTAAACCGCGTTATCAGGAAAGTAATGGAAGAGTTCCAATTCCGTATAAGCGTATGTGGTATTTACCAATAACAGAGAGGTTGAAGAGGTTATATTCATCTCAGCGCACGGCAGAGCCAATGAGATGGCATGCAGAGCATCGCCAAGAAGGTGATATTACACATCGATCAGACGCAAAAGCGTGGAAACATTTTCAATCTTTGTATCCAGATTTTACGTATGAGAGAAGGAATGTTTACCTCGGGTTATGTAC